>JARGCV010000048.1:11865000-13065000 GCA_034064705.1 Bothrops alternatus | reverse complement strand
CAGGGGCTGGGGTGGGGCAGAGCAGGGACGGGGCAGGGGGTAGAATGGGGCGGGGCAGTTTTGGGGCACTCGGTCTCTAAAGGTTCGCCATCACTGTGCTAAACCATAATGTAGTTTGCTAGCTCCAGTAAACCCAGTAAATTATTATTGTTCAAAGCAAAAGTTAAAGAAATCATGTCTACGTGTGATATGTAAAACAGGCTTATGAGTCTTTCTTCTTTATAATAAATATATTTTAGAAATAATTAAGTCATTTGTAATGTGCTGCTATCTTTAAAAAAACAAACCCAAAGCTCTGAGCTTTGAGGGATGAGTATGAGAAGCTGAGATTGCTTCTTTGGAAGCACTAGGTGATAGTCCAAGTGTCAAATGCCAGGCCAGAAATATGGAAAGTCTGCAGAGGGAGGACAGCTTGCAAAGAACCAGTTGTGTTCTATTTTTAAACTTCAAAGCCATTTTAAAAGCTTTTGTTGACAGTATTATGTATATGTTCAATGTTTTCTTTGCATCACTTCTCTGAACATGCCTTTCCATCGGTACTTCAATTCTCTGGTCACACATGGGAATGACAAACCCATGATAACATAGCATGTGATCACCAGGCTTAAAGAAGGCCTAGGCCCTAGACAAAGGCCTGCAACCAAAGTTCAGCACCTATATTTTAGCTCCATTTGTAGACTGGAAAGGGATGCCATTCTTGAGGAATGAGTGAGAAGGAGTGTCCTACCTTAGGACTTTTCAACCTTTTCACCAATTATACCACTTTTAAAATATGACAATATTCGAGTACCACTAGTCGCCTAGCAAGATGTCAAAAACTTGATGACCAAAAAAAAGGAAAAAAGTGATAAAATACAAGTAGTCCTTGATTTACAACAGTTTTCTTAGTGACTGTTCAAAGTTACAACGGCACTGAAAAAAGTGACTTATAACTATTTTTCAGACTTATGACCATGGCAGCATCCCTAGGGTCATGTGATTTACATTCGGATGCTTGGCAACCGATTCATATTTATGATGGTCGCATTGTCCCAGGGTCATGTGATCCCCTTTTGCAACCTTCTGACAAGCAAAGTCAGTGGGGAAACCAGATGCACTTAACAACCATGATATTAATTTTACAACTGAAGTGATTCACTTAACAACTGTGGCAAGAAAAGTCATAAAATGGGGCAAAACTCATTTAACAAATTTCTCACCCCTCCTTTTATATCCTCTCTTTTCTCCCCCTTTTATATCCTCTCTTCTCCCCATTTTATATCCTCTCTTCTCTCCCCCTTTTATATCCTCTCTTCTCTCCCCCTCAGCAGGACCCAGGCAATGCCTCGCACAGCTCCAGCTGAATCTCTACCCGAAGACTGCATGAGGCTGCCTGCCACCCCCAAAGCCGCCACCAATCAACTGGAGCTGTACGCGTCGATCCTGGTCTCTCAGTAGGACCCAGGCAAGGCCTCACAGTTCCAGCTGACTTTCCCACAAGCCTGTGCGGTGCTGTCGCTGCTTCACCTCATCCACTTTTACACTTTTTTTTACACTTTTCAACCTGTCATACGCATACCACCTGCCAGGTGTTGACGTACCACTAGTGGTACGCGTACACTGGTTGAAAAGCCCTGTCCTACCTAACTTCCTAAACTAAGGTGTACCAGAGTTGAAGTACTGTGAAAACATAAATGTAAGAGGTAGATGAACACTTTAAGTGCTTTGCTCACATTTAATTAAGGAAGGACACCATCTGCAACTTTTCTTTGTAAGGAAAGAAATATTTGATACTGATCCAGCTCTTTTTCTCTGTATAAATGGGTGGTTGCTTTGGAAAGCGGAGGTGGATAGGAACACACATTTAAATGTGAATCCTTGGCAGCAAGAACTGTCAGTATTTGGATGTACACTCCAAGTGTATTTCTGCACAGTTCCCAATCCAGGAAGTGAAATATATGTGAGAGTTGGCTATATATGTGAACCTCTATCTCTGAATCAAGATTAAAATTTCATATTCTACTTCTACTGCATGTTTCAGATGAAGGAAACGTTTTTCATAATTAAAAATAATTTTGAAGCACAATATACGCACAAATTATCCAGGCTGGAATTTCCACAAAGCAATGAAATACTGTACTTAAAGAAACATCAAACAAAAATGTATCAATAAGGAAATCAATAGAGGGGGAGGCTTAAAAGCTTTTTGTTTAGAATTATTTGAATATATTGTCCATTAGAGTATTTTGTTATGAACAACATAAACCATCTTCTTTAATATCTACATGAAACAATTGCTGAGTGAGGTCATCCACCTATTCAAGAGCTGATCCCATCAATATGCAGATGATGCCCACTTATATAGCTTGACCCTGGGCCACCCAGATGATGATATAGTCCATCTCCTGACACAAGGTCTGGGAGCTGTTTGGATGAGGAAGAACAGAGTCAGGCTCAATCATGTCGAAATCAAGTGTCTGTAGTTATTTGGGTCCCCTAGTTCAGAGGACTTTTCATCTAGATCTTAAATGGGGTGGCATTTCCTCACTTGTGGTTAGTGTGCCCATGGGGGTCATCTAATCAAAGAGAGAAACAACCTAGAACTAAGGAGAAACTTCCTGACAGTTAGAACAATTAACCAGTGGAACAACCTGCCTCCAGAAGCAGTGAATGCTCCAACACTGGAAGTTTTAAAGAAGAAACTGGACAGCCATTTGTCCAAAATGGTATAGGGTTTCCTTCCTGAGCAGGTCGTTGGATTAGATGACCTCCAAGATCCCTTCCAACTTTATTATTATTATTATTATTATTATTATTATTATTATTATTATTATTATTATTATTATTATTATTATTATTGTTGTTGTTGTTGTTATTGTTGTTGTTGTTGTTGTTGTTGTTGTTGTTGTTGTTGTTATATGACGTCATTGCTTCACTGATTACCAGTTAGCTTCTGGATGCATTTCAGAATGCTAGTTATAACTATAAAGCACAGAGCCAGGTTATCTGAGGATCTGCTTATCTTTTAAAAGTTGGTAATCCTGATTTCCATCACATATGTCCCAGAGAAATTAGGCTTTTCACATAATAATAATAATAATAATAATAATAATAATAATAATAATAATAATAATAATAACAACAACAACAACAACAATAACAGTAATAATAGTAATAGAGTTGGAAGTCACCTTGGAGGTCTTCTAGTCCAACCCCCTGCTCAGGCACTTCACTTCACATTCATTAACAAAATGACAAGTTTGCGGAATATGATCTCTTAATGTAAAAATGTCTTTCTTTCTGTTGCCAGATCTTTAGTTCTACTTTAGAATATTTCACGTTTCGGGACAGCCTGGCCATTAGCAGCTTGTTATTTATATCCTGTACAATAGCTATGCTTCTCTCATTTTCGACTACTTGAAAGCATAAGACTCATTTAACAAAGGCCAAGAAATTATTTGGAAATCTCCTTCCCCCTTTGAAATTAAAGACTGATGAGAGTTAACATATCTTCACTCCCTGACAATTGACAAAGTGGGAGAGAGCCTGTGGCTTGAGAGGTTGAAAGCATCTGCCTAGCATGCAGACTGCCCAGGTTCGAATCCCGGAAAGGGTGAGTTCTGACTGAAGAGAGTTAAATAACTCGAAATAGCTATCTCAGAAATCCCTTATTTCTTTGTTAACAATTTTAAAAACATATATATATTTGTGCTTGCAGATGGCTCTGGGTTGAGCTGAAACAAGCAAAGGAAAGAATGATTTCTTCCTCCCATATTTGGGTTTACAGGGTGCAATCTATAAAAAATAAACATCTCACACACACACACACACACACACACACACACACACACATATATTCTTTTTTTGACAAAGAGGTAAAGAATTAAATTGGGAGACTAAGATGGCCATTTCGAGCTTGTTCTGCTTTCATCAGTTAGCCATACCCTTTATGGGATTTGAACCTGGGCAGTTTTACATACTAGGCAGTGATTTAACCACCAAGCCACAGGCTCTCCTCCCCTCTTTGTCAGCCAAGTCAAGGGAATATATATACAGGAAGTTTTTCAGACAGATCAGTCTGATTGGATACACCTTGACATTTTTAACTGCTGTACTGCTGTACTGCAAAAGAGATTGTAAAAAGTTTAACTGCAGTACAGCAGTTATATATATACAGTACAGTATATATATTTAAAATTGTTAACAAAGAAATAAGGGATTTCTGAGATAGCTATTTCGAGTTATTTAACTCTCTTCAGTCAGAACTCACCCTTTCCGGGATTCGAACCCACATACACACACACACACATACATACATACATACATATATATACACATACATACATACATACATATATATATATATACACATACATACATACATACATACATACATACATACATACATACATATATATATATATATTTATATTGAGTGTTTCTTTTTTTTTTAAATTGCACCCTGTCAACCCAAATATGGGAGAAAGAAATCTTCTTTCTTTTACCTGTTTCAGCTCAACCCAGAGCCATCCACAGGAACCAGTATATATATATATATTATTTTAAATTGCTAACAAAGAATAAAGGGAGAAACTCAAAATAGCTATCCCAGTTCTCCCTTTATTCTTTGTTAGCAATTTAAAATAATATATATTATTATATATATTATAATACATATTCCATATATTTAATAATATATGTTGGAATTACTTTAACTCTTTAAGAGCTGTACACGGGTATAGAACTAAGAACCTCTTAGTCTGAGCTGGCTGAAATAAATGCAGAGGTAGAGCTTCCATATTAATTGGTTTTTATTCTATACATTTATTCTTATTTGTTTTAATAGGCCTTCTAATAGTGTTTTTAAAGCAATAGCATATGCAAGTGCCCTCATTTGATTACTACCTATTCAGCCACCATTTGAACTTAGGACAATATTAGACAAAATGATCAATGCAATTGAACCTCATACTTATGGCTGTCATGGTATCCCATAGTCACATGATATTTATGACTTTCCCTTACTTTTTTTTATTTTATTCCCCCACCCCCACAACAGATCTCATGTGGCAAGGTGAAAAGAATCATGAATTGACCCAAAGAGGCCAGTAGGCAGACTGAATCCTTCTCTGTCTGTTCTGCAAAGGGTTGAGTTTTGTATATACAGGTGTTGGAAGAATCCAGAGAAAGAAATATTTTGGGAAATATTAAAAAGGCAGAATATATTTCCCCAAAGGATCTTAAAGGCAGAAACCAACCCCATCCCCCCAAGTCTCTCTGCCCCAGACAGAAACCAGGTCTGCAGAAATGCAGATGTGATTATCTTGTCAGAAAGATTGGAGCCAGGAAGCTTGGATTAGAAAGACAAAGATCTCTAAAATCAGTGGTGGGATTCAGCCAGTTCGCACCACTTCAGCAGAACCAGTAGCTAATTTTTTGTTGCCCAGGGTCAGAATGGACTTCTGGAAGGGGCATCCACACAGAGAACCAGTTGTTCACATATTTGAATCCCTCCACTGCCTAGAATCAACAATCCCTCACACCAAAAAATCTAACAGTCATCAGCCACAGGGAAGCAGGATATGACCTTTGGAACATAATAGGATTAACCCACCACTATCAGAATACCAGAAAGGCACACTCAGACTCAGGTCAAAGTTCATGCCACAGGAACAACTCTAAACAAAAGCCCCAGAAGGTATAAAAACCCACTACTCCCAGCTACATGTGGTCAGCTTCCTCAGAGCCATCTTTCTGTCTGGCTCTCCTCTTCAATAAACTATAACCTTCTTTCTAAAGCAGTCTCCATTTTGCTTATTCCCGGCTTGGACTGGACCCTGATGAAGATTTTTCTTTCAACACAGGCAATCCATATTATCTTAGAAAACAAAGATTTGCGGACATCTGTTGAGGTTCCAAACACAGACATAACACAAGTAACTCCTGCAATATGTCAAACAAACTACATTGTAACTGCCAGATGGTTCTTGTGCTTTTTTCTGACACTGTAGAAATTGCAGACCAGAGTCTATCAAGAGCAGCCAAAATAGCAGCACAATTTCCATAATCTGTTTATAGCATTTTTGTGCTAATTTATATGTCCCCTTCAAGGCACCTCTCTATCTAATTTAGCTCTTCAAAAGAAAGACAGTGAATACACATGTTTCCAACTTTGTGCTAACATGTTCTGCTTGTTTTCTGATCCTTTCATAAGCAGAGAATCAAAAGTGAAGTATATCTGAATGGCATTACATTCCAGAGTGATCACCAGATCTTAAGAGTTTTGCTGCAAAATAAGACATCCTGTCTTTAGCTCCTAAAAAGAAAATTTATATTAAGGCTTCCAAAGAGCAGATTTGAACTTCTTTCAGAATTCAGAGTGAAAGCAAACTATTCCTTCTCCTCATATCTCAGTTTCCTGCTTTTATTTTCAGATGAAAACTGAAATCCTCAACCAATTCTGGGCTGTTTTCTGTGTGTAAATTCTTCACAGTTCTCTCATTTTATGAACAATCTTCTCCATTGTACTGAGGTTCATGGGGGATGCCCAGCTCTGAATCTCCAGATGCTGTTAAACTGTAACTCCCATCACCACTCACTAATAGACTGCAAACTGTAAGTAACATCTTGAGATTCATTCTTGGGCATCAATGCTGGACCCTCAAAAGTATATTTACAGCTATCTATGAATGTCAATACAGAAATAAATCTCATGAGTTCTAGAAAATATGCATAGGGCCACAGGCTTTTTAAGAATAGATAACAGATGCACATTTTGGCTAACACAGATGAGATGAAATCTACTTAATCCATTTCAAATCACTGTCAAGAGCACACTTTAATTATACATTTCAAAAGTGGGTTTAAGAAGTAGCACCATGTCTAAAGGCAAAACTTGCATTCTTTTTAGTCTTCTGCAAGCAAAAATCCATTTTCCCAGTACAAATTTCCATAATCTAAAAAAAAACTCTCAAGCTGCTATAAGCAATAACTATGTTTTATTTTTAATTATACATTAATGCTATTGCCAGACTTCTTTATTTGAGTAATAGGAACTATTTTTTGATGAAAGATTGTCTGAATAAAGGAACAATACCTTATATTTTTAATGTTTCCTAAATCTATAAGAGAAATTACACTGGATCAAGCCAAAGACTTTTCAAATCCTGCCTTCAGTTTCCAGAGAAGGGAATCTGAGGCCCATATGAAGCTTAAACTCTCTCTTCCACTTTTGTTTCCTAGCAACTGGAATCAGGGATATGCCATCTTTGATCTTGGCATGAGAAGTACCTCTTACATGTATATTTTTATTCCAATATAAAAGAATATATGTAGCTCAGAGTTGAATTGGGGATCCCTTGCTGCTCTCTGACCATGGTTGTTTGTTGTAAATGTTTCATTACCTGATTAGGTAACATCATTGTGATGTTTGTTCACTATTTCTATACAGTGGCTCACCCTGCCAATATTGATGACAGTGTGGTTTTCTCCTTGGTAGTTTCTTGATTATTGTTTTCTGCTTGGTTTTTTGTCTGGTGTTAATCCCTGTTTATCCAGGCATAGGCTGCTAGAGTGGATGTATTCTGGTCTTTTTGTTTCCATTTTAGCTTTTTAATTGTATCTTTTGAATAGTGCGTACCTGTGGTTTATCACTGTGTGTCTATGGATGGTTGATTTGTCTGAATATTCATGTGGTGACAAGGAGACCGAAATTATTTCAAATGTATTACTATATTGTAAACTCTACAGGGGTATTAAGTCTGCTTAAATTCTGCCCCTAATGTGTAAATTTACAGTAAAACCACACAATTCCTACATGAATCATCTTCTAAAAGATACAAAACCCTTTATCACTTGTGCAGTATCCTGTTTTACAGAAATAATCACTTCTGTTTTATTTACCACTTTAGGTTTATTACATTCTAGCTGTTAAGTCCTCCCAAAATGGTGAATGATGAAGACGCATGTTTCACACAGTAACAATCTTTATTTGTTCTCAGCCAAAACACCAACAGCGAGCAGAGGCATGCAAGCCTCCTTTTATATGTCTGGATCCCCAGACCAATGGCGGCAGACAGGTGCTCTTTTCCCGCCTCGCGTATGCGCGCAAGGCCGGCGCCACTCAGTCTGGTCCCGGGCAGCTTTTGCAATTGCCCGGGACTAACACAACGTCCCGAGCCTGCATTTGCAGGGTCAGGACACAACACTAGCTATCTTCTTTTTAGATGATAATTTACTTCAAAAATTGTAATAATATTGCACAGATAATTACTGCACCAATAGAGAAGTGTCACATTTTTATGCATTATTTTATCTTTGTTATGTTAGTGTTTTATCTCATCTATCTGATTTTGCTTTGGTGCTGCATTTGCCCAAATAACATATTTCAGTTGATTAGAAAAGTGGAGAAAAGGGAATAATGAGAGATAAGGGAGCTGAAGAATGGAGACTAAACCAACCACTGGCACCATTTAGAACTGATAACATGGAAAAGACCCATCTATCATAACTACATGGCCAGCCAGCACTAATAAAAAAAATTTCCATGAGAAAGAAAGTGACTCAATAAAACAAGAAGAAAAGTTAGAGAAATGACCAGAATAAATTGTGAAAACATGTGAGAATTGGGGCAGAATCTGTGGGCTGCAGGTTGTATGAAAAGATGGGTGTAGGGTATGAGAGAAACTGAGCTCCTCCCACAAAATGAGGGTGCATTCTCTTTCTCTCTACATCTTCTTTTGGAGTAGGTATAGTGAGTGTGCAGCTGTGAATGCAAGTGTGTTTGTGCTTGTTGAATAGTTTCTAATCAAGAAGTCATAGAACAATTGATTGTGCTTGTTTGGTGGGACTTTTGCTCTCTCTCTCTCTCTGCTCTGACACTGCATATGGCAGGGATTCCTAAACTTTTTTGCCATCATACCTAAACATTTTTGCCATCTTCAGTGTAATGTACATACCTCCCCTAAAAAGTGAAATACCCAAATGTACACAGGAAATGTGTACATTAAAACAACGGCAAATAATAAAAACTATAGCATTTTTACAATTATGACTTTTAATAAAGTCATAAAATGTACAACTAAAAGGTTCTTCATATCGCCCTTGGGCTCTGTCTGAACCTCCCCAAGGGAGATACATCTGACAGTTTGGGAAACCCTGACATAAAGGATCCTAGATATATTTCGGAAAAATGTCAGAAGTAGTAGCCATTATTAACATTATCCTCCGTAGATTTGCCTAAGGTGCTTCAAAGCCATCTGCAGAAATGGCAGCTCCTAGCCAACTTGGTTGACTGGGAAAACAAAAAATCCAGTAGTTAAGGCACTGAGCTGGAGACTGGGAGTTCTAATCCCACCTTAAGCATGAAGCCAGCTGGGTGATCTTGGGCCTGTCCCTCTCAGTCCTCAGAAGTAGGCAATGGCAAACCACTTCCAAAATCTTGCCCAGAAAATTGTCCAGGCAATTTCCAGGAGTCAACAATGACTCAAGGTACCAAAAGAAAAGCCAATTTGATTGATTGGGAAAGCTAAGGGTCAGTTTTGGCTGGTCGTTGGAGGAGGTAGCCATCTGAGAAGACCAGGCAACAATCTGGACAATGGCAATGGCAAGCCACTTCCATAAATATGAAGGTGATCTGACTACAATATCTATCACCCCATTGATCATGAAGGTAGACTTGGTGGATCTACGGTAGCTGGCTTCCTCTCTCCCCACTCCATGTGCATCCTTCCCAAAACGGAGGGCTTAGGGGACACAAATAGTCATCCCAAATGGAAGGAGTAAACCATTCTTCAATCAAAGGTACTGTATACGAAAGCCATGTTCCTCTACCATTAGCTTCAAACCGCTTCCATAGCACTTCCATGAACCTGCATAGATTTAGCCACAGAACCTAAGCTTCATCTCTTTGCCTCTGCATATTATTCAATAGTGAATTTCATAGATATGTGGAAAAGCCCTTCTTTTTCTCTGTTCCTCAGACTCCCGCCATTCAGCTCTAGGAGACAATTCTGAATACTTGTACTAAGGTACAGGGAGAAAAAGAATATCTTTATGTGCTTGCTACAACACTATGTATAATTTTATAAACTTCTCATCATTTTCCTATTTAACTTTTCTGTAAACCAAATTGCTCCAGGCTTCCCAGGGGAAATGGCTTCAGCTGCTCCATTCTGCAGGTTTTTGAGCTTGCAATATTCTGTGTAAAGACTTGGCCAAATTAAATTTATAAGACTTCCTTGAAGAAAGAGCCACTCTCTAATCTCACCACAAATAGTCCTGATTTATCTATCTTGGCATTTTTATTAAGGAACGTATAATCTTTCATGTTTGATATTGTTCAATTTCTGATTTTTGAAAGTTAAATATGCTCTGTTTCTACATCAACTTGAGATGCATATTATCTAACATATGATTCTGGTAAGCAATTTCCCTCAATATCATGCATTTTATGGGAACTTTTGCCTACTGCATGCACTTTTGTGTGGACCCCTCAGCCCCCCTGCAATCACAGATGCCATGATGGCCCTGCCGTTTGGCTGCCAAGCCTTCCCCAGCCCTCCCCCTACAATGCCTGATCCACGCCAGCTTTGCTCCTCCTCCCCCTTTCATTTGAGTTGTGAGCTAAGCTGTCTTTGTGAAGACCCCTTGAGGTGCCCCACCCTCCATGCCTGGTCCCCCCAACACACCCCACCTGTCTGCCCCCTCAGTGGTCCTGGTGGCTGCTACTCCCGCTGTCACTCCCCCTCCCTCCGGTCCTGGTGACAAAGCTGCAAGGCCCCAAAACTTGCGGTGCAGGCGCAGCACTTTTTAAAAATATCTTGCATTGCATGCTGCCCCCCACACACAGTCCCTGTGATTGCTCATTGCATGCTGCCCCCATAGCACCATGACTTCTGTCTGCCACCCAATTGGCTGGTGGCTATTTGTCCCATGCAGCCAAAGGCCCAGGACAAAGGGTGCCTTGGTGAATGGGCTGGGGCGAAGGGCAAGGGCAGAGGGCCAGGATCCCATTGGCTATAGAGAATGGCTGGGGGAGGGCCAGTGGAGGAGGAAAACTAGCTGTAAATGGGCTGAGGTGGGCGGCAAGAGGCAAAGGAGGCATGGCCAAGAGTCCATGCCTAAAGGTCCCATTTTATGTTTCTTATGATGTAGCCCATGTTAATTGTCATATAAGAATATATATCTTATTGCATGAAGCTAGTTAAATGTGTACTTCACTAACCAAGTTAGATATGACATGCTAATTCAACTTGAATATAATATATGGAATCTAAACATACTACACTGTAAATATTAAAGGATGAACCAAGTGCAAAAGTGAACAATCGAAATAAAGCATTTGAGGAATTCTGGAGAGCTAACATAAAACAACAATGGTCCTGTGATCTGGCGGCTTACAGTAGCTTTTTGTCAAAGCAAATCTGGGTTGTGTGGTTCTCTTTGAATAGCATGGCTGACATATTCCACCAGCCAGTGATCTGAGTGAAAGGGGCAGGGCCAGACCTTCCCATTTGCCCAAGGCACAGCATTGATCACCTCCCATTAAGGTTATTTAATTTCACTGTCCCAAATAGTCATCCTCATCTCGGCAAACAGGAAATGTCTCAGTAGGGTCTTTTGAGGAACAGGAAGAATCAACATAAGGCTATTTCAATTCTGCACTGCATTTGGAGGAGTTTGAAAATAGTGGCAATGTGGAAATACCTTCAGCATAAATGAGGCCATCCAAGAAGAAGAAATTTAGAGGAAATACTGAGAGGTGGAAGGTTTATATTCTAATGGGGAAAGGTGAAAAACATTTCAAAGTGGAGTGAGGGGAGTTCAGTGGCTTAGGAACACGAGGAAGAGAGGAGAAAGAGGGAATATATCCTAGAAAAGACAATGTAGATCCCTGAACACTGAATTGTTCCATGTTGTGACATTTACTTGCACTTTTCGGCTGATTTATAGGAAGGAACTATACATGAAGTTACTAACTGTTCAATTGCCTTCTCTATATACTCAAGAGAATAATTGCCACAAGAGAAGATTCAGATTTATAGCTTTTACTCCACTGCTACGCAGAGCCTTCTTCCTATCTACATTTATCCCAATAAATTCTGGAACTCATTACAAGGACCAAAATGTTACTTTTAGGTTATTCTCTCACGGAAGATATATGTGCATATATGTACCAGTGTACACATGTATATAGTATAGAAATGAATAATATTCTTGCGACATTATAAGCAAAAAAAAAAATCCAATTTAGCTCTCTGAGTTTTTCTCAGTCTAGTAACACCTGAATGGATGGTTTTCTCTTGTGGAATTACCACAATTTTAGTTCAGTATAGCAACTGTGTGAACCCAGCCCAGCTGAGATAAAGAATTGACCATTTAGTGCAGACATGTGAAACTCACGATGTCACGTGACATTGCGCAATGTATCGGAGTTTTTTTGCCATTGCCGGCAATGGGGTGGGCGTGGCTCCGGTATGATGAAACCGGCCCATGGGCCGGCAGTTTGATACCCCTGATTTAGTGTGTCCTGTGGACCAGTTAGATATAGACTGAATGAATGTTTAATTAATCATGGTTAGCTAGTCCTGAGAACAACTGTCACTCACTCATAGTTAGCTATCCAGCTTGAACCTCATTTAGGAGGGCTGGTTGAGGGATCTCATTTTTTATTTCTGTGGATCTGTTGAATTCTAGGAGCTGGATTAGCAGCAATTCTAGGACAGGGGAAGAAATAGGCTTAGCTATTGGGGGGAAAAGAAGGAACTGGATCTCACATGCCCTTTTAAATTCAAAGAGATTTTGTGATATAATTAAAGCATGTCATGCTTTAATAACTTTCTTGAAAGATAGCAAGAGTGATAATTAAAGCATGTCATGCTTTAATGACTTTCTTGAAAAATAGCAGTCTTCAGCTGCTTCTCAAACATTTATGAAGCAAATCATCATGTAAATATTCAAGGATGAAAGCTATGCTTGTGATCATTACAGTAACGAAGAAAGCTGGCCAGAGACACCACAGCCAGAAATTATGTTATGATCACTGCTTTCTAGATTATTAACTGCAGATGAACAGGCATTCAGATATAACGAAAAGGTCAACTTGTTCTTCTTTTCTAGTTCCTTTGAAAATAACTCCTGACCTTTCATATTTTGGTTTCTTTCTTCTTATGGATAGGATGCCTGCTTTTATATCAGGCTGGGGTGGCCTCCCTGTGTCCTAATTAGACAGGAGACAAGTACTGTACCAGGATAAGGGCATCCAAGGTACCAAAAGAAGATAATATATGTGACTCAGGGTTGAACTATGGAGCATCCTTTTATTGCCAACAGCTCCTCTTTCTTAATCTGATGTTTTAGCTTGACAATATTTTGACAATAATGGCCTGAAGTTTTCCTAGTTATCTAGGCAGATGCTAATGGCTCAAAGTCACAGAACCAAATGCTGTAATTCTTTTAAGCGCTCAGACTAAATGACAGCAGAAGAAAAAAAAAACCCAGCAGGTTTCTATTAAGTCTGTTCAAAAAAGAAAATATACCACTCCTAAGGCCTTCCCTTCCATGATGAGCAAGTGAAATTGTTACTATTATGTCCTGGGCTGGCAGGCTCAGGCTGCAGCGATTGGCCTGGGCAGACCATGTGGATGACCAGAACAAGAAAGGCTGCTCCCAGCCTTGCACGCACGCGTACGGCGGGAAAATATCCTTTGAAATTGAAATTGAAATTGGCCAACAAGGTATTGTGCAGGGGGTCTATAAAAGGGGGCCGCACCATTTTAAAATCAGTTCTGTTGGTGTTTGCAATAAAGGAGAACTGTTGGAACTTGCTGCTTCGTCTCAATGCCTCTTCTTCTGAAACAGAACATTGGCGACGAAGGTGGGATGCCTGCAAGGCAAACAGATTAAGAAGCCAAGCTGACTCACCACAGGGGGGCTTGCAGCTCGGAGAAGTATGGCGCCTGGAGATCGACTCAGCCTGCCAGCACAGAAACACTGGAGGTGAGCTCAGAAAAGGGGGACCCTTCTCAATCCTTGTAGCAGGAGGCGTGGACGAAGTTCCTGGGCTGAAACAATGGCAAAGATAGGCCGGCTTTCAGAATTTGACACAGCTAACCCAGAATGCTGGAGCTCGTACGTGGCCCGGGTGGAGAACGTACGTGGCCCAGGTGAATCAAATTTGTGAAGATGACCTCAAAGCTGCCACACTGCTGTGTGTGTGGGGGGGCAAGAGACCTTCGAGATTGCAGAGAATCTGGTTGCCCCAGCACCACTGGAATCAATCACCTACACAGACTTGAAGAAGATGCTTCGAGAGCATTTCGAACCCAAGCTCTCAGTGATTGCTTGGCGACACACGTTCGAGCAGAGGGATCAGAGGCCTGGTGAGTCTGCAGCAGAGTTTGTTGCGGCCTTACAGCAAGCAGCTAGACCCTGTGAATTCAAAGACTTGGAAGAGAGGCTGAGGGATTGGCTGGTCTGTGGCTTGCGAAGCCGGGAGTTGCAGCAGAAGCTCTTCGCGAAGGAAGGCCTCATGTTCCAAGATGCCCTGAGGGAAGTTTCAGCTGAAGAAGTAGCAGGCAGAGCTGTGAAGGCCTTGCGGCTCGCCAAGCCCCCTCAAGTTCCAGCCACCATGCAACAAGAGGTCGCTCACGAAGAATCCGAACAGGATCCAGAATCGGAAGTGGACCGGCTGAATCAGACTCCAGGGAGAAGGCCTCATGGAGGGAAGGCCCAGCCAGCATCATCCCCTTGGTGCATCGGGTGTGGAGGCCGCCATCGCCGTGCAGATGGCCGTTTTCACTCCACCATCTGCAGGGCCTGTGGGAGGCAAGGCCACATTGCCTCTGTCTGTTTGGGTTGCCGGCAGGAACATTACCCAGAAGAATTGCCTCAGAAAGGTACCAGGGTTCCCAGCCAGAACAGTGTGGGCTTCTGTGCATCACGTAGAAGCGTTTTTAGAATGGGGGTCCACAGGCCACTTAGGAAGAAGCTTCAGATTGATGTGAAGTTGCAAGGGGTCCCCTTGTCGATGGAGCTGGACACTGGGTCTGCTCTATCAATCATCTCCCTAGACACCTTTAACAAGGTCTGCAGCAGAAGCGGCCTACGGGTAAAACTCAGGCCGTCAAACCTCATCCTCACATATTTCCAAAATTTCAGAGTCAACATGAGGGGGGAGGCCACGCTCAAGGTGCAGCATAGGAATTTTGAGGGGCTACTGGATGTAGTTGTGGTTGGGGAGACAGCACTCGACTGATTTGAGGCCCTGGGGATTCAGATGACTGGAATACACGGTGTGCTAACAACAGGCCTGGCTGGGGTCTGCAAGGAGTTTGCAGATGTGTTTAGTCCAGAACTTGGCTCCTACAAGAGCCCTCCTATTTCTCTGAGGCTAGACCCAGCCATAGCCCCCATTAGAATCAAGCCACGCAGGGTGCCCTTTGCCTTAAAAGATAAAATAGATGCAGAGCTGTATAAACTGATTCAGCAGGGTATCTTAGAGCCTGTGGACAGTAGTCCATGGGAAACGCCCATAGTTACGCCACTGAAGGCCAATGGTGAAGTCCAAATATGTGTGGACTACAAGTGCACACTTAACAAAGCGCTGCAGCAGCATTCGTACCCAGTACTGGTGGTCAGTCACATTCTAGCCTCCCTCGGGGGGGGCAGATCTTTGCTAAGCTTGACCTGGCTCAGGCCTATCAACAATTGCCAGTTGATGAGGCAACGGCCGAGGCCCAAACTATAGTGACTCACAGGGGAGCATTCAAGGTAAAAAGATTGCAATTTGGCGTAAAAGTGCCCCCTGGCATCTTCCAGAATGTAATGGAGTGAATGCTCCGAAATATCCCTGGTATTTGCCCATACTTTGACAATGTCCTCATCGCTGGGGATTCAGCTGACAATTTAGCCGAAAGGCTGAGAGCCATTTTGCTACGTTTCTGCCAAGCGGGGCTGAAGCTTAAGGAAGACAAGTGCAAGATTGGGATTACCTCCACAGAGTTTCTAGGATTCCGCATTGATGCTCAGGGCATCCACCCTGCTGAATCCAAGCTGCAAGCAATTCAGCAGGCCCCAAGTCCCAAATCCAAGGGCGAACTTCAGGTCTTTCTGAGACTGCTAAATTTTTACCACTCATTCTTTCCTCACAAGGCTGCAGTGGCTGAGCTGTTACACTGACTCTTGGACAAACAGGCCCCTTGGTAGTGGACACAAGCACATGAAAAGAGCCTTGCTTTGTCAAGGCCTTGCTCTCTTCAAATGCGGTCCTCGCGCACTTCAATGAGAACTTGCTGGTGTGCATCGCCTGTGATGTGTCCCCTTATGGGATTGGGGCTGTGTTAAGTCACTTGAAGGCTGATGGAACACAAGTCCCAATAGCATACTATTCTAGAACCCTATCATCAGCTGAACGCAATTATGCACAGATAGATAGGGAAGCCTTAGCCATAGTGGCTGACAGAAAGAAGTTCCATGACTTCACGGTCTTTACAGACCATAAGCCACTGCTGGGGTTGTTCACAATGAACAAACAAACCCCACACATAATATCCCCACGAATGCTGAGGTGGTCTATCTTCCTGTCTGCATATGACTATACACTGGTTCACAAGCCAGGCAAAGAAATGGGCCATGCAGATGGTCTCAGCAGGTTACAGCAGATAGAGGCAGATCCAACACCTGCCAATCGCATCCTGTCTATTCAGGACTTGCCTGAATCTCCCCTCAGTGCTAGGGACATGGCTGCAGAAACAGCCACCGATCACATGCTAACATGCGTACTGACCTGGGCATTGTCTGTATGGCCTGACACATGACCAGGCTCAGAATTCCAGAGCTTCTGGCAGAGGAAGCACGAGATTTCCACCTTCAAGGGGTGTGTCCTATGGGGTAGCCGGGTAGTAATTCCAACCTCATTGAAGCCTAGAGTCCTGCAGTCTCTGCATGAGGGACATCTGGGAATAGTCCGGATGAAGGCATTAGTGCGCAGTCATCTTTGGTGGCCTGGGCTCGACAAAGACATCGAGGCCCAGGTCCACAGGTGCACTGTTTGTCAACAGTCAAGGCCAGAGATGCCCCAGGCCCCAGTTCATAGATGGGAGGAGATTCATACCCCATGGTCCAGGGTCCATATCGACTACACTGGGCCCTTTCAGGGGCAATTCTTCTTAATCCTTGTGGACAGCCATTCCAAGTGGCTAGAGGTCATGCCTGTCTCCTCCACTACCACTGCTAGGACCATCCAGGTGCTGAGAGGGATCTTCGCCGCACATGGACTTCCAGATGTCCTTGTCTCCCACAACGGGCCCCAATTCACGTCGTTTGAGTTCAAGGCATTTCTCCAGGCCAACATGATCCGGGATGCCACATCTGCACCATTCCATCCAGCTTCCAACAGCCTGGCTGAACAGATGGTGCGCACAACCAAGGATGCCTTAAAGAGGATCACTCACGGGAACCGGCATCACAGGTTAGCGGACTTTCTTCTTTGCCACTGCACCACACCTTGCACAGCTGCTGGAAAGAGCCCACCTGAACTCCGCTGGGATCGCCGCCTCATCACGAAACTGGACAGATTGCACCCAGACTGGGTGGCTTCACAGGTGTCACAGCCATGGGCACCTAGGAGACTACAACTGGGCGATCCGGTCTGGGCAAGGAACTATGGACCAGGACATCTCTGAGTCACAGCAGTGGTATGCAAGGTCTCTGTGCCGCTGTCATACGAAGTGGCCTTGGACGATGGTTGTGTGATCTGACATCACATTGACCAACTGTGCTGGAGGCTTCCCAGCAACTCTTCCGCTCCTGGCTCTGCTCTCGGGGGGGGGGGGAGGACCAAAATTATGATTGTGGACCACGGTCTCTCCAACATCCCCAGGCTTCAGCTATTGCTCCAAACAGGAAGTCCACAGAAAGGGGGTTCGCCATGGAGGCGGCTCTGGCCTCTGGCACCTCCAGCACATACACGGGGACCATGGGGTATTGGGGCACATCAGCCACTCAAGCCACTCCAGCTGCTGGTCTAGGGCTCGAGGGACAGTGCTCCCAAGAGGAGTCCATTGTGGACTTGGGGAATTCCACCCCACCACTGGATGTGGGGAATTCCACCCCCCCAAGGAACCCTGGCTTGGATTTAGTGGATCCAGCCAGTCAGCAGTTGGATGGGTCCCCTGGGTCCTTGGGGCAACAAAGTCCTGGTCTGCCTAGCTTGGGAGGCGAGCTGGCAGGCCAGGCACACACACCGGCCATGAGAAGATCAGGGCAGGCCAGAGGTCCTCCCAAATACTTACAAGACTATGTACGGTCCTTGTCAGTTCATGGGCAGGCCTAGTAGTCTGGGTTAAGTAATGCAGCTCAAGAGGAGTGGGGAGCATGGCTGTAGCAAGACTGTAGTGTTGTGTATGTATATAGATGCAACGTAAACAATGTAATGGAGTGTTGGAGTATTTAAAATAATAAGTGTGCCTTATTATTTTAGCCAAGGGGGTAGGGGTGTTATGTCCTGGGCTAGCAGGAGCAGGCTGCAGCGATTGGCCTGGGCAGACCATGTGGATGCCTGGGACAAGAAAGGCTGCTCCCAGCCTTGCATGCATGCGCACGGCGGGAAAATATCCTTTGAAATGGTTGGCCAGCAAGGTATTGTGCAGGGGGGCTATAAAAGAGGGCCGCACCATTTTAAAATCGGTTCTGTTGGTGTTTGCAATAAAGGAGAACTGTTGGAACTTGTTGCTTCGTCTTGATGCCTCTTCTTCTGAAACAGAACAGTTACCACTCCTTTTTTGTTTTTCATGTGCAGATAAATGCCTCTAGAGAATGCCGGTAGGATGATTATGATCCTTTTCAGGTCCTGCTTGTGGATTCTCTGAGGGCTGCTGGGATACATGGCCTGATTTAGTTTGACTTGTAATTTTAGTGAGCATTAAAAAAAAGATCATTTATTTGATCCATATGATATTTCATCTGAAAGTAAGGTTTCTTAAAGGATATTTGCAGGCAGAAATAATACAAGGTTTTTAAAAAGTGGTTGCTTAAAGGCTTAACATTTTATTGTAAATTAGGAATGTATCTACTGCCCACAATTTTGTTTGCAAAGGACTAAAGGTATGGGTTTTTTAATGTGCTATTAGTTAAATTCACTATCACCTGATGGATTATTATCTGATCCAAGATAATAATGAGCAGAAATTAAGAGGTAGCAATGATACAAAAAAAGAACTGCATGCAGGAGACTTAAACAAAATAAAAGCACTCACTTATTTATTAGAATTATTTTTTTTTACTCATTATAGATTTCACTTCTTGGCATTCTTATCTGACATCCAAAACAGGGTAAGTGGATGATTTAGCAGTGCTAAAGATAGACAACTAACAAGGAGATGTCTATATGTGGCAACCTGCTGCACATTAATATTTCTGATTTAGCGAGGACCTCTTTTCTTGATGGATTGGAAATTGTGGTATTAACAGTTAAGCTCATTGATTCGTCTATATCTACATATTTCTACAGAGGGAAATAAATCAATGGTATTCCTCAATAATTGGGATTGGGTAGCAATGTATTGTGCTGGTTCTACTTGGTGTTGATAGAGAGAAGTCCAGGTTTGTGGCCCTGGCTTTGTGGGGTGCCTCAGGGCTTGGTCCTTTCTCCCCTTCTTTTTAGTATCTACTGGTGAGTGAGGTCTTCTAATAGTTTGGGGTGATGCCTCACCAATATACAGATGATAATCAGCATTATATCTCCACCCCTGTAAGCTGTGTGGCTTTGGGACTTTGAACTTTCTACTACCAGGAACAATGGTCTTGACTGGGATAGCACTCCCTTAGACAGACCCGATGCATAATTTGTGGAGTCTTCCTGTATTTATGGCTCTTGCTTGGAGATCAGAGTTCAAGATGGGAAGTGCTTAGCTTGTATTTACAGGGCATTGTGTCTAAAGCAGACCAATATGAGGAATGTGAGTACACATGGATACACTTTCAATTCCTTTCCTGAATAATAAAAAAAATAACTTCTAGAGTAGATACCTATTTTGATTCAATCCCTTCTAAATGGGAAGATAATAGCGTTCTGTGGACCTTGGCATATAGTCATGCTGGCAATATGACCACGGAATGTCTTCGGATAATGCAGGTTCCTTTGGCTAATAAATGGAGGTGAACATCACCCCTTGGAATCAGACCTTTTTAAAAATTTGGAAATATTTTATTACCCAACTAGGCAACTAGGTAATAAAACATCTGCAAGCAAACAGTCAAGCTCAAAGAGCATCAAAAACGTCACAATTCAAACCTGAGTTACAGAGAAGTCTCTTTCAATTGTAATTCACGCATTTGAACCCTTCAAGGCATATGTCTAATGACTCAGCCTGACATTTAATGACCACTGCTGTTGTCTTCTCATGTTGTCATTGTAAGGTAGATGGACAGAAAAGATGCTGACATTTTAGAACATATTTTATAGTGGATTATTTAGTATTCTTTCATATTGTATACTTTTTATCCCAATGTTCTTATATGAAGGAGAAGTTCAAAAACCGCTAGATAAATAGATCAAACAGACACAGACAGACAGACAGACAAAATTAATGGAAGATAGTGGAAATGTAGAAGGGAAAACTTCCCTACCAAAAAAAAAAATAATCCACAATCAATTGCATAAAAACATTTCCAATAAATGCCATTCTGGGTTGCCTACAAAGTTCTGTTTACCTTAAAACTTAAGAACAGGGAGCCCTTCCAGATATATTGAGTGCCAATTCTCACAATTCCTAGGCAACATAAGCCAGGAATTCCATATCTAGAGGGTGACAAAAGAGAGGAACTTGTCCTATATCTTCATTGCTTAGGATCTAAGTGCTAGATCATCCCTGTCTATTTTGATCGTCCATTCTGGACTCTCCTAGTGCTCCTCCATCTAAAATAATGTTGGAGATAGTTGGAAAAAGCATCTTCTCAAGAGTGACTCCACCTTATTGAATATTTTCTTATTTGTTCTCTAATTGATATCATCCATTGTTGTCCCAAATGTGCTTTTTCCAAAAGGCAAATAGACTTTCTTGGTTTATTCTTTGAAAATGTGCCACTTCTCATCCAGAAGCTTCTTCAGTTTTAACTGAATGAATTGGGAATCTCCATAGACATTATCCGGTGTTCAATATTTTCTGTACTTTTCAATATGTTATGTTTCTTTGATGCTGATATGTATGGTTGCATTATCCTCAGTCTTTTTTTTAGCCGCATAATTTGACAGCACTTCTTAATTTTTAAGTTAAGAGTATGAGTAATATGCAGACTTAAGACTTGTCAGCAGCCCTAAAAAAAGAACATTTATATGTATAGAAATAAAAACATGGCTCTTTCTTAAACCTTCACTACAATCCATTGCAGTTTTTTGAGCCATATCTGAGCATTTTTTCTTAGTTCAGAATATAAAGAAAGCAGTGAGCTTTCATTTTCAAACTGCAGCAGCGTTTTTATATTTATCGGTTATTTGGAAAAAAAATGAATATGAAGATAGAGAAAAGGAGCCATTTTGTTTTTCAAACAGGCAAGTGCAGAAATATTTGATTTCTTGGAGAGGTTTATGAGAAAATATATTGGTGATTGCAATATGTATATCCAAGTGGCTGAGTTCTAAAAGAACAGCCATCCTTTAATATATTTTTTTATCTACTGCTTTAAAATTACAGAAATATATTCATATTTGAAGAAAGTTGTTTGAATCTAACTTGGATCTGTAAGATTCCCAGTTTTGTCATTTTAACAAATTCAACCAAAGGAATAATTCATATAGATTAACTAATTCTTCTGAAGTTAGGGAAATATCCTCTGATCATTAGCCTTACATGTATACAGTTCAACAAGATTTAGACAACTATTAAAAGTGGTGTCACTTTTATTCAGGGTCCAAATGATGTTCTTTACAGAATTCTAACTTGCAATAGGAGAATCCTGATAAAGATAGGCCAATAAATTGGCCACAGTATTTATTCATAGTATAATACAAATTTTCTCCTATTCTTCCTTTACAATTGCTCTTTCTTCTCCAGAACAATTCCATCAAAAACAATTTAAACCACCTTCCTATGGCTCATTCTAGGCCAGTGGTTCTCAACCTTCCTAATGCCGTGACCCTTTAATACAGTTCCTCATGTTGTGGTGATCCCCAACCATAAAATTATTTCAGGGTCATGTGATCATCTTTTGCAACCTTGTGACAAGCAAAGTTAGTGGGGAAACCAGATTCACTGAACAACCATGTTACTAATTTAATCTCTCTCCCTCTTTCTTTCTCTGTCTCCCTCTCTTTCTCTGTCTCTCCCTTTCTCTTTCCCTCTCTCCCTTTCTTTCTCTATCTTTCCCTTTCTCTTTCCCTCTCTCCCTTTCTCTCTCCCTGTCTCTCTTTCTCTCTCCCTCTTTCTCCCTTTCTTTCTCTCTGTCTCCCTTTCTCGCTCTTTCTCTCTTCCTCTCTTTCTCTCTCTCTCCCTCTCTCTCCCTCTCTTCTCTCTCCCTCTTTCTCTCTCTTCCTCTTTCTAGTTCTCTTTCCCTCTTTCTTTCCCTCTCTCTATTTCTCTCTCCCTCTCAAAGATCCTTAAAATCCTTAAAAGTTATGCTTGGGTGGAAGACTTTTTCTTTTACAGATGGGGCGAGTGGGCCCGATATGAACGGGCAGGGGAGGGGTCGAGGACAACGTGCGGGTCGGCTCCGCATGCGTCCCGACCAACAGCTGAGCAGCTCCAACTTCCAGCCGCTGAACAGTTGAGTCCTCCGGGAGGCAATGTGAAGCCTTGAGGGGTATTGCAGGCTCGCAGGAGGGTGGAAAGGAAAAGAAGATGGAAGAGAGTGAGGCTGCAACAGAGAGAGTGGTGTCTCGGTTCCTAAGACCATCGGAAATATCTGTTTTCCAATGGTCTTAGGCGACCCCTGTGAAAGAGTGGTTTGACCCCCAAAAGGGTCGCGACCCACAGGTTGAGAACTGCTGTTCTAGGCTGTATTACAATTATTGTGACAAATATTTGCATTCCTGGTGTATCATTTAAATTTTTTATAATTTGTTATAAAGCGAGAACAAACACAATTCATGCCTATTTAGAAAGAGTTAGTTAAGCAGAACCAAAACCAAAGCCTAATGTTAGACTCTATAACTAGGCTTAAATCCTGCTGACTATGGGGTATTACCCTGTTTCTGGTGACAATCTGCAGCTCTAATAGGAATGTCCCCTTGATTCCTGATAGTGTTTATCCATCTTATTGGTTGTCTTCTCCTTCTTCCCTCAATTGTGCCAACATAATCATGTTTTCTAGTCTATTTTTATTCACAGTATAAGTCCAAATTATGTGATATTCTGCTTATCAGTCCTTGCCTCAAGTAAACTGTCAGTCTTTACTTTTTTTCAGGACCAGCTGCTGAGGCCTGAACTAAGACTTAGAACTATTTCTGTTATGTATTGATGTAAATTACTTGGAATCAGTTATAAATAAGTAACTGCCGTTTCCGTTTAAACTCCAGACTGCCTATCTGCAGAATTGTAAGTTTGTGTTTTTGGGCGGGAATAACTGCTTTAATTCCATTGGCTGCCACCTATCGGCGGTCCGTATAAATAGAAGTTAAGCAGCTGTTGGAGCTGCTTCTGTGTTAATCAATAAACGTGTTGTTATTTTCACCTTTGCCTCGTCAATGCCTCAAAGATCCCAGTATATAGGATCTTTATAATAATTTGAAGATATCTACCTACTTTCTCTCAGTCTTTCCCATTGTCCAGTTTTCTCAGCCACATACTACCACTGGGGAAAACTATTCCATTAATTATCCTTATACCAATTATCACAGTGATATTCTTATCCTTTTATCTCCCATTGTCATCTTCCATTGAATTAATCCGTTTTTTATTTCTCCAGGACATTTTCCATCTTTAGTTATTCATGAAGCCAGGAAAAAGAACTAATCCTCGCTTTTTGCCTGTTAACTTAATTCACTAAACACATTAGGTGATGTCACCTTTGCCTCCTTAACATTAATCCAGATATTTCATTTTGTATTTTAAATTTTATAATGAGAAATTCTAAGTAATTCCATCTGCCCATCTCAAAGTCTAATCTCCAGGCCATAATATATTTTACACTGTAGCATGATTTACCCAAGCAAAATCTTTGCAGAGGAAAATAAAGCAAAGGTAAGCTTCCTTCTTAAATTACAGTATCTTGGTCTTATGTTACCCATCTGATCCTTCTTGGTCTTATGTTACCCATCTGATCCTTTATTCATTAGGCATTTCTCTATCTGTACAGAGTCTTTATTATTTTTCATAAGAATCTTCCTCATGCTTTATTTGGATTAGAAATTCAAGCAATGATTGGATAATGTATACAGTTTCTTGCATCTTCCTTCTGCAGCACGGATATATACAGCATAATTCATTCTGTCTCTAGGCCTAAGAGTCTTGTTCTAAAATTGTTAACGCAGAGCTGTTAGCACTTTCATAGCTTTAAATAAGATCAAAGCACCTATCATTATACTTGACAGCTGGTTTCTGGCCTCTCATGCCCCACTTTTTAGACAATTTTGAAATTCATTTTCCTTTAACCAATATTGGTGTCATTTTATAGTCCTTCCATTTTTCTCTACTTTTTGCCACTAATACAGCTCTTCCATGATTAATCTTGAATAGTTTTATTTCAGCTATACATTTTCTTAGGATTTCCTTGATCTTCTTAAAGCATCGCTCATTTTCATTGTCTTGTTATTTTCCTCTAAACCAGCGGTTCTCAACCTGTGGGTCACAACCCATTTGGGGGTCGAACGACCGTTTCACAGGGATCGCCAAAGACCAGGGCCTTTTTTCACATAGAACGCTCAGAATGGCGTTCTGGCATCTTTTTGATGGATTTTTTCAACTTTTCCATGAGCAGTGCTACTCCCTCTATTCTATTGGCTTTCGAACGCCAATAGAATAGATTCTATTTGAATAGACTCTTAATTCTATTGGTTTTCGAACACCAATAGAATAGAGTCTATTCTATTGACTTTCGAAAGCCAATAGGAATTGTCCAGACCTGGCCGTTAAAGGCTGTTTCTGCACTGCTGAGTGCACCAAAAGTCCCAGCTGGCAAACGTTGCTGCAAGTTGTCTGCAGCAAAGGCATGTTTGCAGGAACTTTCCACCCATCCTTGCTGAGTAACTACGGAATGCCATCTTCTACTCTACTACTTGTAAGTAAAAGAGGACCAGGGGTGGGAGGTGGGTAGCAGCACTTAACTCTGCCCTGCCGAAAAAGCATGCTCACCTCATGCACCATCGGTGTGGTGTGCGGGTGATGCCGTGGGAGCTGCGGGGCCCGCTTTACACAGTGGGGCTGCGCAGGACAGGTGGTGGTGGAGGTGGTTCTGGTGGGGCAGCGGCTGGTGCTGCGTGTGAAAGTGGCGCACGTGGGGTGCAGCAGATGGCTGAGCAGCCGGCCAGATTCCATTTCATCCATGCCTGCAGCATCGGGCCGTGGTCCTGGTGAGCTGATGGCACAGGGCGGGCTCCTGGGAGTCCCCAAGGGAGGAAGGCAGGCAGGCAAGTGCCGGGCCGAGGCAAGCTGGGCGGCCCGGGATGCGAACAATAACTGGCCTCTCGCAGGCATCTCTAAGGGCAGCCCGGGGCGAGCGACACCGCTGACCCTGGAGAGAGACCCCCTCGCTAAAGCCTCCGCGCTTTAAGGGTTCTGCCCAGACCCTTGAAGGGAGTGAGGGGAGCCTAGCCTGGCCGGTGCTGGACCTGTGCCGCCACTGCCTCATCCTGAGCTTACGTGGCCGCCCGGAAGCACCTGGCCCACAACGCCTGCTGCCACCTGGGCCTGCCTGCCATCTGCACTCTTCCACCCCCCCCCACTGGTGTCCAGATCGGGCGGCGAATTCAAGCACTGCACCATCAATGTGGTGTGCGGGTGGTGCAATGGGAGCCATGGGGCCCGCTTCACACAGTGGGGCTGTGCGGGACAGGCGGAGGTGGTTCTGGCGGGGAAGTGGCTGGCGCTGCATGCGAAAGTGATGCACGTGGGGCACGGCGGATGGCTGAGCAGCCGGCCAGGCTCCATGTTATCCACGCCTACAGAATCAGGGCTGTGGTCCTGGTGAGCTGACAGTGCAGAGTGAATACCCAGGAGTCCCCGAGGGAGGAAGGCAGGCAGTCAAGTGCCGGGCCACGGTCCGTGCCCTATGGGCGCAAAGGCTCTGCCCAAGAGTGGCGTTGGCAGCACTGCTGCTGAGCGGTGAGTGGCCATGGCTGGGGGGGTGTCGAAGTGACCTCACCTGTGCCCCTCCTGAGCTAACAAAGCCAGATGGGGGTCCCGTCTCGGGAGCCCGCCCGAGGCAAGCTGGGCATCCCGGGTCGCGAACAATAACCAGCTAACAGTAAAATAACCCCCTCGCTAAAGCCCAGACCCCAAAGGGAGTGAGGGGAGGCTGAAGACCCCCACAGGGCCAAGCCAAGCTTCCCACAGGTGGCTGGGTGCTTCTCTGCTCCAGGGAGGTCCGAGGGGCTTCCGAGTCAGGCCCGGAAAAGACTTTGGCTTTCCTCAGCACAAGTTAAGATCAGGTTTCCTTGCAAGCAGAAGGGGAGGATATTCTATATAAGTTCACACATATTAGTAGGCCATAGTTTCCTGAGTATGCCCCAAACTGACTTATTTAGGACATACACTGTGTCATAAATTATGCGTTGCAATGACTGGATTCAAACATCACTTTAAGCATGCATTTTGGGTTATACATTGCTAGCTGTGGAATTCTGGGAGTTGAAGTCCACATGCCTTAAAATTGTCAAAGTTGAGAAACACTGGGTTATAGTAACATGTATGTAACAAAAAAAAAGAACACAGAGAATGGTAAATCATAGGAAACTTTAATGAACTGTATTGCCAGAACTATGCCATGTATAACCTTTTGTATTATTAAAGCTATTGTTATATATTACCTTCATTAGCAAACCATCCCATAACAATGGATCATGTAGAGAGCAACATTAAGAAAAGAAAATATTGTGAGGCTTTTCTACAATACGGTTTTACATCAATAATTGAAGCTGGAAAAGAGAAACCACAATGTGTCATTTGCTATGAAGTTCTATCAGCCGAATCCATGAAGCCAAACAAACTGAAATGGCATTTTGAGACCAAGCATCCGAGCTTTGCTGAGAAGGATACCAAGTATTTTAGATGCAAGGCTGATGGACTCAAGAAAGCCAGACTTGACACTGGTGGCAAGTACCACAAACACAACATGGCAGCTGTTGAAGCTTCGTATGTGGTGGCACTCAGAATCGCCAGAGCTATGAAGCCTCACACTATTGCAGAGGAGTTACTGTTGCCAGCAGCCAAAGACATTGTTCGACTTATGATAGGAGACAAATTTGTGATGAAATTGAATGCAATTTCCTTATCTAACGACACTGTCTGCAGAAGAATAGATGACATGTCTGCTGATATTCTTGGTCAGGTACTCCAAGAAATTAAATCTGCTCCACTTCCAATATTTAGTATCCAGCTTGATGAATCTACAGATGTTGCAAACTGTTCACAGTTACTGTTTTACGTGAGGTATATTAATGATGGCGACTTTAAAGATGAGTTTCTTTTTTGCAAACCTCTTGAAATGACAACTACTGCACGTGATGTATTTGACACAGTTGGTTCATTTCTGAAAGAGCATAACATCTCTTGGGAAAAGGTTTGTGGTGTTTGTACAGATGGTGCTCCAGCTATGCTAGGATGTTGCTCTGGATTTCAACGTTTGGTTCTGAATGAGTCACCAAAAGTCATCGGAACTCACTGTATGATTCATCGGCAAATATTAGCAACAAAGACGCTGCCACAAGAGTTACAAGAAGTAATGAGAAGCGTTATAAATTCAGCTAACTTTGTAAAGGCGAGCAGTTTAAACAGTCGACTGTTTTCCCAACTGTGCAACGAGTTGGATGCGCCAAACAATGCTCTGCTATTTCACACTGAAGTGAGATGGTTGTCAAGAGGAAAAGTTTTAAAACGTGTTTTTGAGCTTTGTGATGAACTCAAAACATTTTTAGTCAGAAAGCAAGACCGCACTTCGAGGCACTTTTCAGCGATAACAGTGAACTGCATAAAATAGCTTACTTGGTTGACATCTTTGCCATCTTGAATGAGTTAAATTTATCACTGCAAGGACCAAATGCAACGTGCCTCGATTTGCTGAAAAGATCCAATCATTCCAAATGAAACTTCAGCTTTGGCAAAAGAAATTGGATGAAAAAAAAAATTTACATGTTCCCTACCTTATCTGCTTTCTTTGAGGAACATGACATTGAACCAGACAAAAGGATTACGATGATAATTTCTGTGAAAGAACACTTGTACATGCTGGCAGATGAAATTTCATTGTACTTTCCAAATCTACCTGACACCCCATTTGCACTTGCCAGAAGCACATTCACAGTCAAAGTTGAAAATGTTCCTGAGACAGCACAAGAGGAGTTCATTGAACTTATTAACAGCGATGCAGCGAGAACTGATTTCTCTACAATGCCAGTTACAAAATTCTGGATCAAATGTTTGCAGTCGTATCCTGTTCTGTCTGAGACTGTGTTGCGCCTTCTTCTTCCATTTCCAACAACATACCTTTGTGAAACAGGGTTTTCCAGCTTGTTGGTTATCAAGTCTAAATACAGAAGTAGACTTGTTGTGGAAGATGATCTTCGTTGTGCTCTTGCAAAGACTGCCCCGAGAATTGCTGATCTGGTGCGAAAGAAGCAATCTCAACCTTCGCACTGACATTGGCTTCTTACACATACTGTTGAAAAATGTAGCAATGTAGATTACTGCTGTTATATTAAGACTGTTACCCATGCTACACCATGCTTCAAGACAAAATTTCATTTATTTGTAATTAGAAATAAATATTTAACAATATATAATTACATATTGTTTTTGTGATTAATCGCTATGTTTTAATTATGTTCAATTTGTAACAATGAAAATACATCCTGCATATCAGTTATTTACATTGCAATTCATAACAGTAGCAAAATTACAGTTATGAAATAGCAACGAAAGTAATTTTATGGTTGGGGGTCACCACAACATGAGGAACTGTATTAAGGGGTCGCAGCATTAGAAAGGTCGAGAACCACTTCTCTAAACATTACATTTTAGATTAAGGTCTCTGTCCCTGTCCTTTTTGTTTAATGTTAAAAACGTGCAATCGATTGAACTTTTTTCATATTGCCCAAAGCTTTCAAACTATAGTATTAACTTGTTCTGCCAGTCACTTGCACTTTTTCTTCTTTGAACCTCAAGGTATTGTTTTCCTGTCCTTTACATCTTTCCTCATGGCTCTTTTACCTAAATTAGGCATACTGGATCTATTCCTGACATTGATCGTATGATTGCCTGCATATCTTCCAAGTCAAATCACATACTTCAGGTATGTTATTTCTATTTAGTACATTTATAAATATATATTTATATAAAAAAATTAAATGTAGTATATTTAGCCAAAATAATTCATGTTCCTTTCTACAGTATACGCCCGGATGTCCCTGGCTGACTAGGTTGAAGATTTGATTTTTCTATTTCCTACAGGGTTTGATTGTTGTAGAGTCTGTTCCTTGAAGCAGATGTTGGCAATGAACAAAGAGTTATCCTCTTGAAACTCTGTTAACCTCTCCCCTGCATTCTTATATTTATTCCATTCAAACTGAGCCATTCCAGTTTCCATTATTTCTCTTGCTTTTGGATCAGTGGTGGGATTTAGCCAGTTCGCACCACTTCGACAGAACCAGCAGTTATTTTTTTGTTCCCCAGGTCCAGAATGGACTTCTGGAAGCGGCATCCACACAGAGAACCGGTTGTTCACATATCTGAATCCCATCACTGTTTGGGATTCTAATCATTCACAAGTAGTACGACACCTTTTCTAGATGTTGCATTTATCTCTTCTTGCTATTAGTTATAGAATTCCTTAATTAATCACTAAGTCTTAGAAGATTTATATAGATGTATATAATATTAAGGTTACTGGGTATTAATTTTAATAGAGATTATTCTGTTGTTTGGGTTATAGCCAAGGATATACTCAGTGAATTTTTTAAAATATCATTGCCACACCATTTCTTTGTATACATCAGTCTCCATGGGCTGACATGAGTGGGAAAGACAAGTGACAAATGTTCATTATGACATCAAGACTCAGACGCCATGACTTACATACCTGAATCCAATGTATAAATGCATGTACAAAAGGCCAGAATTTACAGTACATATTTCATCATTTTTGGTCATCACAGTATAATAGCAGACATCTATTGTTTTGTGGTCTGAATGGTTTGCAACACAACAATCAAATTTAAAGTCACTAGTTCTGGCCCACCTAACTTCATTTATTCTTAAAGTACCTTAAACGGGGTGCTTAAATTCCACTTTGACAATTTACAGTTTTCCTTGAAACATGGCTCTTACATTCCATGCCCCAAATATATAAAAAAAGGGAGTTCAATACTGGCTCTATCAATGACAAGAATGTGCAACTTTGTTCTAGCCACTTCATCACCTCCAAATATACTCAGGAAAGTTCAACATCCTTGCATTAACAGTCAGAGCATTGCTTTCTGACAGGTGCCTCCCACTCTTTGCACCCCACTTAACTAAAGGTGTGAGCCTTGCTCATGTAGCCGGTTTCTTAGCAACAATTCAAAAGTGGTTTGCCGTTGTCTTCTCCTGGAGTTCCTTCTCCTAAGTGGGTTGGCCTTCCTCACACTTACTGAACCTTACTTGCCCTTCAATTCATCTTTGTGTTTGCCTTTTAGCTTTTGTTCTTTGCTTTTATTTTACAAGCAAAAATGACACTACCAGGAGTTCCCATTCTCATCAGTATTGAGCTCTTCTAATAAATCGAGGTAGAGTTAGATGGAGGGAATCAATTTAGACACATTAAGTCTTACTTCCATTGAAGGATACACAGGATCTTAGAGTTAACATCTCTGTCTCTTCCCTTTAGGACCTCAGATTGGACCTCTGAAAAATGACTTCCTATTCTTACAGCTTGCTAGATCTACCAGAATCATGTTGTGGGTCCTCAGTTTTCAAGTGGATCTTGCATGCAAAAGATTCTTGATTCAGTATTAAACATCTCCAGACCCATCTGGAGAGAATCTTCTAGACAGGCAGCTTTTCTGCTGCCCAGTTCCTCCTGCTTACAGTTTAAAAATGTGACTAAGATTAATCCAGGCTGTTCAGAACCTTTTTTAGATTTATTCAAATATTGGGATACCATGAGTATAGGCATGTTTATGTATTCATGCAGCTAGAATCTCATAGGAAATTACCAGCCAATCACCACTTCCTCTTTATTTTCCAAAACAAAACCTGATCCATTAATATTTATTTCCACATCCCTGAAATGAAGGTAGAGTAAGGAGAGAAGCGGTAGAATCCAGTGAATTATTCATTACATATTAATTCCCGTTTATTATATGCAGAGGGATCATTTTCAGATATATATATCTCTTCCTGTTCCTGAAAGGTTCATTACAAGGATGAAATGGAAGAAATTAGTTATAGAACAAGTCAACCAAAGTGAAATGCAGCACAAAAATGTCCCAGTCCTGAACTAGGGATATCTGTCACCTTTTTTGAAGAACCTAATTATTGTCAGTAATGAGTGTTTGATGGCTTGAAGGCACTTCTATATAGAGAATGGAATTTCAGATCTGAAAGCAACACTCTGAACTCTTTGGATCTAATTTATTCATGGATATCTTAGCTGTCTGTCCTTAATCACATTTATAGCAAAGTAAATCCCATTACTTGCATGTAGTTTCCCTTCTAAGGAGCCTGTCTAATGGTCCAGTGAAATTGCTACCTTGAATTGCTGGGAAACTATGCCACTTTACACTCTGCCCTGCATTAACAAGGTAGGTGGTCTATGCTGTCCTTACTTAGATATCGCAGGCCAAGTTATGGAGTAGAATTAGTTGGATTCCTGCTGTCATTTCTCTTCCCATCAAGCATCATCCTCCAGTAGGAAAACAACCACCGATCCCTCTCCCTAACTGGAAGTGGGCTAAAGGAAGAATTTAGACAAATGCTTGGAATGGCTGGCTTAGTTGCCTGTTAAATTGACTGACAGGGGGCAGGAGCCAAGGGGGCACCTGGGGCAAAGTAGGCGGTGACTCTTCCAGTGACCCTAATAGCACCTCCTCAGCAGCTGCTCTTCAGTAGTGCAGTTATTTCTGAATGCAGAGGGCTCACACTGAGTACAGAAATAGCCCAGATGACAAGTCACAATTGCAGAGGAGAGATGAGGTGGGTTGGGCTGGTTTTGTTTTTTTTATGCCTAAGGTAGGACTAAAACTCATAATCTCCTAGTGCTGGGGTAGGCAACCTTGGCTCTTTTATGACTCGTGGACTTCAACTCCCAGAATTCCTGAGCCAGCATGGGAGTTGAAGTCCACAAGTCATAAAAGAGCCATGGTTGCCTACCCCTGTCCTAGTTTCTAAGCTACCACTTTAACCACTACACCAAACTGGCTCTCAGAGATTATTCTCTCAAATCTGTTCTTGATTGACCAAAGCAATTTGATCAACAGATAGTGACCAAATCTGTTTTTTCTGCAGCAGCGGACAGTCCCCAGGACCACCACCATCTTCCAGGTAAACAACAGCCTATCTTTTGCATGGAAAAGGACCAAATTCAGTTGCAGTCATTTCCAGTTGGAGCTCAGAAAAAGCTCAGTTGAATAAAATGCTGAACTAGTTATCCTAATGAGCTTATTTCAATAAAATAACCTTTTAGCTTGCTTTTTGTTATACTTATGTTCTTACAATTGGCACATGCTTGAATAGTTATAATGGAAAGAGATATTTAGCCAGGAAAAGCTGAAAGATGACAGTAATAAAGAAAAATGCAAAAAAATAATAATAATTACGCAACACCCTTAAAATACTGTTAAAGAGAGAGTAAATTTCACAGAAAATAACCGCAAGGCTCTTTCCCAATGTGTTATGAAGTATCCTTATGCTTCTTCATCCTTCCTACAGTTTTGTGTTGTTATCAGAGTGAAGCAAATCTTGGTGGTACACAAGCATTTATCTCCCCGTCCTTCAACTTCATTCCTCACTTCAGCACACAGCAGTGGAAATGAAGTAAGAGAGAAGGATTGAATGTCTCATCAGTTGGGCAAGCCAGCCTATTGTTCAGGCCTCACTTTTTTTTAAAAAATCACTCTATTCATCATTACAACCATCTCAGTTCAGTTCCTAACAGTCAGCCTCTTTTTTTAACATGGAGTTCCCCATTAGCACGTCTTGCTTCAGCAAAAGCTTTCACTGATATCACAAAAGATTTCAATCTCACATTCACCATAGGCTGTTCTCCAGTAGGGCCAGAATCAACAGAATTAGGAAAGTGATGCCCCCCCCCAAACTCCACTGGTTGCTAGGAGATTCTGGCAAAATGCTATTTGCATCAATAAGGCATACAAAGATTTTTGCTAGATTAGTGCAAGAATTACTTAGCCCATCTTCTTCTTTTCTACCATCTTGGTATTGTTTTCCTACCTGTTTTAATAATAATAATAATAATAATAATAATAATAATAATAATAATAATAATAATAATAATAATAATAATAATAGTAATAAAGTTGGAAGGGACCTTGGAGGTCATTGAGTCCAACCTCCTGCTCAGGGAGGAAATCCTACACCATTTTGGACAAATGGCTGTCCAGTCTCTTCTTAAAAACGTCCAGTGTTGGAGCATTCACCGCTTCTGGAGGCAGGTTGTTCCACTGGTTAATTGTTCTGTCAGGAAGTTTCTCCTTAGTTCTAGGTTGCTTCTCTCCTTGATTAGTTTCCATCCGTTGCTTCTTGTCCTGCCTTCAGGCGCTTTGGAAAATGGCTTCACTCCCTCTTCTCTGTGGCAGCCCCTGAGATATTGGAACAGTGCTATCATGTCCCCCCTCGTCCTTCTCTTCATTAAAGTAGACATACCCAATTCCAGCAACCGTTCCTTATATGCTTTAGCCTCCAGTCCCCTAATCATCTTTGTTGCTCTTCTCTGTACTCTTTTTAGAGTCTCAATATCTTTTTTTACATCGTGGTGATCAAAATTTCTTGCTAATCCTTGTGTTCTTCAGCTAGAGGGGGCTTGGGAAAGACATCCATAAGCAATGATGCCTTTCCTCAGCCTCTGCTGGAGGACCAACCACTAACCATCTGAGAGAGAAAAAATAATTGTTTCAGGAAAACATCAAGGAAGAATACTGACATGGCTGACGTGTGGGCGCTTGTAAAACCTCTCTCAACACAATGAAAGTGACAAATTGCTGTAAGCTCCCAATGGAAGAGCTTTACTGGTTGGCTTTGATCTTTAAAGTTTTCAGTGGCCCATAGAAAAGATGGGTGGAGTTCTGCTACTTGTGTATCAGCTGAAATTGTCTTGGGCCTTCTATTGTCATCCCAGATATCAGAAGTTAATAGACACCTCTGTGAGTTCCCTGAATGAGAGAAGATTAAGTCCTCTGATTTGATCTGTTCAGCTTTTGCCCCCAATAATTCCTTAAATTTAAAAAGCTGAGATTCAATTACATTTTCATACTTTCCGAGAACCATTGTGAAAAATTGCTTTACCTTCACATTCTGTATTGGCAATAGATTTATTTGCTTGGGGCTACCGAGGACCTTATCGCATCTATAAGGGGGATATAGAGTGGGATTTTCACAATTTTCATTGTTATTTGCCTTGATTTGCCTGTTGGAGGGCTTATGGAGCATTTTTCATGGATTTCTCATCTAATAATGGGGAAGTAATTGAGAAAGGTTTTTTTTGTTGTCAGAGAATTTTGTGAAAGCTGCCCAAGTAAGAATTGAGGGACTCACACAGTCCTTGAGCTGCTGCCCTTTGGTCATCGATTATTATCATTATTTCTCTTTTGCAAATACAGAGCTGTGATCAATAAAAAAGAAAGATTGGCCTAAAGCCATAGGGGGAGATTAAAGCCAGAGAGGGATTTAAATGAAAATTCGGCACTCTCTCAAGAAATGCAACAAGACCTGTCATTGCGGAATCAGAGAAAAATATTTTCCTCAGGAACTAAGGTAGCTGCCGGACAACCAAGCTGGATTCGATTGGCAGTGGAGTAATCCCCTCGGCTCAAGACAATTTAACTACAACTAATGTGGGATAAGTGGATGGAGGAGTGCAATCAAGTCTGAAATGAAAAGGTTTAGCATGAATTGAAAGAAAGGAAGAAAATCCTACAAAATGCAAAGGTTTTATATGGCCAACTTTACACACACCCTTGTACCGTGTACCAAAGTGCTCTGATTGTTATTTTTCAAATGCACAATATAGGAAGAGTAACAGAACAATCAACAGCATTTTAAAAATCTAAAAGGTTTGAGTGTAGCATGATTATTGTCTCTTTTGTTGGAAGGCTACAGCTAGTGAAAAATACTTTCTTTAAAAAAAATCAGGCAGAGGTTTTCCGGTTCCGGTCACGAGGACCGGAGCCTTTCTCTGCGAGCTCCGGAACGGGGCTCGCGCGAAATTCAAATTAAATACAAAAAAGAGACAGGGAGAAACAAAAAAAGAGGTAGAGATTAAAAAGGAATCTCGAACCTCTCAAACGAGGTCAGACTCACCGCCGGGAGGTCCCGAGAAGCCGCGGACGGAGCGGAGGAAGCCGGCGGCAGCAGAGCGACCGGCAGGCCCGAGAACGCCGCGCCAAGCCGTAAGTCACGGAGCTCCAAAGAACGGGCGAGAGGCGAGCGGCGGAGCGGAAGGGAGACACCGGAGCGCTGCCGAGGGGACCTGCCGGCCGGCGGAGAACCTCCAGAAGAGTCGGAGAGCGGAAGAAAAGGCAAGAGAACAGCGGAGGAGGACTGGAGCAGCGAACAAAGGCGGCCAGAGCCAGAAAGTAAGAAGCCGACAAGAGAGGAGAAGCGAGAGGCGGAAGCAAACAAAGCCGATAGGACACAGAAAAGAGAGGAGAGCAGAGGGAGCAACAGGCACGAAGAAAGACACCGGTAAGACTAGCGGGGGCCGATTAGAGCACCGAGGGACAGTAGACGCAGGGGGAGCCCAGCGGTAGGGGGAGGACCCTCACAAGACCCCCAGAAGACCCCCCCAGACCCCAAAAAGTCTAAGTGTACTGCACCTGGTGAAAAGAGCCATCTGTGCAAGTCTCAAGCCACAGATCATTTCACCTTGCATCATCTCTGCCAGCACAGCGAAGCTTATCTGAAAGCAAATAGCACCCCCTAGTGGACAATTTAAAAAAAAAAAATTCCTTTTTTTTTTTTTTTTTCCTCTGTTAAAATATAAACTGTTTGATCCAACCTATCCTAGCAGCTTGATAAACTGGCACAGGAACAATCCGCCCACAATTCTTGGCATCAAGGGGTGGCTTTAAGGGTGGACAGGCCAACAGGAGGAGAAGCTCAAAATGGCTGCCAGACGGACTAAACATATCAAACTGCGAGACCTGAAGGGAACTGCACCCTCCCCGGCCCAGCCCTCTAATCAGCCAGGCAATACCCCACCCATCCTCGCACCCCCCCATCCAACTACAGGCCCTCAGACCCAAACCCCAACCCATGACTCCACAACAACACGCATGATCCAAGAACTAACAGAGACGATTGAGACACTAAATGAGACGATAGCGACGATGGCGGCAAGGATAGAGGGCATGGAAAGAAAATTGGCAGAAATGAGTGCGAAGACGGAGAAAGGACGCATAGAAACAGAACAGAAGATGGAGGAAAGATACAAAAACATGAAAAGGATGCTGGCGGACCAGGGGAGAGACCTGGAGAGAAAGTGGGAAGAACAACGCAAAGCGGTGGCCACAAACCTGGAACAAATGAAGGAGGCAATGCAAACACATTACAAGAACCTCCAAGAAACAAGGGAGAATACGGAAAAGATGATGAAAGAAGTGGAAAATTGCATAGAGGGACAGGCTGCTGAGGTTCAGGACCAGTCGACCATGATGCAATTCTGGCAACTGTCATTTGCGATCAGATTCAGAGGGTGGAAAGAGACAACATACGAAACCCAAGAAAGCCTGCTCAGGACCTTTGTAGAGGCACTGGCAACATTCCTGGGCAGGAGCGCCAATGAGATTGGGTGGCAAATCGAAAAAATCTACAGAGTGGGCGCCTGGAGGGCAGTGAACAGGCAGCAACCAAGGGACGTGGTCATCCACTTCACAACACAGAGGCTCCGGAATCACATCTCTGCCACTTCCTATAACAAGGCATTCTACATAGAGGAACAGGAGGTGACGGTTCTGAAAGAGATCCCCCAGGCGATGCTGAGAGACAGAAAAGACTACAAATTCCTGACCACAGAACTGAGATCGCGTGCACTGCGATACCGGTGGGAAACCCCAACAGGACTGTCACTTTCCTATAGAAACAAGAGACACTACTTGACCTCGGTCCAGAAAGCCAAAGACTTCCTCGAAAAGGAACTGAAGTCGGGAGGCCCTCAACCCACCGCGGGAGAAGACACAGATAGACCACGGGAAAGCGGGAGGGATCGAGACCAACGAGCAAACAGCGCAGAGGCACAGATCAGGGCAGTGGCAGAGGAAATGAATGGAATACCTAGAGAGGCGAGGGCACAGAGAGCAAGGAGCAACAAAAACAAGGCAGCAAGACAGCCTACAGAGGACAGGCTACCAGGCTCCACTACCAAACACACAGACCAGCAAAGCAAGACCGCACAAACCAATACGAGCAGCAATCCGGATATCATGGGAACGGGACCAAAGAAGACAACAGGAGAAATAACAGAAATGGTCTCGCAAAAATATCCTGCAACAGATGATGGCAACTAAGTATTTGACTTGGAATGTGAACGGACTGAACTCCCCCCAGAAAAGGAGAAAAATTCTCCACTATCTGAACCAAGATAAAAGCGATATAATCTGCCTACAAGAAACACACATCAGAGCAGCAGACCAGAAATATCTGACCAACTACAAACTAGGCGCGCACTTTGTAGCAGCGGCGCCAAGAAAAAAGAATGGGATTGTTATATACGTAAAGAAACATGTATTGGCCAAGCTAATAGAGTCCGACCCCCAAGGTAGATACCTGGCAATTGAAATAACACAAGAGGACAAGAAGATTCTAGTAATGGGCGTATATGCACCAAACCAGCAACAAGGCAAATTCTACAAAAAGCTACACAAGAAAGTAACACAACTTAACTACAGATCTTACATCATCATGGGCGACTGGAACGGGGTCATAGAGACTGCTCTAGACAAAAAAAGAACTACACCGAACCCACAAAAACACTCCAAGTTGCCTAAATCCTTCTTTGACATGAAGGAGGAACTCGAACTGACAGATGTATGGAGGAAAAGACATGGCAGAGAACAAGAATTCACCTTCTTCTCTGGCAGACATCAATCCTTCTCCAGAATTGACTTTATATTAACTTCTAGTGACTTGCTAACTCGTCTAAACACGGTGGAAATCCTACCCAAAGCTCTGACGGACCACAACCCTGTGAGGATGGAGCTAAGACACGGCCAGACGCAGAGGAGGTCCTGGAGAATCAATGAAAACCTGTTTAGACACGGAGACAAAGTGGCGGAATGCAAAAAAGCTATGAAGGAATACTTCAGCACACATATGAACAACGGAACACCAATAGAACAGATCTGGGACGGCAGCAAGGTGTACATGCGAGGGATCCTCATATCCATGAATAGCTGGCACTGGCGCCAACAAGAACAAAAAAGAAAAGAGTTAGAAAATGAGATAAGCAAAATGGAGCGGCTACTGATAAAAAGACCAGAAGACAAAGTCGCCAAAGAAGGACTCAAGATCTTAAGAAAGCAATTTGACATGTTGATGGCGGACCAAGTTGCAAGGAATATACAATATGCAAAACATAAGACATTCTGCAAGGCCAACAAACCGGGCCGCTGGCTAGCTTACACTATAAGAAAGAAACAAAAATCCCGCATAATTGAAAAGATAGAATACAAAGGCAAGCTAGAATTCCGACAAAAAACCATCAAGAAAGCCTTCACAGAGTTCTACTCGAAACTATATGCCGAGGATAAGATACAAGACAAAGAGATAGATGAATTCTTACAAAACGAAAAGATACAGGCGATTACCGACACACAAAGAGAAGCCCTGAATGCCTTAATCACAAAGGAGGAAATACACTCAGCGATCACACAACTGAAAGCAGGAAAATCGCCCGGGACGGATGGGATAACAGCGACCTACTACAAGCATCTACAGGATGAGATGCTGGAACCCCTCAGAAAGCTATTTGCCAGCATTCAAGAAGGAGGCCAGGTCCCACCATCCTGGAAAACAGCCTACATCTCATTAATCCCAAAGGAGGGGAAAGACAACACACAGCCCGCAAACTACAGGCCCATCTCACTACTAAACACAGACTATAAAATCTTCACAAAAATTTTGGCCAATAGACTAATGACTGTTTTACAGAAAACAATACACCCGGACCAAAGGGGATTTATACAAGGACGCCAGATGAAAACCAACGTGAGGCAGCTGTTGAACATAATAGAGTACCTGCAAAGGCACAACCAGATACCCGCCGCTCTAATGTTTGTAGATGCAGAAAAAGCCTTCGACAGACTGAATTGGCCGTTCCTGACGAACTTGGTCCTGAAAATGAAAATGGGAGCACAGTTCTTCAACTCCATAACGGCAATTTACCAGAAACAAACAGGCCAGATCATTGTCAATGGAGACTTAACGGACTCATTTAATATAGAAAGAGGCACGAGACAGGGCTGCCCGCTGTCCCCCCTGCTATTTATCCTAACACTGGAAATTTTACTGAACAGAATAAGAGCGGCTGAGGATGTACAGGGCATACAGATTAAACAGCAAGAATACAAACTATGTGCCTTTGCGGATGACCTGCTGGTGACAATGTCGCAACCAGCACATTCAGCAAGGAAGTTGATGGAGATAATGGAAGACTATGGTAGGGTGTCAGGCTTCAAAGTAAATATATCAAAAACAAAGATGCTAGTCAAAAACCTAGACAACAAAGCTAAACGGAACCTGGAAAGAATAACGGGTTGTGAAATAGTCAAGAAAGTCAAATACTTAGGAGTGGAGATAGAATCAACAAATGCGAAATTATACAAGAACAACTACGAGGTTCTGTGGAATAAGATACAAACAGACCTGGAAAGGTGGAAATCGCTACGTCTGTCCCTGCTCGGCAGGATAGCGACAGTAAAGATGAATGTATTACCCAGATTTCTATTTCTCTTTCAAATGCTACCCATACTCAAGAAAGATGCGGACTTAGACAGTTGGCAGAAAGGCATCAACAGATTTATTTGGGACGACAAGAGACCGAGGGTGAAACTAAAAATCATCCAAGACGCAAGGGAGAGAGGGGGACTCAAAATGCCTAATCTAAAGCTATATTACTATGCAGCAACGTTGGTGGCGGTTAGTGACTGGATCAACATGACAAACGATAGAGTTCTGAATGTTGAGGGGCATGGTCTACGATTCGGCTGGCACGCATACCTAGTATACGACAAAAAGGCAGATAGGAACTTCAAGGAGAACCCACTACGAATCCCACTGCTATGGGTCTGGAAGAAATACAAGCACCTCCTACACGACAAGATTCCCATCTGGACGATCCCTGGACACGCAACAGGAGATATGAACACATCCCAAGGGCAAGGAGTGGTGCCCTACAGTGAGCTTGTACTGGGAGAAGAAAACAGGTTCCTCTTGAAATCTCAAGCAACGCTAGCAAACAGAGGAATAGGAAGTAACTGGCTATCATATATACAACTACAGTCAAGGTGGCGTGAAGACAAGAAGAAAGGCTTCTCCCAGAACGACGAGAACCTAATCAAACAGATCAGAGAACAGGGGATTAGGCACATCAAACGAGTGTACAGCACTCTGATAGAAATGGACTCTGAAACCGAACTAGTCAAGAACTGTATGATAAAGTGGGCGCAAGACTTCGGACACCCTATCGCCATAGACACGTGGGAGAAAATCTGGGTGAGGAATGTAGAATTCACGAAATCGCAACACTTAAGGGAAAACTTCTACAAGATGTTCTATAGATGGCACCTAGACCCGAAAAAAATATCACTCATATACCCGGGCACCCAGCCCAAATGCTGGAGGTGCGGAGACGGGGAGGCTACCTACTTCCACATATGGTGGACATGCAGAAAAATCAAAGCATTCTGGAGGAAGATATGGTGGACACTCCAAACCATTTTCAAAAAGCGTATAGAATTTCTACCTCAGGCTTTTCTGTTAGGGATCACAAAGGATATCACTACCTCAGAGACAACTTTATTTTTGAACTTAATTACAGCAGCAAGATTATTGGTGGGACAGTACTGGAAGAATCCGGAAATACCGCCTATTGAAGAATGGACTGTGAAAGTAACAAATCTGGCGGAAATGGCAAAAATATCAGCATATTTGAAAAGTCGCTCCAATGAACAATTTGTGACGGACTGGAAACAGTGGATAGACTATATCCAAGAGAGACACCAATCAAACAGAATGCAGCTGGCGTTCAGCTAAGGATCGAGGGGAGGAGGGATGAAGGGTTAACAAATCAAAGGTTTACAAAAACTAACACCCAATGTTGAATGTATATGTTCTATAACTAATGCCTCTTAACATAACCTTATGACTAACGTTGTTTGCTTTAATATTGTTAAAGTAGACTGAATCTCTACCTCAGGATATGAAACTTTTACCTCAGGATCTCGGGTTGGGGACCATAAAAGATTGCACTAGTAATGGGATGAAGTCAACTCAGAAGCGCAAAAGTACAATATGCGATAGACTAGATACAGTAGATAGACCATACATAGGAGAAACACCAATCAAACAAAATGTATGCGGAGTATACTTGAAGATGTAAGGGAGGAGGGAAGAACGTTTACTAAAACAGATGTTTACAAAGATTAATACCTAATGTTGTATGCTATGTTCTAGGATGATTGCTTAGCAATAGGATCTTATGTTTAATGTTGATCACATTAATATTGAAATGGATAAGGGAAACACCAATCAAAATAAAATGTAACAGGAGTATAGTTGAGGCTAGACACGAGGAGTGGGGGAAAAGGCTTACTAACTCAGACGTTTTCAAAGACTAATACTTAGTATTGTATACCAGGGATCATGATGATTGCTGCATAACATGTTTTTATGTTCAATGTTAATTGTTTCAATAAAAGAATTTTTATTAAAAAAAAAAAAAAAAAAAAAAAAAAATCAGGCAAATGGGACAATGCTATGTTTGGATCGAAGACACTGGATGATGGGCAAGAGCGATCTGTGGGTTGACTGCCATCCTGGCTTTTTTTCAGACACCCCTGATAACAGGAGAGATCAGTTCTAAAGGCAGGTCACACAAAGCAACCAAGAGAAACTACCTCAAAGATCCTGTCAATCTTCTAATTCAGGGATCTTCAAACTCGGCCCTTTTAGGACTTGTGGACTTCAACTCCCAAAATTCCTCAGCCAGCGTGCCTGGCTGAGGAATTCTGGAAGTTGAAGTCCACAAGTCATAAAAGGGCCAAGTTTGAAGACCCCTGTTCTAATTCATGTCCACCACCATCCTCCCAAACTGCCCAAGGCTACAGAGAGGAATGTGGAGACTTTCAGCACCCACTAGTATGGCTAGTGGAGGATTTCCATTTCCCACTCCATAGCAGGATTACCAACCTTTCTTTCCTTCAAAATAGGAGGGGTGTGCCTCTGACAAATGAGGCCATAGGCACAGCAGAGGAAGAAAGCCCTGTTGGTCATGGACAAAGATAAACTGGTCAGAAGTAATGGGCTATAACAGGAATATCCAAGCTTGGCAACTTTAAGACTTGTGGACTTCAACTCCCAGAATTCCCCAGCCAGCCATGCTTAAAGTTCCACAGCCAACTGATCAAAGTTGCTAAGCTTGGACACCCCTGGGCTATAAGAATAACCTTGGGAGACAGGAGGAAGAGCTGCAGCCTAGACCACAAACAGGCTGCTAAGAGAAATCTGACTCCAAACGGGTGGGGGAATGGGGGTCTCCTTGTTCTCTGGGAAATAAAGGCAGGAGGGGGAGAAAATGTTTTCAAATTGGCAAGATTCTGTTATTGTAATCTTACAGTAACAGAGGTCTTCAAACTTGGCCCTTTTATCACTTGTGGACTTCAGCTGAGGAATTCTGGGAGCTGAAGTCCACAAGTCATAAAAGGGCCAAGTTTGAAGACCCCTGCAATAAAGTTAGCATTAGTACTGATGGTTTGGTTTCCTGTCTAAACGACCCTCAAAATACTGATATCAGGTGATTTGGAGCCTGTTATTTCCTCTCAGCCCAGCTCACCTCATATAGCAGTGTGAAAAACAGGAGAGGGAACACTATGAACACTGCTTTTAATTCCTGAAGGAAAGGTTATACTGTAAAGCTAACAAACAAATAACTAAACATGCCATACAGTGGAAGTAACTCCTATTTCTCCAGTACAGAAAACTAGGAGCCTGATAGCACCTTTCCCAACTAACAAATTGTATTAAAGGGCATAAGTTCACAAAAAATTAATAAAATACCTTTGTCAGAAGTGGGTTGCCAATTCGTTCTGTTTTGTTTGTTGTTTTGTTTTGTTTTGTGCCAACATAGATTAGCACAGCTCTCCTTTTCCAGTACAGACGGTTGTATAGGCAACCATACTACCCAAAATAGATCCTTGTAGCATTTTAACTACAAAATGAGCTAAAGCTATCATTTAAAGCCCTGTAATTTCTTTAAATAAAAGCTTGTTCGGCATTTCAACAGACTTTCCCAATAGTTAGATCTTTAGGCCAGAAGGATTTTCTCTGAATTGGGCGTGCCAAGGCTGCAGAAGACAAGAATCACTGCTTCTCATTCAGCACAACGCAGGAAGCAGCAGCTAATCTATAGCTCTCTAACTGTGGCAGCTTACAGTTTATTCATTATAGCTGCGCCAACATTTCTGTTTATTGACACATTCTAAATTGAACCTGATTGTTTACAACAGGTCAATATTTTCAGAATTGTACCTCACAATGCTTCATTTAGCTGCATAGAAGTTTGCGGGAGGGGTGTGGGAGGGCATGTGGGAGAGGAGGGGAAGGATGAGCGCAGAGTATGTGGGCCAGCGGTTTCATTACACTTCATCGTGCTCTTTATCTCTTTCTCTCACACATTCCCCAACTCCCAGACTAGGACAGAAGAGTTGTTCACAGGAAGTTAAGGTGTTCCATAGCACACCACTCATCATTGATTAGTGGGGAAGATGCTTTAGCAGGTACAGTGAAATTCTTCCTCCTTCTCTCCCTCCCCTCCCCTCTGCCAACCCACAACAGTTTTGTATACAATTTTCTAAATCTGCACACATATTTTGTAAAATAAGAGCAAGGCCAACATTTTGGGTCCACTAACTGCTCTTTTTGAGAGCTGCTCTGTGCCTCTCTTCATCTTTCCCATTCAGACTAGAATAAATGCTTTTCTGGCTGTGGGCCAGCACACAAACACACACTCGGAAAAGGAGGAGGAGGCGAAGAAGAGATGCAGGAAGTACTCAGAGACCTCCTTTATACATTTATTGGCCTTAACTGACAACACGGATCCAGTTATTAAAGATCCCATGGCAAATAACAGCCCCTTTCACTGTTATAAAACACAGGGACTACCCATACTATGACAGGGAGACTCTGCAAGGGCCCTACTTTGCCTATTTTGACATCCAGGAATTCCATTGTGATTTTTAAAAAAGTAAGTATGAATAATGCAGGCAAATAAAACACACTGCATTCACACCCATACCTCCTGCTGTGTTCAAGGAAGGAAAGAGTGGACAGGTCAAAAGGACAGAATGCTGAGTAAAGTCATCAAGCTGCAGTTCTTGTTGGGGAGCAGCCAGATGAAAAAAGAACAAATTTGGGGAGAGGGGTGCTTCAGAGCTATTACTGTATAGCCGGGCATCAAAAATTTGGGTAATCACTAATTGGCAGCAAAGGAGGAATGGGAAACAGCTCTTTGATGCCATCTGGTGGTCTTCCATGGTATTGCCTACAATAAAATCTTTTTTAAAAAATGGGTACAGACCCTACATTGCAATTCTGCAACTGATTGAAAATAGGAAAGGCAGCGGCTATGGCTTCATTTCATGGCTTAAGGATGACATGCAACTAATGTGCAAAAAGGCTCTTTTCTGACTCTGTATAAAGCATAAAAATGGGAGATAACCTGGTGTGTTCACTGCTCTAGAACTCAGAAAAAAGATTCCAGTTGCTCCCTCTGTGACGATAACCTCCATCTAGAAGACAGGTGTCAAACTCAATCGCGTCATGTGATGTATTGTGACGTATTGCAACATTTTTTGTCTTTGCGGAGCCAGGGTGGGCATGGCCTGCGCATGACGCATCCAGCCTGCGGGCTGCCAGTTTGACACCCCTGACCTAGAAACACTAAAGAGAAGATGGAAGCAGAGGAAATGGATCTCTAACTTCCAGGACCAAAAGGGACTGGCAAGTTTCCTCATTTTCTGGCTGGAAAAAAATATAAGGCAAAAGGGGAGCTACTGTGTTCACCTTAGGAAATAAACATATGTATTGGGATTACAAAACTCCCAGAATACCCAGCTATTCTGCCAAAAGGCTGGAGATTATGAGAGTAGAAAGCCAAGCCGCCTGGAATCCCTTTGAGAAAGAATACAAGTCACATTGAATCTCATAGTTTCCATTACATGATGAGTGAACACTTTCCTATTAAGTACTTTTCCTTATCATAGATTCTCTACTGACAGAGGAATTTTTGTGATCACTGGTAGACAAAATTAGGCAACTCCCAATATCGTCTGTTTTACTTTTCATCTTATTCCCGGAGGATTGCCAAAAGTTCTGCTGGGTCTTCTGGAAAAGTGTCTCGTTCTTGCTCTGTCTTGCTTTTGTTAGCGGAGACCACAGATTTTAGTCCAGGGATAGGCGACCCAAAACACTCAAAGGGACATGTTTCCCACCGAAAACAAAACACTGGGAGCCGCAAAACCCTTTGGATATCTAAAATGAAGATAAGACTGCATATATCCTTTTTTATCTTTAATATGTGTGTGTGTGTGTGTGTGTGTGTGTGTGTGTGTGTGTGTGTGTGTGTGTGTGTGTGTTTGTGGGTGTATATATAAAATAAAGGTAAAAAAGGATATATGCAGTGTTATCTTCATTTTAGATGTCAAAAGCGTCTGTCTCTGTCTGTCTCTCTTTCCTCTCTCTCTCTCTCTCTCTTTCCTTTTTCTTTTTCCTCTTTATCTTCTCTTTCTCTTTCCTCTAACTTTCTCTCTCTCTTTCCTCTTTCCTCTCTCTCTCTCTTCTTTCTTTCCTTTCTCTCTTTCCTCTCTCATTCTCTTTCCTGTCTCTTTCTCTTCTCTTTCCTCTTTTCTCTTTCCTCTCCCCTTCTCTTTCTTTCTCTTTCCTCTTTTTCACTCTCTCTTTCCGCTCCCCCTCTCTCCCTTTCCTCTTTTTCTCCCTCTCCCCCTCTCTTTCCCTATTTCCTCTCCCCCTTTCTCTCTCTTTCTCTTTCCTTTCTCTCTTTCCTCTCTCTTTCTCTTCTCTATCTTTCTCTTTCCTCTTTCTCTTTCCTCTCTTTCTCTTTCTTTCTCTTTCCTCTTTCTCTCTTTCCTCTCTTTCTCTCTTTCCTCTCTTTCTCTCTCTTCTCTTTCTCTTTCCTCTTTCTCTCTTTCCTCTAACTTTCTCTCTCTGTCTTTTCTCTTCCCTTTCTCTCTTTCCTCTTTTTCTCTTCCTCTTTCCCTTCTCTTCTCTTTCTCTTTCTTCTCTCTTTCTCTGTCTCTCTCTCTTTCTGTCCTCTTTCTCACTTTCCTCTCTTTCTTTCCTCTCTTTCTCTTTCTCTTTCCTTTCTCTCTTTCCTCTAACTTTCTCTCTCTCTTTCTTCTCTCTTTCTTCTCTCTTTCTCTTTCCTCTTTCTTCCCTCTCTTTCTCTTTCCCTCTTTCCTTCTCTTCTCTTTCTCTTTCCTCTCTTTCTCTTTCCTTTCTCTTTCCTCCCTTTCATTTCTCTTTCCTCTTTCCTCTCTTTCTCTTTCCCTCTTTCCTCTTTCTCTTCTCTTTCTCCTCGCTCTTTCTCTTTCCTCTCTTTCTCTTTCTCTCTTTCTTTTCTCTCTTTCTCTTTCCCTTTCTTCTCTCTCTTTCCTCTTTCTCTTTCCTCTCTTTCTCTTTCCTCTAACTTTCTCTCTTTCCTCTCTCTTTCTCTGTCTCTCTTTCTCTTTCCTCTTTCTTCTATTTCTCTTTCCCTCTTTCCTCTTTCTCTTCTCTTCTCTTCTCTTTCTTTCTCTTTCTCTTTCCTTTCTCTCTTTCCTCTCTTTCTCTTCTCTTTCTCTTTCCTCTCTTTTGCTTTTGCTTTCTTTACTTTCTCTTTCTCTCTCTTTCCTTTCTCTTTTTTCTATCTTTCCTCTTTCTCTCTTTCCTCTTTTTCTCTTTCCTCTCTTTCTTTTTCCTTTCTTTCTCTTTCTCCCTTTCTCTCTTTCCTCTCTTTCCTCTTTCTCTCTTTCCTCTTTCTCTCTTTTCTCTCTTTCTCTCTCTTCTCTTTTTCTTTCGTCTTTCTCTCTTTCCTCTAACTTTCTCTCTCTCTTTCTTTCCTCTTTCTCTCTTTCCTCTTTCTCTCTTTCCCTTTCCTCTATCTTTTTCCTCTAATTTTCTCTCTTTCCTCTCTCTTTCTCTTTCTCTCTCTCTTTCTCGGTCTCTTTCTCTCTTTCTCGGTCTCTTTCTCTTTCCTCTCTTTCTCTGGCTCTCTCTTCATCTTTCCTCTTTCTTTTCTCATTTTCTCTTTCTCTTTCTTCTCTTTCTCTTCTCTTTCTCTTTCCTCTCTTTCTCTTTCTCTTTCTCTTTCTCTTTCCTCTCTTTCTCTTAATCTTTCCTTTCTCTCTTTCCTCTCTTTTTTTATAATTTTTATTAGTTTCCCCCCCATATATGCAAATTTTTCCAATCAACAAGTTGTCTGGAATTAGCTAAACTAATACATATTCAATTCCTAGTCCTTGTTTCTTTTCTCTAACCAAATATAAAATAAGTTCCAAGTTTGATAATGGTCTGTATCTTCCTTGTCTTTTAGCCTCATGGTTAATCTGTCCATTTCTGCACAGTCCAAAATCTTCTTGATTATTTCTTCTTCTTGTGGCAAAGCTTCATTTTTCCAATATTGTGCAAAGATTATTCTTGATGCTGTAGTAATATGTAGAATTAAATATAATTTCTGCTTATTAATCTTTTCAGGCATAATACCTAATAAAAAGAGTTCAGGTTTAAAATTTACCTGTTCATCCAATATTTTTTCTAACCACATATGAATATTTTTCCAGTAAACCTTTGCCTTCCCACATGTCCACCAAATATGATAATATGAGCCTATATTATGTTTACATTTCCAACATTTATCTGACATATTTTTAAACATTCTTGCTAGTCTTGCTGGTGGGAGATGCCATCTATAAAACATTTTGTACAAGTTTTCTTTATATGAAGTAGACATTGTCAGTTTATAATTTCTCTCCCATAACATTTGCCATTTTTCTAGTTCTATGTTATAACCAAAATTTTTTGCCCATCTTATCATTGTTTCTTTCACTTGTTCACTTTCCATATCTAGAATTAACAAAAAATTATACATTTTCTTAATCAATTTCTCATCTGAGGTCAACAAAATCTTACCTAAGGCATTTTGATCTTTATAAAATCCATACATTTTTACATCTTTTTCATATCTATTTAATATCTGTAAATGTGCCCACCAAGATAACTTAATTCCTAAGTTTTCCAATTCTTGTTTGGGTTTTAATTTTCCATGAGTATCTAAAATATCTTTATATGTCCATATTTTCTCAAAGTCCACTAGATTCGGATGTATAAATGCCTCCATTGTTGACAACCACCCTGGGATTTTAGTATATATTTTAGCTTTAATTTTTTCCCATACTGTTAGTAAAGCATTTCTTACGACATGATTTTGAAAATATTTATGAATTCTATTTTTCCCATACCATAAAAAAGCATGCCACCCCAATTGTAGATCATGTCCTTCTAAGTACAATAACCTTTTGTTTCTAAGTGTTATCTATTCTTTCACCCAAGTTAACACCGAAGCTTGATAATACAATGTCCATTCTGGCAATCCAAAACCTCCATTCTCCTTAGCGTCTTGTAGTGTTTTCATCTTAATTCTAGCTTTTTTCCCCTGCCAAATAAAATTCGAAACCAATGAATTTAAATTTTGAAAAAAAAATTTCTCAAGTTTTATCGGTATTGTTTGAAATAAAAATAAAACCTTTGGCAACACATTCATCTTTACTGTGGCAATTCTTCCTAATATTGATAATTGGAGATTTCTCCATCTTTCTAAATCCAATTTTATTTGCTTCAATAATCTTATATAATTATCTTCTTTAATTGACAAACATCTAGCTGAAAGGTAAATACCTAAATACTTAACTTTTTTCACTATTTGTACCTCTGTTTTCTCTAATATTTGTCTTTTTTGTTTATCTGTAAGATTCTTAACTATAACTTTAGTCTTATCTTTATTTATTTTTAATCCTGCCACTTCTCCATATTCTTCTATCTTTCCCCATAGTTTAGGAATCATCTCTAAAGGTTCTTCCAAAATGAATACTAAATCATCAGCAAATGCTTGTAGTTTATATATTTCATCTTTAACTTCCAATCCTTTAATTTCTATATCTTGCCTTACCCTTCTATTTAATACTTCCAAAGTAAAAATGAATAATAAAGGAGATAGTGGACATCCTTGTCTAGTACCTTTTTTATCTCAAAATTCTCATTATAATCCCCATTTACTATCACTTTTGCTGTCTGATTACTATAAATTGTTTTTATCATATTTATAAAAAAATTTCCAAAATCCATTATTTGTAATTGTTGAACCATGAATTGCCAAGAAACATTATCAAATGCTTTTTGAGCATCCACAAACACTAATGCTAATTGTTTCCCTGGGTGTAGTTCGTAATATTCTAATACGTCCATTATCACCCTTAAATTATTTTTAATCTGTCTCTTCGGTAAAAAGCCATTTTGATCTGGATGTATGAACTCAACCAAATATCTCTTCAGTCTCTCCGCCATTATTGAAGTAAAAATTTTGTAATCCACATTAAGTAATGAAATCGGTCTGTAGTTTTTAATATATGTCAAGTCTGTATCTTCTTTAGGTATCAAAGTAATATTTGCTTCTATCCACGTATTTGGAAGTTTGGCCTCTAACAATAGTCCATTGCAAACCTTTTTCAATGGTTCGCTTAATATATCTTGTAAATTTTTGTAAAGTTCTGCCAGTAGGCCATCTGGACCAGGTGTTTTCCCGTTCTTTTGTCGCTTTATAGCTTCTAATATCTCCATCATTGTTATTCTTTCTTCTAACATAGCTTTAAATGTCTCTAGTATCTTTGGTAGTTTGCTTTCTTCTAAATATTGAGCAATTTTCTCTTTCGTGGCCTCCTCACTACCATACAGTTCCATATAATAGTTCTTTATTATCTTTTTTATTTCTTCTTTTTTAAATTGTAAGCAACCTTTCCCATCTATTAAGTTATGTATTATTTTCTTCTCTTTCTGCTTTTTAAGCTTATAGGCTAGCCATCTTCCTGGCTTATTAGCATTTTCAAAAAAAATTTGTTTTGCTCTTTTTATTTGTTCGGCCAATTTCTCTGAGTCCAACAAGTTAAGCTTATGTTTTATTATTTCCATTTCTCTTTTCACCGTCTTTTCCTGTGGATTTTTTTGTAACTCTGTTTCTAATTTTCTAAATTCTTCTTTTAATATTAAGTATTGTTGTTTTCTCTGTTTGTTTTTCTTTGCCATATACATTGCAGCTATACCTCTAAAGTATGCTTTAGCTGTGTCCCATACATTTTGTAGAGATGTATCTTCTTTGTTTTCTTCAAAGAAGAAATTTCTCTTTTGGCCAAGTCTACGAATTCTTTATCTTTTAATATAGAATAGTTTAAAATCCATCTTGGTTTTTTCCTTATTCCTTTCCATATCACTTTTAAAGGATTATGATCTGCCCATGTGCCAGTTTCTATCTCAATTTCTTGTATGTCCATCTTTAATTCAGAAGTCATCCAAATCATATCGATTCTTGACCAAGACTTGTGGGAATTTGAATAGAAAGTATACTGTCAATTTTGAGGATTAAATTCTCTCCAGACGTCTTGAATTCCAATTTCTTCGGCCATATCAAAAAATGCCTTAGGTAATTTTCTCCTTCCGAATTTTCCTATTTTACTGGTCTTATAATCCATTATTCCATCTACTATCGCATTAAAGTCACCTATTAAACAAATATTCTCATATTCCATTTCTGTTAATTTTTTATGTAATCTTTGGTAAAATTGTCCTTGACTGTCATTTGGGGCATAAATTGCCACTAACAATATTTGTTTTTGATGCAGATATATTTCAACCATAACAATTCTTCCTTCTTCATCTGAATATATTAATTTGGAGTCTATTGTCTTTTTAACGTATATCGCCACCCCTCGTTTCTTTTGTTGTGCTAATGTATAATAAAGCTTCCCCATTTTGGGGTGTTCCAAAAATTTATAATGTTGTTTTTTTATATGTGTCTCTTGTAAACAAATTATATCCATATTTAATTTCTGAAGTTTCCTAAAAATTTTATTTCTTTTTGTTGGAGAGTTTAGTCCATTTACATTTACCGAAAAAATCTCATTTTTTTCCTCCATTTTCTCTTTTATTACTTATGTTTAGGTCTAGTCGATCTTGTAATCCTTTGTTCTTTAGCAGTTCCTTCTCCTTCACCTGTTTGTTCACTTTTCTCCTGCTGATGTTCTGGTTGTGCCGTTGCTCCTTGGGGTGTTTCTTCTGTCTGTTTATCCTCTTGTTGTTGAAGTCCTTCATCCAAAATTGCTCTATTTCTTTCTTTCTTCAAAATCCTCTGCTTTCCAAATTGAATCCAGACGATATCTTGTATTGTTCCAATTTATTAAAATGCCTTCCGGCATTAGCCATCTAAAATTTATGCCTTTAGCAATCAGTTTTGTAGTTAGGAAATGATAGTGTCTCCGAGTATCCCTCACTCTCCTGGGTATCTGTTTTAGGATCACAATTTCTTTATTTTTATATTGTAAGGGTTCCTCTCTAACTTTTCTCAAAATTTCATCTCTTGTTGATTTTTTTGTAAACCTCACATGTACTTCTCTTGGTAATCTATTTTTTCTTACATACGCTGTACTCATGCGATAAATTCTATCAATATCATTCTGGATATCAGATTGATCTGCATTTAAAAGTTCTGCTAACAACTCAATAATTACCATTTCTATATTTTCTTCAGTATTTTCAGGGATATTTTGAAATCTCAAGTAATATTCCGCTTCTCTCATTTCTACTATTGCCATGGCACGTTCTAGCTCCTGATTTGATTGTTCCAATGTTTCATTCTTTTGCTGTAACATCTCCACCTTTTTATCAATATCTTGGGTCTTGAGTTCCACTTCCTGGATTTTCTGTTCATTTCTTATAATTTTTTGATTTTGAGCTTCGAATTGTGCCTTTATATCCATAATTTCTTCGCTTACTTTGTCCAATTTGCTTTGTGTCTCAATATGGTTTTGTTGTAATAGTTGATGAATTAATTTTAAAGAGGTTTGTTCTTCTTGTGGTATACTTGCTTTTTCACGTTGTAACAATGTGCTAACAGAACTCTGAGTTGTCGGGCTGGCTTGTCCAACAGAGGGCACTGAAGAAGTTTTCTTGCAAGTCTGGAGATATTAGATGTACTCATTTTGGTGCTCACAGACTTAGACTTATGTCCCACACGTAATCAAAAATCCGCTATTATGAGATAAAATTGCCTCCTCCAGTCTTGTTTAGTCTTTTGCCAGTATCAACAAGTATAACTATAAACAGTTTTTCTTGTTGTTATCTCAAACCGGGGCATTCCAAGGTCACAGTATTTTTAATTCCTTTAGTTCTTATTTTCTGCCAGCAGATGTCCTCATTGGCTTGTTTACAACTCTTACAACTCTTAAGTCGGATAGTTTTTAGTTCATTTAAACTTTCCCCTTTGTGTTAAATTTGCCGCTCAAAAATCTCTGGGGTTCTTTACTCTTTCAAATTCTTCTTTTTAGGGTCTCAATATTTTAAAGCACAAGGAGAAGGAAAAAATTTCAGCTCACACAGACGTCACTTGTTGTTGGAAATCAGCTATTGTCTCATATTGTTTCCTCCGGCTGCTGGCAACTCGGATTGCTTCAGGCTTCCCCGGCAATCTTTCCCTCGCCTCTTTAGAGGAGACATTCAGCACACTTGGTCGCCACCAAATCCAAGTTCCTGAAAGGTCCCTCTTTCTTTGTTGCCCCTCCAGGGCAACTTTCCGTCTCTTTAAGCGATGCTAGACGAAGTGAAACCAGACTGGGAGGCTGGAGCCCCAGCCTCTTGCGTCTGTCCCGTTTCCTAGCCGGACGTTGTATCTCTCTCTGTGTGTCTGTCTCTAATCTCTATCTCTTTCTCTGTCTCGTGTCTCTCTCTGTGTGTGTGTGTGTGTCTGTCTCTCTCTCTCTCTCTCTCTGTCTCTGTCTTTCTCTCTATCTCTCTGTGTGTGTCTCTCTGTCTCTCTTCTCTCTGACTGTCTCTGTCTCTCTCTCGTCTCTCTCTGTGTGTCTCTCTCTGTCTCTCTCTCTCTGTCTCTGTCTCTCTTCCTCTCTCTCTCGTCTCTTGTGTCTCTTGTCTCTCTCTGTGTCTCTCTCCTCTTTCTTTTTGTCTCTCTCTCTGTGTGTGTGTCTCTGTCTCTCTCTCGTCTCTCTGTCTGTCTTTCTGTCGCTATCTGTCTCTCTGTCTTCTCTTTCTCTCTCATCTCTCTCTGTCTCTGTCTCTCTCTGTGTCTTGTCTCTCTCTCTGTCTGTCTCTCTTTCTCTCTTTCTTTCTACCTCTCTTTGTCTCTCTCTCTGTCTCTTTCTCCCTCTCTCCCTCTCTGTCTCTCTGTCTCTCTCTGTCTTTGTCTCTTTCTCTCTCTGTCTCTGTCTATCTCTGCCTCTCTCTCATCTCTCTCTCTGTCTCTCTCTTTTTATGTCTCTCTCTCTGTCTCTCGTCTCACTCCCTGTCTCTCTGTCTCTCTCTCTGTCTCTGTCTCTCTCAGTCTGTCTTTCTCTCATCTCTCTCTTTCTGTCTCTGACTCTCGTCTCTCTCTCTCTCTCTTCCTCTCTCTCTCGTCTTTGTCTCTCTTGTCTCTCTCTGTGTCTCTCTCCTCTTTCTTTTTGTCTCTCTCTCTCTCTGTGTGTGTCTCTGTCTCTCTCTCGTCTCTGTCTGTCTTTCTGTCTCTCTGTCTTCTCTTTCTCTCTCATCTCTCACCATCTCTGTCTCTCTCTGTGTCTTGTCTCTCTCTCTCTGTCTGTCTCTCTTTCTTTCTACCTCTCTTTGTCTCTCTATCTGTCTCTTTCTCCCTCTCTGTTTCTGTCTCTCTCTGTCTTTGTCTCTCTCTCTCTCTCTGTCTCTCGTCTCTCTCTCTGTCTCTCTCTTTTTATGTCTCTCTGTCTCTCTCTCTCTGTCTCTCGTCTCACTCCCTGTCTCTGTCTCTCTCTCTCTGTCTCTGTCTCTCAGTCTGTCTTTCTCTCATCTCTCTCTTTCTGTCTCTGTCTCTCTCTTTCTCTCATCTCTCTCTGTCTCTCTGTCTCTCTCTCTGTTTCTCTGTCTCTTTCTGTCCTTCTATCTCTCTCTCTCTCGTCTCTCTGTCTGTCTCTGTCTCTGTCTTTTTCTCTCTCTGTCCCTCTGTCTGTCTGTCTGTCTGTGTCTGTTTCTCTGTCTCCTGTCTCTCGTCTGTCTCTCTGTCTCTCTCTGTCTCTCTCCTCTCTCTCTGTCTCTGTCTGTCGTCTCTCTCGCTGTCTCTCTGTCTGTCTCTGTCTCTCCCCCTCTCATCTTTCTTTCTCTTGTCTCTCTCTCTCCTCTTTCTCTCTTTCTCTCTCTCTTTCTCTCTGTGTCTCTGTCTCTCTTTCGCCTCTCTGTCTGTCTCTCTGTATCTGTCTCTCTGTCTTCTCTCTCATCTCTCTCTGTCTCTCCTCTCTGTCTATCTCTCTCTGTCTGTCTCTTTCTCTCTGTCTCTCTCTATCTCTCTTTGTCTCTATCTGTCTCTGTCTCTCTCGTCTCTCTCTGTCTCTCTCTCTGTGTCCCTGTCTCTCTCCCTCTCTCTCATCTTTCTCTGTCTCTTTCTCTCCCTCTGGGTGTGTGTCTCTTTCTCTGTGTGTGTGTGTCTCTGTCTTTCTCTGTGTGTGTGTGTCTCTGTCTCTCGTCTCTCTGTCTCTCTCCTCTCTGTGTCTCTCTCTCTTCTCTCTGTCTCTCTCTGATCTCTGTCTCTCTGTCTCTCGTCTCTCATCTGTGTGTGTGTGTCTGTCTGTCTCTCTCTGTCTCTGTCTCTCTCCCTCTCTCTCTTGTCTTTTTCTGTCTCTTTTCTCTCTTTCTCTCCTCTTTCTCTCTGTCTTTCTCTCTGTGTGTGTGTCTCTTTCTGTCTCTCTGTCTCTTTCTCTCTCTCTGACTCCCTCTCTCTTTGTCTCTCTGTCTCTGTCTCTCTGTCTCTCGTCTCACTCTGTCTCTCTCTTTCTCATCTCTGTCTTTCTTTCTCTGTCTCTCTTTCTCTCTCTCCTCTGTTTCTCTCTGTCTCTCTCTCTCTCTGTCTCTCTCGGTCCTTCTATCTCTCTCTCTCTCTGGTGTCTCTCTGTCTCTGTCTCTCTCTGTCTTTGTCTCTGTCTCTCTGTGTGTCCCTCTGTCTCTCTATCTGTCTCTTTCTCTCTCTTTTTCTCTGTCTCCTGTCTCTCGTCTTTCTCTTTCTCTCTCTCTCTCCTCTCTGTCTCTGTCTTTCTCTCGTCTCTCTCTCTCTGTCTCTCGTCTCTCTGTGTGTGTGTCTCTGTCTCTCTCTTTGTCTCTTTCTCTCTCCCTCTCTCTCATCTCTCTCTATCTCTCTTCTCACTCCATCTCTCTCTGTGTGTCTCTCTCTGTGTCTCTCTCTCTCTCTCTATCTGTCTGTTTCTGTCTCTGTCTCTGTCTCTCTCCCTCTCTGTGTCTCTCTCGTCTCTCTGTCTTTCTCTTCCTTCCTCTCTCTCTCTCTCTGTCTCTTCCTCTGTCTCTCTTTGTCTTTTTCTCTCTCAGTCTTTCTCTCTGTGTGTCTCTCTTCTCTGTCTCTGTCTCTCTCTTGTCTCTCTCTCTGTGTGTGTCTTTCTCTTTATCTCTCTGTCTCGGTCTGTCTTTTTCTCTCTGTCTCTCTTTGTCTCTGTCTCTCTCTGTGTCTTTCTCTCTTGTATCTTTCTCTTTCTCTGACTCCCTCTCTCTTTGTCTCTCTGTCTCTTTCTCTCTCTCTCTGTCTATCTCTTTTTCTCTCTGGTCTCTCTGTCTCTCTCTCTGTCTCTGTCTCTCATTTCGCTCCCTGTCTGTGTGTGTGTGTGTCTGTCTCTGTCTCTCTCTCTCCTTCATCTCTCTCTCTCTCTCTCTCTCTCTGCCTTTCTCTGTTTCTCTCTGTCTCTGTCTATAATTACCACATTATATACTTCCTTTTTGTCCATAATTCCCAACCTTGGGCCTTTCAAAGATGGCATGTTTGAAGGAGAGAAGATCAGTTTTTGAAGGCATATTGGGTGCCCGTACAGATGTCTCAGTGGAAGGAAGGAAAAGGATGGAAGGAAGGAAGGAAGGAAGGAAGGAAGGAAGGAAGGAAGGAAGGAAGGAAGGAAGGAAGGAAGGAAGGAAAAATATATTTACATAATTCAGCAGTTTTTGCAATTGTTTAGGGAAGGGGGAGAATTACTCTCACGACATCTGCCACTAGGTTTATGAATTAAATGTGCTGGAGGAAAAAAGTGTTTACTTAAAATTTCTTCCCCTTATTTTGACAGGCTTCATGGTACCTGCTGAAACAGGAATACTCTAAACTTCCTATCATTACTATTCTCTTTTTTGACAGCTCAGTCTACCACTCTCTTTCCTGTCTCTTTCTCTGTCTCTGTCTCTCTCTCTTTCCTTTCTCTCTTTCCTCTCTTTCTTTCCTCTTTCTCTTTCTCTTTCCTTTCTCTATTTGCTCTAACTTTCTCTCTCTCTTTCTCTGTCTCTCTTTCTCTTTCTTTCCTCTTTCCTTCCTCTCTTTGTCTTTCTCTCTTTCCTCTCTTTCTCTTCTTTCTCTTTCCTCTTTCTTTCCTCTTTCTCTTTCCCTCTCTTTCCTCTCTTTCTCTTCTCTTACTCTTTCCTCTTTCTCTTTTGTCTCTCTTTCCTTTCTCTTTGCTCTAAATTTCTCTCTCTCTTTCTGTCTCTCTCTTTCTCTTTCTTTCCTCTTTCCTTCCTCTCTTTGTCTTTCTCTCTTTCCTCTCTTTCTCTTCTCTTTCTCTTTCCTCTTTCTCTTTCCCTCTCTTTCCTCTCTTTCTCTTCTCTTACTCTTTCCTCTTACTCTTTCGTCTCTTTCCTTTCTCTTTCCTCTTTCTCTCTTTCCTCTTTTTCTCTTCCTCTTTCCTCTTTCTCTCTTTCCTGTCTCTTTCTCTGTCTCTGTCTCTCTCTTTCTCTTTCCTTTCTCTCTTTCCTCTCTTTCTTTCCTCTTTCTCTTTCCTTTTTCTCTTTGCTCTAACTTTCTCTCTCTTTCTTCTCTCTTTCTCTCTCTTTCTTTCTCTTTCTTTCTCTTTCCCTCTTTCCTCTCTCTTTCTCTTCTCTTTCTCTTTCCTCTTTCTCTTTTTCTTTCCTTTCTCTTTCCTCTCTCTTTCCTCTTTCTCTTTCCTCCTTTTCTCTTTTATCTCTTTCTCTTCTCTTTCTCTTTCCTCTTTCTCTCTTTCCTCTAACTTTCTCTGTGTCTTTCCTCTCTCTTTCCTTTTTTCTTCCTTTCCTCTTTCTCTTTCCTCTAACTTTCTCTTTCCTCTTTCTTTGTCTCTCTTTCTCTTTCCTCTTTCTCTCTTTCTTTCTTTCCTCTCTTTCTTTCCTTTCTCTCTTTCCTCTAACTTTCTCTCTTTCCTCTTTCCTTTCCTCTTTCCTCTTTCTCTTCCTCTTTCCTCTCTCTTTCTCTTTCCTTTCTTTCCTCTCTTTCTATTTCCCTCTTTCCTCTCTTTCTCTTCTTTCTCTTTCCTCTCTTTCTCTTTCTGTCTCTTTTACCTTTCTCTTTGCTTTCCTCTTTCTCTTTCCTCTCTTTCTTTCCCTCTCTTTCTGTTTCTCTTTTCTTTCTCTCTTTCTTCTCTTTCCTCTTTCTCTTTCCTTTCTTTCCTCTAACTTTCTCTCTGTGTCTTTCTTCTTTCCTCTTTCTCTCTTTCCTCTTTTTCTCTTCCTCTTTCCTCTCTTTCTTTCTCTTTCCTCTTTCTTTCCTCTTTCTATTTCCCTCTCTTTCCTCTCTTTCTCTTCTTTCTCTTTCCTCTCTTTCTCTTTCTGTCTCTTTTTCCTTTCTCTTTCCTTTCCTCTTTCTCTTTCCTCTTTCTTTCCTCTCTTTCTCTTTCCCTCTCTTTCCTCTTTCTCTTCTCTTTCTCTTTCCTCTTTCTCTTTCCTCTCTTTCTGTTTCTCTTTTCTTTCTCTTTCTTCTCTCTTTCCTCTTTCTCTCTTTCCTCTCTTTCTCTTTCCTTTCTCTTTTTTCTTTCTCTTTCCTCTTTCTCTTTCCTCTTTCTCTTTCTGCTTTCCTTTCTCTTTCCTCTAACTTTCTTTCCTCTCTGTCTTTCTTTTTCCTTCTTTCTCTTTCTTTCCTCTCTTTCTCTTCTCTTTCTCTTTCCTCTTTCTCTTTCTCTTTCCTTTCTCTCTTTCCTCTCATTCCTCTTTCTCTTTCTTCTTTTTCCCTCTCTTTCTCTTCTCTTTCTCTCCTTTCTCTTTCCTTTCTCTCTTTCCTCTCTCTATCCTCTTTCTCTCTTTCCTCTTTCTCTTTCCTCACTTTCTTCTCTTTCTCTTTCCTTTCTCATTCCTCTAACTTTCTCTCTCTTTCCTCTTTCTGTCTCTGTCTCTTTCTCTTTCCTCTCTTTCCTCTCTCTTTCTCTTCTCTTTCTCTTTCCTCTCTTTCTCTTTCCTATCTCTTTCCTCTTTCTCTCTTTCCTCTCTTTCTCTCTTCTCTTTCTCTTTCTTATCTTTCCCTTTCCTCTCTTTCCTCTTTCCTCTTTCTCTTTCCTCTTTCTCTTTCCTCTCTTTCTCTTTCCTATCTTTCCCTTTCCCTCTTTCCTCTCTCTTTCTCTTCTCTTTCTCTTTCCTCTCTCTCTTTCCTATCTCTTTCCTCTTTCTCTCTTTCCTCTTTCTCTCTTCTTTTTCTCTTTCCACTTTCTCTCTTTCCTCTAACTGTCTGTGTGTCTTTCCTCTTTCCTCTTTCTTTCTTTCCTCTTTCTCATCCTTTTTCCTTTCTCTTTCCTCTAACTTTCTCTTTCCTCTCTCTTTCTCTTTCCTTTCTCTCTTTTCTTTCTCTTTCCTCTTTCCTCTTTCTCTTTCCTCTCTTTCTCTTCTCTTTCTCTTTTCTCTTTCTCTTTCTCTTTCCTCTCTTTCATCTTTCTTTCCTCTCTCTCTCTTTCCTCTTTCTTTCCCTCTTTCCACTCTTTCTCTTCTCTTTCTTTCCTCTTTCTCTTTCCTCCTTCTCCTTTTTCTCTTTCCTCTTTATCTTTCCCTCTGTTTCCTCTCTTTCTCTTCTCTTTCTCTTTCCTCTTTTTTCTTTCTTTTTCCTTTCTCTTTCTTCTCTTTCCTCTTTCTTTCCTCTTTCTCTCTTTCCTCTTTCTCTTTCCTCTCTTTCTCTTCCCTTTCTCTTCCCTTTTTCTTATTCCTCTCTTTGTCTTTCCTTTCTCTCTTTCCTCTTTCCTCTTTTTCTCTTCCTCTTTCCTCTTTCTCTTTCCTATATCTTTCTTTCCTCTCTTTCTCTGTCTCTCTTTCTCTTTCCTCTTTCTCTCATTCTTTCTTTCTTTCCGCTTTCTCTTTCTTTCTGTCTCTTTCCTCTTTCTCTTCCTTCTCTTTCCTCTCTTTCTCTTTCTCTTTCCTTTCTCTCTTTCCTCTTTTTCTTATTCCTCTCTTTCTCTTTCCTTTCTCTCTTTCCTCTTTCCTCTTTTTCTCTTCCTCTTTCCTCTTTCTCTTTCCTTTCTCTTTCCTCTCTTTCCTCTCTTTCTCTCTCTCTCTCTTTCCTCTTTCCTCTTTTTCTCTTCCTCTTTCCTCTTTCTCTTTCCTCTAACTTTCTTTCCTCTCTCTTTCTGTCTCTCTTTCTCGATCCTTTCTTTCCTCTCTTTCTCTTTACCCTCTTTCTCTTCTTTTTCTCTTTCCTCTTTCTCTTTCTTTCTTTTTCCTCTTTCCTCTTTCTCTTTCGTCTTTCACTTTCCCTCTTTCCTCTCTCTCTTCTCTTTCTTTCCTCTTTCTCTTTCCTCTCTTTCTCTTTCTTTCCTTTCTCTCTTTCGTCTCTTTCCTGTTTCTCTTTCATCTTTCTCTTTTCTCTCTTTCCTTTCTCTCTTTCCTCTAACTTTCTCTGTCTTTTCTCTTTCTTTTCTCTTTCTTTCCTCTAACTTTTTCTCTTTCCTCTCTCTCTCTTCTTTCTTTCCTCTTTCTCTCTTTCCTCTAACTTACTCTCTCTGTGTCTTTCCTCTTTCTCTTTCTTTCTCTTTCCTCTTTCTTTTTCTTCTCTTTCCTCTTTCTCTTTCCATCTCTTTCCTCTTTCTCTTCCTTCTCTTTCCTCTCTCTTTCTCTCTTTCCTCTTTCTCTTTCCTCTCTTTCTCTTTCCCTTTCCTCTATCTTTCTCTTCTCTTTCTCTTTTTTTCCTATTTCTCTTTCTCTTTCCTCTTTCTCACTTCTCTTTATCTTTCCTCTTTTTCTCTTTCCACTAACTCTCTCTCTCTCTCTTTCCTCTTTCCTCTTTTTCTCTTCCTCTTTCTCTTACCTATAACTTTCTCTCTTTCCTCTTTCTCTGTCTCTTTCTCTTTCCTCTTTCTCTCTTTCTTCTCTTTCTTTCCTTTCTTTCTTTCTTTTTTTCTTTCCTCTTTCTTTCCATCTCTTTCCTCTTTCTCTTCCTTCTCTTTCCTCTCTTTCTCTTTCTCTTTCTTTCTCTCTCTCTTTCTTTGTTCTTTCCTTTTTCTCTTCCTCTTTCCTCTTTCTTTCCTCTAACTTTCTCTCTTTCCTCTCTCTTTCGCTGTCTCTCTCTTTTTCTTTCCTCTTTCTTTCCTCTTTCTCTTTTTTTTAAAATTTTTTTATTGGTTTTTTAATTTTTAACAGAAAAAGAAAAATGCTCAAATCAAATCATAATGTTAAAATAAACAATAAACATAATCACAACATAAATACATATTTCAAAATCATCCATAAACAAAACATAAGTACTTATTTCAATACATCTAATAATAATAACTCAACTGAAAATAATCATAGACCATATTTACCAAACAATTAACATTACTGCTCGGTACCCCCACCACCACATCCCCCTAACCCTAACCTTCCCCCCTCACTTACCAACTAACTACCTACTCTCCTCCCTCCTTCTCTATCTCCCTCCTTCTACTCCACCCAACTATCCCTACTCTTCCCCTTTCTTATCAACTTTCTACTTACATAAGCCTTCACTCCTCCTTCCTCTTTCCATCAGATGTGGTGCCCAGAGGCCACCCGAGCAACCCCTTAATAACAATAATTACATATCCTTGCATCAACCCCATTGCAGTTGAGAAAACATAGTATATAAAATTATAAACCCTCCCTACCCCCCCCTGACTTCCCAGAGTGAGTACAGGGTAAAACAAAAGAAAACCCCCTACTTCAAACAAAATTATTATATAATCCTAACAAGAATTTTAAACTATATACTAAATACAATCTCTACTTAACATTTATTCAACCTTATCAATTCTAATACATATCTAATCCCTCAATCAGTCCATCTAATATCAAACCTTAAATCATTTCAATCCACTAAACAAAACAGACAAATCATCTTGTTAAGAGTATTAATTTTCATTTACATATCTAAACCATCAATCTAACGATCAATCCATCATATATGCATATATTCTTAATCAATTTAGTATATCTTCCATTAAACAACCTCTCTTACATCTTACTCATAAACTTGGTCCTTGATTCAACCCATAATCTTAGATTGGCCTTAATTCCTTACACTTAATTTTAAATTTTCACTTCTTCAATCGACTTCTGGGCTTTCTCATATGTCTAATAAACCTAAATAACAAATACAATCTATTTAATCTATTTCTAACTTAGATTCCTTCAACCTTATCAAATCACATAATGCTTATCTATCCCATCAATCAGTCAATCTTATGTCAAACCTAGATCATTTCAAAGCAAGTACATTCTTCTTCAATTTAATTATATCTTCCGTTAATCATCCTCTTTTACATCTTAATCATAATCTTAATATTATATCTTCCGTTAATCATCTTCTCTTACATCTTACTCATAATCTTAGTCCTTGAGTCAGTCCATAGTTTTAAATTATCCATAATTCCTTGCATACAATTTTAAATTTCACTTCTTCAGTCGTACTCTTGGTTTTTTCTTTCGCCAGGTAAATCTCCATATCGAGGCCTCCCTTCCAAGTAATAAGTCTCTCTTTTTTACTTGCAATATCAGAGTCCATATAAAGCCTCTTAACCTTTGCATTTGTCCTCTATTTCTCTTAACCATAGACTTTCGTTGAGGTAACATTTCAAATCTCTGTCTTTGCTTTTCCTGGTCCTCGGCACCATAAATAGATTGCTTCTTAAACTGGATCAATTTCTCTTTTTTTCTCAGTTAAATCTTCTTCTTGCTGCTTGTCTGAGAGGAATAGCCATCCCCTCCTGTCCTGAAACAAATCCTCTTCCTCCACTCCATAAATGAACTGTTTATCAAGCAAGATCCATTTCCCATTATTCTCTTTATTCTCAATACTGTCTACTTCTTGTTTGGGTTGTTGTATAAAATGTTCAGCAATCGATTGCAAATCAATTTCATTTAGAAAAAAGGATCTAGTTAATTTTAATATTTCTATTTTAGTCTCTTTCAATATTGCAATACTTTCTTCTTTAAATTCATCAATTCGATCCAAAATAGGTTTGACATTAAAACGTAAATTCCACTCCATTTTAAATTTTAAAACAATCGCTCTGGCTTTAATCCAATTTCTACAACCGTCTCTCTAGCTTCGCTTACGAGAACAAAGAAAAAAAATGGAGAATTCACTTTCACTTTCAAGCACTTTCCTTTAGCAGTGAAAGTAGTGAAAGCTATACGCCATCTTGAATGCATTATGTTAAATGTAACAGTTAAGAAAACAATAAAAAATACTTGCAATCCAATAAAAACTCCTGTATTCACTCAGTCTGCAAACAGTCTCTCTTGTGTTCTATTTTTAAAAAGCAGAGGCGGTCGCGGCGTCTTTTTCTGTCTGATGACAGAAGCGTCTCTGGGCAGGAGCATCTTCAGGAGTTATGGGGAGCTCGCACTCTTAATCCCTGAAAGCTTATTTCAGGGATATTAGAGGAGCTCAACCCTACTCCCGATGCTCTGCACCTCTTCTTCGCCCGAAGAGGGGATTTTTCACCACAAAAAACAGCTGATGTTCGCTATTCTTTGCGGCTTTACATACCCAGGGAACGGAGCCTCACAGAGGAGACTCTAGCGACGTCGGCGGAGACACCGGAAGTCTTTCTTTCCTCTTTCTCTTTACCCTCTTTCTCTTCTTTCTCTTTCCTCTTTCTCTATCTCTTTCTTTTTCCTCTTTTCTCTCTTTCCTCTTTCTCTTTCCCTCTTTCCTCTCTCTCTTCTTTCTCTTTCCTCTTTCTCTTTCTCTTTCCTTTCTCTCTTTCATCTCTTCCCTCTCTCTTTCCTCTTTCTCTTTCCTCTCTTTCTCTCTTCTCTCTTTCCTTTCTTTTCTCTTTCCTCTAACTTTCTCTCTCTCTTTCCTCTTTCTCTGTCTCTCTTTCTCTTTCCTTTCTTTTCTCTTTCTCTTTTCCTCCATTTCCTGTTTCGCTTCTTTCTCTTTCCTCTTTTTCTCTTTCTCTTTCCTTTCTCTTTCCTTTTTCTCTTTTCTCTTTCCTGTTTCTCTCTTTCCTCTTTCTATTTCCCTCTTTCCTCTCTTTCTCTTCTTTCTTTTTCCTTTCTTTTTCCTCTCTTTGTTGCCTCTTTCCTTCCTCTCTTTCTTTCTTTCCTTTTTCTGTTTCCTCTAACTTTCTCTTTCCTCTCTTTCTTTCCTCTTTCTTTCCTCTTTCTTTCCCTTTCTTTCCTCTTTCTCATCTTTCTCTTTCCTCTTTCTCTTTCTTTCCTTTCTATCTATCCTTTCCTTTCTTTCCTTTCTCTTTCCTCTTTCTCTTTCCTCTCTTTCTCTTTCCCTCTTTCCTCTAACTTTCTCTCTCTTTCCTCTCTCTGTCTCTCTCTTTCTTTCCTCTTTATTTACTCTCTTTCTCTTTCCCTCTTTTACCTTTCTCTTTTTTTCTTCTCTTTCCTCTTTCTCTTTCCTCTTTCTCTTTCCTCACTTTCTCTTTCAACTCTATTTGCCTTTTTCTCTTTTCTTTCTCTTTCCTCTTTCTTTTTCCTTTCTTTCTGTTTCCTTTCTCTCTTTCCTCTCTTTCCTCTTTCTCTTCCTCTCTCTTTCTCTTCTTTCTTTTTTCTTTCTCTCTTCCTCTAACTTTCTCTCTGTCTTTCCTCTTTCTCTTTCCTCTTTTTCTCTTCCTCTTTCCTCTCTTTCTCTGTCTCCCTTTCTCTTTCCTATTTCTCTCTTTTCTTTCTCTTTCCTCTCTTTCTCTTTCCCTCACTTTCTACTCTTTCTCTTCTTTCTCTTTCCTCTCTTTCTTTCTCTTTCCTCTTTCTCTTTCCTCTTTCTCTTTCCTCTTTCCTCTCTTTATCTTTCCCTCTTTCCTCTCTCTTTCTCTTTCCTCTTTCTCTTTCCTTTCTCTCTTTCCTCTCTTTCCTCTCTTTATCTTTCCCTCTTTCCTCTCTCTTTTTCTTCTCTTTCTCTTTCTTCTTTTCTTTTCCTCTATTTCTGTTTCCTCTCTCTCCTTCCTCTTTCTTTTGCTTTCTCTCTCCTCTAACTTTCTCTCTCCTCTCTTTCTTTCTTTTTCTTCTTTCTTTCCTTTCTTTTTCCCTCTTTCTCTTCTCTCTTTCCTCTCTTTCTCTTTCTCTTTCCTTTCTTTCCTCTCTTTCCTCTTTCCTCTTTCTCTTTCCTCTCTCTTTCTCTTCTCTTTCTCTTTCCTTTTTCTTTTTCCTCTTTCTCTCTCTTTCCTCTCTCTTTCTCGGTCTCTCTTTCTCTTCTCTTTCACTTTCCCTCTTTCCTCTCTTTCTCCTCTTTCTTTTTCCTTTTCCTCTTTCTTTTTCTTTCTCTTTCCTTTCTCTCTTTCCTCTTTCTCTTTCCTCTCTTTCTGTCTCTTTCTTTCTTTCCTCTTTCTCTATTCTTTTCTTTCCTCTTTCCCTTTCCTCTAACTTTCTCTTTCCTCTTTCCTTTCTCTCTTTCCTCTTTCTCTTTCTGTTTCCTCTCTCCTTCCTCTCTTTCTTTCTCTTTCCTCTAACTTTCTCTCTCTTTCCTCTCTTTCTTTCTCTTTCCTTTCTTTCCTTTCGCTTTCCCTTTCCTCTTTCTCTTTCCTCTCTCTTTCTTCTCTTTCCTCTTTCTTTCCTTTCTCTTTCCCTCTTTCCTCTTTCTCTTTCCTTTTTCTTTTTCCTTTCTCTTTCATCTTTCTTTTCTTTCTTTCTTTCCTTTCTTTCTCTTTCCTCTCTTTCTCTTTCTCTTTCCCTCTTTCCTCTTTCTCGTTCCTCTCTTTCTCTTTCCTTTCTCTTTCCTTTTTCCTCTTTCTCTTTCTTTTCTTTCCTCTTTCTCTCTCTTCTCTTTCTCTTTCCTCTCTCTTTCCTCTAAGTTTCTTTCTGTTTGTCTTTCCTCTTTCCTTTCTCTTTCCTCTTTTTCTCTTCCTCTTTCCTTTCTCTTTCCTCTAACTTTCTCTCTTTCCTCTTTCTCTTTCCTTTCCTCTCTTTCTGTCTCTCTCTCTTTCTTTCCTCTCTCTTTCCCTCTTTCCTCTTTTTCTTCTCTTTCCTCTTTCTCTTTCCTTTTTTCCTATTTCCTCTTTCTTTCCTTTCTCTTTCCTTTCTCTTTCCTCTCTCTCTTCTCTTTCTCTTTCCTCTCTTTCCTCTCTTTCTCTCTCTTTTTCTCTTTCCTCTCTTTCTCATTCCTTTCTCTTTCCTCTTTCTCTTTCCCTCTCTTTTTTCTTTCTCTTCTTTCTCTTTCCTCTTTCTCTTCTCTTTCTTTCATCTTTCTCTCTTTCTTCTCTCTCTTTCTCTTACTCTCTTTCTCTCTCTCCCTCTCCCTCCAGGTGAGGAGAGAGAGAGAGAGAGAGAACGAAAGGCAGATGATGCCGAACGGGCGGGGAGGGGGAGCAGGATGGGAGGCAGCAGCTCCGGGCCGCTGCCCCCACCATGTCCTAAGCTGAACGGGCGGGGAGAGCAGGACGGGAGGCAGCGGCTCCGGGCCGCCACCACCCCCACCACGTTCTCAGCCAAACAGGCGGGGAGGGGGAGCAGGACAGGAGGCATCAGCTCCGGTGGTGGCAGCGATGGCCTGGCGGTGGCCCCTGCATCATCATCAGGGATTCCTGCTGCCCCCAGCCTGGCCGCCGCGTCCTCAGCTGAACGGGCGGGGAAGGGGAGCAGGACAGGAGGCAGCGGCTCCAGCGGCAGCCACTGCAGCATCATTGGGGTCCCCACTGCCCCCAGCCCGGCCACCACCCCCGGCCCGGCCGCCGCCCCCGCCGCATCCTCAGCCACTTCGCCGTTGCAAGAGGAGGGCGCCAAAGCCGGATGCGTCATGGGTGGCTGCACCGGCAATGGGGAATGCCGCCGCGGGGACAACCGGGGGTCCCAATCGCCGCCAGCCCTGCTGCCCTTGTAGCACAAGGTCTCTTCCTGCAGCACCGAGGATGGCTGCCACCTGGCCGCCGCCCCAGCCATGACTGCAGCCTGGCCCGGCCTGGGAGACATGTGGCCAGCTCAGCTTCCTGGGGAGTGATGCCCCTACCGGTTGCCGGCCCAACCATGACTACTGCCTGGCCCGGCCTGGGAAGACATGTGGCCGGCTCGGCTTCCCAGGGTGCAATGCCCCCACTGGCTGCTGCACCAGCCATGACTGCCGCCCGGCCCGGGGAAACATGTGGCTGGCTCGGCTGCCCAGGGAGCGTCCCGGGGACGGCCTAGGAAGTGATGCCCCAGCCAAGACTGCCACCTGGAACAAGTAAGCGGGGGGTGTGCCACCTGCCCTGTGGCCGCTTCGCAGCAGTGCTCCATGGACTCAGAGCCCCCTCCCTCCCCCTGCCACTGACCCTCTCTGTCCGGCTCTGCTGCTGCTTGGCCAACAGTCGCACTGGCTGGGTATTGGTGGGGCTGCTCTCCCTCAGGGCTGCGGTTTGCGGGAGGGCTGGCCTGCTCAGCAGAGGCTCAGGTGGGCCTCTCCCAGCAGGGATCTTGGGGCTTCCCCGGACGGCTCCCCAGCCATGTGCACCTCAGACAGGGCCTGCCCAGGAAAGGGACTTCCTGGCCGCCCTTCTCCCAGGGGGTGGGGCACCCGGGCACAGGGCCAATCAGGAGCCCTGCGAGGGGGTAAATCCACATGAGAGGGGGGGAGGAAGTGCAAGTGCCTCTCTCTCTCTTTCCTTGTCTCTCTTTGAAAATGGCAGAGGCTCCGGAGCCACAGGGGATGGCTCAAAGAGCCACATGCGGTTCCAGAGCTGCAGGTTGCTGACCTGTGTGTTAGTCAATGCAGACTAGATTCATCAAATATATGCACATATTCCCATTCTTCTCAGAGCTTTTTTTTTTTAGCAATGTCATGAAATGTGTCTCCCTGATGCCATTGTTACAGGTCTATAACAACTCATCATGGCCAACTCGCCACAGCCAACTCATCATGGCCAACTTACCATAGCTAACTTGCTGCGGGACAACTCGCCATGGCCAACTCACCACAGGATAAAGAGTTACACTAATATTGAAGAAATAGACTCATTAAAGAAAGGATGCCAAAGGAGGGACAAAATGAAATGTGACACAAATTTAAAAAATTCTTAAAATTATTTTAAATAATTAAATTGAATTGTTGAATTGTCCCACAGCAAGTTGTCCTGCGGCAAGTTGACTATTGGCTGAGGTGAATTGGTTGTGGCGAGTTGTCCCATTCCACAGTTACCATCTCGATGGCTCTCTGGCTTCTCCTTGCACTAACTTTGTGGCGCAGAGAGGAAACACAATGATTTAAATCTGCCTGTGAGTATCTGTACAATTTGTACAGAGTTAGGTGGTATTATATGGGGTTTCATAGCCGTCACCCTTGTGCAGGGGTAGGCCACCTTGGCTCTTTTATGACTCGTGGACTTCAACTCCCAGAATTCCTGAGCCAGCCATGCTGGCTCAGGAATTCTGGGAGTTGAAGTCCACGAGTCATAAAAGAGCCAAGGTGGCCTACCCCTGCCCTTGTGGATTAGTGCCCCTCCCAACCGTATAAGGAGGAAAAGACCTGGTGATAAGCATCACTTATTGGGAAAATTGTGACAGGAGTTGCAGACATGACCATAAATGTTTGTCCAGTTATTGCAGACCATGCTACCACTATTCTCCCATATGCAATCTGAAATCAAATAAGAATTAATAGCAAATGATGTTTGTCTTATGCTCTCTTACTGCTTTCCATCTGATAAGCGTCTAAAAAAAAAGAGGAAATGTTATTTGCACATTTCTTTGGGGCAGTTAATGAATTCCAACTTGTTTTTAATCAAGCAGCCAACAAATACAGTAAGACAATCCCCAGAGTGATGCAAATGCTGGGACGGGGGATGTAAAATCGAAATCCAACTGCCTGGGCGCTTACAATTTACCTTCTGTCTTTAAGATTTTCCCAGAAATGTTGAGAGGAGAGTTGAAATCTGCTGCGGAGGTAGCACTTTCCTCCCTGGGATGCAAAGAAACACCCATCTTCTCCCCATTCCACAACAGATCTATCTCCTGCCTAACAAGCCTGGCCAATTTTGCCCCCTAGAGGCAGATCCCCATCTGCTAAACCAGGGAGTAACTAATTTAAAGAGTTCTCTCTCGTCACACATGGAATTTTAATGAAGTTAGCTGAACCCCCTTCCTGCTCCCTTGGTTGACTGCACTTTAAGAATATCAATGCACAGGCTTACAAAGAAAACCCTATTAAGACTACCGGGGGTCTTGCAGCTACCGGGGGTCTCATTTTGAAATGCACTTGCTAGCGTGCATTAATACTTTCTGTTGGTCTCAATCAAAAGGAGCCTTCCTGAGACAAATGGAAATACAGTGAAACAGCAGCAGCAGCAGCATTTTTCTGATAGCGTTTTGACATCTTTTCCGCTGGAAGAGATGCAGGTAATCCGTGCTGATCCAGGCCCACCCCAAAGGATGCCTGGACCCGCGTCCTTCTTGGTGAATCCCTTTAAGGTTGCATTTCTGGTGTTAGGACAAGGCAGCTTCCAAGATCTCAGAATGCAGCATTTGGTGCCAGAGGAAAACAGTTATCTTCCAGCTGGGAAATTCTGCATTAAAATCGCCATCAAATTTCTAATGGCCTTCTTGATCTCAATTATTCTAGATGGAGAAATAGTGGCATTTTTCCTTGGTCAGCGTCATCAATTTCAAATACTGTAGCTTCTTTATCAAGTCAAGAAAAACATATTTAAGTACCTGTTTCAGCCTCTCTCCCTCCCCCCCCCCGCTCTGAGTTGCTTAGAAAAAGGAGGATAATAACAAGTACAGTAGACAGAGTGTCTATTCTAGATAGCTTTGCATATCCCATTTACTCAAGACATTCAATCTCAATAACCCTACGGATAACCACTAGAAGGTAATAAAGATATTTATTTTTTAAAAAACACTAATAGCATGCATTGTTCATCTGGAGTACTGCAGAGGTATCCTTAGACTCAGTGAGCTGAGTTGCTCTTTTCACTAATGATTCCATAAAACAGTTTCAGCTCTTACATTGAGATTTTGATTTCTCCCTCATAGAAGCAGCCAAATGACAATGATGGAAACAAAAATTAGTTAAGATTAAGCATGGTTCATGGATAGTTCAATGTTTTAAAAATCATTTATGCTTTCATCTATGTGTCACATACTCCACGGAATCTAGATAATTAATATTATTAAAAGATAAACTTTGAAAAGTTAAAAATGCCTCTCTAAATGACGCTTTCTTCCCCCGTGCAGACAAGTCCCCACTTCTACTTGTCTTGCAGAAGTCCCCACTGCCTTCCAAAATGTAGGCAGAGGAGTCAGACTAAACTCTCATGGGGGGGGGGTGTCAGATATTCCAGCACAGAGATGCTGTTACTGAAAAGCCTTGCTTTCGGGTACCCTGATTTTCAGCATGTCCTCTTGATCGGGATAGTGAGCGGGTGGGCATATTTTACCTGGATCAGATGATCCTGAAGGCAGCAAAGACCTATCTGTACACCACCCAGAGTCACTCTATGAACCTCTTGTAAAGAGTTGACCTTAGTGGAAGACATTATATTGGCCTAGTTTGCAACTTTTCACCTCTTCTATTCATAGTAAATAGTGCTCTACGTTGGAGTTAACAACAAGCTCACTGGAATAAACGAGAGAGTCCCATTCTGAGAGTCCCAGCAGAAGATAGGATACTGGGTCTCATCTGCAAAAATGCAGATACTGACTAGATAGCAACCAAGAGTTAGTTTTCTCAGTCTTTTTGCTGCAATCTAACAGCCAGGTGGATTTGTGTATCCCAGATATGTTAGCCCTAACACAACACACATTTCTGATACATTGTGGTCCACTGTGGTCCATTGGGAGGAGAGGGTGGTGTCTGTGTGTGTTTAAATAAGAGGTGGTCATTTTAAGGTGTCCTTCCTTGCTTGGGGGGGCATGCAGGAAAATACAAGAAGTTAAGTTTTGAAGAATAACCAAATAAGTGACTGATCCAATACTGCTCTCTTCTGGCAGAAGGAGAAAAGATGTGCACACAGAAATGATAGAAAAGATAAGCCACTAGAAGAAGTACATTTTATTTCACTGATGAACAAAGATCATGGCATACTTCTAGGTGCAAGCTGTTAACTGATTCAGTCAATTATGTATGCATGTTAAAATACAGTATTTGGTAATCAAACTCAAGCTGCCACATACGTATTTCATCCTAGAAATTTGACAAAAGATTTTGAATATGCAAGATAATTCACATTTGAATTAGATACCTATCTCCTGAAGGCTCCATCCACTGAGTGATGATGACATGAATTGGTAAGGCAGCCTTCCAACCTGGATACCCTCCGATCCAACAGTATTAGGGTACAGGGCCCCACATTTTCATATGGCATCTTGACATATTTATTGACAATTAATAGCATCTGGAGACAAGTACGAACAAAGGCAAATATACGTTTCCCAAGTTAATGTTGTAGGATCCAATCTGGTTCAGTCACCGGGATGAGAGGCTTAGTCTTCCAAGTTTTCAGACTTGTGCTGGAGCCCATCCTCAGGGAACTTCTCTCTAGCAGAGTATGAGCTGTTCTATGTGTGGTATTTATAGTGCCTGTGGTATGTGGTTTTTTAGATGTTGACTGGGATGTGTTGATGGCTGGCTTGTACGTCATTGGCTGTTGTTTGCTTGTGCTGCCCAGCCCTCGTCTTCTAAGTACTTAAATAGGCTGGTGGTAAATCAGCACTCCTGTTGACTTGATGGCCTGTTTCCCAGGCTTCAATCATTTCCCTGGCTGTTTTTGTGCTTGCTCATCCAACAATCTTAGTAGGTGCAAAACTAAATGTGTGTCCTGGTTCATCACCAGTGTGAGGCTACCAATGAGTTTGGGTTTCCTGATCTGACCATTTGCTTGTGTTCTTGCAATCTGGTGATTAGCTTTCCCCTATGTATCACAGAGGCAGGGGATTCGGTAGATTAAATTGGAAGTATCTCCCACCTCAAATAATCTTGACAATGCATAAATTGTAAAGATAAGTACATCTAGAGGACAGCAAAAGGCCCAGGGAGGGTGAAATTTTGGTTGGAATTGAGGGCCAAAGGAGCTGAAGGTGGACAAAAAACTAGCACCATTCTTGTGTAAGCAGAGTTCCAGCCCAACAAGAAATCTTTATCTCCCTTCATGTTTATTCACTTCTTTGATTTCTGACCTTCCTTTCATTTAAAAGCTCTTGGGGGCTTATATAGCACTCCTTTCTCCCCTCTTCCCCAATAAGCTAGACTGAGCTGGGAATGAACATGATCAAGCTAAAATCCCTAGCGATACTGGAGTTGACATGGGTTCTCCCTAGTTCCTAATTCAACACGTTAACCCGGTGCTTCCCAAACCTGCTTTTTCTTTGGATAATGACACACAAACCCACTGCCCAATCATAGCAGGGACACTAAAATACTGAAAGTGTTTTACTGTGGGTAAAAAGGGCTTTTGGGTAATGAAGGAACTTCAAACCACAGGCTTTGAAGCCAGATGCAACCAAAACATGAAAGATATCACAGAATTAACATTCACAGTTATTGCAATAATTAACTTCCAGTGGCCCCTTTGGGCTAGATCAGCAGTTCTCAACCTTTTCCGGGGCTCGACCCTGGCCCACGCTGCGCAAGCGTGGCGCGACCCCGGCCCGCATCGCGCAAAAAAAATGGCGGGCCTGCACCGCACATGCACAGCGCGACGGCCCGCATCGCGATAGGGAAAAAAATGGCCGACCAAAAAAAATGGCGGGCCTGCACCGCACATGCGTGGCGCGACGGGGCGCATCGCGCATGTGCGGCGCGATGGCCCGCATCACGATAGGGAAAAAAATGGCCGACCAAAAAAATGGCGGACTGTGGTGCTTGGCGATCCCCGTGAAACGGTCGTTCGACCCCAAATGGGGTCGCGACCCACAGGTTGAGAACCGCTGGGCTAGATTCTGTGCTTTTAGACTGGGATTGCGAAGCTACCTCCATGTCCACAGATGAACTGTACAACAGCATATCTTCTTTTAAACTAATGGACCACCTATATATACAATTGGAGTGATTGCTTCCCATGAATTAGCTGTAAAAAGCTAAAGGGTGCTAGTTCTAAGCTAAGGGCTTCCTGATCAGTGAAACCTAGCAGGTGGTCCTTCTTCTCTTCTCTTCAGTCTTAGCACTTTATCCTTTCCTAAGAGGGTCACAAGCACTGAGCAATTAAGTGACTGGCATATAATCAGCTGGATGACATTCCTCCAGATTTTACTTCACACCCAAGATCCTAATTCTACCAGACTGCTAAGGATCCAAAGAGAATTTTTTTTCTTTCTTATTTACAGCTTTGCTTTACGCCCAGGTATTGCCAGGGTTTCAAGGCACTCCTTAACCAACCAAGTTGCCTCCTTGGCAGTACCCTGGTGTATTGAAAAGCCACCTCCTCCATGTCCATAATTGTGAACCACCAGCAACTTCTCACTCTTCTGGGTCAGTACCTCCTTCTGTAGCCTCACAGCTGACCGAGATGGCCTCAGGCCCACCTTCACTTGTATATTCTCCGCTGTCCGAAGTGAAGGCTCAAGTGTGGAACATCTATCAAATATATTTTTGCTGGTAATGGGATCTGGGGACAAATTCCAGTTGTCTTTTTCTCTTATCCCACCTAATGTTACATTGTGTATCCCTGGATAGATGTAGGTCAGACCATCACCATCGCGAATGAAGTGCTTGATCCAAGGAGCATGAACCTTGAGAACTTGCCCTCTGATGGGGTGTACCTCTAGGTCTCCTGCAAGTTTTCGGGAACCAATGCCTGAGCAGTTTACTACAATGTCAAAGTCACGGTATAGCTCCCAGAGATCTTCTATTTTCCTAGCGTGCACCTGGCCTCCATTTTCTTTCAGCCTATAAAGAATATGTCAGAGGTAAAAATATGGCACTTTTGAATCCTCTATGGGTCATGTTTTACTTAGATCATATAGTTCAAAGAGTGAGATCACAAATTTGAAATGCAAAATTGAAGTAATAATAATAAAGTTGGAAGGGACCTTGGAGGTCATCTAGTCCAACCCCCTACTTAGGCAGGAAACCCTATATCATTTCAGACAAATGGCTGTTCAGTCTCTTCTTAAAAACTTTCAGCGTTGGAGCATTAAAAACTTCTGGAGGCAGGTTGTTCCACTGGTTAATTGTTCTAACTGTCAGGAAGTTTCTCCTTAGTTCTAGGTTGCTTCTCTCCTTGATTAGATTCCACCCATTGCTTCTTGTCCTGCCTTCAGGCGCCTTGGAAAATAGCTTGACTCCCTCTTCTTTGTGGCAGCCCCTGAGATATTGGAACACTGCTATCATGTCCTCCCTCGTCCTTCTCTTCATTAAACTAGACCAGGGGTAGGCAACCCAAAACACCGTTTCCCACCAAAAACAAAACACTAGGAGCCGCAAAACCCTTTTGATATCTAAAAGGAAGATAACACTGCATATATCCTTTTTTACCTTATATATATATTTATCATCTTATATATATAATCATTATATATATATAATGATGACCACCAGGAAAAATCCACACTGGAAAAATTTGATACCGAGCTTTCGTCGGAAACTTCCGACATCGTCAGGGTTTGAAGTCAGTCAATGGGAACAACTTATATAAGATTACCCAGCATCTGCATCCGGCTCCTGGACCTCGTCATTGGCCCCAGCTGATTAAATTGTATTCTGGACGTATCCTTAACACTAGTATCCAACCCTTTCCTATTCCTCTTTCCTATACATGTACTGCCATTCACCCCCTCATCACCAATTCTTGGGCTGAGCGGGGTCCTCCCCCTCCTTTCTCGGGTGATCATTCTCCTTGCACTCCCTTCCCTCTCTTCCACGTTGTTCTTTTCACTGGGGGTTCCGTCAACAACAGATCAAGCGCCAGGACATCCCGGACATGACAGATATAGGGAACATTGAGAAAGGGGACAGGGGAAGAGAGATTGGGGGGAATGACATACAGACGGGTGCCGTGTACGGGGGAAAAAAGGGGGAGGAAGGTGGGAGATACGGAGCAGAGAGAAACGCCCGACTTACAACCTAATGGGGCAGGAGGAGTGGATTGGAGCCTGAATGAAGTATGCAGTAAGGGAGGATTGAGTAGCTTACACCTAGGAACCCCCAGTGAAAAGAACAACATGGAAGAGAGGGAGGGGAATGCAAGGACAATGATGGGCTAGCTAGCTCTCTCCTGCCCTTCCTGCTTCCTGCAGAAACGCAGCAAAGGGAGGAGCCACGCCCAAAAGGATTTTCAGCTTGTTGGAGAGCACAGTGAGTCCACTCTCTTTTACACACACATACACACACACACACACATAAACACAAACGTAGAGACAGAGAGAGACAGAGAAGCAGGGAAGTGCAAGTGCCTCTCTCTGTCTCTCTCTGCAAATGGCAGAGGAGGCTGGGAGCCACAGGGGAAGGCTCAAAGAGCCACATGCGGCTCCAGAGCCGCAGGTTGCCGACCTATGAACTAGACATACCCAATTCCAGCAACCGTTCCTTATATGCTTTAGCTTCCAGTTCCCCTAATTATCTTTGTTGCTCTTCTCTGTACTCTTTCTAGAGTCTCAACATCTTTTTTACATCGTGGTAACCAAAACTGGATGCCGTATTCCAAGTGTGGCCTTACCAAGGCATTGTAAAGTGGTATTAATACTTCACGTGATCTTGATTCTATCCCTCTGTTAATGCAGCCTAGCACTGTGTTGGCTTTTTTGGCAGCTGCAGCACACTGCTGGCTCATATTTAGGTGATTGTCCACTAGGACTCCGAGGTCCCTCTCACAATTACTGCTATGAGTAAAGAGAGAGACCAAATCACGTATGTGTGTCTGTCCGTCATCAACATCGTGACACAAATGAACACATTTTGAACTGTGCTTCATTTGTACCATATTATATCACAGGATTCAAACTGTGTAATTCAGATGGGGTGTCATTGTGGGTTCTACCAGATACCTATGGCACAAATCCCATCGCAATGACAACCAGGAGGAAACATGCATGTAGGAAAACAGTGCGGGATATATCCTATTGCCTTTTGTTATCAGCTTTCAGCTACAAGTCCGGCTAATAGGAAAAGCACTCATCAAAATGATATAATATCTCATTGCTGAAAAGCTATTATTCAATTAGCAATTAAAATTATGACTAGTGGTATTTTTCTAAAGGAAGGATTTGTGTTTTTGGAGAGAAGAAAAGATTTTGAATAGCGTTATGAGAAACGTCCAGCTAATTATAGATCCTCTTTTGCCACTGGGATTGGATCCCTTCTTTAATATGGATCCACAAAAAGTGTTGAGTTGGGATCCAAAGAATCACATTGAGTTCTACATACCCATAAAAAATGGCAGGTTTTTGTATATTGAGGCTTAATACCACATGCCCATTGTGTAACTAAGTTTCAGGGTACTGCGTAATGTAGAAGTGTCATCCAACCGAGGGAGCCAAACTGCACAAAATCTGTTTCAAACAGATTCTGATTTCTATGAAAATCATGATGAAACCAATGGTGCATAAAAGTTTCCCTGTGCCTCTTTGCCTTTACAGTATGTCAGACAGTACAGGACTGATATTTTGGTTAGATCTTAGTTTGCATGTATTGGTCTAGTGCAGGGGTAGGCAACCTTGGCTCTTTTATGACTCGTGGACTTCAACTCCCAGAATTCCTGAGCCAGCCATGCTGAGAGGAAAGGGAGAGGTTTCTAAGCTGAGCCATGCTGGCTCAGGAATTCTGGGAGTTGAAGTCCACGAGTCATAAAAGAGCCAAGGTTGCCTACCCCTGATTATACAGCCCTTTACTATTAGTTGGTGTAAAAGGGAATCTAGGCTAATATAATCTAAACTAGCAAATGGGAACAAATTGAAACTTAATGAAATTTAGGTGGTCTATAATCACAGTATCTCTTTGAAAAAAAAGTTAAATTCAACTAGAAGAAGGACAGACTTTTCAGGCAGAAATTGTTTCTCCCTGTCTCTATTTGCCAAGAGAGGAAATAGCAATTGAAGAGGAGAAGGATGCTTTATATAAATAAAGCAAGAGAGCCTTTGCCAAGCATTAGGAGTCAATCAATTGGTCTACTTTGTTTCTTGGCAAATGTTAGTTTCACTCTCAAGCCAAAATGTCCCAAATCTTTATTTTTGCAGTAGAAATTCACAGGATTCTATAAGAAATGTCTATTCTTCTTTACGATATGGATTGGGAAGCTAGTGGATAAACGTACGGTTGGGTTTTTGCTCAAAAACACAATCCTCTTTGGCCCAACATTCTGAGGAGTCTGATTTGGCAAATTTGCCCAGTTAATAAAAAAGCAACCGTTACAACTTTCTACAGAGGAACAAACTTCTGCCTGATTAGCTACCCAGAGCATTCATCCCAGAGCTCTGGACTGCTTAATGAAGCATGTGAATCTTGGTTTGATATTAAACAATATCGTCACAGGGCATATTTGTTAAACCATTTCCCAGTTTGTGCCAACATGCAATCGTGTTAAAATCTGAACTTGGCAGAACTTTTTATAATTGAATATACTTGCAAGCTACGCTACCTTGCCTCCCAATGAAAATTCTTATTATCCACTCTAGCATGGGTCCTCAAACTTGGTCACTTTAAGACTTGTGGACTTCAATTCCCCAGCCAGATTCTGGGAGTTGAAGTCCGCAAGTCTTAAGGTGGCCACGTTTGAGGACCTCTGCACTATAGTGATTCATGCCTTCCAGCCGCGTGGTTATTACTGATTCCCTATAGGTGTCTTTTGATAAAGTACCAGAAATAGTGGCTGGGACACTGAAATGATGTTTAATAAATTGCACATTTATCAGCAGAAATTGTAATCGTGTTTTTCAGCTCACTGGACCTGGATCTATCGGCCCTCTATTCAATGGGGTTTGTGCCACATCATTGCACTGAGGAAGGGAAACACCTGTGGGAAATCACAAAAGAGTAAAACAGAAATGAGAGGCAGCAGAGGTCTCTGCTCATAAGCCCACCTGATAAATATTAAATGAATCCTGCAGCTTCACTGAGTATCAGTACTGTGTTCAGTGTTGTTCTAAAAAATTAAACATGACAGGGCCTGTGTGTCCCAAGAGACAACAGGTAGGACTGGGAGAAGAAAAAGCACTTGTGGATAATTACTGTAAAACAAGCCCAGAGCTGAGTACGGTGTACAAAACAGCAATACAACCTAATGACCATCTAACTGTTGGCATTATTTGACTTGTACTCTCCATCACCTCACTCTTGAATACAAAATAGTAAAAATGTCCAAATATTTAAAAGGGATCTCTGTCCTATAACACAAAAGCTGTCTTCCTGACCAGAGTGCCTCTAGATATGTTGGGCCACCACTATCCAGCCTATCCTATCCAGCCAGCATTATCACCAGATAGCATCAGGCTGGGAAAAAATCTCAAAGAACATCAGCTTGCCCAACAAGTTGGTGGCTGATAAACTCATACGTGTATTATTTAGGCATAAAAGGTATCCTTGATGTAAGATGAAAGGAACTAGTTTAGGTCCAGTCCTAAGTGCAGATGCAAATGCTATATGATGCCTAGAGAAAAAGGAGAAAAAGTACTTTGCAATAGTGATTCAGAACAGAATTAATTTAGGCACATTAAGATCCAGTTTTGGTCACCACGATGTAAAAAAGATGTTGAGACTCAAGAAAGAGTACAGAGAAGAGCAACAAAGATGATTAGGGGACTGGAAGCTGAAACGTACAAGGAACGGTTGCTGGAATTGGGTATGTCTAGTTTAATGAAGAGAAGGACGAGGGGGGGCATGATAGCAGTATTCCAATATCTCAGGGGCTGCCACAAAGAAGAGGGAGTCAAGCTATTTTCCAAAGCGCCTGAAGGCAGGACAAGGAGCAATCGGTGGAAACTAATCAAGGAGAGAAGCAACCTAGAACTAAGGAGAAACTTCCTGACAGTAGAACAATTAATCAGTGGAACAAGCTGCCTCCAGAAGTGGTGAATGCTTCAACACTGGAAGTCTTTAAGAAGAGACTGGACAGCCATTTGTCTGAAATAGTATAGGGTTTCCTGCCTGAGAAGGGGATTGGACTAGATGACCTCCAAGGTCCCTTCCAACATTATTATTATTGTTATTGTTATTATTATTATTATTATTATTATCTATAATAAATGGTCTTCTACTTGACCTTGTTAGACAGTCCACTTTACTGACTTGACAAAAGGACAGACACCAAAATGTTACACTCTTTGGAATCTGAAGCTTTCTCCTGAATGCAAGCTGGTGTAACAAGTATTTCCTTCTAACTTTGCCATTTCTCATATTCTAATTTCCCAGATTTTGTTGGATATGATGTACTGTGCGGTGGTGAAGAAAAAACACATACCTAGGAAATATTGTCAGGGCAGAGTGGCACAATTGCTGATTCCTGCTTTTAAAGTCATAGGTCTGACTGAGAGGAATTTTACTCTTGGTGGGACATCTTTTAAAATTACTTGCCTACAATTACCCGTTAATAGTAACTTGTAGATTTTTAATAAGAAAAATTCCCTCTTATCCCTGAATCTATGTGTAAAAGTTAATTTGTGAATACTATATTAAAAAGAGGCATGCTCAAGATGGAAACCTTAACTGACAAAAGATTATATTTTATTTGCTTGCTGGGATCTTATCCTGGTCCTGCATTATAAAGTTGACCTATAATATTGACAGGAAAGGTTCAATGGAGTGGGAAAATGAAGGATTACGTGTAAAATGCCCCAAATGATTTCGATCAGTGGTTCCCAACCTTTTCGATACCCTGCACCCCTGGAATGCTTCTGATATATTCTCACACCCCTTACAAAAGTTCAAAATAACGGCAATGAATTATGCATATAACTATAATTTTGAAAAGCCGAGTTTTCGCACCCCCTGGAATATCGTCTAGCACCCCCAGGGGGGGTGCAAGCACCCCTGGTTGGGAACCCCTGATTTAGATCATTTATTTCTTTATTGTACTGCTACATTTCAGTCTAAAAAAAGTGAATCAATACCCATACCTTTTCTCCAGCCAAATTAAGTATGATGGGCAATCACATTTCAGTGTAGTAAAAGCTTGACCATATTTGTGCTGTGGAAATTTTTTCAGTTCCTTTTCAGTCATTGAGCGAAAGCCCAGAACCACATCAGACCAGAATGGGGTCTTCTCCTCAGCAATGGCCTTAAATATTTGCCAGCTTGTTCATATGCAAAAGAATAAAAAGTGTAAACATAGACATTCTAGGAGTTAAGAGTTTCTCCCTGCCATGAAATAATTTTTCAAAATCAAGTTTGTAAAAATTCACCCAATAAAACCAGCAGAGTTCCTAATCCACATGTTAATATGATGTTTAGGCACCACCAGTCAAACTGTATGTTTCAATTATCTTTAAACAGATAAAACCTGCTACAGCTTCTACATGGTCCATAATTAAAAATATATTTCTGCAAGTCTGAATACATATTTGCTATTCATGTGTTACTGTTTACAAATTCAAAATAAGAAAACAGTGAATATGTAGATAGTTTGGATACTATTCCAGTTGTCTCAGTGCTAGTTTGTTGTTGCTGTTATAGTTGTGGTCACTATAAAGCTGTGAATCAGGCTTGAAGAAATGAATGACTCAGTAGGCTACAGCCATTCTGCGGCTAGCATTTAACCTGTCATGTTGTGATTGTCTACTTTCAATACTCACAGGCTCCTCTAAGCCTCTATCTAAACCAGGGGTGTCAAACTCAATTTCACTGAGGGCCGCATCAGCACTGCGGTTGCCCTCGGGGGAGGGGGGGAGGGGGTGTGTGGCCAGGGTGGGTGTAGCCTACTGGGGGTGTGTGGAGTGGGTGTGGCCTCCTGGGTGGGTGTGGCCAGCTCTACATCATTCACATCAAGGGTGCCTCTGGGGGCCTGGGCACGAATGGGACAGATCTGAGGGTCTCTGGCAGAAGGGGGTGGGACCAGGGCAAAGTCCATCAAGCCGGATATGTGAAGTAGGCGAGGGTCATTTGCTGGCCACTTCCAGGTGATGGTGCATTTCTTCATTCCTCACAAAGGGTGACACCTCCCCAGCATGCACCCGGGGGGGGGGCGACATGGCAGGGGCTGGTTCCTCACTGTTTCTAGACGGCCTTGTGGAGCTAAGGCTGAATGCGTTTCAGCATAGCTGGCCACCACAAAAGTGTACATTGGCTCCCGGCTGGCCTGGGCCAGGGCCAAGGCAGCGGGGGCCGTTCCCTCACTGTTTCCAGGATGGCTTCGCAGGCCACATGAAACCACTTCGCGGGCCGCATCTGGCCCCCGGGCCTTGTGTTTGACATGTCTGATCTAAGCCTTAGAAAATAAAGATAATTCACTCTTATAAAATAGGAGAAGGCTATTAAATGATTCCAGGGCGCAACTTTAACTAGGAGAAATATTGTTTTAAAAGTGTTAAACTGAACTCCCAAAGTCAGGAAAAAAACAAGAATGGGGAAAACCAAGAAAAACCTCTGCTAGAGCTGTATGGAGTTTTATATGACTTCCCACACGTGGGGTATAGTACATGGGGTCATGTAATGTTATCCCTCTGCTTGGAGAGCTTAAGGGAAAGTGAACTGTATACACACAATTCTGATGGAGCTTCTAGATATCCTTTCCTGCAACTGCTGAGCCTTAGGAATTGGATAGCTCTTAAAGCTAATGCAACATATATAGTCATCTAAAGTGTGATGGTCTATGACAGGGGTCTTCAAACTTGGCAACTTTAAGACTTGTGGGCTTCAATTCCCAGAATTCCTCAGCCAGCCCTGGCTGGCTGAGGAATTCTGGGAATTGAAGCCCACAAGTCTTAAAGTTGCCAAGTTTGAAGACCCCTGGTCTATGAGTTTAACTCCTGGTAAAGGGTTTGAATTCCATAGAATACATCTGAGGAATCCAAATAAGAATGAACCTGGTCACACAGGGCCTCTTGGTGATGAGTTTGACTGGAATTAAGTCTCCCCTGGCAACTTTGCCATCCTACAGCTACAGAAGCAGTATGTAGATCCCAGCAGGGGCAACTGGCCATTCTGGAGTGTGAACCAAGGACTGCTCTAGAGCAGCCATCATTTAGTTTACCTCAGAACAGCACACAAAAGTGCTCAGAAAAACAGAAGGAGTCACAAAGTATTGACTGCAAGGGTGTCCAAACTTCTGCAACTGCATACATTCCCTGTTTTCTTATTTTGAAAGGGTAAGCAAGAGGTTCTACCCACAGACCGGAATTTTCCAATAACTCTGTTAAAGAAAGGCAGGGGGGAGGGGAAAGGATTAATAATAACAGTAATCCAGAGTTCTATAAATATCTTAGAGTTAGTTATACAAAAACACTGTTTTGTGCAAGCAAAAGAGGGTAAGTCAGTCTATAGTTGAACATAACTCCACATTTACCCCAGAGCCTCTGAATACGTTTCCCTAAATAAATTCTGAACCCAGTTTAAGGATCACGAAGATATAATTCTAAAATAAGTGTTTGTATTCTGTTTTTCTTCCGCAAAACTCAAGACTAGGGTTCTCTCCTGATCCTCACTGGTATCATAAGCCTCCCGAGTTTGCCCTAATAAAGAGGCTTGCTCAGCACAATGCCGAAAGAAATCACAAAAGCATTAATGAACTCTATATTCACCCAGATACCAAATGAATCCCAGCTTCTGAGGCCTCTGAGGAATCACAGATGGATAACAGATGGTCAAAAGTCTCCCTAAACCACTGCTTCTGCTGATGAACAGGTGTGCCTGCAGGGAAGAAAGAAAACACATTTCAAACGGAGGGAAAGCATTTGAAGAAAATCCAGAAAGAGCAGACATAAAACGGACTGCACTGAAATTTATGCATTGGATACAAACTGCTAATGGAAGGTTTTGAGAATCAAGCAGAAATTCCACACAGGAGGAGAGGGACAGAGATGGTGTCCTGGAAACACCCACGCACCCCCCCAAAAATTCCCCATACTATTTATGTTATTTTGGAAGATAATCTAGATCTCCAGGATAAATTTTCCAAAAACACAAGGAGTTGTAGAGGGGGAATCATGATGGTCTTTTTACCGCTCCTCTCCTCCAGCAAGAGCAGAACTCTTCCTAATAAGCCATTTCTCCACATTTAGCTAAAGAAGTGGAATAAAGTGATGTGAGACAATAGTTTGGTTTGCATAGAGGCTAATTGCATAAAATGATGGTTGATTCTTCTTGTCTAACTACAAATGCAGCTGAAAACAGGAGCCACTAGCTCAGGGATGTCAAATTGCCGGCCCGCGGACTGGATGCATCATGCCGAAACCGTGCCCACCCCAGCTCCGGCAATGGGGAAAATGTCGCCATACGTCGTGACACGTCATGTAACGTGGTGAGTTTGACACCCCTGCACTAGCTCCAGAGATAAATGGCTAGTACTTGCGGTGAGATGCAGAGGTAGTTACAGAATTTATAGAGCATAGAATCATACGGCTGGAAGGGACCTGAGAGGACTTCTATTCTAACCCCCTGCTCAAGGCTGGAGCCTTGTATGATCCCAAATGGTTGTCCAGTGTATTTTTGAAAATCTCTCATGATGGAGCACCCACAATTCCAGGAGGCAAGCTATTCTATTGATTAATTGTTCTTACTGTCAGAACATTTCTCCTTATTTCTAGGTTGGATTTCTCTTTAACAAGCTTCCACCCATTACTTCTTGTCCTGCCCTCTGGACAAGAATTCAGAATAAAGAAGAGGCTGTTGCATGGACATTGAGGCACAATGGCATGCACAATGGGCAACCTTTGAGGCAATCTTCACTTGGTGATTTTACAGGGCATGTAGGCCATCCCATTTGTAATTTCTAAACAATGAAAGAGGAGATCTTTTAAGTGTGCTACATTTTTCTCACAAAATGAGGGCAACCGTAAAGAGTATCCTGAGCAAAAAAAAAAAATGGCTCCAACAAAGCTTCTCCCATTCCTGGTTATTCTGTTATTGATACCATTCAGAATTTGACTAAATCGCTTACATATTGGAAGGAGAGCAAGTGCAACAACCCAGCATCACATTTTTACCTAATTGAGATTCCCTCTTTGTAGAGTCTAATGCAAGAAATGAGGAGGGTAAATCAAAAATCACATGAACATTTATAGATGAAGTAGGAACGTTCCAAATAGGCCAACTGTAGAACATATCCATGTATTATGAACCTATTGCCAAACACAATTTGTGTTATCATTGTCATCATCATCAACAACTGTGTCATGGAATATAATATATATGTACAACTAGAATGGCATGTGTAAAATGGCAGGAAACTATTATTCCCAAAATGGACAATTTATTTGGGAACTTTGTAACACTTATTCGGCAAACCTTAACATTGCCCAGGAAAAGTAATAGCTTTCAAGTATCCCTTGAAATTGCAGCTGTACTTCCTAGAATATTGATTTGGGGGCTACAAAATAAAAACTGGAAAAAATAGGTATAATATAAGTAACTTGAACAACTTCAGATTTTGCTTTCCGAAGTGTAAATTTTGCTTGCCTGGATAAAGATGTGGGATAAGCATTCCTGCAGCAACGTCACTGGTCGTGTTAGGAGAAAATCTATCAGCCATGACAGACACACTGCAGTTTGTAATGGAGTCTGAAATGCACACAGCGGTGGATAAGCCGATCAGACCAGCACCAACAACAACAATCTTTGCCTTGTCCATGTTCTGCTAAGAGAAAGAGGAAGAAGGGGTCTGAATTTAAAGAAAAGGCTTCTGCATGGCTGGTTGCCATGAAATCTACTCAACATAGCCATGAACTAACTAGGAGTTGAGTGCAAGCTAAAGGATACTGTTGCTAAAAAGATTACTTACACTGTGTAACTTTTTATAATATCTCAAGTAATTCTATTACACATATAGTATTTCATTCTCCGCAGAAAAAATAAAAAGGTGTGAAGAGGCTTTTAAGCCATAGACCAGAGGTCCCCAACCTTTTGGGCGCCAGGGACTGGTTCCGTGGAGAGAAGTTTTTCCGCGGACCGGAGTGCGTGGTTTTGTGTGCTGTTTGCATCTCGCGGATGGGGCTCTGCTTGTTTGTGCGGACCGGTTGCTAGCATGCTGCGGCCCGGTACTGGCCCACGGACTGGGGGTTGGGGGACCCCTGCCATAGACTGTCCTGCTGGAGTGAAGGGGTTTAAAGAAAATATGACCATCTACATGCTTGACTGAATGGTCCTATTTGGAGAAAATTAAATCAGCAACTGTCCAGATGCATTATGAAGGTAAGTTGTTTCTTCTGGTTTAATATGTCATATAAATCCAGCTATTGGGATCATAAAATATAAATTATTAATTAGTACGCTGCAAAATGCAGCCAATTCTGCTTTTTTCCCAATAAATAGTACTTTAAGAACTGGAGTTGGCAGCTTGTAGTTGGCACTATTATATTTTGATACCAAAGCAAAAAGTAAGATAAACCAACTTTTCCTGCCTTGCTAACTTGCTACGGTAGCTGTGTTGGCAGTCAGAGGCAGCATTGATACATTCTCTTCTTTAAGCTAAGCCAAAGCCGGTCATTATTTGCTTAAAATCAAAGATCAGCACAAAATGTGGAAGATTCGCCTCCAGTTCAAAAAAAAAAATCAATGCAAAACACGGCATGTGTAAAGAAAACTAGCAAAAGGCCTCATGCTGACTCTGTGCCCTTGACTGGAAGCATCAACAGAGGTGTTCAGAGACCTACTCTTAGGTCAGGCACATGTTATTTACTTGGTTTAAAACTGCTTCTTCAAGGTTTTTGCAAGCAAGTAATTGGAGGACCAGGGTGGTTCTTTTTTTTTATTCTTGCGACCTATGATATTCACCACCTTGGGAGAGCTTAACTGATGTTATTAATGCAGTGTTCCATGTGCAATAAAGTTAACTAGCTGGAAGCAGTTAGAAAAAAAGCAAGGAACATCAAGACTATTACGAGAATTTTTAAACCGGCTGCTCAGAGGCAACAGTCTTTCCTTTCCTTTCCTTTCCTTTCCTTTCCTTTCCTTTCCTTTCCTTTCCTTTCCTTTCCTTTCCTTTCCTTTCCTTTCCTTTCCTTTCCTTTCCTTTCTTTCCTTTCCTTTCCTTTCCTTTCCTTTCCTTTCCTTTTTCTCCTTTCCTTTCCTAAAGCATACTGAACATTTGAGTTTAGAAGAGTTGAGTTTCAGATAAATGAAGTATAGGATTACTATCTTGGAATACAAGCCCATGAATGTTTCTGCAAAAAGAAGGTTCTTTGAATTTAATGATCTACAATCTACTGCTTATACGGTTGCAATTTAAATAGAGAAAATAAAAATAAAAAAGCAAATCTGAAAAGAAAAAGAAAATCTATTCCCAGTTACTCAACTTGCTTAATTTCAACAGTATTCTTTCGCTGACAGAATTATCAAACCAATGAATCAGAAACCTTTGCCAATACTTTTCTGTTGCACATCCAGACCTGCTTTCTGCCCATCCCGGCATCAAAAATGGTCCACATCTGGACTGTATCAAGTTTTAAAGAAGAACTACCTAGAAGAATCAGAATTTCCTAGTTTAACTTTATAAGCTACATTTATTCATAGGTGTAGATCAGGGGTCTTCAAAGTTGGCCCTTTTATGACTTGTGGACTTCAACTCCCAGAATTCCTCAGCCAGGCACGCTGGCTGAGGAATTCTGGGAGTTGAAGTCCACAAGTCATAAAAGGGCCAACTTTGAAGACCCCTGGTGTAGATACACAGGTATGCCAGATAAGAGATCGGAGAGGACATCTGTAAGCTCTTCCTAAGTGCTAATGAAGTACAGTGCATTTCTCCTGTCCCTAAGCCAACAGGAAACTCACTAAGTAATTTGTGTTGTCCCAACAGACAAGTTTGAATCTGCCAAAGGAAAGAGACTTGCAAATTATAATTTTATTGCAGGACAATTTCAGGGGAGAAATTGGCAGATTCCACTGACTTTGTTTCCCCTCTCTCCCAAAAGCAGCATCAGGTAGGAAAAAACTACCACCAATCCCAGTCCATGGAAGAAGGACCCACCCTGGGGAATGTAGCTTCACCTATCTTTCTAATCACCTGTGTGATAGTTAAACAAGGGACTGTTTTCAAGAAGTTTTCTCTCTGACAGGGCACTAGGGCAGAGGGCACCCTGTAATGCATTAAGCACGGAACCCTGGACCACTCTCCACCCCACTGCACAGAAGCTACTGGTATCCTATAACAAGTCAATCAGCCTTCCTGTCACTTGAGCTAGAAGGGATCTGGCAGAGAACGCTTACCGCTTTTACTCCAGCTCCAGAATATCCCACATTAATAATTGTGACCAGAGAAAGAGTTGTCCGCAAGTGGTTGCACCTGGAATTATCCCAAGGGGCCAAAATAGCACTGAATAGGAAAAAATGGCACATTCTTCCTTCCAAAGTCATAAAAAAGGTAATAAATCTGCCAAACCCTTTGTTGGCAAAAACAAAACATTTTGAGTTTTTGGAGGCAGAACCAGCAATGTAATTTTTCTTCCCTTTTAAATCAACCCACAGCCTTCCTTTCCCCCCCCCCCCTGGATCCAGTGAAAGACTCTTGAACATTTGCTTAATGATATTATCTTTGTTTATTGGTGAAATAAAACAGATGGAAGTAATGTAACCACAATAGCTCAATAAAACATATGGATAGAGTTAATAACTGTACCATTAATATACCAAAGTTTTAAGAAATGGGAAATACACTTCCTATGATTTAGAGATGAAGTTAATTTATCAGAACATTTTGTTTCATTTGTATTGAATTCCTCAATGAATGTTTGAAAAAGGACAGATCAAAGCTTTTTCTGCTGGTATTTTAAGACATTTGAGGGTTCTTTTATCTGCATGATTTTTGTCATGTTCCTTCATGATCCTTTTTTGGCTCCACATTAATACATAGGATAACACAACTTTTGGAAAAAACATAATAGTTACGCTTTTCAAACTTGGCAACGTTTAAGAATTGTGGACTTCAACTCCCAAAATTAAAACAATATGTTTTTATATGGTCTACATTTCATGTTACAAGATTTAACTAGTTTTTATTAATGTAGTATTTTCCTTTTTTCTTAAAGTAAAAAAATGAAAAGAGGTTGATTTTATTTTAACCATATGTTTACTAACAAGTCCCGCGGTCTACCAGAAGACTGCTACTTTCCAAAGGCATGTCAGGCATGCTTCATCCATTCCTTTATAGAATGTCAAGACATTCTAGATCAGTTTTTTTTTCTAAATCAGACATTGTAGGTCAGGGGTCTTCAAACTTGGCCCTTTTATGACTTGTGGACTTCAACTCCCAGAATTCCTCAGCCAGCGTGCCTGGCTGAGGAATTCTGGGAATTGAAGTCCACAAGTCATAAAAGGGCCAAGTTTGAAAACCCCTGTTGTAGGTCAACATGCTGGCTGGAGAATTCTGGGAGTTGAAGTCCACACTACTTAAAATTGCCCACCTTGAAAAGCACTGCAGAAACTAGTGTCCAGTTTTTCCTGCACCCTAAGCCAACCTAGCCACAGATGGCAGAGCTCAATAATGGGGGAGCAGGAGGAGGGGCAGGAAGGGAAAAAGAATGTGCCCACATCAGCCTCAAACAGCCATTGTCAGTCCATAGTTACAGCATTATGTGCAAGTGTCATATATCACTTCCATGCCATTAAATATGACAAGAGAAGGCAGAAACTTTTAAAATGTAAGGTAGATAACCGCTAGATAGCCAGGCAGCTTTCTCTTATTATAAATGCTCAATTGTTGCCCCCATTTTACAAAGGCCCAATCACACATATACTAAAAACATGGATATGTGTGCTTGGATGTGCTAAGGCATTTAAAAACAATATTTCATTTTTTGACTGGAATGAGGAATGACCCTTGTGGTCTTTAAATTGTTTTTTCTTTCTAGCTATAGTAGCCTGAATCATAGTAGCAGACTGAATCATGGGGGGGGGGTTGTACTTTTCAATTAGTCAGCTGCAAAGAGAGGTTCATGGTGTTCCCATCCTGTCCTCAGTATCCAATGGCTGCAAAAGGGAAGATGATCCCACCAACAACATGCAAATAATTTGCAGGGATTGAGGAACTGAAATATTGCTGTTTTGAAGTGTACTAAATAATAATAATAATAATAATAAGAAGAAGAAGAAGAAGAAGAAGAAGAAGAAGAAGAAGAAGAAGAAGAAGAAGAAGAAGAAGAAGAAGAAGAAGAAGAAGAAGAAGAAGAAGAAGAAGAAGAAGAAGAAGAAGAAGAAGAAGAAGAAGAAGAAGAAGAAGAAGAAGAAGAAGAAGAAGAAGAAAAGTTGGAAGGGACCTTGGAGGTCATCGAGTCCAACCCCCTGCTCAGGCAGGAACCCTACACCATTTTGGACAAATGGCTGTCCACTCTCTTCTTAAAAACTTCCAGTGTTGGAGCATTCACCGCTTCTGGAGGCAGCTTGTTCCATTGGTTAATTGTTCTAACTGTCAGGAAGTTTCTCCTTAGTTCTAGGTTGCTTCTCTCCTTGATCAGTTTCCATCCGTTGCTTCTTGTCCTGCCTTCAGGCACTTTGGAGAATAGCTTGACTCCCTCTTCTTTGTGGCAGCCCCTGAGATATTGGAACACAGCTATCATGTCCCCCCTCGTCCTTCTCTTTGTTAAACTAGACATACCCAATTCCAGCAACCGTTCCTTATATGTTTTAGCCTCCAGTCACCTAATCATCTTTGTTGCTCTTCTCTGTACTCTTTCTAGACTCTCAGCATCTTTTTTATATCGTGGTGACCAAAACTGGATGCAGTATTCCAAGTGTGGCCTTACCAAGGCATTGTATGACAATCTGGCACTGAGATTTATGGCACTGGGTATCAATTTGACATGTAAGTGCTTAATGTACATATATGCTCAAAAAACACTACCTAAGAATATACCTTTGTTCCAGAATTACCATAGATTCTGATTTCATCTTTGATTTATATATAAATAGATGCAGTTCGTGAAACAAGTTGGGTTTCTTTAATGGGTTTAAACAGGATGTCTTTTGCAATCTGTTTGAAAATAGCTGAAAAGCCTGAACTTTCTATGCAGCTTTGCCATTTTACTGATCTGTTTGTTTCAAAACAAGAATTTGAACTTTGAACTTGGCAAGAAAAAATCCGGTTGATAATTTCCCAAATATATTACTTGGAAAGGGATAGCAGTTAAAATAACACCTGAGGTATTTGTTCTTTATCCCTTCTAGGAATGAATACAGCAATATTTTTTTTTCAAACTGTGTGGATTCCTGCCATAGCCATCCTTTCAAATGTCATATAGCAAAAGGTTTGGTAGACTAAATGGCTTTTTAAACCTCTCTGGGGACCTTCTCGAAGTTCTCTTTGGGCACTTGATAGACAGGCTTACAAATTGAAGATGGCTAGTTAAACCCTTCCCCCCCCAATTAACTTTCATGTTCTATTTGCAAACATTCATGCTTTTTTTTATTAAGGTAAGATTTTAGATATTAAAACTACATATACAATATACTTTATTTCATTAACTAGAAAAAACAAACAAATGCTGTCATGGGAATTCTGAGAATTGAAATCCATACATATAAATGATTCCCAGTTGGAGAAGATTGCTCTGGAAAGCATATACTGTACAGTTGTCTGATTCACAGATCATGTAGAGCAGACATGTCAAACTCGTGACGTCACATGACATTGTGCAACGTATCGGAACAGTTTTGCCATTGCCAGCAATGGGGTGGGCATGGTTTCCACGTGACATGGCCGGCCCATGGGCCGCCAGTTTGACACCCCTGATGTAGAGTGTTGACTTTTATTGCTAAAGAAATTATTTGTCTTAAGACTACTTTCCCACCATTCTGTAATCTGAAGAAAGATTAAAATTCACAATCTACAGCTATAATTCAGAACCTGACAACAAAAAATGAAGAATTCACTTAAAGAATCAAAGCTATTTGGCTCCTAGAACTGTTGCTTTGATTTCTGAATGAACCTTCAAATATTATCATTGTCATCATCCTACAGTGTTTAAATGATAGCATCTTGAATGTGTCAATGTCCCCTTCCCAAATAGTGGGATGTAGCTAACAATATGCTAATTCTACACCAGTATATAACAATACATTAGTTTACAAGATAATTCTAGATTAGTGATATTATTTTGCATGGAACACCTTGGTTATTTGGGGGAAAACTGATTGTACTTGAGGCACGCTCTTATTTTATGAGAAAACCTTATGTGGAGGCCTTAATTGATTAAAGAATTGATGGCAAGTTATAGAAAAGCCAGCTATAAAAAAATTAACTTGTGAGAAAGCAAATTGATGCTTCCTGTTATTTGCAATATATCTCAACTACCCAGCTCTTTTATTTACAATTGAATTTCTTTTGAGAAAATGGGTACACTTTTAAACAAAGTACTGAGTTCCAGATACTTGCCAATTTTATTTTCTTAAGGATACTTATGGAATCCAGTGGCATTCATGGATATGAAGACAAAGCTGAAGAGAGCTGGTGCTTTACTTTTGCAGAATAATAACTTTTTTTTCTAAATTAAAAAATATAGAAAGTGAGGTAGGACAGGAAATTTGCTTTGAAATTTACTTTCTGCAATGCAATCTTCTCTTGTCAGTGTTACATGATGAATGATCATTCAACTCCTAAACAATAGTGTGCATTTAGTAAGGGCTTTAAAAGGCTGGATCATAGATATATGTCTATGACTACTCCATAACCGACAACTGAAATCAAACTTAATAAGACACTTGAATGTGGTTTCTTTCATATAGTTTAGAAGCTGCTAGAACAAGGAAGAAATGGATTAAAGTTATAGTTTATTTATTTAGCTACCTATTTCAATCCAATTGATTGACTCATAATGCTTGGCAAAGGCTCTCTTTCTTTATTTATATAAAGCATCCTTCTCCTCTTCAATTGCTATTTCCTCTCTTGGCAAATAGAGACAGGGAGAAACAATTTCTGCCTGAAAAGTCTGTCCTTCTTCTAGTTGAATTTAACTTTTTTTTCAAAGAGATACTGTGATTATAGACCACCTAAATTTCATTAAGTTTCAATTTGTTCCCATTTGCTAGTTTAGATTATATTAGCCTAGATTCCCTTTTACACCAACTAATAGTAAAGGGCTGTATAGTCAGGGGTAGGCAACCTTGGTTCTTTTATGACTCGTGGACTTCAACTCCCAGAATTCCTGAGTCAGGCTGGCTCAGGAATTCTGGGAGTTGAAGTCCACGAGTCATAAAAGAGCCAAGGTTGCCTACCCCTGGTATAAGTTGTTGCTCAAAATAATATCCAACTCTGGGATAGGCTCAAACATGTTGAAGATTTGGAGTACTTCTAATTTTCTATTATTTCCATTCTCAATTGATAGTTGATCCACTATTACACTGATGGTCAACCACTTTAAAAGCCAAATGTTAAATACTATGGGAAAATAGAAATTTCACCTGGGGATTTGAGGTAGGCTGAAACCAGAATGGACTGACCTACAGTACTGCAGAGCTTCAAAAGATCTATGGTGGCTTCCCATCCAAAGCTGCTCTACCAATACATTGACTCAATTTTACTCTATCGGTTTTTAATATTCTTTGTCTAAGAATGTGGTTAAGCACGCTACCACATTTACACTATTTTTACACAGACCCAAACCTTGTGAAATAAGTTGGAATGGACCTGCAGGTGTCCTCACTATCTTTGACCACAAACAGTTGACCAATATGGGGCACAAAAAGCAGCATTCCAGTCAGCCCCCCCTTTCCCTTGGCAAAGTGCCTCCTTTGGTGGTCTTAACAAAACTTTTTTTCTTGCAAGGAGGCAAATGACAGTAAGATTACAAGGCAGTCTCCTCTCTATCTCCAATGAAAAGTGAATGAAAATTCTTGCCAATGAGAAACTGACCATTCCCATATATGAGTGTCCCATAAATTAAACAGTAGATTTGTCAAGCCAGAAACGCATCAAATCAGCTGCTCAATGTAAAAAAGCCACATGGAAAAACAAGGAAGCAGTACATGGACCCTCAAACAAGGCCACAGCTCCATTTGGATATTTCTTTTTAAAAAAGAACTTATCAGATCAATACTGAACAACACAAGATATCTCTCTTTTTCTGCTCCTCCTGGCTTCCTCACCATCTTCCTTGAAGTCAGAGGCTTGTGATTACTGGATCTTATGAATAAAAGTTTAGTTAGGCTAATAATGGCATTGTCTTCATATGGATTTTGAATCTTTTGCTTACTCAAAAGATTCAAAAGCCCCTTTTCCAAGGAGTAGCTGCTGTTCCTCAATAACTTGTGTATCATTTTTTGCTGACCGTTTATAACAGATAAAGCTTTCTTAGAGATTCATCAAAGTTAATCATTAAGGAGTCACCAGACATTTTGCTTATTTTTAGTGCAAAAGGTCAGTAACTCTGGAGGCTGCATTGCTCCAATAAAATAAGAAAATAGCAGTTGTAACGAATATTAGAATATCTTTTTCCCAAAGCACTTTAATGCCATCAGGAGTAGGAGTGTATAAATACTACCCACTCAGCTTCCTTTATGAATGTTAATGACATCACTTTTCAAGAATATCTCAAGCCATTTTGTCTTGTGTTGTTCAAAATATCGTTCTTCAAAAGATACTTAAGGGAAGAACAAATAGAAAAAGAGCTGTTGATGGTTTGGCCAATATCAGGGAAGAGCAATTTCTCCATAGCTGCAAAAAAAAAAAAAAACAACCCACACCTTATGTTGCTGTAAAGTACAACAACGTACGTTTCATGTATTTACTTAAGTCAGGGGTTCTCAACCTTGGCAACTTTAAGACTTGTGGACTTCAACTCCCAGAATTCCTCAGCCAGCTTTGCTGGCTGAGGAATTCTGGGAGTTGAAGTCCACAAGTCTTAAAGTTGCCAAGGTTGAGAACCCCTGATAAGAATTGAGTAAATACCACGTATTAGGTGGGGAAGGGGAGGGGGGTAGAAATACCTTTCTCCACAGAAGAAACCAGACGCTTTCGCACAGAAGAGTTGCGCATCAGAGAAAGCAGGAGGGCCAAGCTTACGTCGGAAAACGTGAACCCAGTGGGCGGAGTTTTCATGATTAGCCAACTCTACTAGATTCGGATTGGACGGAATGGGCGGAAAAAAGTACTTGGCCCTTTTCGCCTGTCGCGCGTGCGCCCGCCCGCCCGCTGAAGAGGGTGTGTGAAAGATGCGGCTTTCGGAGCGATGTCATTTTGAGGCGGCGAATCTGGGAACTGTTACTACTACTGGCAGCCCAGCTGCTGCTTTGCTATAGTATTTTTAATCAGAGCGCCTAAATTGTACAGGCACAATAGTAGTAAAAAACTTTCAAGTAACACGTGAAACTTGTTTAGAGTGATTTAGTTATGGATTAGCACGTTGCATGAAAGATAGTTATGCAGTGGGATATCTGCCCTGTACCCAGTGCTCTTCAGCATATTTACAAATGACATAGATAGGGGGATAAAAGGGAGATTGGGCAAATTTGCGGATGCCACAAAGGGGGTGGGGATTGCTAAAACCCCACAAAACAGGCGGAAGGTTCAAAGACATGGAGTTCTTTTTAGCAAAATTCTATTCAGTGATAATTGTGAGATGCTCAAGTTGGTACCTTGGCTTGGCAGTAGTTGTGAGAAGGATCTGTTCTGGAAGACCGCAAGTTAAGCATAAGGCAGCACTGTGCTGCAGCTGCCAAAAGAGCTTTGGGCTACATCAGTAGATGCTGGTACAAAGGTACAGTGTAATGTCAAGACCACGGAAGTGATAGTTCTGCTTTACACAGCATTGGTCAGACAGCAGTTGGAATACTAGATTGGATTTTGATTTTCCCAAACAAGAAGACTGCTGAGAAACTGGAGAGCGTGCAAAGAAGAGCAACAAAGATAGTAAAATCCTTGGAGATTAAATTCTATGAAATAATGTTAAAAGAATGTTTAAGCTTGAAGAAGAGAAGACAAAGGGGAGACATAATAGCAGTATTTTAATACTTGAAGAGCCATCTCAAGAAGTCATGCATTTATTCTCTGTAATGCCTGAGGGTAGAGCAACAACCAATGCTTTATAGAGAGATCTAATCTCAAAATGAGTAGTTTACAGATCGTAATAGCTCTTAAACAGTGGTATAGCCTTCTTTCATGGGTGCTCCATCACTTGGGATTTTCAAACAAAGGTTGGAGAGCATGGGATGGCCCAAGGATTGCTGTCCTAGAGAGGGAATTGGAGTAGAGTTCCCCAACCTTTTAGGGTTGGCAGCTTGGAGGGAGGGGGGAAAGAAGAGATGGTTTTGTGGGGGGGAGGTGAATGCATGTGCATGCATGCGTGCATGGACGAACACCATTGATCATGCAAGTGGGGGCTTTAGTGCCCACAACACTGCAACACTCATGCAAGTGGGGCTGCGAATGCCTGTGATGATGCTCTCGTGAGTGGAACCACAAATGCCTGTGATGACGCTCACATGAGTGGAGCCATGAACACCCATAATGCTCATGGCAAAGCTCGCGCAAGTGGGGCCGCAAATGCCCACGACAGTTACAGTGAAGCTTGCACAAATGAGGCTGTGTGCTCTCTCTCTCTTTCTCTCACACACACACACACACACGCACGCACGCACGCACAAACATGCATGTCCCACAGGTTGGGGACTCCTGGAATAGAGGATTTCTAAGGCTCCTTCCTGCCCTGTTAGTCTACAATCATATGAACTTAGCCAAATATAGTTCATTAGTTAAATCAAGATGAATTAAACCATGGTTTAACATGATAGAGTCCAGTCACTAAGCTAATTTTCAGATTCATTTGATGGAAACAGTTGCAATTGTTCTGGGTTTACATGGAACTTTTATGTCTTTCATGGATTTATATCACACCTTTCACTGAACCACAACCTTGCCATTCATTTTTTAACTTCTGGCATTATGCAGTCCATATCTATTACTTTTGGAAACATTAATCCAACTATTAGATCTACCTCCGCTTTGCCTTGTAACTTCAAACAGTCACAAGACAAATCATTGCAAGTCAGGGACTAGCTGTATACTATTGCCAGCATACAATATATTATTAAAAACTGGAGTATATTCTCAACATAATGCACATAGTTTTTATTATTTGAGGTCTTTCATGTATTGGTTTCATTCGATCTTTTCATGTTGCCTCCATGTGCTTGTAATGGGATCCTTGGGTTCCACATTGAAAGTAGATTTGCTTTTAGAGGCATGAAAACCCACACATACCTATCTCAGTTTCAAGAACACCAAACATGGAAAGAGCACCAAACACAAAAACCAGGAGAGTTGGGGTAGGGATAAAATGCATTGACTTATTCTGGAGAAGCTGATGGAGGATGGATAGCAGAGAGAAAGTGCTGTTTTAAGGGCAAAGCACTGAGGAATCTTCAAAGGGGTTTGCTTAGAATTAATATGATGCATCAACAATTGTCATGCAACATCAGTCATGGAACAAAGTGCAAGGGTCCTGATGGATTACCTGGAGCCTAACTTCACAAAGTTTTTTCTGTATCTATATCTATGGAGATTCTCAGGCATCTAGGTCCTGGATTTCCTAAAGGTGCTGTTAAAAAGGCAACTGGACTTTCTTGTTTTTTTTTTCTTTCTGTATACACTGTTTCCACTTCTCTGATTTATTATATTCTATTTTTATTTGTTCTTGGTTTTCTTGACAATCCCTGCACATTTTCTTCAAAATGTTCCCAGGCCCCTTTCTCCCAAATTTGCCGAGGAGTTCAATTTTGTAATAAGAATTGAAGTATATATACATTTTTCTAGACTCTGCAAGTTATTAGACATTTTCAAGAGTGTTACTTTTAACACCATCTGATTCCACACATACTAAAACTACATCAAGAAACAGTATTGTCTTCCATTTGCATAATGCTGATATCTAGGACAGGGTCCATGAAAGTTAAAGAATGCCTGTTTCTTTTCCTTTACTGATGCTAGGCAATGTACAGATAAATCACTGCAACACAAAGTGAGTGTGCCTACACTGCCATACTTCTTCCTGAAATCATGAGTTTCTATTTTCTTCTGGTGTTGGCTGTTGCTGATATAAGGAATCCTGAGAGAGGTTTTCAAAATAAGCAGAAAGAGAACATTTTCTCTGTGTGTGTCTCAGAAAAATAATGCACATTACTCCAGCTGCTACCGGTAGCTAGATGATTCAGAAAAGCACCCTGAACAAGGAACTAGGTCATGTGTCTCTCTTCTTGAGAAAGCAAGAAAATGTTCCAGTTACATGGCACATGGATTGTCTGTTAGGATGTTGCAGATAAAATCACACAAGCTGGCTAAAAACCAAAGGGATAATTTTATCAGTCAGTGCCATGTGCTCCTTGGTTTAGCATTTCCATTTTCTCCAGTGTTGCATCATTCTGTGCTGGAAGAGATTTTTCTGAAGGGCTTTTTTTGGTGACCTGGTCATCTAGCTCTGCAGCTTCTGCCCACGTATTTGTCAATGGTCTTCCAAGTGTTTCTGGCAGCAGCAGTGTTAGCACACCAGTCAAGAAAGCCATGATTCCAACAATCAACTAAAAGAAAGCAAATGTCATTCAAATGAGCTCAAGAGAGAGAGACGATGCAAAAGGATGCTATACAACTGAAATGCACTCATTGCTGCCACTGTATATTGGAAACACTGATAACTAGAATCTCATTAACAGGCGGCTTTTCATTTCCATTGCTAAGCAAGGCAAGTTGTCAATCTTGCCAGATTTTACAATCTTTTTTGCCACTATTGTTAAGTGAATCACTATCTTTGTTTAATGAATTGTGTGGTCATTAAATGAATCCAGCTTCCCCTATTGACTTTGCATGTCAAAACTGGCTGGGAAGATCACAGTGGAGATCACATGATCCCACAATACTGCAAATGCCATAAATACAAGCCAGTTGCCAAGTGCCCAAATTTTGATCATGTGATCATGGAAATCCTACAACAGTAGTAAGTGTGAGGCCCATTAACTCAACAAATGGCTCAACAAATGGTTTAAGTCTAGGACAGCCTATTTATGTCCAACATAACCTCTTAAAAACCGAGCTGAAGAAAATTTTTTAAAAAAATTAACATTCTAGAATTTTTAGCTAAACAGAAGTAATCTACTCTTAAAGCGCCACAAAGAGTCATCAGCCTCAGTTCCAACAGCAATGCCTAAAACACACTTTTCCGTTTTAAGATTTTTAATGTTGTTCCTACATTGATTTATTTATTTGGGCTTTTTATGGCCCTAGAAACAGTTGTTTAAAAATATGGCTATAATGTAACTTTTCAAACTCTTCATATTGTGTTTCAATTAAATAGCAATAATTATAAAAAATTCAATCATAAGTAAAATCAGCAAAAGCTGATTAAGCTAGCCATGTTAAGATAAATTACCAATAGGTGGGGCAGCTAATAAAATCAAGGGAAGGTAAATAAAGGGTTAAATTTCCAGCAAAAACTCATTATGCAGGTGGCTTGCCTAATCTCTATTAAAGTTAATTCTACAATTGGGCACTGTTACCTCTGTACTATGGCTGAAAGCACATCAGTAAGCCATGTTATGATCAGCCATGCATTCTCCCCTCAGTGCGAAGATATGATGGGCAATGTTTTTCAAACTTGTCCACTCTAAGATACATGGACTTCAACTCCCAGAATTCTCCAGCCAGCCCAGAGACTTGAAGTCCACACAGATTAAAGTTGCCAAGTTTGAAAGTCTCTGCTGTAACACTAAATATTCTCAAACACTAAATCTTCAAATCACTTCTACAGTAGAATCACATCTCTAAGCACTGTACTACTGTATGTCCTAGCTAGAATTATCCCTCTAAATCAGTGGTTCTCAACCTTGGGGTCGTGACCCCATTTGGGGTCGCACGACCATATCGCGGGGGTCGCCGGGCACCGCCGGCCGCCATTTTGTTTTTTTTATTTTTATTTATTTTTAATATTTTTTTAATTTTTTAAATTTTTTTTAAAAAATTTTTATTTTTTTGGTGTGCGCGCGCTGCGCATGCTCAGATTTGCCCATCGCGCCGGAAAAAAAAATAAAAAAAATAAAAAAAACATTAAAAAAATAAAATAAAAAAAATAAAATAAAAAAAACAAAATGGCGGACCGCAACAGGCGGATCCACGCATGCGCGGCGCGTGCGACGGGCCGATCCATGCAGGCGCAGATCCGCCTGTCACGGCCGCCATATTTTTTTATTTTTTTTTTAAATTTTTTAAAAAAATAATAATAAAAAAACAAAATGGCGGCCCGTGACGGGCGGATGCACGCATGCGTAGCGCGTGCGACGGGCCGATCCGTGCATGCGCAGATCCGCCTGTCGTGGCCGCCATTTTGTTTTTTTGGGGGGATTTTTTTAATTTTTAAAAAAAAAAAAAAAAAAACCAAAATGGCGGCCCGCGACGGGCGGATGCGCGCATGCGTGGCACGTGCGACGGGCCAATCTGCGCATGCGCAGATCCGCCCATTGTGGCCGCCATTTTGTTTTTTTTTTGTTTTTTGATTTTTTAAATTTTTTTTTAAAATTTTTTTTTGGGCGCGCGCGTACACGCACACGCGCCCGGGTCGGGGTCACGGCGCGCATGGGCGTGCCAAGTGGGGTCTCAACCTTAGAAAGGTTGAGAACCACTGCTCTAAATAAAGGTTAGGGCAGAAAAAACACTGAGAGGAAAAAGTACATATTAGCATAGGCTTCAAGTGAAGGATAAATCAATTTAGCAGTTGGTAGTTCTCAGACCCAGACATCTCCGCCTTTCGTAAATTACTCAAAACACACCTCTGCCGGCAGGCCTGGGGTAGTTAACATCTTGCCCCAAGCCAGTGTATGTCTGTGTGTATGCTGAATGATTGGTTTTTTTAAAAAAAATTAAGAGGTTTTATATTTACATGTATTTTATATGTTGATTTCTACTGTGTTGTGAGCCGCCCTGAGTTCTCCGGAATAGGGCGGCATAGAAATCGAATAAATAATAATAATAATAATAATAATCTAAACAATTTTTTGTTCATTTTAGTTGGGAGTTAGTCTTAGATATGGCATCTACCTGTGGGAAGAAGATCCAAACACTTGATAGATAGACGCAAAAAGGTGCAACCACACTCCCAACTCGGCACATCATACTCCCACTTCCAACAGCAAGGGACCTACAATACCAAAAATGGTATTATTCGCTTGAATTGTCCAAATTAAGTGGCTACTGTTGCAGCAGAAAATATTTTCCATAAACTACATTAATGCTAGCTGTAAAGAAGGGGGGGGACTCACCGTACAACTGTTGGATAGAGTTCTGCCGTATACAAGTAGATAAGGCCAAATGCAATTCCTATTGCAAATTTTCCAGCCATGTTTGCTACTATACTCAGAGTATTGAAATCCTATTAAAAAAGAAAGACAATTTGTAAAGCATGTGGAGAGAGAACTCACCTTTAATTTTATCCTTGTGTCCCAGAACTCATGTAAAACATCTAAACATGAAGAATCCATTTTGTTCATCCAGTTCACAACAGACAAAGAGTCAGGCTTCCTTTATTTAATAGTTAATTCCATTTTTTTTGTATGTAGACCCCATATTTTGGAACTCATTATTTCCGGAGGTCTATGAAGTCCCCCCCCTCCCATTGTTTTTAGAAGAAATCCTTAAAGACAGTTTTATTTAATCAAATTCTCAGTCCTAAATAAGATTTATTAGTGTCTATCCTGAGAGAATGCTGAATTATTATTTTTCTTTTCTTACATAGTTGTGTTTTGTTTTATTATAGTGTATACAGTTTTGAAATGTAACCCACCCAGAGTCTTTTGAGCGATGTGAGCTAGAAAAACTGTACAATAAAAAAAGTCATCTGTCATGGTTCCGACAGACAGAGACAAATAAGGCTTGCAGGTTCCTCAAAGAACATGTTTATTGATACAAAGTATCGGCACGTCAAAAGGGAAACTAAGTCTGAACAGACGTGTAACAATTCCCCAATACAAAGTTAAGAAATCCCACCCCTAACGCTATGCAAGCTACTACGTTCCCCAATATATCGCCTTGGCGGACTTTTCACGAAACACCCAGCCTGCAGTCCCAGGAGCAGCCAATGACCTTGGTTCCCATGGGAGAAAATCTGTTTAGTCTAGCGAAGCACCTGGTAAACCCCTCTCCCTCTGTGCTATGTGTCAACTGAAAAGGAGTAGGGAAACTGGCTGCAGCCACACTCATTTTCAAAATTGACACCATCATCATAAGCCAGTGATGGCGAACCTTTTAGAGACCGAGTGCCCAAAAACTGGCCCCGCCCCCCACTCCACCCCCTCTCCGCCCCTGCCTGGCCCCCACCCCGCCTGCCCACAAGACCACTCACCACCTCCAGGGCCTGCCGCAGATCGCCCAGGCAGTCCAGCAGTGCCATGGCAGCCACGCCCTCTGCCCGCGCCCCGCAGCATCAACTGTGCATGATGGGGTGTGAGGACAAAGTCTTGTCTATGCTGCCTGGCTGCCATGTCCTTGGCTGTGCTGCTCCACATGGGCCATGCTCAGGGGCAACTCTCCTTTAGGGGGGCTGCTGGTGAGGAGGGGGTCGCACGGGGAGGCAAGGCTGGGGCAACGGCACGTGTGCCCACAGAGAGGGCTCCGAGTGCCACCTCTGGCACCCATGCCATAGGTTGACCACCACTGTCATAAGCCATCAGCCATTAGAAAAACTATTTGTAACAAGTTTATCAACTGCTCTTGCAAGATTTTGCAATTTCATTTTTTAAGGTCCCTATAAATATGTTCATAGAAATGTTACATTCACAAAGGAATGTTAATTCACACTTCAAATCACAGAATGTAAAGAGGCTATTTTGGCTCAATGTGGGAAACCAAATACATCAAATGTGTTCCTACAGGCTCCAATAAGTTCTAGGTGTTGAGTCACTCACCTGAGGTATGAGCATCACTATCCCACAGATCACTGCACTCATGATGAGGAATGGGATCAGGGTATTCCTTCGCCCTACTCTGTCCATTCCCAGGCAGGCAATGGCATATGCTGGAAGCTCCACAGCACCTGCCATTAGAAGATTAGTGGTTTTTTAGAAAGTTCTTAACTACATAAAGACACAGCAGCATTAATACTTTCCAGCAGTTTTTCTGTTTCCTAGAGAAATAGCTCTTTTTTTCATTCAATTGACCTGGTGGTATACTTAAGTCCTTGCATTTACACAAAGGGTTTCATATCCCCAACAAATATAAGCTGAGTTTTTCAGCCTGCTTTTTTAATGTTTCTTCTAGGCATATTGGTTCAACTCCCATAATTCCTATCCCATAAGAATGCTGACTGGGGATTATGGAAGTTGGAATTAAATCTGAACAACACTGGGTTGGAGAAAGCTATCATAGGCGAATAACCTTGTATGTCTTACCCTTCTTTATTCCCAAAATGGGAGTAATAAGATTTGATCTAGCTCATAAAGTTGGTGCAAATATTGTATGTAATTAACAGAAATGCACTTGCCATTGAAAAAAGATGCTCCAGAGAAATGGAAATTGGCTATCCTACTTACCTCTACAATATGTCTTTTTTAAAGAAAAGAACTCTTCAAGACTCAACCACTTCTTTGGACATAACTTTGTAATGGTGACTCATCTTGTAATGTATACTTAGTGTGGAAGGGAAAACACTTTTAAGCACGGCAATTAATTGGTATGCACATACTGATCCAGAATGATCCCAAATAACAGGAACTATCTATATAAACTGAACTATTTTGAGGCCCACTAATTTCAATGGAAGGAATCTAAGCATACACTGAACATTCCCCAGGGGGACATAAAGGTCCTTTACTTGTCTGAATCATAATCACTAGGTTAATATGATTTCCTCTGCATCTTGTTAAATTGGGGTGGGGAAATGGTTAAGCATGTACCACAAGCCTATCTTTCTTTATTCTAAAGTAATTAGGCAGAATTTCACTGGACACAGATGTCAACATTTGAGGTAGGCCTGGCCAGGAAACAGACACTATCAGTACTATTGGAAAGTAGTTTAAAAAGCTTGAAACCCTGATAGAAATTCTTTCTCCTTCCTCTTATATCAAAGAGAATCAGGTAGGGTACGCTTGAATTTCTTTCTCACTGCTTCCTTCCTTCCAGGTCTAAGCTAGTGTTTACAGAATGTTATTGAATTCTTTTTTCAAAGAATTCTTCAAAACGCTACACTCCTACACAACAAAGGGGAAAATAGCCCTTATTTCCCCTGTCCTTTGTAGTAGTTGGTAGAGATGTGTGTAAATTTTACTACATATGGAATTAAACTTTCCTTTCAGACATGTTATGTATGTGGATTATTGCAGTGGTTTTCAATCTACGGTCTGCCTGTGGGGGGGGCGATATCGTCAACAGAAGGTCTTTGAAGGCTTGAAGAAATGTTATTTAAATCTTAAGTCTTGGTGGTGCATGGCCACAAAAGATATATAAAGGGGGTCGGTGGTGAAGAAAAGATTGAGAGCAGCCGGCTTATTGTTTGCTCTTTAATTTACTTATTTAAGCAAACCATGTTTAATTTACTTATTTAAGCAAACCATGTTTAATTTACTTATTTAAGCAAACAATGTTAGCAGATGCATGTCTATTTATGCATACAATTGAAAATGTAGCACATATGTTTTTGTATAGTTGATTTTTCTCATCTTAATGTCAGAGAAAGAATGTAAGAAACTGAACATTCATGCAAAAGGCTATATAAACATCTCCACCATCCAATTGATCATGTGTACAGAAATTGAGAAATGAAGGTTGCCTATTAGAAATTCTGAATTATGATTAAATTAATTCATTTATGTGAAGACAAATTCATATGGGCAATATCAGTCAATTAAAATTAGCCAGCAATAGCCAGATATTTTGAGCGGGGAAACAAGATTTGGAAAACAACACTGGACAGTCAGAACATAAATATACAAGCACAGTTAGTATTTGCAAGAGAGAGCTCTGGAAGATGAGGGAATAATTGTTTAAGCCACAATTGGTACCTTTGAAAGGACAATAAGTTCAATACTTACTTTTCTAATCATATTCAGATATTTTTTGTTGCTTTTCAGCTATTAGGAACTTTTGGATCTACAGGTTTTACAGCACTAGGTGACTTTCAATTAAACCCCTAGCGAAAAAAGATTTAACTACAAGTTTAAGAATTTATAAAAAGAAAATGGAATAAACAGCAAAAGGGTGATTAAAACTTTGATTTTAGAAAGTTACAAATAGACTAAGGTTCAAGATAAATTTGAAACAAGATTTTGGAATTAATAATTTTGTCCCCTTCCCATGGGACAATAGCTTTGCTTTGATTTTTTTTTAAAGATAAGATTTTAAAAATTTGACACTAGAAGGAACTGAAGATTATAATTAAAAGAGAAGAAAGCTCAAACTCAACTCACAATTATAGAACAAAGCAAAATATTTTGACATAGACCATATTGAACGATATTTTTGAACAATGGACCCATAAGTTAATTTTAAGAGTATCTGCATTCTATAAGTAGACTGAGTTTAAAAGGTCTTATGGATGAGGAACAGTTTTACCTGACAAGATCAAGACTGAATTGAAAATAGATTTTAAAATGACAGACTACAAGAATGATAGAGAAAATAATGTTACACTGGACATGCATTTCTTAATAATGAAAAGGAATATACAAATAACAAACCAAGAGAATGACCTGGATAATTTTCCTATATTGAATTTACAAAAGAGGCTTGTTAAAGTTTTGAAGAATTTTGTTGAGACAGGACAAAGAAAAGATGAAAGGGAATCAAGTCCTATGACATTATTTGAAGGGACTAAAGACCAAGATTAGATAGACAGAAATAAAAGGAAGAAATATAAAATTGGTTTTTATTTTCACATTTATGTGGCCTCCCATCTCACAAAAAAGTGATTCTGGTTGCCATACAACAAGATTAAATGTCAATAAAAAGCAATTATTATTTTAAAAACTTTTAAAAACACAAAGCTAAGAAAGAACAGCAGGTGTTAATAGCAATGGAGCCACCTGATGGCATTGCCACGTTTCAAGGATTTTAAGAAAATCAACAGGGATGTAGCCAGTCTTGCTTCAAGGGGAAGATGTTCCATAAACTTCCAGGGCAGAGAAGGCCCATCTCTTAGGACCTGCCAAATGTTGCTCCCTAACTGACAGTATCCATAGTGTGCCTCTCCTGTCAGATCTGATGGGATGGGCAGATATAATTGAGGTGAGACAGCTGCCACACCTGAAACCCAGCTGAGCATATCTCAAAATGAATCACATTCCCCTTCCAGACCCAGCCTGGGAGATTATGATTCATTTTAAAAACAGCAGAGACAGAACAAAAAAACAAACTTCCAACTTCCAACAGTGTATTGGCCCATCAGAGCTTATGTGGATCCTAGGCAGGGATAGGGATTGTGCATGAAGGTGCAGGCAGAGAAGTGAGCAAGCGAGGAGGGAGGGAGGGAGGGAGCAGCAGCAACAGATGATGAGAAAGCACATGTGTAAGAGATGCCACTGGGACTTCTTGGCTGTGCCCCTCCTTGCAGGTGTGTGCCTGCCTTTCTGCAGGTGCAACATCCATGTGATGGGTGGTGTCCATCACATGGCAAGCACAGAATATCTTGGGCTGGGCTGATCCAGCAGCAGCAGGAACCACCCACAAAAATGGGGGGGGAAGCAGGGGAAGGAAAAAGTTTCATTATTTTTAGTTTAAGAACACTGTTAATACATATATGCAAGCCAACGCATGAAACAAATATAATAATTTTGTAACTTCTGGCCTGAATGGGCAGGAGATTCCCAAAGCCTGAAAAATATTTCAAGGGTTCATCCAGGCTGAAAGGATTGGGAAAGGGTGGCTCCTAAACAAGAGGTAGGTTATGGAAAGAGGAGATTGTTTGGTCAGTTTTAGGAGAAGGTGTTAAATTACTAAAATTGTTTATACTTGTGATGGTGGGGGAAGCCACTTTTTATTTATTTTTATTTTTCTTTACTATAGTCTTTTTTTCCTTTCTATTCTATTTTTCCTTCTTTGCTGCACTTCTGTTTTTTCTTTTTTTAACTTTGTATTAATTTTTACTGTTGTAATTGTAATTTTTAATATAATTACTATTAATTTTACTAATGGAGGAGACTGGCCTATATGTTCAGAGATAGTTAGTAGCATAACTTTTCAGTAACAATGGAGACAATTCCTTGCTTACTTTACTTCTCTCTGCATTGCCAAATGTAAAAGGGATAAAGTCTTAATGAAAACCAAATCTTTAAGAGGAACTCTTAAGCTCTTAAGATGACCAGGCTATCCCTTTCAACCTCCTTCCAGCAACCCCAGCCCTGCTTGAAACTTTTATTTATTACAATTATTTGTATTCCATGAACCGCATGGTTACACAATTACCTGGCTAACCCATTTATATAAAGTTACAGTCTATGGAATGGCTACCATCCTAGCATGGATCTGGGCTTGGAAGTAACCAGCAACAGTAATAATCCCTGGACATGTGCTGTTGTATTTCTGATCCGAGTGCAGTAAGTTATATCAAGCAATATTTACCTATGAGAAACAGATTTAAAAATTCATTGCCTCCAAAGTTCACAGAACTGAGGGAGAATACATAATATCCTAAACTCCCAGTGAACCAAATCAGCCAGACTGTAATGGTCCTTCTTGCAATGTGCCAGTTATGGAACAGATCTAAGATGTTGTGCTTCTTCATGGGAGAACTGTCATGATCCCCCATTCTGCTACTGACAAGATCATCTTGCATCGGGCACAGTTCAGCAATTATACAAGGAGTGCTTACTTTGTTCCATCTTGCCATTACATTAATTAATTTTTGTGCTTCTTTGTATCTTTCCTCTGTGAGCAGCCAGAACAGTGTCTCTGGGAGCATCCAGCAGCACAAGACAAATGGGAGAGTGGCTACAGAAAGGCAGATCTGATAGACCCACCAGGTCCGTGCCAAGTAGCCCACAAGGGCCACCACCATGATTCCCACAGCAAAGAAAGCATGGATGTGCATGGATGCCCAGGTGCGGGCTTTGATGCCCGTGTATTCAGTCACATAAACAAACACCACCACCAAATAGCCACTTGAAACCTAGGAGGGGAAAAAAAGACAGATAAAAGAAAATGGCTCCAGTATAGTCTCCCACTAAGATTCTTTTGTAGTTAAAAAATTATGGTCAGGGATGCTCAGAACAGCAAGGCCCCTTACTTAAAAGGGAAAGTGGTGCTTCAGTAATGAATGGAGCAATAATAATGAGAGTGCACAATACTGAGAAGTGAGATAGATGGTATCTAAATTGAATAAATACTGGAAGCTAATGTGGGCACAATCCATCCAGAGGATGCCCAGGTGGCAAGATATAACAGCATGGACCTGGGGCAAGGAACTGTGCTCCAGATTCAGATCTGATAGTCATAAAATTCATCAAGTGATCTTTTGCCTATCAATTTCTCAACACACAGCTTTCCCCCATAGAAAAGAAGTTGGGCAAAATGATTTAAACATAGAGCAGCCCACATTCATGTCCCTGAATTCTTGCATAATATAAGTATATATAAAATAGGGGGGATTGCCATCTAAGACTCATTATTTAGGAGCAGGGAACTCAAAAAAAATTAACCACTCCGCCCTTAACTCTGGCTGGATTGAGACTATGGTCCATATTATCAGGACTTAAGCTACACTGTCGATTTTTTTTTAAGGAAAATGCCTGAAATATGATCTTTAGTTCCTTTATTGCATTTTATCTTAATAGGATTAGATCCATAATAAACCAGTTTTTTTTTTAAAAAAAACAACCTCTAAACACTCTTTTAACTTGATTGGAAGATGCGGCAATTTGTACTTTTTGAAATGTCAGTAAAAAAAAAAGTAATGCAAATAATTTTGTTTGAAAAAAGGTAAGCTTGTACTCTTACCATTGCAAGAAGGAAACGGACAATCACAAAACTGGTGTAGTTAAATGTGAACGCCACAGCGATGCCAAATATAAACTGTCCAGTGCTTGTGAGCCACAGGATGTACCGTCTCCCCAGTCTGTAAATAACAACTGTAATAATAAATATTGCAGACGTGACGTTGGACGAACATGCATCTGAACTAATAAGAAACAAGGATGTCCCACCAATCCTGTATTCACTATCAAATCTCTCTACAGTCTTCAGAAATGTTATGTTGGCTTCCAACAAATTACAACAGTATGGGAGCAACATCAATAGCACGTAGCATAGTGTTTTACGGCCCTCTCTAAACAGTTTACAGAGTCAGCATATTGCCCCCAACAATGTATAGCTGCAACAATGAAAATAAACTAGGCTTTCATTATATAATTTTTTAAAAATAAAAAAGTTTTAAAAATAAAAGAGACTCACAATAACTGTATTTATTTCAAGGTATATAAATCAACAAACTTTGAAAATATATTGAAAAAGAAAAAAAGGAGGCAAGGAAAAGAAAAACAGAATAATCCACAGCAACCTAAAATATCTTATTAAATTGCTGTAATAATGGAAACTAGTTGCACATATTTAGGGTCAGTTACAAAGTCAGCTTAATAGAGAAACAATTACTATTAAATGCATGAATTAGTACTTTCAATTAATAGTCTTCTCATTGGGAAGTTGATGAAAAAAATATTTTTTTCCAAATATAGAGAAGCAAATTCTTATAATTATCTAGGTGAAAAAAAAATCTGAACAGTTTAGTAACTCCCAGAGGTGTTAGTTCAAATTATATTATAAGCAGAAAGGACTCCAAACCCATTAATAAAATCTTATTAATTTTGGAATGGAAAATTCAGGATTTTTTTTCTAAATATTCCTTACCTGCAAGTTAACAAGCATAAATCTATTTAGCTTGCCTTAATGAAAAATTTAAAAAAACTTTAAAGAACAAAAATAGGAACCATATTTAACCAAAAATGAATTAAAGACAATCCCCCCAAAACAAAGAATATGTAAAAAAAAAAAGATCTATCTATCTATCTATCTATCTATCTATCTATCTATCTATCTATCTATCTATCTACATGCATATCTCATAAATATTGTGGGTTCAGTTCCAGACCACTAGAATAAAGCAAATATTGCAGTAAAGCAAATCACACATTTTTCCCCAGTTCATATAAAAATTATTTTTACATTATACTGTAGTCTATTAACTGTGCAATAGCTTTATGTCTAAAATATGTACACACCTTAATTTAAAAATAGTTAATTACTAAACCAATGCTAATCACCATCTGAGTCTTTAATGAGTCATAATCTTGCTGGTAAAAGATCTTGTAAAAAACTCAGTATCTGCAAAGTGCAATAAAGTGAAGCACAATAAAACAAGGTATGCCTCTGTCTGTCAGTCAATCAGTCTGCTTGCCTGATTGCCTGCTTATCTATCTATCTATCTATCTATCTATCTATCTATCTATCTATCTATCTATCTATCTATCTCTATCTACCTACCTACCTATCATCTACAGTATTTAGCTTGCTAGCTAACTAGCTAATTATCTCAGCATAGGCAAAATCTGTGCCTCTCTGGATATACCCAGCACACTATCCAGCTTCTTCTTTCCCACCCAGGATGACCAGCATAAGCTGAAACCTGTTATAGAACAGAATAATAACTTTATTGTCCCTTTGAATGTACACTAATCGGCATACATTAAAATGAAATTTCATTGCATACAGCTCTCAAAGAGTCACCTCCAATATACACTACATAAATATGACATACATACGTACATGAATAAATAAATAAACAAACAAACAAATAAATAAACATAAATAAAATACAGGATCATGCATATACCCACATATATTATATGACATAGAGAAACAACACAGTCTAGTTCGGAATATGTATATATGTACATGGCAAGAAAAACGAATCTTGCGAGTTTACCAGACGGATGGCATAGGGAACAAAGCTATTACATGTTCTTGACATTTCCCATTGAATGTAAAGGGTGCGAGAAATCATGGAGGTCATCTACCCCCAATCTCTGCCCAGTGCAGGAATCCATTCCTACAGCTTACCTGACAGATAGCCATTTAGCCCATTTAAATACCTCTGGCAAAGGAGAACACCTCATTTCCCAAGGTGTTCCATTCACACCTATTGTCCATCCGAAATGTATCCATGTTTTACATTTGTGTGTAGGTATGTACATGTAGGCGTAGAGGCCTACACCAAAAAAAAAGGTAAAGCCATGATAAAACATAGAACAGAACAAAATAACTACTTATTAAAATTAACTGCCTATAAAATAAAAGTACAGTTATAAAATTAATAGATCCCTACAAATGCAGGGATTCACTCATGCAGAAACTGCTCTGGCAAACAGAAACATACACACAGTAGTCTATTTTACCTATATTTTGCTTTCGTATTTTTTGTATTTTATATTATAAACTAATAAAAACATACATTCAGGTAGTCTTCAACTTACAACAATTCATTTAGTGACCAATCAAAGATACAATGGCACTGAAAAAGGTGGTTTCACACTTATGACAATTGCAGCCCCTGTGGTCATGTGATCAAAATTCAGATGCTTGGCAACTGACTCATATTTATAAGGGTTGCAGTGTTCTGGGATCATGTAATCAACGTTTGCATCCTTCTGACATGCAAAGTCAACAAGGGAACCAGATTCACTTTGCAATTATGTTATTAACAACTGCAGTGTTTCACTTAACAACTGTTGCAAAAAAGGTCATGAAATGGGGCAAAACTCACTTAACAAATGTCTCATTTAGCAATAGAAATTTTGGACTCAGTTGTGGTGATAAATGAATGACTACCTGTATTCACTTAAAGCCTATAAACCTACACACATATATTCACACATATTCACACAAAGCCACTCTCAGCCCAATCCAGCTCACAGAATTGTAGTTGTGGGGAAAATGGGGGGAGGGGGCAGGAGCAGCAAGAATGGAAATAAAAACAGAGAAAGAGGAAGGGGGTAGCTGTGATAGAAGGTAAAAGAACTGAAATAAAACTGGGAAAGTACTTAGGCAGGGGAGGGTATCAGAGCAAGAGGAACCCAGTCTCCAGATTCAGAAAGGGTTAAAATTCATGCAGCTCCTAATTGCTAGGCTATCTAACCCCCCAATAATTTGCACCTCAGCCCATTCCTTTGTTTTCAACTCCATTTTCTGTTCTTTTCAGGAAAGTAACAGCAGCCCTTCCATTTAGCAGGGGTGTCAAACTGTGGGGCCGGTTGCATCATATGGAGCCTGCGCCCACCACAGCTCCGGCAATGCAAAAAAAGTCACGACACATCACAACACATCACCTGACGCAGGTAGTTTGACACCTGTGATTTAGAGGTAACTACACTATTGCCAATAGAATTTTTTCAACATCTAGTGAAAAGATTATGGCAAGATCCTCCTTAGTGTCATATAAAGGTATTTATACTATTAATAGGCTTAAATGATCGCCCTCTTATTTATGACAAATCCTGCTTGATTAATACCACAGCAGAGTACATTATTAGTACAGAATGATAAAAACTATGCTATGCTATGCTGTACTGTGCTACACTATGGGTTGTAATATTTACGAATTTTAGTGAAAAATCCAACTGATATTTTACTAGTTGATCTTAATGGATGTCCTATTACTGCAATTTCTATCCAATAGAATATCAAATATATGCTAAATATACACCTATTTCATCAAGGAATGAGGATGCCATTCTTTGGTTACAATGTTGGCCAACAGCCAGGAGAATTAAGTTCAGGTTTACCTCCACCACAGACTTGAGACCAGTCCCTCCCTCAACTCAACTTCTCCCACTGGTTTGTTGTGGAAAAATACTAGAGGAAAGAGTGCCTTGGGCTACTGGAGAGAAGATGCAATATAAAAATAACAAATTAAAATAAACAACCAATGTGTCATCTGCTTTTGTACTAGTAAACACCAGAAGATACTTATAGGCATGAAATCATTCCATAATAAAAATGCTCTTTTACAAGTAGCATCAGAATTAAGATAAATATATTCAGAAGATCCATGCTCATTTTTAAGATTTCTCTACAAAGCTTACACTTTTTCTTCACAACTGAAACTGTTATTCCAATCCAGCAACAGCTTTTACTTGTAGAATCCCTTATATACAGTAATAAGCACAAATTGTGCATACTTCTACATCTGCAGTAGACAACGTGTGGCTTTCCAGATATCTTGCCTCACTACTGTCCATGCTTTCTAGGGGTGCCAAGAATGGTGCTTCAACTGCACTTGGAGAACCACAAGTTGCCTAGTCCATTCTAGAGACTCTGTAAAATGTGTAAGTCTATATTTCTATCCTGAACATATTTAACACTTATACTCCATGAGTGTCAATCTCACATTTGGAGCAGTTTGAATGGTTTGAATCTGGACTGAAATCACAAAGACTCCCTCCCAGTTCCCACCCCTCAGTGTTATTCTAAACTTCCCATGAAGAGTCCCTTCCTCATGTCAGAGAACTGATAGTGGTACCTAGTCTGACAATGAAACAGCTACATTAAAAAAGCCAAGGTCAGAGAACACCAAGAACCCAATAGAATGATGAACCTCATTTTTTTTTAATGATGAACCTCATTTTGATGTGCTGTCAAAATATTGCTTTTGCAGGATGTTACACTCAACAGAGCACCATATCCCACAGGCTCATGATTCTGCACATTTTCCTCTTGTCCTTGCATACCCAAAAGACTTTTCTACTTTGTTTCCCCCCCCTCCCCCGACAGCTTTGTTTAAAACTTACAGCAGGCACCATCCTTGTAGAGGCGCATGCTGTCCTGGCAGCCAATATGTATATAGTGGGAAAACAGCTACATCAAGCCATAATAGTGTTGTATTTTTGGGGGGTTTTGTGACAGGAATGTTTATGAACTTTCACCCAATAGAATCAAAAACAAAAATTTGTACGCTATGAGCAGACAAAGAGGAGTCAATTAACATTTTGAACTATCTACATGTCCAAATATTTTTCATTAAAAAAAATTATCAGTATCCACTGCTGTGTTGGGCAACCTTAAGACAGATACTGGCAGCTGCAGCAGAGCCCTGATCATACCTGCATGGCAGGACAAATATAATTTGGACTGGCCCAGGTCAAGTTGACAGGGACATTAGATCATATTATCTCGCTAGCAGCCATCTTCAATGGCATCCCAGCCATCTGGGTAACCAGCCGTGATTTCCTCTCTCCTGTTGAAACCTTTGTAGCACTCAACTTGGAATATCTCAAAAGTTGGTGTGGCTTACAATAAATGAGGGGAAATGGTTCCTAAGAACACTGGAGCTCCAGGCTTCATGCCAGATGCAAATAAAGTAAAGCAGAATCAACATACAGAAAAGTGTTTACTTTTTCTATGAAGGGTCAGAAATTGAATTTGTATTTATTTTTCCAAGTTGTGCTGCTCTGTGCTTTTTGCCTCGGTATGTATCAGCAGGGAAGAAATCCAACTGATAGCAGAGACAGATACGTTGGAAGTAAAGCACAGCTGAGTTAGACCTGACTGGTCAAAAGAATTCATGCAGCTTTGTACAGAATTTCCATCTGACTTAAACCAGATCCCATTATTTACATTTGCAATCATAGCACATTAGGAATCTATTAGCCCAATGGGAAATAATGCTGTTATTGCACAGTGGGTGCTAAATGGTTTAAATAAAACCCTAGGTACGTGCAGCTTTAGAGGTGAAAGTTTTCTTTACTTGCTAGATATCAGACTTTAGACTAACTCAAACATGAAATGTAAAGATGAAGAGCAAATTTTCTTAGAAGCTGAAGGCCAAAAGTCAGTGAAGACAAAATATGTCAGCAACAGAAAAAAATGCTGCATTAGGAAGCTCCTGTACTGTGATTTGCATTATGTTAATTCAACTATCACTCCATTATGCTCTGGGAAGTACAAAAGAGTACATCTTCCCAAGGTAAATGAGCTCAAGAGCCAGGAGATATTAAACCTCAAGTCCTCCAACAATTTTTTGCAAACTCCATACTGTACCTGTCTGCAAGGCCTCCAAAGATTACAGCTCCAATAAGGACTCCCAGCATAAATGTTGGCTGCGTTAATTTTGCAAGCCATTCCTGCTGACAGACCAAATCCCACTCGGTTACAATGGTGCTCTGCCAATTGGTGTGGTCGTAGATATAGCCATCAGTACACAGAAAATCAGTCTTGTTGCCACTATATTCGTAAGTAAATCTTGAGACATTTTCTCGTTTAGACCTGCTGCATTGATTAAGCTCCCAAATGTCTCCATTTGCCAGCTGGACCAAGATGTAGCTTTGCGTTGATGTCCACAGACTCCAGGCATCCTCTATGTTTGAATGAGATGAATTGTACATGAGGACACGGCTCACATTTCCAGGAACGCTACATACAAACTTTGGTGTAACAGCCAAGAAGACAGAAGCCAAGTAATGGATGCCGCAAGAAATAGATTGAAACACAGAGGTAAAGTAAACCAATGCCTGGTATCTGTAAAGAAAGACAGATAATTCACAATATTTATCATCTATAACTTAATTAATTTAGAAATAGTCCTATTTATTTCGCTACTAATATATTTTAGTGCAGGTTTTTAAGCACTGGATTAGTGGTTAAAAGGGATCAATATAACTAGTACAACATGGGAGCACATAGTAAAATTATATTGCCATTTTGAAAACAATTGCCAGAAAAGCGATTCTAAAGGAATTTAGCATTTGTTTTCATGGATCCAAGTTCCAACCCAAAATGCAAGCACAAAGGCAGCAGGGAATATTTTCACAATATTTACATGAGAGTTTAGCAAAATGCTTTTGCTATAGCCTTTTTTAAAATTCCCAATAAGTTTTTATTCTCGAAATATATTTTAAAATTTTGTCCAAACGTTTGCTTTCGCAAAAAAAGAGTAAGGTTTAATAAAGGGGAAAATTTGCACAAGCATTCAGAACACCCTGTTTAAATCAAATGGATAAAAGTATAGAAGAAGGTAAATTAAAACAACTAGCATACTGTACCCAAACAGAAAAGTCTGTGTCTAACTGAAGCAAATATCAAATTTGACCATGACAAGATAGGCTAAAATCAACCTCATCTCATTATCTAGACACCAATTTAAACATTACTTTCCTCTTTTTCCATATGAACATTTATCAGACACAGCATCCCATAACTTGTAATATTGATCTTTCTCAGGTATCAAAAAATGGTGGAGAAAGCATCAATATTTAAGATCCAATCCACTGGGGGATAACGCTACAGCCATGTCCTCAATAAACTCTGACATTTCCAGCTGTGATTTGTGATTTTCCACTGCTGTGCAACAGGCCAAAATTCAACTGGAGCAAGTCTCCCAGTCATTGCAGTTCCATGCCAAGAAATGCTTGACCTCCTGAGACTCTAATGAACATGCAGTTGTTAAAAATGTTGGAAGTGTTACAGAATTAAAAGATCAGAAACTCTGTGACTACCATTTAATGTCTTTATACAGCTGCACCTGTATAAACAGCTGCCCCACGTACAACTAAAATTCATTGGAAAACTCATAGCAGACGTGCCTAGCCGAATTTCCAAGGATCAGCCAGTTTCTGAATATAGACAACTCCATGCCTTCCACAGCAGGACAGGATGAAAAATGATCATGTAGTGATGAACTTTATGGTAATATGTTTGTACATAGGCACAACACTGTTAGCTACATTGGGCACAATAATCGTTGAGGATAATAAAATTTTATTAACATTTTAAAATTCCCTTTTTCTTGCTTCAGCATAAATGGGGAAAGGGACATTATCTCCATTCTGAAAGGTCAACCAATGACTATATTAGAGAGGGAGAGATAGAGAGGGACTGACAGACAGACAAATGGATAGGTAGGCAGACAGACAGACAGAGAACATATAATAATAGAGTTGGAAGGGACTCTGCTTGAGCAAGACACCCCATACCATTTCAGACAAATGGTTTTCAAGTCTCTTTTTGAAAGCCTCCAATGATGGAGTACCCACAACTTCTGAAGGCAAGCTATTCCATTGGTTGATTGCTCTCCAATATCCATCATTGGAGATATATCTGTATCTCCAATGTATGTATGTGTATAGGTATAACATATACATATACATATACATATACATATTGTTATGTCTGGCCACTCCCAGCTCATTAAAATCCACATAAAGATGTCTTTAATAGTTTTTAATTAACACATTTCAAACGAAGTCATTTCAAAGCAAACTGCTGGCATTATTTTGGCTGGAACGGCCAACACTGAGTTATTTACATTTAGGATAGATATGCTATCCTCTCACCTTCCAATTAAAAACACTCTTTCTTTATCACATTGTCCAAGACCTCATTATTTTTCGGGAGGTTTCAAAAACACCAGAAAACTCCGTTTCAACTCACTGCGACAGTTTCCATGCCAATCTCTAATTAACGTTGCTCGTGACAAAGGCTTAATTTCTCTCTCCTCCTCTAATACAGTTTCCGATACGTCACTTCCTTTTTCTACTTAACTGAACCCTCCTCCTATTAACCCTTCGAACTCTCGGATCCAGCCATACATTCTCCTGTTCCAAGTCTGATTCTGCACCTTGAGACTCCGATGCAGACTGCATCTCAATCTCCTCCCTGTCTGTCTCGGCTGCCGGGAAGGGAAAGCACCCAGAGGGGCCTGGCTCGGCTGCCGGGAGAGGCAAACACTCAGAGGGACCCGGCTCCCCCTCCTCATCCTCCGACACCTCCCCAGCTGGTCCAGAGACACCCACAACACATATACATATACATATACATATACATATACATATACATATACATATACATATACATATACATATACATATACATATACATATACATATACATATACATATACATATACATATACATATACATATATATAAATTGTTAACAAAGAAATAAGGGATTTCTGAGATAGCTATTTCGAGTTATTTAACTCTCTTCAGTCAGAACTCACCCTTCTTCTCCATGAGTCTTTTTCAGAGGCATGCAGCATTCTGATCTTACCCACCCAAAGTTAATTCAAATTCAGTAAGGCTTTAAAAGAGCTGTACCTTTTCCTGGATTTACATAGCAGCTGTGCCAGCATAGGAAAATATACATTTGAGTTCAGTTGGCATTAGGGGGGGCATGACAGAGTGACTTCATTATACCTAATGAGTTCAGTTTTTTGAGTTACTGGTTAGATGTTGCAACTGGACAGACAAGTTTTACTACAGGCGACTTATTACAGTCCCTTTTTAGTGGAAGTTCATGGAAGAAAGAATCTGCTTTTAAATTACCAGCCCTCCCAACAAATTGCACTGCACAAATTATCCAAAATACCATCTTGTCATTCTGTTCACCATTGTTTTTCCCACACAATCAAACATTTTTTTTACTTATAAAAAAATTCAACATATATATGAAAGCTTGGGTATGATTGGCAGTGTGTTTTAACAGACATTAACTTTTGCTTTATAAACTTCTTTCCTGGATTATTTTATCTCCTTGGGGCCCTTCAGTGACAGCATTTCAGTGGTTGCTTAGAGTAGTCAGGCAATTACTGTTATGACTATTTTCTCTATTATCTAATCTTTAGACCTCCAATTTAAACACTTGTTTGGGAGAAACAAGAAATTACTCATGTTGCAGTTTAGATAAACCAGGGAGAGATTATTTGCTTTAAAAAAAAATTGAACAGCATTCCATTCACTCTGCCTTTTAAATATTGTTTGTTTTCCCCAATTCCATATTCATATTTTATAATATATATATAAAATGTTATTTATTCTAATTTTACTGCATTCTTTGTCTCAACCCCTAGAAATTGGTTTCTTAAACATTTACACTACAGCGTCTTCCCACAAAACAATGCAACATACTTTCAGTGCAACTCTAAACTTTTCTACTGCAACATTATTTCCAAAAAATACAGCCCAAGATTTAAAAGAGGATTGTGATAAGTATGGCTTGAAATTTCCAGATCCCCCCTTCCCCCCCCGGACAAAGCCAACAATTTCAGTGTTTTAAAACTATTTAATAATAATAATAAAGTTGGAAGGGATCTTGGAGGTCATCTAGTCCAATCCCCTGCTCAGGAAACCCTATACCAGTGATGGCGGACCTTTTAGAGTCTGAGTGCCAAACTGCAACCCAAAACCCACTTATGCATCGTCGGGTGCCGGGTGGGTGTGGCCCATTGGCTGGGTGTAGCCAATTGGGTGGGTGTGGCCCATTGGGTAGGCATGACTGCAGTGGTAACGGCAGACTGGGTGGGACTAAAAAGTTCAATCAATCAATTTCAACTTTGCAAGATCTTTTTTTTCCCACAAGAAGTTGAAATTGACTGACTGATTGAACCTTTTTTTTTTTTGCACATGGCGGCAAAGGCCTAAAGCGAAAAGGTTTTATAAAACCTAGCTGAAGGCCTAGGACTGGGGCAACGGCGCACGTGCCTACAGAGAGGGCTCTGAGTGCCACCTCTGACACCCGTGCCATAGGTTCGCCACCACTGCCCTATACCATTTCAGACAAATGGCTATCCAGTCTCTTCTTAAAAACTTCCAGTGTTGGAGCATTCACCACTTCTGAAGGCAGGTTGTTCCACTGGTTAATTGTTCTGTCAGGAAGTTTCTCCTTAGTTCTAGGTTGCTTCTCTCCTTGATTAGTTTCCACCCGTTGCTTCTTGTCCTGCTTTCAGGTGCTTTTGGAGAATTTAATTTGCAGGAATTTAAAGGTCAAAATATAGAGGCCTAAAGCATCCCTTTCACAGCTCAGAAGCCTCTTCATGACTTCACAGGTGCCTATGTTCCTAACTATCTGAAACCCTAATTGTGGAAAGTCCGTTTTGCTGCTCATAACCTGATGCATCCCTTGAGGTAATGGAAGTTATGCACTTGATAAATGACATCCCTCTGAATATTGTGTAGTTTAATCATTCTGAAATCAACTTTCTCTTATGGAAAAAGCTATTTTGAACAGCGGCCATATTTGAGGACTACAACATTATCTCACATATCACATTCTTCATGAAGCTTAACTTACTTTAATATTCCTAAGTAATCATACATTTGCTCGTAATATCACATAGTTTTTATTAACTTGCTAATATACAATATGTCTTGATTAGTTCTCTATAAAGCCACTGTGAAGGAAATAGGAGAACCTTTGCCCCCAAACTCCTAAAATGTTACAAACAGGGAAGAATTACCTCAGATTTGACTTCTGCATTTTTCTACTGAGTCTCAGATAGGAGTTTTGGTTCAAGATGAAAAGAAGCTAAAACTAACGTTAAAAGATACTTTAGAACAGAAATTGTATCATGCATCTACAATTGTCTTTTGGTTAAAGCCTGTACATAATGAGTGATATGCCAGAAGTAGCATTTCAAAAAGTGGGTGGGACCCAAAATAAATGTAATTCAAGTTAATTGAGCTCCCTTAATATGATTACTCCCCATATATTTAAGAACCTTTCCTTCCTTCCTATTAAAAGTATAAACAGTAGCACTGATGTATTTTTCTAAGGCTTTCAGGGCTTATGGGCATCCCTGAAAGCACAAATTGTGAAGTCTTAATCTGAAGTATCAGAGTAGCCTTAATTGCAGCACAACACAGAGGACCATAAAAAAACATAACATGAATGAAGTTTTCTACCCCAAAACACTGATTCAGACTAGGTTGCTATCCTACTACATTATTACCATTAAAATTTGTAAATGCTTAATCTTCAAAAACAATGTATTAAAAAAAAACTTACTTGCATCTGACGTGCTAAGCCAATAGTTATTTATTATGTCTTTTATCTCTCTTAGTTCAATGGGCAGAATATATTTTATAGGCTGTGATAAAACTACAGGTAGTCCTTGACTTACAACCATTTGCTTAACTTGAAATTCTGATGGCACTGAAAAAAAAGTGACTTACTTTTTGGTCTTTGCACTTACAACTGTCACAGCATCCTCACGATCACATGATCAAACTTTGTTATTTGGCAGCTGGCATATATTTACAATTATGGCATCCTGAGGCTGCCTGACTGCCATTTCCAGTCTTCCCAGAGAGCCTCCGACAAGCAAAGTCAAATGGCGAAGCTGAATTCGCTTAACAATCATGGTGATTCACTTAATGAGCACAGTTAAAAAAAAGGTTGTAAAATGAGATGTAACCCATTTAACAACCACATTATTTAGCAATGGAAGTTCTGGTCCCGATTGCAATTGTAAGTTGAGGACTACCTGTACGTAAATTTAAGGTACGTGACCATCTGTGCTCCCTAAAATATTCTCCTAAAATCAGAGAATTTAGGATCAATATAGGATGGAACATAGGATGCTGTTGAATTGAGATGAATCATTGCCTTCTACACCAACCCAGCAGGCTCAGAAAAGCTTCCAATGGATGTAAGTGGGAAGAAAAGTGGAAAAAATTCCTGTCCCACACGTCAACTTTGCTTGCAATCCTTGCTGTCTTTGAAAATTAAAGAGCAAATTTGCCTTTATTACACAGGGGCAGGCTAAAAAAAAAAAATCCATTATTTAACTCCTTGCAAAATAACTCAGAACAAACATATAAAATCTTTTATGCGATTTTTACAAAAACTAAACTATGTGAAACTGAGGTGAAGTATAACTTTAAATTAAGGTTTTCTTTTTTTTCCTTTAAACGGGGAATTCCATACCATCCTGTGAAATCTGTGAGCCTCGCAATTATTATTATTTTTCCCTCTTTTGGTCCTTCCAAACCTCTTTATTTGTTGCTGTAGACAGAAATGTGTCCTGTAGGCAGGACACATTTAACACAAGTGTTTTCAGGAGAGAACTTCTCTAATAACAGGTCATCAAAAATAACTACTGCTGCAGAATAACAGTTCCCAACCCAATGAGGAGAGAAAGCCAACAGATAATGAGAAAAGATTATTCAGCAATGGTGATAGGATCTATTCTGTTTAGCCCAGTGGTTCTCAACCTTTTTCAGGTTGAGACCCCACTTGCCCCGCCCACGCGTGGCACGACCCCGGTGCGACCCCGGCGCATGCGCGCGTGCGCGTGCGCACTGGGCCGATCCGTGCATGCGCGGCGCACGCGCGACAAAAAAAAACAAAATGGTGGACCGCGACGGGCCGATCCGCCCATGCGTGGCGCGCGTGCGACGGCCCGAACCATGCATGCGCGGCATGCGCGCGATGAAACAAACAAAAAAAATGGCGGACCGCGGTGTCCAGCGACCCCCACAAAACGGTTGTTTGACCCCAAATGGGGTCGCGACCCATAGGTTGAGAACCGCTGCTTTAGCCAATATTGGGAAAGTTAGAGTAGCTATAAACATGCGTAGCACACTGCTCTCGTTATTAAATAACCTAAGTTATTGCTTTATATGATTAAGCACAAACATAGGCACTTTGCTCCCTATATGTTCCCTGTATGGTCTGAATGATCACTTCTCCAGCCTAAGATATCCTGACCTGCATTTTCTTGTACATGACCTGTCCACTGAGAGATAATGGGGGAAAGACTTCATTCAATATAGTACTGTTTTTTTAATGACTGCTAGCATACTTTTACTAAATTTGTGCCTTACTGTTGACTAATATTTCTCTTCATGAATTGCAAAACTGTGTGAAAAGGAACTCAATATGCACACAGTTTGAGTCCAAGCTCTTCACCACAGATGTTTCTTTATAGATGTCATGGGAGGACAACTTTAGTCACTTCTTATGGTAAGAAATCTGCAAAAGTACAGATTTGTGATATCTATAAAAAATACCTTCAGCTAACTGAGCTGGGAATGTTAACATGGCAGCCTTCCCCAGCTGGATATCTGCAATCCAGGGGTGCAGAGACCAAAACACTTGGAATTCTGAGCTAGCATAGCTGGTTTGAAGATTAACAAGCTGAAGCAGAGTAATCTTTTGCAGAATAGATTTATACACTCCACTACATGCCCCACAAGTAATCCATATGTTACAATAGTTAATAATCTTCAAAACAAAAAATCAATGTAAGAATTCAAAAACTGTCGGAATTAATGCATCACAAAGCCAAAAACACTTTATTGAAAAATATTTTATTTAGAAAAAGATGCATGTGCAACCTCAATCAAGGCAGTTTCCCAACAATCTAAAACACAATATTAGTTGTGTTCAGTCACTTACGCATTCAATAAAGACATACTATGATTCCATGAGTAGTCCCGTTTTAGAATTGCCTTACAAATGATGTGTGTAATGAAGAAATAACTTGTACATTCTTGTTGAAGTAGCTCCTCCAGACATTGGGGGAATTGTAGCCAGTTGGAATGAGAGGAAAGCATAGTTGGAAGATGCTAAAAATATTCTGTATTCTGTTTATCTACATTGCACAGCAGAGACATTTGGGGTCACCGGAAAGTTTTCTCACAGCAAATATTAAATTCCAGACCAACTTTTGCTAAGAAAGAAAATTAATCAGTAGAACAACCTGCCTCCAGAAGTAGTAAATGCTCCAACACTGGAAGTTTTTAAGAAGAGACTGGACAGCCATTTGTCCGAAATGGTATAGGGTTTCCTGCCTGAGCAGGGGGTTGGACTAGATGACCTCCAAGGTCCCTTCCAACTTTATTATTATTATTATTATTATTATTATTATTATTATTATTATTATTATTATTATTATTATTATTATATGGAAGACATGACTAGAAAACATTGAAGACGATGGCTTGAACATTAATGAAAAAGACAGAGGTCCAAGATGTTAAATTAACTTACGGTAGTACCCAGGTTGGTACTAAGACCACAGAGACACATGGAACCAGTTTACTGGTCTACAGACTGGTAACTGTGGCTTGATGCAGACCATGCAGCATCCACTTTAAGGGCTGCAGATTATTGCAAACACCAGGACTTTTCTGTGGCCAATTCAAGAGCATTGAAATGTGCACAACAGACTTGAGCAGGGACAAAAAGAAATGTGAGCATTAAGATCAACATGGAAATGGAAATTAACTGTGCTGTTCTTTATAAGAGTCACTTATTTTTTCTTTTTCCCCAAAGGGAAAACACAAGGAACTTGTCCATTTAATTTACCGCAATTTCATGTTTATCCATTTTTCTGCATCTCTGTAGTTATGGGCAGCTCCTTATTGCGTGATTTAAGTGCAAATATAATCCATCAAAATATCGATACCATGTCCTGTTTATATATCACACTGCCAGACAGATTAGGCCAAGATGTATCTTTGTGTTGAATTATGCTTAGTTATGAATATTACTGACCTAGAAAAGTTCAGTCCAAGTCAACACCATTTTACTACACTGTTACACTAAAACTTGAAAATGTTAAGAACCTACTGGATCAAGTATCAAGATCAGCAAACAACTATCTGTTCCAAAATGCTGATTATGATAGTACTAAATTCAATCCATTTTCTCCCCCAGCCATACACAAACACACTGATTGTTCGAGTCACCAAATACCACAGAAGTTTAGAGCACCATTAACGTGCAGGTTCTGAATCCCCAACAAAAGTGTACAAGCTTTCCCATTCTTCTCTTGCTAAAGGGCTGAAATGCTTCTTCACTGAGAAAGAGGCACCAAGCCAGGCAGCCATGTCTATCTTGGAGGCCTCCGTTCCACCCACAACAACCAGCAGCAGAATCTTTGCAGGTGAAAAACTATTTCTACTTCTTTCCAATTTGCTTAAACTAAGAAGCAATGCTTGGATTGCAGACACAGGACTGAAGACTGTCCCTGTATCTTCCTTCATGTCATTTTCTAAATTTTTTTCTGGCTGCTCAACAAGCCTCATGGCAGATGAGGCTAATCCAGCCGTTTCAGAGGGAAATCAACATGGGGAAAAGGTGTGTGGGGTGGTTGGGTTGAAAACATGTTTATAGACAAGAACAACAATACCATCAAGTAGCTTTCATCTGACCATCTAAGGGACTAATCAATCAATTAATCAGAAAAGAGCTGGACATTGGAGGTCTTCTAGTCCAAACCTGCTTAAGCAAGAGACCCTATACCAGGGGTCTTCAGTCTTGGTCCTTTTATGACTTGTGGACTTCAACTCCCAGAATTCCTCAGCTGAGGAATTCTGGGAGTTGAAGTCCACAAGTCATAAAAGCGCCAAGTTTGAAGACCCCTGCCCTATATCATTTTAGACAAGTGGCTTCCACTCTCTTCTTAAAAACCTCCAATGATGAAGCACCCACAACGTCTGAAAGCAAGCTGTTCCACTGGTTAACTGTCTTCACTGTTAGGAAGTTTCTCCTTAATTCCAGGTTGCTTCTCTCCTTGATTAGTTTCCATCCGTTGCTTCTTGTCCTGCCTTCAGGTGCTTTGGAAAATAAACTGACCCCTTCCTCCTTGTGGCAGCTTCTCAAATACTGGAATACGGCTATCATGCCCCCCCCCCCAGTTCTTCTTTTCTCTAGACTGGCCATTCCCAAATCCTGCAACTGTTCTTCATACGTTTTAGTCTCCAGGCCTTTAATCGTCTTAGTTGCTCTTCTTTGCACTTTTTCCCAAGTCTCAACATCTTTTTTGTAATGTGGTGACCAAAACTGGATGCAGTATTCCAGGCGTGTCCTTACTAATCTCGTGACTTCAACTGGCCATCATAATCAAGGATCTTGTTTTCTGCTTTTCAGCCTTAGAGAATGTATGTGAGAAAGAAGACAAGAAGAGTTAGGTCTAAAAAAGTATTTGAAATTCAATGTGGTATGTGTGTGTACACTGCTCTATGGCACACCTGGGTTGGCATGTGCTTCCAGGGAGTGCCTGCCACAGGAAAAGTAAGCAGAAAAGTGGCCACAGAATCAGGAAAAAAAACTTTTTTTATCACACTATATACAAATATGTCTATTGTGTCTATCTTGTTTGAACATTGGCTGTTATCAGGGGATGACAGAACTTGTAACTGAGCACCACTTAGAAACAGAAAGTTGGGAAAACCTCCGCATAACTATTATGCAGACTACCAATAAGAAAAATGTGTTTTAGATGATTTATGACCAGTATCAGTGTTTATGAATCAAGTTGTGATTAAGTAGGAAGTAAATATAATCACCATACAAAAGATAACACATTTGTTTTTGGAAGAAATTTAATTTTCATTCATTTTTCAGTCTTTAACTGAGTGCAGAGGGTTGTACCTCTGGAGCGGTGTTTCTCAGCCTTGACGGTTTTGGGGCATGTGGACTTCGGCTCCCAGAATTCCAAATGCTGGCTGTGGCGTTCTGGGAGTTGAGGTCCACATGCCTTGGAGTTGTCGGGGTTGAGAGGCACTGCTCTAGAGGCTTAATGCAATAGCCTATATTGTTAATTCATAAAAAAAATATTTTGATTTCTAAAATGTTTTTTCCAAGATGGGTAGTAATAAAAATCTCCCTTTTAATATTTCAGAGTAGAATATTGACCATTTATCTGGTGTCAGTTAAACAGTTTAGTATTCTTGCAAAACTGCATCCTTATTTTGAACTCTCAGGATCTGTAATTGGGAGTATGCATACTTAAATACATTAAACTTAAGTGGCTCCTGCTTAGTATGATACTCCTAAATTAAAATCTCAATTTTACAAATAATTGTTCATGAAATTTTTATTCGATTCCGGAATTAAGTACCTGTTCACCAAAATCCTTTAACGAGTCAGATGATCATGTGTTAAAAGTTCTAGCAAATGCCAAATAAATGTGTCATAACGTGAAATCAAGTATAACTAATTTCTCCATGACTGTATTGATTAAAATGATTGCAGGTTTTAAGTAATATACTAATATGTAGTTAGGGAATCATAGATCTATATTCCAAAATATTGTTAATTGATTGACCTCTATCATTTTTACCACTTTCTTTGCATGCAGTCATTTTTATTAAGCTGAGTGTAACAGTTTTTTATTCAATAAATGTCTTTAAGGAAAATGTAAAAAAAAAAAAAGAGGGACACACGTGCAGACACTTCCCTTCTGTTTTCACTTGTTTAATCAGGTTTTCTTGGATTTATATTATTACATGGTGCAAATATGGGTGGATTCAGATTTAATCATCCTTAAGAATAGATCAGCTAAAATCAGTATGATGTCTTGATTACTCGGGATTTCTGGAGTCAACCACCTATCAAAATAAATATTCTGATTGATTTACATACTGTATTAAAATTTCAGTTATCTTCAGTTGTGTCATGAAATGTAGATAAAACTATATAATCTATCAGTCAAGTATCTTGTTCTGTTCTCAGTATGTTTTCTGCAATGAAAAACTGTACACATTTGTTTATTTATTTTTTTATTTATAAAATTTATTGGCTGGCCATCTTACCGTAGGGTAACTCCGAGCGACTTACAGTCATTAAAATATGTCTATACATATACATTAAAACATAAATAAACTAAAATCAAACATTAAAATAATTAAACATCATTTATTTTGAATAAATTCTCTTAGAAACTGCCAAACTGAAACTTTCTTACCTAAACAGGTTCCTTCTATATTCAACCTGGCTTCACCATCTTGTCATCAAAAATCAAATATATTACAGTAACTGTACAAAAATAACCAAACATACATATATGTATACACACACACATATATATACACATACACACACACATACTTATACATATAAAACAAAAGGAAGTAAACTATTTTTCAGCGGTGACTCTTAAGAATGCTGATCTTACCAGTAGGTTTTGAAACCTAATTGATCAATCCCATATAATGATGTTTATTAAACTGGAAAACAAAATGTGCACTATTATTTGTCTGTGTGCAAACCATGTTCCAGTATTTACTTTTAGAATTGGAAAATGTATCTCCCGCACCCTATTTGGTTAGGGAGGGGAGGGGAAAAAAACAACAAAAAAAATGCATGCAGCTCTGTAGTGCACAGGAAGGCAAAAACTACACAAACTCTAGATGACTCCTGATTCTCAACAGTTTAATACTGCAAGTTTAAAAAACAAGCTATGTTTTCCTAATACACAAAACCATAAACTAGACCACCATATTTTGGTTTAGCATTTTGTGTAAATCCAAGCTGTGCACAGTTGGTTTACAATCTAGTCTTGGGCAAAGCCAGAAAACAGAAGTAAATCATGGCTAATTTGGCAAGTAGTTTATTTTGTATTTACTTATAGCGGTCTTGCATTTTCTTTTAGTGTTCCTCGAATGCAAATGAAAAGTATTAAACTGAATGTTGTGCACCAATAAATACGTAGGAACTGTGGCACAGATTTGTACTAGGGGTACAGACTGTATGTATGTGTGCACCGATGCAACAGGTAACTTTTCGTATCTAACCTCTCATCTCAGTGACTACTGGACACTGACTCCTCCTGGCTGACCTGGTTCTTAATACAAAGCTAAGTACAATGACTTGAAGACTGCTGAGTTCAGTGGTTATCTATTTCTCACATCTGTTTCTTCATGTAAAGTATCATTTCTGGCTTGTATAAATGCATGTTTTCTGTGCAGATAAAACCAATGCAACAGCTCCTGGTTAGCAGTGCTTGCAAACCACCCTCCTAACTCTCCACACACTAGTTTTAAATCTCTTAGCCTATTGTTAGTCTGGACAGAGTGTGGAGGCTAAATAGGCACTGTTTATTTTTTTGTTGTGCCTGCCTTTTCTTAAAGTATGTAGGGCAGGGGTGTCAAACTCAATTTCACTGAGGGCCACATCAGCATTGCGACTGCCCTTGGGGGGGCGGGTGGGGGGGCAGAGTGGGTGCAGCCTACAGGGTGGGCGTGGATGGAGTGGGTGTGGCCTACTGGGTGGACATCGCCAGCTCTACATCGTTCGTGTCAAGGGTGTCTGTGGGGGCCTGGGCAGGAGTGGGACAGATCTGAGGGTCTCTGGCAGAAAGGAGTGGGACTGGGGCAAGTGCCAAGGCATGATCCACTGAGGCAAGTGCCAAGATGGCCACCACAAAATTGTGCATTGGCTCCCGGTTGGCCTGGGCCAGGGCCAAGGCAGTGGGAGCCGTTCCCTCACTGTTTCCAGGATGGCTTTGCAGGCCACATGAAACCACTTCGCGGGCCGTATCCGGCCCCCGGGCCTTGTGTTTGACATATCTGATGTAGGTTCTTTAAAAAAACCAAGCATTTTCAGAAGTGTGATTGGCTTTTTTCCCCAATAAATCATCTCACTTTAGATATTGTAGAAGGAGGGCCCTGCTAATTCTAGGGTAGTCCACAATCAGAAGGAATCCAGTTAGTCAAAAAGGTTAGTCAGAAAAAATGCTACAGATTCCTCCTGATTTTGAGTTTCATGTATATCTATCCTCCTTTTCTATCTCTAGGAATTCAAATGCACTAAACCCATTGGCACTCTGCTCCAACTGTACAGGTAGTCCTTGACTTACAATCATTTGTTTAGCAACCATCCAAAGTTACAATGGCACTGAAAAAAAGTGACTTACAAGTGGTCCTCGCACTTATGACCATCACGGCGTTCCCCACAGTCATGTGATCAAAAGTGAGGAACTTGGCAAATGGCAAGTATTTATGATGGCTGCAGCATACCAGGGTCACCTGACCACCACTGATGAACTTCCCAGCTGGCAAGCAAAATCAAGGAAGGAAGCCAGATTCATTTAATACCCACATGATTCAGTTAGCAACTAACAGTGATTTACTTAACCATGACAAAAAAAAAATCAGGCGTGACTCACTTACAACCACCTTGCTTAGTATCGGAAATTCTGATCTCAGTTGCGATTGTAAATTGAGTAGTACCTGTTCTGTCTGGCCTCTCTCAGTTCATTAAAATCCACATAAATATGTCTTTAAGAGGTTTATTTAACACATTTCAAGAGATTCATTGCAAAGCAAGCTGCTGGCATTTTGTTGGCCGGGGGAACGGCCAATTCTGATTTATTTACATTCCGCATTAACATGCTCTCCCTCCCTTCCAATTAACTCACTCTTTATCTGTAAAGTTGTCCAAGAGCTCATTAATCTTCCGTAGAGTCCAAAAACATCAGAGAACTAAGTTCAAACGAACTGGGCAAGGCATCAAGCTACTCCTTGATAGTAACGTTGCTCGTGACAAAGGCGTAGTCTCTCTGTCCCCTTCTAATATAGTGTCCGATACGTCACTTTCCCTCATTACTTCCTTTTTCCACTTAACTGACACCGTCGCTTATCAAACCTTCGGAATCTCGGATCAAGCCATTTATCTTCTTGATCCAAATCTGACTCCTCACTTTGTGAATCTGATCCAGACTGCCTGTAAATCTCTTCCCTGTCTGTCTCAGCTGCCGGGAGGGGAAAATACCCAGAGGGGCCTGGCTGCTCTTCCTCGGCTGCCGGGAGGGGAAAACACCCAGAGGGGCCTGGCTGCTGATCCTCATATTCTGACACTTCCCAAGCTGGTCTAGGGACACTCACAACAGTACCTATACCCCTACAGATGGAGAGTCCCTTCATTAAACATCAACAGTTTATCACACCTCTGTTATTTATTCATCCTGATTAAGCCGACCAGTTTACAGTAGTTCAGGCTTGATCAGCTATACAGAAAAGCTGCCCATCGGATTTTAATTTTCTGAGATCTCAATCTTACTAAGGATTCCGGCTACAAATAAACATGTTATTACACACAGATATGTGGGAGGGTGTTGCGGATGAGGGCATATCCCACAAATAGATGAGATTTATTCGATCATCCCATACTGAGTCACCCGCTATGCCCCTCCATTCAAGCGCTGAGTATTTTCAACTTCCAATGGGCTGAATACATCACCTCGCAGAACCTCCAGCACCCACTTCAAACGATAGTTTCCACTGGCACCTAACCTCAGTTCTACCCAAACTTGATGTAAGGACACAAACCACTGCTAACAGCATGTACAGAATAATGACTGCTGTGTCTTCCAGATTAAGGGGGGAATTTTCCGCAATAAAAGCAGCCTCCGATTTGCGTAATCACCGTCACCAGCCACAACTACAAACCAGCCTTAAATCCAAGGCTTCCCGTCGCAGAAGACCCCGCTACCCGTCTCTAATGCAGAGGCCAATATCGCTCCTTTTCTGTCAGGAAATTCAGGGGTTAAGCTCTTCCCCCCCCCCCAGTCATGACACAAGCATGTGTTGGGCTAGGATTGAGGGGGGGGTCCACGGGCTCAAATCTCCATTTAGTCCCCAAGCTACCAGCGACCTCTCTCGGGTTACGCTCGAATAAGATATTGATTCCCAAACCCAGTCTATTCCAGCGGATCTTGCGAATCAGGCAGTTGATCCCAGTCGAATCCAGCGGATCTTGCGAATCAGGCGGTTGGGTTGGGTTGGGGGGAAACCACGGCTCGCCTACGGTACTACAGGAGGGCGAGGGTGCCGCGAGGGACTCGCGGCTGGAAGTGCCTAAATCGGTTTCTCCTCGGCAGCCAGGTGTCTCGCCCTGGAGCCCAACCCCAGGCAGCTCCCCTGCCTTTCCCGCGCGACTCCGAGCTCCGGGGAGAGCAAGAAGAAGAAGGTCCCGAGCTGCGGACAGTTTACTTCACCCAACTTGGTTACTCTTCGTGCGCGCCAGAGGACTAGGAGCGGGAGAGCGGCGCCTTCCTCCACTCCGCCCAGCGCCTACTTCCTACCGTCTTCCCTCCCTGTCTCCGCGTCGGGGCTGGCTTACCTGCCGAAGTGTCCGAGGGACTCGAAAAGGTGCTCGAAGTTGCGAGCCATGGCTGAGGGCGCGCGGCTGTGCGCGAGGCCGGACGGAGAGTCCCATGGCAAGCTCCCTCCTCCTGCCCCACAGACCCCGCCTGTCGGGAAGGGGCGTCACCTTCACCCCTCCCGTCCAATGGACCCTTCGGCCGGGCGAGCGGCCCGCGCTATCCCGACCCCTGGCGGGGGGGGGGTTCCGCCCCGGAGACGTTCGCCGGCGGTGTCCACCGCCTCTTTTCCCGCGCAGCCTCCGCCGCCGACCGCTAGTCCCGTCCTTTCCAGCAGAAGTAGGCGCTGCGAGGATCGCCCCGTTAAAAGGAGCGGAGGGGCTGCGACGGGAAACGTGAGAACGAGGGGCTTTGCTGGCGCAAAGGCGCGCTGTCGTCCCCGCCACCCCTCACACTCCTTCAGGAGAAGGAGCGGAGAATCTCTTTTCAGGGCAGGTGAGGAACCTGCCCTATGGACTGAGGGGCGCCTGCTCTTGCTGCAGTTTCTCAATTTTCTGGTGGAAAAATGAGTTCTCTTTCGGAACTACTTTATATGTAACGCAGGAGGAGGAGGAGGAGGAGGAGGAGGAGGAAGAAGAAGCAGAAGAAGCAGTAGCAGAAGCATTAATTCTTGAATTTTGGCTCCATAATATCTGAGGCTTGAATTCACAAAACTCAGCAAGGAGGACTAAAGTGGGGTTGGGTTGTTCCTGCTGCAGCATGTTGTGGGGACCCAGCCATTGCCTTGGTGCCAAGCCTGTTTTCCTCAACCTCCCTCAAGTCCATTCCTAGAATTTCCAAGACAACATGGCAATTTCTATGAATTCTGAGAGCGGAAGTCCATACGTCAGGAGGACCAGAAAGTTTGTTTGTGGAGCTGTAAAATGATTGATTTATATATACAATCTATCAAACTAAGCCATAACATCAATATGTGTAATTAAAAATGTAACATATAAATTAATATCCATAAAATATTATTAAACTAAAGTTTAAAAACGGGGTGTAATTTTCCTACATATTGGGAAAGAATACAAACTTTCCTGAAATCAATTTCATAATCTAAGAAATGGGGAAGGTGAGGGTGTTTCTTGGATATATTGTATGAGAGCTGACCTTCTGACAGTAAATGTCTTCAAAAGAGCCTCTCATGCTGTGAGGAATACACACGATGGCATTTGTATTCAGTATGGGACATGCAAAGAGAAACCCACTATAATATTTATCAATCATACTTAAGAACCCCCCTATCTCCCTCACAGAAGATCTCTGGGCAATGTACAATATAAATAGTAGACAGCATGGCTACATGTCAGAAGAAGGTGTGAAAACTTACAATGCCCTCATTTGGGTCAGAATCAACAACATATAGCTGGCAGACTATATCTCTCTTTCTCAATGTCAGTTGACCTTCTGCACAGAGAGCATAGTCTTGTTTGTTAACAGGTTCTGCTGCTCTTTCAAAAGACCATGAAACAGAATTAAAAACAAGCCTAACAGTCTTCCAAAAGAATACTAGCCTTATGCCCTTGTGTAATGCATGAATGGTGCTCTGTGAAGCAGCAACCGAGCATTACATGAGCAAATGCTTCTGTGAGATTCAGGTGCCCAGGCTAAGCCAAAATGGCAGGGAGGGAGTGCCAAATGATCAGTGGGGAGGAATAGGGTATACCCATACAAACATAACAGTGGCCAATGGGAGCTGGGCAGTTTCTGCCCCTGAATGTGTCAATATTGTTAGAGAGGCATCACTGGATATTTGTCTGGCAAGGCTTATGTTGGAAGAAGAGGAAAAATACGACGTTCAAACCAAAAAAGCTAAAAACAAACAGGGCTGAAGAGAATACAGTACTGTGTCATGAGGATATGTCCTTAAAAGTGTCAGCAGGGTTGGGACAGTGAGACAGGAGGGTAGTCCAAGTGAGTGGTTAAAGTTTCTAGTCTTCTTGCTAACCCAGGGTAGATCCACTGGACTCACTTCTCAATCCCCCATGCTGCAGTTTTGTGCTGCTATGTCAGTGTCTCTATTACTGCATCCTTTCTGGGATTAGGTGAATGAAGAAGGGGCATGGACAGGCTGACAAGCCAGCCAACAGGGAGTAGAAAAATGGGGACTTCATCCCATGCCTAATCATCTCCTCCTTCTCTGCATTTCCTTTCACGCAAGGAAGGCCTTGGTGCCTGTGAGGGAGGAACACAACATCCGTCTTGGTAAGGCCACATTCTTATAATAAGGGACAATATTTTTTTTTTAGCTTTGTGGGAGATGTGTGGATGACTGCGAATGGGCTTCAGATGGAAATAGATGAGGGATGGCTTGGTGTAGTTAATTTGCAACTTCAGATTAGCAGGACTCAAATAATAACACTACCAAAAGTTGATTGTTTGGGAATCATGTTTCAGCAGCAGAATTTGGAGGTGCTTTGAGGAATAGAAAATTCCCCAAGAAGCCCCAAATGTGGCTTTTAGATCATGGGTTAATCCCCCTTTCCATATTAGAGTCACCGAATAGTCTTGAAGCCCATAGTGTGAAGTCTGTAGTCTGAATTATTTTTAAAAGCAATAAATATTGTATTTCTTTAAGGTCACTCAACATTTTATCAATGTGACAGTAGAATTAAATTTCCTTGGAGTGCTATTGTCTCTCTGATTTAGATCTGATAATATTTTGATTCAAGGTCCAATTGCTTAGTCAGCAATGAGCTGTGGACACATTTGTTTTCCAAGATCCAACAATATAATGTCAAAAACATTCATTGGCATAAAGCTTCCTTATGGGCTCTTTCTTGTGGCAACATTAATATTTATCCATTCCCTTCTAGAACATTATACTGGAATCAATGGGACTGCCTTCACTGTGGAGTTGTATTCTGCCTCAGTAACAAGAGCAAGACATGGCACTGTCCTTACAAAATTCACACAGAACCAGTTTTAAAAGCCAAATCCCATTAGCCAGTGGGAAAAATATTCACCACTTGCTCTCCTTACTAGGGACTTAGACAGGGGAAAAGGTAAATTCTGACAGGGGACTAGCACAGCAGGTTTAGCCATCTATGAAACCTTTCTCTTATCAGCTAGAGTTAGCTCACTGTTGGGTTTCATATGGAATAAAACTATTCTGAAATATCCTTTGGAGCAGCACTAAAGCTATGTGTAAAAGTAGCCTTTCAAGAGCTGAAGGAAGAAGCTCTTCCCCTTCATCTCACAACTGTCTCTCTGACATCTGTTTGAAGGACAATCCCTCCCACAACAGGAGTTCAGGATCAGGATCAGCTCCTTGTGATCAGTCATCTGGTGGTAAAATAAGTCAGCCTTCCCCATTTCCCACCCTTCAAGTCCTAGAAGCTTGGGGATGTGTTGTCAGTTTGGTAGGGGTAGCTGGACAAATGGTTCTTTGGTGCAGGGAAGAACCCAGTTTGAAAGAACTGGAATCTCTGTTACCAAAGCAAAATAACCTTTCGTGACCAGCTAAAGGAAAATACTAAAGATATTGACAGATCTTAATTCCTGACCAAGTCATCAACTGTATTCTCAGTGATATGTTGTACTGTATTCTCAGTGGTGTACTGAGGAACATTACATATGTCATGGAGGAACAGACAAAACACTGTTTGAATACCAGACACCAAAAGGTTAAACATAGGCTGCCTCCATAGTAAACTGAAGAAAAAATGAAATCAAAAGAAAACAACCTGTTCATCTTAATGCCTTGATTAGCAGACCGTGAGAATCAGCTCTATAAAAGGATCTTTGGATCAATATAGTGGAAATGGTGGGTCTTGCCAGCCCTTAAAGCAGGGCTGTCAAACTTGCAATGTCACGTGACGTGTCGCGACATATCATGATTTTTTTTCCATTGCCGGCAATGGGGTAGGTGTGGTTTCGCCATGACGCATCCGGCCCGTGCCTTAAAGTTTATCCCAGAGCAATCTCTGACAACCCCAGTCATCCCCTTTGCCTGCATAAATATCCACATCTCATTTCTGGCCCATGAGGGAAACGGTTAAGTCATTGCTAAAAGTACCTATATAAAAATAGTATTTCTTCCTTAAGCCAACATGATCCCATCCCAGGTTTAATGTTTCTAAAATCTGTATTGCTTTATCAGTAGTTTGAAGGTAAGGCCAGATGACCTGTTGTGAGCATGACTGGAAATATGTTTTAGGACAGTGTTTCTCAACCTTGACAATTTTAAGGCATGTGGACTTCAACTCCCAGAATTCCACAGCCAGCAAAGCTGGCTGTGGAATTCTGGGAGTTGAAGTCCACATGCCTTAAAATTGTCAAGGTTGAGAAACACTGTTTTAGGAGCTTTATGAGATTCAGGCACATTTTGATCATTAACCAACCTTTATTGGAACTATTTCTTTTCTGGGATTTGCCTCTATACTAGCCTTTTGTTTCCCCTTTTGGCCATATACTTTTCACCTCAACAACTCCTATTTTTGACAGCCGTTTCTGTCCAAGCTTCCAATAAGCAGACCCTCACATAGTTAGTTGTTAAAAAAAGGGGGGGGCATTTTAATAGTATTCCAAAGTGATAGCCAGTGTAGATCTTTACCTCTAAATACAACAGCCTTGCATTTGTTGTTGTTGCGGATATATCACTTTCTCTATTGTATTTTCACTAAAATGACAACATAATGGAGATTAAACTGCTTTTCTTTCTCTACAATAATTTCTTCATCTTCAGAAGAATGGCCTGGTCTCTGGATCAAGCTAAATCCGTAGATCTATTTTGTAGCTTGCTTCCATTTGACTTACTTTATTGCATGAACTTAGACATTGATGTTACACCACAATTTATGACTCAGCAGGTTTTCCTCAGTTTGGGTGACTTCCAACAGCTGTCATGGCTATTGCTAAGAATTCAGAGAGATAATTCCATTCATTTGGAGAGTGCCAAAACTAGTAGGGAAGGCTAATTTAGTATGTTGCATCAACCCAGCCACTTGAGATTTTTCAACAAGCCCTAGTTATTTAAACCACTGATGGTGGTGCTAAAAGCATTGAATAATTTGGCTAGTCAGTGTAAGTCACTTAGTAAAATTAAGAAATGTAGCCAAATTTTGGGAAAGGGTGCTTTCTTTTCTAGAACCCGAGTGCAACTAAGCCAATTTTGGCAGCTAAAGTGGGAAACTAAAGTTGGAATTTGCACTGTTGCACAGACAATGTGTTTCACTGTGTCAGGCAGGCAAACAGCTGTTTTAGAGGAAGAAGTTCAAATTATAAAAGTATAATTTTAGTGTATAGTAATATATTTCTCTATCTGCCCCCCCCCCCCGTGTGTGTGTGTGTGTGTGTGTGTGTGTGTGTTTAAAGAAGAGCAAACTTGGAAGTACAGGTAGTCCAATGACCTTCTTCAACTTGATACTCTCCAGATATTTTAGACTTCAACTTCCAGATTCTCTAATTTTAGAAGTTCATTACACTTGAAGAACACTAGACTAGAAAAGACTGTGTTACAGGCAATACTGAAAAAGTAACTCATCAGCTGCAAACTCTAATAATTCAAGAAGATTTATGGAAGTATTTGGTAAAGTTACACATTTTTAAACAAGGAATGTTTAAAACTTTGCTTAAACTGGCAAAGGGCTGCCTTTCAGAAAAATATCCATAACAGTGTGCAAAGCTAAGCAGAAAAGCCAAGGAGCAAGCTGTTATTTCCTTTCTGGAAGGGAACCCAGCTGGAGGAGGTGTCATGTAGGAATCAGCTTCAGAAATTACAAATCAGATAAAGCTTTGCTTCCTTTTCCTCTGTGTTTCTTTATCAATGCTGAGAATATAATATGGTTAAAAAAAGAGTTCTAAGCCGGGCAAGGAGCAGCAAATGTTTGGCAGATGTTCATAGTCTCTTAGCTTCTGTCACCTTTCTGACACCAACTGTCAAGAACAAAACTTAAACTGGCCTAAATAATTTGTTTTGTTCTGTGGCAGCTTCAAATAATATTACCATATAGCTCAGGGGTTCTCAACCTTGGCACCTTTAAGACTTGTGGACTTCAACTCCCAGAATTCCTCAGCCAGCAAAGCTGGCTGAGGAATTCTGGGAGTTGAAGTCCACAAGTCTTAAAGGTGCCAAGGTTGAGAACCCCTGATTAGCTGATCCACCTCCGCAGCAACTGAAAATCCACTGTGGTCAATGCTGGTTCTTTATGGGATGGGGTATTGTTTTGTTTTTGCTCCTTGTATTTTTTTGGAACTTCTTTACCTCATCTGCCATCCCTTTTAAGGATTTTGGTGCAATGTAATTGAAAACCATTTATAAAGAACCCACTGATCGTGAATTGAATAAGAAAATGTGTGGAAACAGTTACTTAGAATAATGCCTGTCTGTCAGTTGGGAGCCAAAACTTTTTTTGAAAGTCTTTCGCCTTCTTCTCAGGTTACTAAAAGAGAGAATGTTTGTGTGTATGTGTGTGTGTTTCTAACTTGCTATCTTCAAATGTAGCAAGTCAGAAACACAGGTTTATATTCAGGGTTGGTCTTACTTTTGGGGAAACGCGGTACTATGCAAAGGTTTTTCCAAGAGTTTTTTTTCCCCCTTAGATTACTCCAGTTTCTATATCTTATCCTTGATATAATGCCATGCCATTTCTTACCATGAAAAGATTCCAACCTACTTTCTGAGTGGAGATAACTGGCACACCGAATGAACATTTCTAGGTTTAGAAATGTCTTCAAATAAAAGAACATAGACATAATTCTCCAAATCAATGTCAATTATAAAGCTAAGCAGCTGTTCAGCAAGAGGAGAGGAGGAGATCACAGGCCATCAACATCAAAATGTTTATTTGTACACCTTTTACAGGTGCAAGTAAGTGTTCTAGGTTTTGCCCTTTTTATTATTTTTTTTAATGTTTTATTAATTTTTTAATTTTACATTTAAGTATTTGAAAAGCAACATGGCAGCTGAGTTAATCGAAAATTCAATGACATACGAACATCTTTAGTACAAGTCTCAAACTACCACATTAAATATTTCCTTTCTTTTCCCCTTAGTATTTACTGTCTCATGTTTAAACTAATACAATTCTTATTATATCAATTAAATAAAAATAACATTCTTACATTTATCAATAATTTTAGCTTATACATATCCTAGTTATTTTAACGTTCAGTCTTTATAGACAATCAATGTCCTAATTAGTTTTTCCCAATTTTTAGTTTCCCACTAATATTTAAATTTAACATTTAATGTTTATAATTTCCAAGTTTTAAGTGACCAAAGTTCCCTTTATCACAATTCATCACAAAGTCTAATATTCAGGATATACGTCTAATCTATTTAGATATATTCTATTTCTCACCATCTTACATCATCTAATTAATAATACAGTGTAACATTCTTATTTTCTATTAATTTCCAAATGTCTTAAATTTAGTAACCAAAATTTCTCTTGTTTCAACATCAAATACTTCCTCTCTTTTTCTCTTAATGTCTACTATCTCATATTTAAGCTAGTACAGTTCTTATATCAGCTAAGTAAAACATGTTTATTATATTATATTATATCAGTAGATTTTTAGCTTCTATATATCTTAATTACTTTTACACTCAACCTTTATAAACAAATCAATATTCAAATTTAACTTTTGATATTTATACTTCCAAGTTTTAAATAACCAAAGTTTTCTTTATCTCAGTTCATAACATCTACTATTCGAAGTACACATCTTGTCTATTTAAGTATATTCTATTTTAATCCTCACTAATAAAATAAGTCAAAAACCCTATTTTCTTCAGCTTTATTCTAGCTTGCTTTCTTTGCCAATTCACCTTCCATGTCCTCATTAAATAGTTCTCCCTCTGTTATTATATATGTTGTTTGAAATAAAAGAGGCCATCCAGTCGCCATTTTTTGGGAAGGGCTAATAAATCGTTTCTCTGTTTTTCCATCTCAACGTAGTTGTCCTGAAATGTTTATCTTCCCTTCGGTCTGTTCTTCTTGATCCTTAGGTTTCTTCTGGTTTATATAGAAAGTCTTTTCCATTTTCAGTATTGTCAGTCTCTTTTCTGGGTTTTCCATTAACTGTGTTTGTTGATCAGTTGAATCTTCTATCATAGTATTTCATTGTTCCACTTCTTCTATTATATTCTGTGTGGTTGGTTCTTTAGTTGTAATCAAAGTTTGGGTTCGTATATCTAGGCTGACATCTTGTTCTTTTCTGCAGCTTCTTATTTCATCAGTAGCTGTAAGAATAGTTTCATAAATTGCTTTCAACACAGAAATAATCTGTTCCTGATCTTCATCCAAGTTCTCTTAGTGGTGTGTTAAATTAAAAGCTTTACAATCAGAGAATGACAATAATTCTCTCACTGAGGATAGAACACAGCTGGGCTTCTCACAGCTGATATCTGCCAAGGCTGCAAAAGTCTTATCTATAGTCTGGGCTTCAAGCCAAGTCACTTTTAGACCAGGGCTTTTCAACCAGTGGTACAGATACCACCTGTGGTACATTGGCACCTGGCAGGTGGTACGTAACCATCCTAGAAAAGTGGTAGCGGGGGAGGGGAATGAGCTGAACCGGTGGCAGCACTGCACAAGCCTGAGCGAGAGATGGCTGGAGCTGCAGGGCTGTCAGTGCTCAGCGGAAGCGCCAGGATCCAGCTGATCGGTGCTTCTTCAGGGCTGTCAGGGCTCAGTGGAAGTGCCAGGATCAGCGCCAGGCTCCAGCTGATCCTGACGCTTCTGCTGAGCCCTGAAGAAGCACCAATCAGCTGGATTGTTGCAGCATCTCCAGGGTCTTGTGATTTACATTCAGATGCTTGGCAACTGATTCATATCTATGATGGTCACAGTGTCCCAGGGTCATGTGAAGTAACCAAAAACTGCTGCAACCACCCAGCAGACGGGGGGAATAAAAACCAAACACCCCCCACCCCACCCATGCTGCCAATCCTCAACAGAAATGCTCACAACAATGAAAACCTCGGACAGGAGGAAGAGCACTGACGGGTAGGCAGGCAGGTGTCTTGCTCGGCTGTGGCTTGGGGGGCATTTTTTTCAGTGTCATTGTAACTTCGAACAGTCACTAAGCGAACTGTTGTAAGTCGAGGACTACCTGTACTTTATTACTTTTTTCCTTCTTTTTTTTTGGTCATCAAGTTTTTGACACTTTGCTAGGTGACTGGTGGTACTCGGATGTTGCCATATCCTAAAAGTGGTACAATGGGTGAAAAGGTTGAAAAGCCCTGTTTTAGACAATAGCAAGTTGTAATATCAGGTCTAGCCAGAAGATGTCGCCCACACCGTTTAAGATTTTTGGTTTTTTTAAGTCCAAAATTTTTATAATCCTTTCTCAATTTTACTTCTTTTTTATAAGTAAAAACCCAAATCTTCAATAAGAATAAGAAATCTTTTAGTCCTCAAATTTTAGAAAGATAAAAATCCAGTTAAAATCAAGTTATTTTTTCAGCATTTTAAACTCCACTGGATAGTCAGTCACTGCTGTTTTTAGAGGGTGGGATAGAATTTCCCTTCCTTCTCTCCACAGGGGGAAAAATACTTTTGGGAAGCTTATACAGGTGAAAAGAATAATTAGGATTGAAGAGAGGTTCAGATATCACCCAGTCTCATCCGCGCTGCTTTATAGGTGCCTGGTGGTATTTTTGACTTCGGCTGTCTGCAGCCTAGTGACGGGCCATATTTCTATGGCCGGTCTCTCGTCCGCCGGTTTGGAGGGCTGCCCCGGATTGAGCGGAAGGGCTACTGCCCTCCTGCGATCAAGCGGGGATCCCCTCCTTACTTGTCACCCCTACAAGGCGACTTTCGACTCTTTCCAGGGTCTCCCAGTAATGTGAAATTGGACATGGAAGACAGAGCTCGCCTTCCAGTGGCCGCAGTGGCCATGGCAGCAAACAAAAAGTCGGTTTTGCCTTTTTAATATGTGTCACATGCATTGCACACATATAAAATGGGCAGTACTTTAACTGTCTTGGTTGAGTCTGCATTTTGACACTGTTTGGGAGAGCAAGGCTATATATACCAGATTTTCAAAAACTTATAATGCTATATATCTCAAGCTTTCTTTGAGTCATTGACAAATGATGCTTATTATTCAGTCCTCAGAAAAGAGCCAACAAATCAGAAGTCTTCCAACTTCACTGATGCTGGAAGTATTAAATTCCATCCCCATTGATCACCACCAAAAGATCCTATTGCTTTTTTTAGTATAAATGTTATTGAATTTAAAAGAGAGAGAGAGAGATAGAAGAAAGAGAGAGAGAAAAAAGCAAGACAAATGTGCAAAAAGAAAAGTATAATTTTTAAAAAAATACAAAAAAACTCCTTTTTTCTATTATCTATTTTTTTTCTTAATCAGCAAAACTGCAAAACATTGGGGTTTTTTTTCATGCAAAAACTCTATAAGGGGTTTCCAATTGACCATAAATGTAAATGTTGTCTTTTCCCTATGTTTAGCCATTTTTGCAGGTTCAATCATCTTTACCAACCACTCATCGTGAGTAATGCCAAACCTTTCTACTTTTGAACATATAAACTCACTGCATAGTCATATATTAAAACAAAGTTTCATAACTTTTTCTGTTTGTTTGTCCATTAGCTCCAGAAGAAAAGCCTCTGGTTTCAATTGTGCATTCATCTTTAAAATCTTCTGAATTAGTGAAAATATTTGTATCTGAGTGTTTTTAGCTTTATTATGCACCCACCAAACTTGAAAATATCCCTTCATGTTGTTCACATTCTCACTGCCTATTAGCCGGTGTTAGCTGCCAGTCTGGGTTCTAAATGCATCCCAGTCAAAAAGGGCTTCAGATGCTTCTAGTATTTCTGATTGCATGCAAGCAACAGTTTGGACTCCAGCAATCAGCTAACTTTAGCAGCAGAGACTTTGGCATGGGTATAAAACTCGAGAAACACTGCTCTAAGTATACTCTATAACAGGGGTGTCAGACTCGCAACGTCATGTGACGTGTCGTGACGTATCTCAACTTTTTTACCCTTGCCGGCAATGGGGTGGGTGCGCTTTCACTATGATGCATCCGGCCCGTGGGCCAGCAGTTTGACACCCCTACTCTATAATCATTTCTATATGTCATGACATAATGATCCCACCATCATCTCACCTCATATCCACAAGTGAGATAAAGTTTAAGTTAGCTTTAATTGTTTCTGTTTTAAAGGAGCATCTTCTCCAGACACAATATTTGCCCTGCACATGATCTGACATGCTTTGTCAAGAAAGGGTTAGACAATGGAGTCGGTGGCAAGGATCTGCCTATCTCCCATGGGGTACTTCAGTTGCTTCGATGTTCCCATGTTCCCAGACCTGTGGCTTCTACAGAGATACCTTCTTGCATAAAGACTGGCCAATATTTTCCAAGGTGCTTCTTATCACTTCTTATGCCAGAGGAACCCATATAATATAATCAAATTTTAGAATGTGCTCTTTTGTGAAAGAGTTACATTTGCTTTTTAAACTGCAGTGCTACGTTGGTTTTTGTGGCTGTACTTTTCCCTTTTTTATTACTTTGAGAAGCAGTGCCATTTTCCCCACCCTGCTGGTTACTTCCAGATGCTCACTACTTATCACTCCTTTCCACTCCAGTTTGTGCCCCTCCTCAGTGGCTGTGGGGCAAAGGAGCTCCCTCATGCTCTACCCCCACCTTGCTTTCCTCCTGCAACTGTGATAGGGCTATTTTTAAGCATGAACTAAATGCTCTTTCAACAGAGAGTAGACCTCTGCTCTGAAATAGCCTGACTGACAGATCCTTTCTGTATCTACAACTTGTAAATCAGAAAACATAGTAGTGACTAAAATCTACTACAGAAGCACCAGACTACACTTAGCTAGTCTCACAATGTGACACAATAAGGAAAACAACTGGTGGTTGTTTTCACCAGCAGCAGTGACACTGGGTGAGAGGGGGAACAAAGCCTTCAATGATATTCTTTCATTTGTCCTGCATTAAAAATGTAAGGATGACATCTGGCAGAAACGTACACCTATTTCTCTGCCAACTGAAACACAGGTGGATTGTACTTCTTGTACAACCATCTGGCTTTACTTTTGGACTTGTGTATTTGAATAAGTTGCTGTTAAGTCAAGCTCCAAAGGGACTTAATTTTACTTCTCTGTCTGTAAAATTGCAACAAAATATTTTATTTCTTTGCCTTTGCTCTGTGCTTTCCCAGTTATGGTCCTGCATTTCCATCGGCTGATGTTCAGAAATGCCTAGCACTAGGCCAGTGGTGGCGAACCTATGGCACGGGTGCCAGAGGCAGCACACAGAGCCGTCTCTGTGGGCACGTGCGCCGTCACCCCAGTTCTAGGCCTTCAGCTGGGTTTTATAAACCCTTTTCGCTTTAGGCCTCCGCCGCCATGTACAAAAAAAAAAGGTTCAATCAATCAGTCAATTTCAATTTCTCGCGGGGAAAAAAAAGATCTTGCAAAGTTGGAATTGATTGATTGGACTTTTTAGTCCCACCCAGTCTGCTGTTACCAGTGTAGCCACGCCCACCCAATGGGCCACACCCACCCAATGGGCCACACCCACCCAGCACCCGACGATGCATAAGTGGGTTTTGGGTTGCAGTTTGGACACTCGGTCTCTAAAAAGTTCGCCACCACTGCACTAGACAATGCAACATTTGGGCCTGCTCCCATTCCATAGCACACCTGTGAAAGGCCCCCATATTCCAACTCAATTTCTCCTTGGCTGCTGTAGCTTCCATCACTGAATCCCTTTCCCCCTCCCTCTTTTTCACTTCTTCCTTAGAAACCTAGTGACTTTCTTTTCATTCCCATTTCCTTCTCTCTCCCCCCCCTTCTCTTTTCTATGATTTCCTTTATCTCATTATTGGCAGCCCTCCTTCCCCTTCTCTTTTCTTCTCAGCACTGGTTGTATAGACAAAATAAGCACCATTTAAAATATGAGCAGGTGGGCCATGGCAATAATAACCTTTACCCCTTCTTAACCTAGCATGACAATCCTTTCCACTTGAGGCTGTTGTGCTTTTTCCTTAACACAGGCAGGTTTACAATTAGGCCAGAGTTCCAATAATACTCTCCTAAAGCAATCTCTCTACACAGATTTAAATGGTGTAGCTCACCTGCATAAATACTGTAGCATGGGGATAATGGTCTTTGAAAGGGCTCAGGACCGAACTGCACAGTTCTACACACTATTTTGACTCCCCTCGCAAAAAGGTGTAAAGACTGGCAAAGATAAAAAATAAAAAATAAAAGAGGGATTCTCAGCTTACCCATGCTGAATAGCTAAAATTATCTGTTTACACATTTGAATTTGCTGCCAAGAAAAATCCAGTGGTGTTGTATATAACAAATGGTTCCTTATCTGAGGGGAGAAAACAAGGGAAAAAAATAAAGGAAGGACGAACATTTCTAACTATATTGGTAGCTGTGTAGAAGCACATGGTGAAGATCTCAATAGCATTTGTGCTGCATGGACAGATTCTTGTATACACAAGGATACTTTGTAAATCACTGATTAAGGAAGGTATTTCCACCCTAAGCTGCCTGAGTGATGCTGCAGATGTCCTGTCTCAGTGCCTGGAGGCTGTAAGGATCTGCATGGGGCACAATGGCCTTCAACTCAGCCCAAGCACGAGGGAGTGGCTTTGGGTTTTTGAGCCTTCTGGTATCAAGGTTTTTCCACCTCTGGTCCTGGATGGGGTGACACTGCCTTGGACAGAATCACTGTGAAATCTGGGTTAGACTCATATTTCCTGCTGGAAGACCAAGTGGTAAGCATGGCTAAGAGGGCCTTCATACAGCTTCAAGTTGTGTGCCAGTTGCATCCATTCCTGGATGGAGAGGCTCTGCTCATTGTCACTCATTCCCTCATGGCCTCCCCTTTGGGTCTACATGGGGCTGCCTTTGAGGAGCATTCAGAAGCTTCAGCTGGTACAGAATGCAGCTACATTGGTTGCAAATGGTGTCATTCATTTGACAAATGGAACACTATTTCTTTGGGGGTTGTATTGGTTGCCAAGTGTACAATTCAAGGTGCTGGTTGTTACCTTTAAAGCCCTCCTTCATAGCTTGGGACTGAGTTACTTGAAGGATCACCTTCTTCCAATTGTTTCTACACGTCCAGCAGGATGGACATGTTGCCGGCCCTGCCAGTCAAGGAATGCCTGGGCCCAGGAGGCGTGCCTCTTCTATTATTATGCCTGCCCTCTGGAGCATATTTGCTCCTGAGATTAGGATGACCCCAATCCTGCTGGCTTTTTGGAAGGCCTTGAAGACCTGGCTATGTACCTGGACCTGGGGCTACGAATATATGAAGTGCCCTGTTTCCTGGTTATTGACATCGGCAGATTATAATATCTCTTAGCTGCTAATTGTATTTAATTTTATTTTTTTATTGTGTTTTAACTGTTTTTATTGTTTTTATTATTGCTTGCCACCCAGAGTCACTGTTTTGAGTTGGGTGGCTATACAAATCGAACAAATAAAATAAAATAAATATTTGGACCAAAAGTTTTACTGTCAAAAGTTTCAGAGCTACTTGTATACATTCCCTAGCCTTTGTTCACCACACTGATTCTTCAGACAGATGATGGGAGAAATAAGTACAGGTAGTCCTTGACTTATGACCACAATTGAGCCCAACATTTTTGTTGTTAAGCAAGATAGTTTTTATGTGAGTCTTACCCAAATTAACGACCTTTCTTGCTAGAGATGTCAAGTTAGTAACACGGTTGTTAAGTGAATCTGGCCTCCCCATTGACTTTGCTTGTCAGAAGGTCACAAAAGACGATCACATGACATTCGGACATTGCAATCATCATAAATATGAACCAGTTGCCAAACATCTGAATTTTCACCACATGACCATGAGGATGCTGAAATGGTAATACATGTGAAAATAGTCATAAGTCACTTTTTTTCAGTGCCATTGTAACTTTGAAATGTCACTAAATGAATGGTTGTAAGTTGAGGACAACCTATATAGCAGATAAATGTAGGAAAGGAAGAATGTAGCCAAAGCTAATAATATTGAATATTCATTGAATAGTGAATCACTTAGAACAGACATGTCAAACTCGTCATGTCACGTGACGTCGCGCAACGTATCAAAACGGTTTTGCCATTGCCGGCAATGGGGTGGGCACGGCTTCTGGATGGCGCGTCCAGCCTGCGGGCTGGCAGTTTGATACCTCTGACTTAGAAGTTCAAGTTTTTCTGCTATTTTCAGCAATGTGGTCTCTCCCCCTCCCCTCTCCCCCTTTTTTTCTTTTTCTGCAGCCTTGCTTATTTATTTTTTTTTCATTCACTTGGACTAAAGTCACATCTTTGGTTCAATCAGGGCCTTTTACAACATCTGTTTTCCAAGCTATTGGAATGTGTTTCTCTTCTATAGAAGAAGCTAAAACAAATAAACTTGCATCTGAAGAGTGACTGAGCTGTATTTGATAAAGTGTCTTGCAGACTCTTTCCTAGAGTTTTAGCAGAAATCAGAAATCCCTGTAGTTATCCATCATGATTTAGTAGATTATTTCTGAAGATAAAAGTTTTGTTTTTTAGCCATGTCACCAATAATCATACGTAGTCATGGCTGCATCTAAATATAACAATATTTAAAGCAGATCCATGGTCATGATTAAGAAAAACGTGTCTGATTTCAATACACCTGATTAAATCCAGTTCCGACCTTTAATGCTCAAAATATTTATATTTTTCCCCCATTCTCCAGTAGCATGCTTTCAAATCTATGGCTAATAATTCAAATCTTAATATTTGTTCACTATGAGCTAAGGTCACTGAAAATGAACAAAAGCAGCTCTTTGGACTGAATGTGGAAGTTCAGGAGAAGTTGATTTTGCATTCAGTTCAGTTCCACCGACCTGGTTAGAAGATCAGCTGCTTGGAACTAAAGGTATTTTAAAAGCTGCAGTTGTCCTTTAATAGCAAATCATGACATTTTGAGACTGCTGACAGCACACATTTCATACTACCCTGTAAGTATCTGTTGGTGTGACTGTAACCAAATGTTTCAGAAAGTCTGTCTGTATAAAGAACATGTGAGCAATATATCTTGTGCTGGAATCCAGTAGCTTTGATTATTCTTCTAGTTTGCATAACAAAATTATATGTTGAGGTCTCAGTGTTAGCACACGTGGTTTTAAATCCGTTCTTAAATGAATTTTGTATTCAACAAAGTGCTGAAGAAACTGCAATGTTAAAAGGCACTAAATGGGGAAAAAATTCTGCTTGTTATTTCACTCAGTCATCACTCGTGTTACTCTATATAGTACATACCAAGAATGTGCAACCTTGGCAACTTTAAGACTTGCAGATTTCAACTCCCAGAATTCTGGGCATTGAAGTCCACAGTCTTAAAGTTGCTAAAGTTGGACATCTCTGCTGTATACACTTCCAATCCCAAGAGAGTTTGTATTTGGAATTTGGAAAAAGTATGAATACTTCTCAAACCTGTAAGGAGTGTATTAAGTACCAGAATTTTATGTAATGTAGAAAAATATCAGAAGGAATCTGCCAGTGCCTTTTCCAACTAATAATAAAAAGGATACATTTTTGTGAGCAGCAGCTTACTTCCTCAAATGCATAGAGATCTGATAATAATGAGCTTCACAGCTTAGGCAAGCTTTTGAGCTGAGTATAAATTTGTTTCTCTACGCACTAGCAGATTTTTTTGTCATCATAGACTAACCCGGTTCTCCTCCTATAATGGGTAATATACCAGTTTGCCTTTTGATGGTCATAAAAGATCTGGTGCAAAACTACTGAAATGTGGAACATGCTTTGTATCCATTGTTAAACAGAGGGAGCTTCTCTCACTAAATAAACTGTTGAGAGAGAAAAAACAAACACCTGGCATTTTTATTTATACTGTATCAGGAATGTGAAAATATTTATCCTGCCTGAAAATATCCCTGTTCTATCCCTCCACTTCACTTTTTTTTTCCCAGGTCATGGAAGCAGAATTTGTCCAGTCTGAACACTTTTAAAAAAAATAGATTTAGTTTTTCATTTGCAAAGCATGTTTTCATACCAATCTCCATCCTCAAATATTTCTTCCCAGTTGACAATTTCTGGCCTAATTTGGGAATGCTTTAGTTTCTTCTCTCATCCACTGCTTTTTCTGCTGCATCATCTAAACATTTTAGAAAGTTTGTATATTATTTCTTGGTCCTAATAAAGATATTGCCCAAAAATGAATTCTGATTATTTCTTCATCATGGATTATCATGCCATACTTTAAATATGCTGATCAAATAGATCAGTGGTTCTCAACCTGTGGTCTGCAGACACCGGGGGGGGGGGCATGATGTCATCACAGGAGGGCTGCAAAGACTTGAGAAAATGTTATGATTTAAATCTTAAGTCTTGGGGGTCTGTGGCCATGGTCCTTGGCCACAAAAAGTATTTAAAGGTGGGGGTCTGTGGTGAAGAAAAGGTTGAGAAGCACTGAAATAGATCATGATGCGCTTGTAATATTCTGGTCAAACTATTTTTATATTATACTTAAAAAGTATGGATGGAATGAAAAACATCCGATTCAGTTTCTCCTGCTGTCCAATCACCAGACTAGATTGCATTACAAGTAGTCCTCAACTTATGACTGTAATCAAGCCTGGAATTATGGTAATAAATCATGCTGATTGTTAAGCAGGTTACCACATAAGCATACCCAATTTTATGACCTTTTTTGTGGCAGTTGTTAAGAGAATCCATTATCCACAATGGGTGTTTCAGATGGAATACAGAGAGAATTTGTCACTGTGAGTTCCTGGAAAACATTATAAATATGGTTTCCCCCTCTCCCCCCCCCCTTTGAAGGCTTGAGCTGATTTACTGAATTTTGCTATTTTGAAGAAAAATCGCTGGTATTTTCCTTCCTTTCAGATTGTCTTTGAATATTTAAAAGAAAACCAGTCGTAAGATTTCTGAAAGCTTCAATGTGCTCTCAAGAGCCACATTTGTGCAACATTATGCCAGGAAGTTTTTGCTGCATGGAGGGATGGAAACTTGACTTGCAAAGACATGGCTTTCCCCCCAGGCATGTGGGTTGAGTTGAGCAGAGTCCCCTTTTGGTTGTTTTTATTATTGTTGCCATTTTATATTCTATATACAGTATTATATTAAATATTGTACAATATATGTTTTCTGTTTTAGTTTTCAGTGGTACACTGCCCGGAGACACATTGTTTGAGTTGGGTAGCCTTGTAAATCCAGGAAATAAATAAAATAAGTGAATAATAAAGATTTCCATTTCACTTGTTACCAAACACATTTATTAACATTGTTAATATCTGCTGAGAAAAGAAAACAATTTCTCTCAGGGGAGAAAAATATCAGAAGGGTGTTGGTCGTACCTTTTCCGATTAACAATGTTTATTTAAATGCATACATTTTTGTGAGTTGCGTATAACTTTGCCAGATACAATTAATTTGGCCTTTTAATAAAAATATGTAAGCCGGGCGGTGGCGTGCGAACCCCGGCGCCGCGATGACGGCTTCCCTGCCGTCGTTGGCTGGTCCGTGACCCCACCTGCCGGGCGGGGAATCGGCGGGACGGCCTGCCGTGTGGCTCCTGCGCTTGCCCGCTCTGGGGTCCTCTCCTCCTCTAGCGACCTCCGCCCGGTGGCCAAGCGTGTTGCCCATCCCGTCACGTCCGTCCTTCCGTCCGTCTTCGCGACCGAGAGCCGCTGACCCGTCGGACGGGGCCCGGCTCCCGCCCCTCTCCCCTTTGGGTGCTTTGGACCTATCGGAGGAAAACTTCCGCAGGCCCAAAGAGGGAAGGCGGGTCGTTGCCGTGGCCGTTCTTTCGATTCGGGCGTCCCTTCTGCACGCGGCTGGCGTGCCGCCCGGCCGAGGCCGGGGCCGGCGGTGTTGTGGTTGCCGCGGGCGAGGGCTCCAGCCTCTTTCCGCGCCGCCAGTTTCCCTCCCCAACATGTGGGCCGGGTACCCGACACGTCCTACGGGGCGGTGGTTCAAAGCCTCGAGCTGCCTCGCTTGGCGAGGCCGGGGACCAGGGAGCTCCGCCTCGACTCCCCACGTCCCCCCCGGCGGCCACGGGGCCTCCCGAGCGGAGGGGTCCTGGGCCAAGCCGAGCACCTGGTCCTTTAAACGCTGTAAAAAAAAATATGTAAGCCGGAAAAGGTGCTCCAGACTCATTCTGATTTTTTGATACCATAGACTAGCTTGGCTCTCCTACACTATCTCACTGGAGAAGAAAGTCATCTGTTGTTTTGTTACACCCACTGATGACAAATGTTTTACAAGATTCCAAAAAATGAAACAATTCCTCAAGATGGTAGAAAGAGAAACTCAAACTTAGTAACTAGAGACAGACATTTCGTGTCTGTCGGCAATCAGAATGGCTTGTAATTATATGAAATATAAAATCTCATTTTACCAATGTGCAAGCCATAAAATTAGTTGCATGTTAATTGATTTCTTGAAGTTCTAAAAATTGCTGATAGTGTAATTCCCTGCTTAGAGAACAACATCTTAACCATGATCCGGAAGCTCTTATTTCCCAAATGTGTGGGGGGGAAGGGAGAGAGGGAGAGAAAGAGACTGCTTTTGGCTGACTGAATTTGATTCCAACATTTTTTAAACAAGTTTTTACATATTTGAAGGTCAAATAACACGGAACTCAAAATTCCCATTCAAAAGAACTGAGAAACAAACATCAAACCAGTTTCTTTCCAGCATTTGTTCAAAACCCTATGAGCTGGAAAGTGCTGTTCAGTAACATCAAGGGATTTTGGCTAAGGGCATCTTCCCCAGAGTAAATTTTTCATGGATTGGGTGTGGGAGAAAATATAAAAAGCAAGTAGAAAGGAGGAGATGCTTTGACATACTCAGAGCAGCAGGATAAAAAGATTTAAACCATGGCCTGGCATAAGGTGATCTGGGTAAAATTAGGAACCCTTCCTGGTCATTCTATTGATACTATGTATGTCTGGGGAAAAGAGGCTAAAATAAAATGGGATGGGGGGTGGTGGCGAGAAGAGATTCAAGCAAATTTTTCCTTCTTTCAAGAAAAAAAAAATAAAGCCATTTTCCAAGTTAAACTCACCTGCTTAGGTTCCCAGACAATGAGGTCAGCCAGGTTGCTATGAAACATTCCTGGAAAGGTGAAGCAAAGGAACCTGGAAATCTACCTATAGCAGAGGTCCCCAGGGACCGGTTCCGTGGAGAGAGGATTTTTGTAGACCAGAGGGGGCGTGGTTTCATGTACTGCCTGCATCTGGCGGATGGGGCTTTGCTTGTTTGCGCAGACCGGTTTCTGGCATGTCGCGGCCCGGTGCCGGTCCATGGACCGCAGGTTGGGGACCCCGATCTATAGCATCCTTCCATGCTCTCGTCTCCACATATTTAATACAGGTGAGAAAGATCTATGTTTTACAGACCCAGAGTGCCTCTCATTGATGATCAAGTTGCATTCTAATATCAGTAATAAATTAATGGCAATGCATTTTTAGTGCTGTATTTACCAACAAGGAATAATGAGGTGGAGGAAGGAAGAAATGCTGAAGCAATTGGGGAGTGTGCCTTTGCGACAACACAAAAGGAAATTAGCAGTTTGACCCAGTTTGGTATCTGGAACAGACTGTTATCATTTGCTGTTTTACAAAATTAGGGTGGCAATGGTAAAGGGGAACTTGGTCCATTTTAGATAAAGAAACAAGATTTTTCAAATTATTCACATTATGGGAGTTGATCCTAACAATATTTTGATAACTTTAAGATGTGCAAACTTCAGTTCTCATATATCCCAAGATTAACAATTTTGAGAAACACTAGTTAGAGGAAGATTTGCTGAAGGCAGTGATCTTTACTTGTACCATATTCATGTATTTGAAATTGCCACACTATTTTAAAATGTATATTGAGAGGCTAAAGAAAAGGGGTGAAAAAATCCGTGGGACAAGGATCTAAAGGTCATTTTTAATTGCTCACAAAAATTAACAAATGATACAAACGAATGTTATGTTAACAGGTTAAATGGAGGAAATTTGTAACATTTGGGGCCCACGGGAATACTGTATTTCGAACTTGGGCCAAACTTTAGATTGTGGTCTCCAAAGGAAAGAATAGACACTTGGTCTCAACACAGCTGTCAAAGCAGGAAGCATTATCAAGCATAAAGCCTCCATCAAAGAAAGATAAACGGTTAAGATTACAAAATAAACATCTTGCCCAATAAACTAAGTAGAAGGCAATTTTGTAGTCCCAAGTCCTCGAATCTCATGTCAACCATTTATTTCCTTTTTTTACAAGAACATCAATTTTATGAAGCAAAGCGAATTTGCAGCAGGCCATTTTCCTTTTTTCTCTAGATTAAACTCTCCTGCAAGTTTTCTTTTTTCTTTCCACCCATATGTTCTTTGCTATGACCATATATTTTAATACATTTAAACCTAATTCCTGTCTGCTCTTTTTCTTCCTCCTATGATCAGATTCCTTTCTGTTCTATTTTCTTCCCTCCTCCTATTTTTTTTTGTTGTTGTTCTCTTTCCTGCAGGTCAGCAACTATTCAAGCTGGTTCACAATCAGTTTAAAGGGCCTAGGCAACACTAAATCCAATAAAAACTAATACTATCGGACACCGGTGGCTAAGACTAGCTATGATCATTAGGAAAGCATCAAATCAATTAAGAAATTAGAACTTGGCACACTGACAAAATTATGTACTACTAACAAAATACTATGTAACATTCTGGATTATGTTTTAATAATGCAGCTTCAATCATTGTACTGCTTTTATGATTGTGTTGAATCATGATTGTGTTAGTATCACATCAATTTCTTCTTGCAGCATATTGCTATAGATGTTGAGCTACTGCTTGAAACTAGCAACTTTAGGATCAACAAACCATCATGTGACTATATATGTAATTGTTCCTTAGGTTAGCCATTAAATCTTAAGCTTTTACATTTCAGATGCTATTTTTTATTATCATCCATTATTATTTTCATTTATTTGTCCCTTCTCTTTCCTTCCCCAAACCTGAATTCACCAGCAGATGGCAACAAAGGCTTGAGAGAGAGGTGAAATTAGCCACACCTTATTCACATGCATACATATACAAATTCTAAAGGCTTATAAATATATTCTGATATCAATGATTACAAAATGTTTAGCCATAGGCAAGGCTAGTCCCGTCACACATTCAAAGAATAAATAACTACAGTGTATTGTACATGATAACAACTGGGTTCAGTTCAGGTGCTTGTAACATCTGTTTATGTTTGATAGTATGTTCATTAAGCTGTACTAATTTATTTTTCAGGAAAGAAAGAAAGAAAGAAAGAAAGAAAGAAAGAAAGAAAGAAAGAAAGAAAGAAAGAAAGAAAGAAAGAAAGAAAGAAAGAAAGAAAGAAAGAAAGAAAGAAAGAAAGAAAGAAAGAAAGAAAGAAAGAAAGAAAGAAAGAAAGAAAGAAAGAAAAAGACTGTTTCAGATGTTTGCTAGAAAACAAAAAAACAAAGAAAGTCAAGGCATTTTCAAGGTTCTACTTGAAGATTAAATCACCAAAAATAAAATTAGAAACCTATGTTTCCTAAGAATCTAGCTGAATATGTAAATAAACTGAGAAATCAGTTTGGTACAGAGGTCAAGGCCCAAAACTAGAAACCAGGAGACTGGAAGTTCTAGTCCAACTTTAGGCCCGAAAGTTATCTGGGTAATTTTGGGCCAGTCACCCTCTTTCAGCCCAACCCATCTAATGAGCTTGTTTTTGTTGAGGGAAAATAGTAAGAAGAAGGAATTTGCTATTAAAACTAAAGACAGGGAAATTAAGGATTAATAAAATATTTTTAATACAGTTCACAATTGGATATATTCACCCCCTTGAGTTATTTACAAAATACTAAATGGCAGAATAAAAAATCTATTTAAAAAATTAAACAATTGGGGAATTTTATTGTTTTTGTTTTCCCTCACCCTGAGGGTCACTACTACCGGTAGCAGAAAAAAGTCACCATCAGTCCTCCTCCTTTATTCAGTATGTGGTGGGATGGGAATGTTCAAGAGTAGGCAAGAATTTGTGAGGGAAGGTTTCGTTTCATACTGCACACTTGATAGATTGCAGGCTCCATACCTGACTCCTAATTCCTCTGGACATGAGTCTAGCTGCCTTTTAATAGAGCACTAAATTTGTGGCTAAACAGATTGCTACAGAGGACAGGAAAAGAATAAAGGAGAAGGGAGCATGCCCACTACATTGGAGGTGCTTGCCCCTGCTTGAAACTGAACTCCACTCCCATACTTATAACCTGCTAGTAGTATGCCAAGTAAAAGGCAAGGGATTTTATCTGTCTCTTTCACTCCTTCATTATCTCGTTCTGTCTATTTCTCACTCTCTCTCTCTCTCTTATTCAGTCTGTCACATCGCTCAAGAAATTGTTAGACTTTTGTTTAAGATACAAGCCTTGAGTATTAGTATAAAAACTAATACAAGCTAAAAAAAATAAAAAGAAATAAGTGCACAAAAAAGGAATTTTTTTTAAAAAATAAGAGAAATAGAAAAGTAAAAATATAGTAAAGAAAAAGATATGAAGAAGTGACTTCCCACTTCATTACAAGTATAGCTTCTGTTAAAATACAACAAATGATCTTTTCTTCCCAAAGCCCATCTTTTATCATTAAACAAATCCACAAAGCATTGTCATTTCAGTCCTGGTGTCAGCAAAAGTCCATTAAGGGTTACCAGAAGACACTGCAGTTTGAACACAATGGCTAGTCCCTCCTCTCCTGGCGCTCTAAACCTACAGGAGACCATTGTCTTTTGAGGAGTTGCTGTCTGGAGCACTTGTGGGAAATCTCAAGTCCTTTCCTTTCTGGAGAGGAATTACAAACAGCCAATCTTCTTGCTGGCTTTTCATTCTGCTGCGATCGCTGGACCCACTTGGACCCACTTTCTGCAGAGCTATCGTCAGTCCACTATTTGTTCTGTCACAAGGCCCAACACAAACAATTTGGAGGATGAAGAGGGAAAATGTTTAATTCTAAAAACCACTAAGAATTACTTTAAGCTGACTTTCTCGTGAACTGGAAAGGAGATGAATATGTGCTATTTTTTTTTTAAAAAAAGAGGGTTAATTATGCCACAGTCAGAAACATGCAAGCATAAGTGTACAGCCTTTTCCCCAGGAGAGTGGTTCAGTTCCTCCCCAATATATTGATTGTTCTTCCTTTTTGCACTTTTTCAGCTTTTCAATATTCCTTTTCCAAACTGCGTTCAGAACTATATACTATACGGCATATTAACTTACAGCATTTTTCTTGATCTCATGGTTGCTTCATGAAGGTTGAACCAGTTGATCCATTTGTCCTTCTCAGGTTTGGCAACTGCTCTTTTTAAAATTCTGCCAGCAATATTATAAATTTCAATAATTTTTGGAAGCCTTTTGATGTGTTATCTATGCTGCACATTGATATTAGAGTTACTCTTACATGCTATATTTAGGCTTTTCTATAAGCCATTCTTACAACTACCATTCTAGGAGACATTTGTACATATACATAGTCTATCTTTTCTAGGTTTCATGAATAGAAGGAATGACTACCATATTTTATCAAAGGCGAGGGCAGACTCCTGGTTTAAATCCTTACAGCAAAGCTGGAAATTTCATCTACTCATACTTGCTTCAATGTCCAGAGAAAACTGAACCCAACTGGAGAACAGATCTACGTGAAGAAAGAATTAGAACTGGGCTTACCTTTGATGATGTGTTTACTTTAGCTTGCTGTAACCAGGGGAACGCATTGTTTGTGTGCGTTGAATTCACAGAAGAAATTCAAACAACTATCCCTGGTTTCCATGGGTGTCCCCTAATGTACTTGTCATACTTTGTTTTCACTATTGCAGAATAGTAGAATATGTCCAGCACTCTATTTTGTTTTCTTTATTTGTGTGTTTATCTGCACTAGCCCATTTGTCTTAGATTTTCTGAAGCTTAGAATCTATATCTTGGGCACTTTATCAATAATTTATCAGCCATATATTTGGCAGGGTTTGAAATATGTTTGATTCAGACTATGCAAACGGACAAAGGATATGAAATCTGTAAGGAAAACTAGTAGATTTGCTATATATACTATAATTCTCAGCAGGAAAGTTCTCAGGGTGACTTAAAAATAAGGAAACAAATAAAAAATAAAATAGACCTAATAATAGTAAACCATTCTGTATAATACTCAATATTATTTTATTCCTCTACATCTATGACAAGAGCAAATTTAATTAGAACTGAAATTAGGATGAATATTTTTAAGTTTTGGATTTCAAAGTGACTACCTTGATTTAGGATTACACATAGTGATGGCATGTGGATCTCGGGATACTTGCTTGATGTGAAAGCAAAAGTAACACTTTTGAGGTTTAAAAAATTGCAGCAACTTGAGAACTTTTATTTTCATTTTTTCTGTGATTGCATTCAACACAGCACTGTGATATTTTAAAGAACAACGTTTTATCAACATTTATAAGTTTCTATAGGCAGTTGTCTTATTAATTATGCATTATAATACATTTAAAACTTAATGGCATTGTTAACATAATTTGTAAATGTACCATTCGAAGCCTATTGTATTATCTTTAAGATAATTGTTACAGGCCAGTGTAAGAAACTGTACTTTAAAAATACGCTTGTCTTTAGAAATATACTATAAAAATTCCTTTTTTATATTCAAGTGCATAATGTTATTGGTATGTTTTCTATAACACTGCTTAATCAGAATCGACAATACCCAGATGTATGACTATTAAAGTGTCTTTGTTCTTCATATAGTATGCCTAGTGCATATTAAGCAGCAAGAAAAGAGTGCTGTGTCTGATGGTTTGATTCTGCATTTTCAAGCTTATGCAATGGTTCTGAAGCAAAGACTGCCAGCTTTGTGTCAAACTGAAGTCAAGGCAGGGTTTTTAGGTTAAGTAGTACATTATTTCAAAGAAATAAGAGGAACATAGCTATAATCAGAACCCATCAGAGACAACCTGCACAAATCACTATGCCTGATTTGTGTGTCCATATCTTGGATTGCCAGAGGGAAAATTTGAAATGCTGTACACGCTGTGCTTTTGAAAAATTCAGGACCCTGTGCTAATTAAAACACAGATAGTTTCCTCTGAATTTTTAGGCCTGGACTTGACCTAAGCCACCTAATACTACTTTCTGAAAGGTAAAACCCATACAATACCCTTTCTCCACTTGCACAAAACACAGCATAAATATGTCCTGGTTACATCTTATTATCTGCCATATCATCATCACGCTGGCTTCATCTCACCCACAACTGACGACTGAACCAGGATTAAATTGGGCTCAACTGGACCAGCAGCATATTTTCTATATTTTATCTAAAATATAGCAGATCTGTCAGATTTTATCACATACAGGTAGTCCATTCATTTAGTGACCATTGGAAGTTATATCAGCACTGAAAAAAGTGACCTAAATAGTTTTTCACACTTATGACCGTTGCAGCATCTCCATGCTCACATAAACAAAATTTGGATGCTTGGGGCAACTGGTTCATATCTATGACGGCTGCAGTGTCCTGGAGGGGTCATGTGATCACCTTTTACAACCTTCTGACAAGCAAAGTCAACGGGGGAAGCCAGATTCACTTAATAATCATGTGACTAACTTAATAGCTGTAACAATTCACGTAACAACTGGGACAAGGAAAGTCGTAAAATGAAGCAAAACTCACTTAATAAACGTCTCACTTATCAACATAAATTTTGGGGTCAATTGTGATCGTAAGTCGAGGGCTACCTGTATTACGTTGGAGGCAAATCTATACTGCTATGACTTGAAATAGAGACAGCCTGAATGGTACGTTCTGTTTTAGACGTTTTCTGCCGATAGACATTCCTATGCTTTTAATCTAAAAAACAAAGGATTGATCGAAGAAAAATATCAACCCCTGTACTTTAAATAAACATATATTGGGGAGAGGGAGGTAAGCAGCATGTCTAAAGTTGATGAGCACAAATGCATAGCATTCCAAAAATAGTCATGATTTTGGATGCTTAAAACCAGGGTTTCATATACCTGTTCTGTTTATTCAGTAGAAGAGCCCTTAGCTTCATGTATGCATGCATGCATGCGTGCGTGTGTGTGTTTGTGTGTGTGTGTGTATAATGGTTCAGGTTATTATAGATGCTACTAAATGCATACCTAATAAACCTGGGCAACCACGTGCTCCTAAACTGTTCTGTACCTACCAGGAAGAAGCACAGCAGATACTATTACATTTTTTTTAAAAAAGGAATCAAGTGACTAGAAATTATAGACCAGATTGCTTGTTGTCCATTCCTTTGAGGCAGGCCAGGTCTAGAAACCGGCACAGCAGGCATTTCAGGAATGCCTTTGAATGTAGTAAGACAGAATAAAGAATTCCTCTTTGCCTCATCTTCTACTTGACGAATTCAAGGTGGGGTGATTTTGAGTTTCTTTCTCATGCTTATTCTCTCCCCCACCCAGGAATCTGTAGCCTTTTGGGGGGGGCAAAGCTCCCCCTGAATGCTTCATGCACTCCTTCCCTGTCAGCTCCACATTCCTTTACAGCAGGGGGTTCCTAAACCTTTTTTTTTTACTCCATGTAATCATAATGTGTACACCTCTCCTAAAAACCTAAGCACCGGAATGAACACAAATGAAGAATGAAAACAATACAATGACTCTTTGGGAAAGGTGGATTTAGTGTAAGGAATGTCGTACTAAAAGGTTCTGCACACCCAACTCTGCACTCTGTTTCCATCTCCTCACAGGAGGTACGTCTCCCAGCTTGGGAAATCCTGCTTTACACTAACCCCTTATGATAAATGAATTTGTGACCCTGCCCTATAAAATTAATTTTATTGATGTTAGGGTTGGGCAAGAAGTAAATATACCATTTTAATTTATACAATAAAATGGATATATCCCAGGATTTTTTTTTATACAGGTAGTCCTCAACTTACAACCACAATTGAGCCCAAAATTTATATTGTTAAGCGAGACATTTGTTAAGTGAGGTTTGCCCAATTGTATGACCTTTCTTGCCACAGCTGTTAAGTGAATCACTGCAATTGATAAGTTAGTAAACCGGTTGTTAAATGAATCAGTTGTTACATTAGTAACCCGGTTGTTAAGTGAATCTGGCTTCCCCATTGACTTTGCTGGTTAGAAGCTCCCATGACCCCAGGGACATTGCCACCCACATAAATATGAACCAATGGCCAAGCACTTGAATTTTGATCACGCGATCATGGAGATGCTGCCAAAATTGTAACTGTGAAAAATGGTCATACGTCACTTTTTTTCAGTGCTGTTGTAACTTTGAATGGTCACTAAACAAACTGTTGTAAGTCAAGGACTACCTGTCCTTTGCAGCACAGTCATTCTCCCACTCTGCGCTTACGCAGGTGAAAGGAGAATCAAAGTGCCAGATGAGTTTCACGCCCTTTCACTTTGTCTGTACAAGCCTCAGATGTTCTAAATCAACGGTTCTCAACCTTTTTCAGGCTGCAACCCCGACCTGCGCCGCGCATGTGCGGCGCGATGGCCCGCATCGCGCATGCACGGTGCTACACCGTGCATGTGCGGTGTTACCCCCTGCGCCTGCCAAGGCATAGGCCGCCGCCCGTTCAGGGCGGCGGCGGGCAGGACCAGGTGCTCCTGGGCGGCTGCGGCGGCAACGGTGAAGGGCGACCACGGGCTGGGCCACCAGCTGGCCCAGTCCAAGGGAGGTAAGACACCCGCTGGGCCCCACGTGCGCCAAAAACCCTCCCTGTGCCCGCCGCTGCCCCTTTAGCTTTGCCTTCGCCGCCGCCCATTTGGGGTGGCGGCAGGCAGGCCCAGGTGCTCCTGGGTGGCCACGGCAGCAACGGCGCAGGGCGACCACGGGCTGGGCCACCAGCTGCCCCAGCCCAAGGGAGGTAAGTCACCTGCCAGGCCCCACGCGTGCCAAAAAATCTCCCTGTGCCCGCCGCTGCCCCGCTAGCCTTACCTTCACTGCCACCCATTTGGGGCGGCGGCAGGCAGGCCCAGGTGCTCCTGGGCGGCCACGGCAGCGACGGCGCAGGGCGACCATGGGCTGGGCCACCAGCTGGCCCAGCCCAAGGGAGGTAAGCCATCCGTCGGGCCCCACGCGCGCCAAAAACCCTCCCTGCGCCCGCCGGCCTCCCACCTCCCACCCCTGGCCCTCTTTTACTTACAGTTTTAGTAGTTCTCAGCAGGGAGGGGTGGAAACTTCTGGAGAGCTCGCCTTCGCTGCAGACAACTTGCAGCACCGTTTGCAGACTGGGACTTTTGGCGGGCTCAGCAGGGCAGAGACAGCCTGGACAATTCCTATTGGCTTTTGAAAGCCAATAGAATTACATTCTATGCAAGAGAGTCTATTCTATTGGCTTTCAAAAGTCAATAGAATAAGAGGGAGTAGCACAGCTAAGGAAAAGGGGGGGAAAATGGCGTAGCACAGCTAAGGAAAAGGGGGAAAAAATGGCGGACTGCGTTGTTTGGCGACCCCCGTGAAATGGTCGTTCGACCCCAAATGGGGTCGCGACCCACAGGTTGAGAACCGCTGTTCTAAATTAAAACAACCTGTGACACTTCTCCTACATAAGTTTTAAAAATAAATAAATAAATAACTGACCAGGTTTCGGGGGGCAAGATGAAAACCCTTAGGGGCTCCTGATTCATAGCTTGAGACCCCATGCCTTAGTATAGGTGTGGATGTAATGTGGAACTGATGTGGCAATGCAATGTGGAATCTAGTAAATACAGTATATAGCATTTGGCAGTACCTACAAAATCCTATGCATTTTCGGTCTCAGCACTGACAGGTGAACTAACTGCTAGCCTGCAACAAACTACACACACACACTTTAAAATGTTTTTGCCTGATTTTGCTAAGCTACAGACTGTGCAGTGTAGTTATGGTCCATAAAACAAGACAGGTAATAAAATCTTTAATTAATTAAATTCTAAAAGCCACAATAAAACCAAACAGAGGCAACCAGTGCAATGAATTTTTAGTTTCCCCTCCTGCCTCATTCAACCTTGATGCCTCCACTTCAGCTATGAAAAATGAGTTCTTTACCTGCAATCTTACAAGAAAGTAAAAGCAACAAGGCACCTGTGATAGAATGTTATTGGGATTAGGAGGGAAGGAGTGCATTCCAGAATAGCAAAAGACAACACAGGTTAGATTGTGTGGGAGAAAAAGGGTGAAAGTGGCTCCTTCCTAGCTGTACATGCTTATGGTACAAGTTTAATTTGGTTTATAGGTGAGAAACAATAAAGGAAAGACTCAAAAAAGTCCTAACATGTCTTTCTTGGTTTTGGAACATGACAACACCTCACTATTTGGAAGTCTTTACTCTTTCAGATGACTCTGATTCAGAATCTAGGCTTACATCTTGAACCTACGAAAATATACAGCTACAGAGAGCCATGGTGGCACAATGGCTAGAATGCAGTATTGCAAGCTAATTCTGCCGACTGCCAGCAGTTCAATTCTCACTGGCTCAAGGTGGACTCAGCCTTGCATCCTTCCAAGGTCAGTAAAATGAGGACCCAGATTGTTGGGGGGCCATATGCTGACTCTGTAAATGGCTTAGAGAGAGTTGTAAAACACTTTGAAGCAGTATATAGCTCTAAGTCAGTGGTGATGAACCTATGGCACAGATGCCATAGGCAGCACTCAGAGCCCTCTCTGTGGGCACATGCGCTGTCGCCCCAGTCCTAGGCCTTCAGCTGGGTTTTATAAAACCTTTTCGCTTTAGGCCTCTGCCGCCATGTGGGAAAAAAAGGTTAAATCAATCAATTTCAACTTCTCACGGGATAAAAAAAGATCTTGCAAAGTTGGAATTGATTGATTGAACGTTTTAGTCCCGCCCAGTCTGCCATTACCACCACAGCCACGCCCACCCAATGGGCTATGCCCAGCCAATGAACCACGCCCATTGGCCACACCCACCCGGCACTCGACGATGCATAAGTGGGTTTTGGGTTGAAGTTTGGGCACTCGGTCTCTAAAAGGTTCGCCATCATTGCTCTAAGTGCTATTGCTAGTGCTATTTTTTTTCTAGAGATTTCTTTAAAAAGAAAAGAGTAACTTAACTATAGAAACCTATTGCACAGCAGGAACATGAGACTTAAATGTAGCTTACTAATTCACAGGTGGGAACTCATCCAGGACTCCATAGCAATTGCCACATTAAGTAAAGACCATAAAATCGTGGTGTCAGAAGGACCTTGGAGATCTAGTCCAGTGATGGCGAACCTTTTAGAGACCAAGTGCCCAAACTGCAACCCCAAACCCACTTATGCATTGTTGGGTGCCGGGTGAGTGTGGCCCATTGCCTGGGTGTGGCCTATTGGGTGCTTGTGGCCTATTGGGTGGGCGTGGCTGCGGTGGTAACGGCAGACTGGGTGGGACTAAAAAGTTCAATCAATCAATTCCAACTTTGCAAGATCTTTTTTTTTCCGCAAGAAGTTGAAATTGACTCATTGATTGAATCTTCTTTTTTTTTTTTGCACATGGCGGCAGAAGCCTAAAGCGAAAAGGCCTAGGACTGGGGCGACGGCGTACGTGCCCACAGAGAGGGCTCTGAGTGCCGCCTATGGCACCCGTGCCATAGGTTCACCACCACTGATCTAGTCCAATTCTCTGCCCAGATTATGGGAGGGAAATCCAACTCATTTGGACAACAGCAGGTTAGGGAAAGTGTATGGAAGTTGTATCTGGTCTTGAAAAGGAAGTGGGAGAGATTAAACAAATACTCTGCTCTAGGAAAATATAAAGCATAAGAAAGAGGCTCAGAACAGCCCTATCTTGACTTTAAAAAGGGGGAGTGAAGATTTTGGGCATTCTATCAAGATTATGTTAATATAATTTACTTAATATTTCTTCATGTGCTCAACTGTTTAACTTAAATGGTGGTTGAGCGAGCAATCAATTAAAAAGATTGCTACCACCTAATGGCTGAAAGGTCAAATAGTAGTCACAAAGTGACCGAAATAATGTCTGGTTTAAGGCATATAACTGAAAATGCAATTCAAAGAACTCAGCTCTTGAACTTTTAAAGCAGGGGTCTTCAAACTTGGCGACATTAAGACTTGTGGACTTCAACTCCCAGAATTCCTCAGCCAGGCAAAGACCCCTGCCTAGTGCAGAATTCCCTTCACAATTGCCACAAGGGGTTCTTGAAGAATCCCTTGTTTCTCTTCACATTATGTTCTTAGGGTAGTTCCCCAATCCCCCACAGCTGACCTTTCTCAAAAATTTCTTAATTTTAATGTATGCAATTGCATACATTATCATCATTGCATACATCCAGACCATCACTAGATGACAGTCAAGATATTTTTTTTCAAAAGCCCTAAATCTTTGCTCCACTTAGTGGTTGAAGTATTAAATAGCTGACCCACAGTTATCTTCTATATAAATAAAAATGTAAATGTTCATTTGTTCAGAATCTTAAATCTCTGAAAGTTCTTCACCGATTGCTTTGAAATTTTGACACAACGTTGCATTCGAATACGCGTGTGTTTTTATATAGCTATATTATATAGATGTCACACCTGTGACAGGTAAAAACATGCTTTTTAAAAAAACAGTGCCATCTGTTGGACGTAATCTCTATATCTGCACACACAATGGAAAAACAAAAATATTGTATACCCACAAGCATTGTGAAATTAAACATATTACAAACGTGCGCTTTCTCTTTTCTTTCTTTTTCATTTAACCACACTGAGCCACAGCAATGCGTGGCTGGGTACAGCTAGTAAGGAATAAAAACTTGAATTGCCAATAGAAAGGGAAAGAAAAATGGAAAAAAAAGAAGATATGGCAGGTGCATGCCAATTGAAGGACACTTTTCACATAGTGGATGATGTTTGGCAGATGTTGGAATATTGCACATCAACTGTATACACAGTTAGGACCGCAACATCACACAGGCACATAAATGTGTGCTGTGGGAGCCAAGAGGAATTCAGATGACATCATTTTCAACTTGCTCCAAAATGCAAAGGGAAAACAGCCCAGGAGCTGGGTGGATGGGACCAAGTCTAATATGAAGCATTGCACTAATGCTTAGGAGACTGAGGAGCATGGAAGCAGGAAACTATCTTAAATGTGATTAATATTTATATGTGTCTTATATGTAAGGGTGTAGGTCAGCGGTTCTCAACCTTTTTCAGGCCGCGACCCTGACCTGCACCGCGCATGCGCGGCACGATTACCCGCACCGCGTATGCCGGCGTGACAGCCCGCATTGTGCATGCGCGGTGCTACCCCGCGCATGCACTGTGCTGCCCCCTGTGCCGGCCGAGGGGAAAAGGGGGAAAAATGGCGGACTGCGTTGTTTGGCGACCCCCATGAAATGGTCGTTCAATCCCAAATGGGGTCGTGACCCACAGGTTGAGAACCGCTGGTGTAGGTCTACACATATGTTGTATATAGTATGTTTTAAATGTGTGTTATGTATGCATACACTTTGAGAGCAAGCAAGTAAATTTCATTTTTAATGTGTGCCATTGTGCCCACAGGAAAAAAATGACAATAAAGGTTATCTAATTTAATATAATCTAAATTAGGATTACCATATGGGCTGCTAAAGTCCAGACAAGGTGGCAGAAAGTGATGGCAGTTACCTAGTGGTTATTCAACTCAGGTTGTTTAGCCTTAACTAAATTTCAAATATCGTGTTACTATTGTTTGAAATATTTGGATTTTGTCCTTCCACAACAGAATACTATAACTATATACAAAGATGGCTGCAATCACATACTTCGGATGTGATTCATGGTTTGTGGACTTAAAGTAGAAAATTCTGAAGTCCTTGATGTGCTTTGAGCTTGGTTGTTTGCTTGCAGATGTCCGAAGTCTAATTGATAAAAGCAGCACTGTGGCATATGATGCAACTTTCCTCTTTTTCCATATGTACTGTGATGTTACACACATGCTTCCAAGTGGATGCAGTTTATAGCAATAACACTTAGACTTTTATACTGCTTCACAGTGCTTTTACAGCCCTCTCTAAGTGTTTTACAGAGTCATCATATTGCCCCCAACAATCTGGGTCCTCATTTTACCAATCTCGGAAGAATGGAAGACTGAGTCAACCTTGAGCCAGTGAGAATCAAATTGCTGACAGTCAGCAGAATTAGCCTGCAGTACAGCATTCTAACCACTGTGCCACCAGAATATAGGATGCAATACTGTTTCACCAGCCTGAGGAACAGAGCAAAATGGATGCTAAGAAGACTAAACAAATGGCCCAGGTTCATCAAACATGCTAAACTATCAAAGCAATAACAACAACCCCACACCAAACAAAATTAATAAAGGTTAGTTAGCAAATACATTCATTTTCCATCCATATTGTATGAATATATAGCTACTATTTTCTCAAAACTAAGAAACAAGATGAATGGGGAAATACTGTATGTGAATACTTTAAAATGGGAAATAAGGAAAATTGGACTTTTCCCCCTCCTGAATAAAATCCCAGGAATGAGGGCGGAAATGGCAAAAATATCAGCATACTTGAAAAACCGATCCAATGAACAATTTGTGACTGACTGGAAACAGTGGATAGACTATATCCAAGAGAGACACCAATCAAACAGAATGCAGCTGGCGTTCAGCTAAGGATCGATGGGAGGAGGGATGAAGGGCTAACAAATCAGATGTTTACAAAAACTAACACCCAACGTTGAATGTATATGTTCTATAACTAATGCCTCTTAACATAATCTTATGACTAACGTTGTTTGCTTTAATATTGTTAAAGTAGACTGAATCTCTACCTCAGGATATGAAACTTTTACCTCAGGATCTCGGGTTGGGGACCATAAAAGATTGCACTAGTAATGGGATGAAGTCAACCCAGAAGCGCAAACGCACAATACGCGATAGACTAGATACAGTAGATAGACCATATATAGGAGAAACACCAATCAAACAAAATGTATTCGGAGTATACTTGAAGATGTAAGGGAGGAGGGAAGAACGTTTACTAAAACAGATGTTTACAAAGATTAATACCTAATGTTGTATGCTAGGTTCTAGGAAGATTGCTTAGCAATAGGATCTTATGTTTAATGTTGATCACATTAATATGGAAACGGATAGGGGAAACACCAATCAAAATAAAATGTAACAGGAGTATAGTTGAGGCTAGACTCGAGGAGTGGGGGGAAAAAGGCTTACTAACTCAGACGTTTTCAAAGACTAATACTTAGTATTGTATACCAGGTGTCATGATGATTGCTGCATAATATGTTTTTATGTTCAATGTTAATGGTTTTAATAAAAGAATTTTTATAATAAAAAAAAAAATCCCAGGAATGAGGAAAGGTTATTACTGGATAAAAGTTTTAGATGAATCCAGTATCATCCTTGGCATTTTCTGAACTTTCTTCTCTGCTTAGTTCAAAAGTGGACATGAACCATTATCCCATTATATCAGACATGTCAAACACAAGGCCTGTGGGCCGGATGTGGCCCGCAAAGTGGTTTCATGTGGCCTGCGAAGCCATCCTGAAAACAGTGAGGGAATGGCCCCCACTGCCTTGGCGCTGGCCCAGGCCAGCCAGGAGCCAATGTACAATTTTGTGGTGGGCATCTATGTTGAAATGCATTCAATCTTAGCTCCAGAAGGCCGTCTAGAAACAGTGAGGAACCAGCCCCTGCTGTGTCGGCCCCACCCCCTGGATGCATGCTGGGGAGGTGTCACCCTTTGTGAGGAATGAAGAAATGGACCATGCCTTGGTGCTTGCCCCGGTCCCACCCTCTTCTGCCAGAGACCCTCAGATCTGTCCCACTCCTGCCCAAGCCCCCACAGGCACCCTTGACGCGAACAATGTAGAGCTGGCCATGCCCACCCAGTAGGCCACACCCACTCCATCCATGGCCACCCAGTAGGCTGCACCCACTCTGGCCACACACCCCCGCCCCCGCCCCCGAGGCAACTGCAATGCTGATGCGGCCCTCAATGAAATTGAGTTTGACATCCCTGCATTATATCATTATTTGGCATTAGGGCTGAGGCAGCTGGAAGTTGTAGTTCAGCAACATTTGGAGGTCCAAACACTTTCTAAGCTGCTTTAGCTGTTGACACTACCTCACAATTCAAAACATGGTGAACCACGAGGGAGCTGTCTTGCTTATTCCAGTAATCAGGGCCTTGGGTTTTATGCTCAAATCCAGTTCCAAAAACCCCGGGACCATGGAATTGATTGGATTGGACATAGGGGGGTTGCCAACTCCCTCCTCCACAAGCCCACTAATTTAAAATTGGAAGACACTCAATAATAGTTAAGGTGTGAATCGACATTGTATTGACAATATTATGAAATACAATTATTTGGCTGGAGTGTGATGCATTGCCAGTTAAGCTAAATATTTAAGATAAAAAATATCTTTTCAGCAAAAGAGGGGGAAAAACCATCCCTTTGGGTTTTGCTGAGTGGAGTCCAAAGTCCATCACATTCTCATTTATTTATTTAAAATGATGTTTATCACTTCCCTTTCTCCTGACATTTTCAAGAGAGCAAACAAGAACTTAGGGAAAGGTTTCAACACTTTAAAATCAAATACATTAATTAAATAGTAGCCAAAAGGAGCTTATGACACATCCTCAAAGTTACAACTATTGCACCACCCCTGTGGTCACACAATCGCAATTCAGGTGCTTGGCAACTAGCTCATATTTACAATAGTTGCAGTATCATAAATCAAGGACTGCCTATATTTTCACTTGGTTTGTGATATCAGTCATTGCAGCAAATTTGTGGTGTTCAAAGGCAAGCAAGATTTTCCACAGAACATTGGAGGGAGTCAAACATCTGCAGGATCTGTTTGATCCACCATGTTTAGGACCGCAGAGCACTATCTATTTCAAAAATGCCTCCCTACTAATAAAACCTGAAGCAAAGGAAAATTGATATTCATTTCTTAAAGTTTATTTCAGTTTTTTTTACCATAACATTCTATGTATGAAGGAGTGTAGAATTGACTTTGAAAACAGAGAAGGACTGAGTGTATGGTTAAGAATCATTATCAGAGAAAAATTAGGCAGTCATCAGAATGAGAGAAGTGTGAGGAAAAAAAATCAAATGAACCCCTCATTAATGTTGGGTCAGAAAGAAACTTGAGACACATTTTCAGGATTCTGTTATTCTACTTTACTTCAAGGCCTGGCCTATCTCAGAGGGCTGACATCCCAGGGCTCTGAATCTTTAGCTGCATTAGAAAAATCAGCACAAAAACATAAGGAATGGGGATAACACAATCCGCACAAAGAAACCCAGAACTGATGGATGGAAGTACTCCCATAAAGAAGTGGCTTATTTTACTCTGTGTGTTTGTGCATCTCTGCCGGTGTATAATAGATTAAAATGTGTATCAAAATAAAAAATAGTCAAATGTATGCAAAGGACATATGTCAGAGTTTTCATTCTCAAAGAAGACTCAGATATTTGGATATCAGGAGAAAATGATTCATCCTGTCTGCTGTGCATGTGCAGCTTCAATGCGCCAAAAATACTGGTGAAGAAGCCAACTACAATAGTAGCAAAAATATGTTCCACTTAACATCCTGAAAGCCAGTCTCTTTCTCTACTTAAATGTGTGGATATCTTTTTTATGTCCTGTTGTTCTGCACAGCAACTGAAGTAAAATAACTATGCAGGATACAATCTCGGTCTGTCACCGGGACCAGAGATTTTGTCTTCCAAGCCCAGATTGGATCCTGCAACATTGTCCTGGGACATGTATATTCTCCTTCATTCATGAAAAATAACTATCTTCATGTTTTTTGTGCAGCAGAGAAGAAATGCCTGTAAACACTTTGCTAAGCTATTCCCTCACTGTTGAAGGCGGATGAGAAGGAATAAAAAATAAAGAAATATTCCCAAGGCTGCGGTGATTCAGGATATTGCTTAGCAGTGCAAAAGACTGAGAGCAAATCTGACACAAGAGATTCAACATCCCAGCTTTAGGTAAAAGGCATAACAGACATTGGCAGTAACTCAACCAATGTCTCTGGTTGCCTCTTCGTGTATATACGAAACCCATCCTGATGTATGCCAAGCACTGAGAAAAGCTATATTTGGGTCAGATGGTGGCAGGGAGAATACACCACCCTTTTCTATTGCATGTTCAGGTAACAGACTGGGTGTTCAAAAATTACTGAGTGAAAAAAAAACTACATAGGTAAAGCAAAGATAAACATACTGTACAGCACAAGCTAGTGCAATTGTGGAGCAAACCAAACAATCCAACACTCATGCAAACGAAATAAAATTACCCCCCTCCCTCCATGACCATATTGATTTCACTGACACAACAGATATCCAAGCTGGATTGGAAGCTGTGCATTTTCTTCTCAATAATGAGTTGTTATTGAAATAACTGATAACCAGCTCTACAATGCAGAAAAGGATATCCCCCATTGCAGCTGTATAACAAATACTACTGAGAATTATTGCTAAAGTATGCTTCCTTTATCGATTCACAACATAATGGCATCAATCATGTGAAGACCAAGACTCTGAAAGTTATGATTTTGGAAGTGTCTTTTGTTAATAATTGGCAACATCCAGAAGAGATGCACTTGATTGTAGCTTGACCACTATTGCTATGTGAGTCATTATCCTCACTGATACACACGCCAAATGAACGTTAATGGGTATTATATATGTGTCAGCCTGAAGTACTGTAATTTTACAACCTCTGTTAAGAAACTGGGATAACTCTAGTTCTGTACTCAGAAGTTCCAGATAATCACATTTTCCAGGGGAAATAAATCTAACACACTTGCTACATTGTCCAGAAACTGATGCCTGGGGACATATATAAATATTGCAAATAAATAAGTACAATAATCTCTTCTTTCCACCAACACACTGATTTCATCCCTTAACTCAATTGAGATCTGTGTATTTGCTTCCTAATCATAAGCTCTTTGAAACAATTGAAGAAAGGATGGTTACTCTGCCTCCCCCCCTTATAGCTTTGATAATAACATTAAAGAAGCAGCAAATTTCTCCACATTTGCTCATTATTTTCTAGACTTCTTTCCTTCAGTGATGTTGTTAAGCAGACAAAAAAAAAAACTGAAGCAGGAAAAAAAAACCTCCATTTACTTAGGAATAAAGTAGTACCTACTGTCTATACTGCCGATAATATATAATCCAATTCTTATAAAAGAAGCTGATTCTCTCATTAAGTATAGGATTTTACCTACTGTGGCGCTCAAAAGTTTGTGAAGCCTTTTGAATGTTCCATTTCTGCTTAAATATAACCTAAAATGCGATTTGTCAAATGAGGTACAGAGAACCCAATTTAACAAATAAGTCAAAAACCACGTTCGTTCGTCTATTGAGGAAAACGATCCAAAGCTACATATTTGTGGGTGGGAAAAGAGGTGTACCCATCTTCAGTAGCAGTAACTGCCACAAAACATTTTCAATAACTGTTGATCAATCCGACACATCAGGATTTTTAGCCCTGTCGGTGAGCTTCCTCACAGTAACTGCCTGCTTCGGGTCCTTCCACCATATTTCTATAGGGTTAAGGTCTGGGCTTTGACTTGGCCATTCTGAAACATTAACTTTCTAGTGTTTTTAATCATTCTTTGGTTGAATGACAGGTGATTTGGGCTATTGGCTTTCTGCATGATCCACTTTCTCTTGTGCTTCACTCACAGAGAAATACACTGAAGTTTTTCTGTATAACTTGCTGGTACACTTCAAAATTCAATGATGGGAAAGTCATTTTGGTCCAGAGGTAATAAAGCAGGCCCGAAACAGGATTCAGCCCCCACGTTTCATACGGTAGATGGGATAAGATTCTTGTGCCGGAATGCAGTTTTTGCCTTTTGCCAAACATAATACTTTTTCGCTGAAGCTGAAAAATTCTATTTTGGTCCCATCCATCCACAGAACATTCTTCCAATAGCTTTCTGTGGTTTTGTAAATTGTAAGTTGGCAGCTATGTTCTTTTTGCAAAGTAGCAGTTTTCTTTTTGCAACTCTACCATGCACACCATTGTTGTTTAGTATTTTCCTGATGGTGATGACATTTGCTAATGCAAAAGAGGCCTTTAGTTCCTTAGATGTTATCCTGAGGTTGCAATCTCTCAGAGTATATTACATGCCTTGCTTTTGGAGTGATCTTAGTTGATCAAACAGTCTTGGTGAAAGTTACGATGTTGAATTGCCACCATTTATACACAATCTGTCTCACAGTGGACTAAACTCTTTGGAAGAAGTTTTGTAACGTTTTCTAGCCTGATCATAAAAAATCCCCGTCTTTTTGGAGGTCCTCAAAAATCTCCCTTCTTTAAACCAGTGGTTCTCAACCTTTTTAATGCTGCGACCCCCAACCGGTCGTAAGTCGAGGACTTCCCAACCGGTCGTAAGTCGAGGACTTCCCAACCGGTCGTAAGTCGAGGACTTTCCTGCTCGGGAGCACCACCCATGCTGGCAAGGGGCAGCGAAGACACAGGGCGACCAGCTGGCCCAGCCCAAGGGAGGTAAGGACCCCGCCGGGCCCCACGCGCGCCAGCAACCCTCCCTGAGCCCGCCGGCCTCCCACCTCCCACCCCTGGCCCTCTTTTACTTACATTTTTAGTAGTTGCTCAGCAGGGAGGGGTGGAAACTTCTACACAGCTCGCCTTCGCTGCAGACAACTTGCAGTACCGTTTGCAGACTGGGACTTTTGGCGGGCTCAGCAGGGCAGAGACAGCCTGGACAATTCCTATTGGCTTTTGAAAGCCAATAGAATTAGACTCTATTCAAGAGAGTCTATTCTATTGGCTTTCAAAAGCCAATAGAATAAGAGTGAGTAGCACAGCTAAAGGAAAGGGGGGAAAATGGCGGACTGCATTGTTTGGCGACCCTCGTGAAATGGTTGTTCGACCCTAAATGGGGTCGCGACCCACAGATTGAGAACCGCTGCTTTAAACCATGACACAGTTGTGTTCCAAAGGTCAGACTTTGATAGTGAATACCCAGAATTCTGTTCTTTAAATAAGGCAGCACTTCCCATATTCCCACCTGATTATCATCCCATTGACTAAACCCGATTCTAATTTCTCCTTCAAGTGAACTGATACTGCTAGAGCAGGGGTAGGCAACCTTGGCTCTTTTATGACTCGTGGACTTCAACTCCCAGAATTCCTGAGCCAGCCATAGCTGCTCAGGAATTCTGGGAGTTGAAGTCCACGAGTCATAAAAGAGCCAAGGTTGCCTATTTAGAGGTTCTCATACTTTTGACACACATAAATATGTAGCTTTGGATCATTTTACTCAATAATTGAAGAAGTATACATTTTAATTCATTTGTTTAATTGGGTTCTCTTTATCAAGTTTTAAATGTTTCAGGTTATTTTTATGCATAAATACTGAAATTTCAAAAGGGTTCACAACTTTTAAACTGAGATGCCACACTCAGTTTATCTAGGTTCACCCTTTACAATAACAGAGCTGCTGCCATAAGGATATTGCAAATCTATCTCAATTGTTCTCTGGTGGTGAAATATTCTAATCAGCCTATCATTTAAGAATAATTATATTGCTTCCTTTAGGTACCATTGATTGATAAAGGAAACGGGATGACAGAACCTGGGGGCAGTTAAAAAAGGATCAACCTAGAATCCTTACGTAGCCACAGGAGTATTAAAAAGTCCAAAAAGTCCCCTTAAACGCCTTATTTAACTCTAAGCAAGTGTCAACCATTAATTGAGAAGATTCTTGTGCATAGACTTTTAGCAATAAAACAGTTTAATTGAACCCTCACACCTGGACCTGGTCTTTTGCACGTGAAAATTACACAAAAGACCTCACTTAGGAGAAATATTTCCAAAACTATGAATCATGTCATTTGGGGGGGGGACGTGTAAAACTCTTGTACGGTGTGTGAGTAGAAGAGGAAAGTTTTAAATAAAATTGCACATCATATTCCTCCTGCAGTCCAAAGTTTACAGATTTCCCATCACACACCTGCTTGACTTCAAACATTTTTATTATTACAAATGTATATTATTTTATTTTTAAAAATCCACACGGAAGCCATTCAAAATAATTACAACAAAAATTAAAATACTGCAGATGTAATGAATGAAAACATAGTTTTTAACAGTCTATCAAGAGCAATGTAAGGACATTTTAAAAAGCACAAATATTTAATGAGGGCAAAGTTTATTGGATTCTCTTAGTTGCAAATGCCCAGCACAGCAGTTCCAAACTTTAAGCCAATTATTAAACAGAGTCAGGCAAGGTAAATTGACCTGGGGGATATTAGGAACTAAATTCCCCCATCTATACAACATATTTCTATTCACCTTTCATCTGCACTAGTTAAGCAAGGCCAAGTTTGGAAATTATATAGGCCAGCTCCTAAGTAATTAGCTTATTCTTCTTTTTACTTATCAATGAGAAAATCAATTGAGATCAATATTGCTGATAGTGAGTAAAAAAAACCTCTCCAATGATTAAAATTAGGAATAGGGAGGGTCTTGTATACATTAAGGAGTAAGCCTGGAGATGCTTTTTAAAAAGTTAAGACATAGACTCCTACAAAGAGTTATATCCCCTTACATCTTTCCTCTGATGAAACAGCACTGATTTCCTTTCCCCATGGAGTGGTTGGGGCACCCTCTAAAGCAGGGGTTCTCAACCTTGGCAACTTTAAGACTTGTGGACTTCAACTCCCAGAATTCCTCAGCCAGCTTTGCTGGGAATTGAAGTCCAGAAGTCTTAAAGTTGCCAAGGTTGAGAACCCCTGCTCTAAAGACTGGGGGGAAGGGGGGACACAAAGGAAGGAGAACAAAGTGTTGCATCAATAATACTTTACTGATGCAAAACATGATGATGTAATTATTTCCATTTAAGTGTAAGTATGCCATGGACTCTTAACAAGTGAAAACACAATTCTGCACTGGAGAAATTGAAATATTTAGTGCAACTGTCTGTCTGTCTGTCCGTCCATCCCTCCCTCCCTCCCCAACAGGCAAAAAATATGTTGGTCATCATGGACTATTGCTGATGAACTGAAGAGACGTTAAAGAGGACACACAAGGATATAATAAAAACAAATGCAAGAACTGAAGATGAATATGTGAAGTAATGTATAAAAGAGAACTGAGGGCAGGCAATCTTCCACAAATAGTTATACATGAGCAAATAAAACAAACAAAAAAGCAAACTACTTACAGATATAAGAATTATTAAACTGCTTTTCAAAAGGGACCATTTCAGTCCACATTATGTAATACTTTTTAGTGTCTACTGAAGACAGATTTTTTTAAAAAAAAAAATTAAATAGAATTAATTTACTACTAAATATGTAGGAGATAACAGTGCATTAAAAGACTCCCCCCCCACACACATAAAGCAATACATATTACTCTGCTGGCAAAACAAAGATTACACATGATCTTATATACAGTATGTTTATTTTTTGTCTTAAAACAGTTATCCTTACTTAAAAGTTGCTTAAGTACCATCAATGAAGATTATGAAGGGGAACTAAGCTTATTACGTTTATATAAAATATTATACATAATCAAATACTTCAAGCTTCCACTTCCCTAACAACAAGATGTCTTCCCAACCTCCCCACCCGCTTCCCACTCGACAAGATACAGTGTCACAGATTACAGTGCAGGACTTGCAGCTTTCACATGATTCTTCCTTCATTATGCAGTCTGCGCTACTGTTCATGTCATCCCTGCTTTGCTAATCATATTTTCTTTGAAAACCAGAAGAGAAGCGCTGCAGAATGAGGGTAGCAAAACGGGTCAATTGCTTGACGTCCACTTCCAAGAGCCAATGAGATAGCGACATGAAAACTCTAGATTAAAGCAAAGCTGCACAGTTATGAACATTTCTGTGTCCTGTTTCCATAACACACAACACATGATTTATTATACAACGTATTCTGATTTGTTAAAATTCCCCTGAAACAAAGCCATCTCACTTTAGTCCTGCAATACATGAGATACTCATCATATTATACACAAATAGTTCACCCTAGTAGGCCAAGTATGCCGCAAAGCCAAGATACACATAGAGAAAGAGTGCAGTAAACATTTCAAAAGTGTAAACCTAAACTTTCATCTATTCCCCTGTCAAAGCTTATTTGGAAGGCCATGAAGTATTGAGCACAGCTACATATGTATGCACAGACGCTGCAGGAAAATGGAACATAGCAAGACATTATTTTCCAGCAAATATGCAAAGATATCAATACAGAGTATAATCATGGCCATATCTTAGGGGACTGGAAGCTCATGGAAATAAAGCACATTCAACACAGATTATCACACTGCATGCACAGAGGAAGTTATATTTTGACAGAACTCACAATAGTTGCAGTTGCAACAAGAAGAAGGCTGGAGTAGCAAAAAGAAAATGGGTTGTTCATAAGCTGGTCAAAGTGAAATTTAATAACCTTCTCAGCTGCTGACCAGACATTAGCTTGAATGCAATAAGACAGATAAAATTGGAGACGTATGAAAGAAAAGGAATGTTTTCACTGAAGATCTGTATGGAAGATGCAAACTCCATCCAACAAAACTAATTTAGACACATGATGCGCAAAGTATTACAAAAAATAAAGTTTTTCGGGGGAGAAAGATCCAGTTATATATCTTCTGAAATAAATTACTTGTTATTTCATGAATCAGACACCTCTATTACACTCAGAATCAAAATTTCCCTTCCAAGCGAGTGGATCCACTGTCTAATTTTTTTACTATTTATTTATATTCCGCCTTTATTATTTTTACAAATAACTCAAGGTGGCAAACATACCCAACACAAATTTGTACTGCAGTCTTAGTATAAAGTTTTAACTTTTGTTAAGGGGTTCTTATATATAAGAAGATAAAAACCACAAGGCATAACCTTATGCTGTATAGTGTAAATGCCCATAAAATGCCTATATAACCTGGTTTCTTCCTCCATCTCTCTTTTTTAATAATTATTTTTAAAATATTGAGTGCTGCTTATTGTACTGTATATACTCTAAAGTATATATCCTTTCACATTTAGTGCAATAAAGTTAAAGTTATGGTGCTTAAAAAGCTTCTGCACCATGATGAGCCAAATTCCCACACAAAGAAATTGAATTCTATAATTTGCACAAACAACACAAATTTGCACTGATATCTAATTATTCTACTTTTTTAGTAGTTATGGGGAAGTAATAGTGATTACCCTTGGAAAACCCTATTCAGTTGCATTCCCTCACATTCTAAAATGTTAACTAAGAAATGCTTACTTTAAGTTATCTTCATACGTAGAAAGACAGAAAATCTACTTTAAAAAGAAGAAAAGTCAGAATATGGTGAATTCAACGATAAATTCTAAATTTCTGAATAAAACGCACTACCTTATTTATGTAGTTCTTTTAAAAAAATAGATACGGGAAGGACTTGCTTCATAGTCTATGCTGCTTCTGTTCACAGATACTATAACTAGTGATTTGACAAGTCTCCAACATATAGGATCTGTTCATAAGCTTTGTTATTTTTCATGTGAAGTGCTTGTCCAGGGTCACAATATTTCTTCAGGACACTTTGTGTCAGATCTTAGGGCAGAGATGGGCCACCTAGTGCCCTCCTCAAGGTGTCCTGAACTTTCATTCTTGAAAGTTTGAGCTAGCACAGCCAATGGCAAGGATTGTAGTCCAAAACACTGGAAGGACAGCATGGAGTCTATTCCTGTTTTAGGATTAAAAAGCATTTCAATATAGCATATCTTATCTACCACATCTAATCTGGATCAATCACCGCAGTGACACAACAACATCAGATGCATTTTGTACATGAGAAGGCCAAGCAACTTCAATACATTGTTCAACTACTCCTTTTTCAGTATTTGATCTGCTTCAACTGGATAATGAAGGAATAACAGCAATGACAAATAATGGCTTCTCAATGTTCACGATTGCAAGTCTTCTGCAACTGGGCAGATACTAATGCAAGAACAAAATTATTAGTCTTTTAAGGTGCCACAGCACATTTAGTTTGTTTCTGCTGCAAGTTTCAAAATCAAAGTCTAGGTAAGAAACAAATGAAAGATGCACATATATATTAGAGTACACTTCGTCCCTCCACCCAGCCTCCCCAAAGGAGTGGCAAAGCCTCCTTTGCCCTTTATCCCATTAATGCTGAATCCCAATTGTAGAGATTCAACACAGAGCAAAGACACCACTGCAGGTAACAGATAACCACTAAAGAAGACACTATAGACACATTTGTTCTACTGGAGCCACAAAAGTTGATGTCTTCTGCTTTGCTTTCATACCTTAATATAAAGCAAAGCTTCAGTCAATTCACTTGGAAGAAAATGACCAATCATCTATGGGATGCTCATCTGAATGATAAAAGGAACATTCATAATCTTCTGTTTGGTGTTCAATCCAAACACATAACATGTAATAGCTGCTGCAGAGACTTGGGTTGTATATTTTTCTTTTCTTCTTTTTTTTTTAAATATCTCATCTGAAAATTAGACTACTAAAAAGATAATAAAATACTCTGGAATAGTAAAATCTGCTGTTCTTGACATCCATGAGCAAAAGAGTAATATCCTGTGAAAATAACATAGTGCTTTTAAAAGGTGCATTATACCTGTATAGCTAAACTGGTCTGCCTAGTAAAAAAATTAACTATATACAAGCTTGAAAAGCCCAGGAGTTCAAGATTCCAAAAATTTAAAATCCTGGTAAAAGGATTTGGAAAAGGTTAGATTTATGGCAATTACTACAAGACGAGAAAGGTGCACCAGGAATCCTTCAACAATTCCATAGGTTAAAGAAGTTTAAGTGCTTGGTTCAGATCAGATCGAGTATAACCACAATGGAACACATGCGAAAGCAAGCTGAAGGGAAACTTCACAAGAATCTCCTTTATGGCAAGAAAGGATAAGAAACTGTCTCTTGTCTTAAAATAATTAGTAAATAAAAAGTTTGCAATTCTAAAATCTGCATCACAATTTGCATTTTTTTTGGTTCTTCTCATGGTTATGAACTTCATATTGCTGGAGTCCACTCATTGTTAGTTCATTCCTTTCTAACACCCTTTATGAAGAAGTCTCTTTAGTACCGGTGAGATTGGTGGGACGGATGGTACTGAGAACTCTGCTGAGATGATGTTGAATAGCCCATTGTATTCTGGGACTGAGAAGATCCCTGAATGTTGCTTTGGTAACTCAGGCGTGAACTGGAGTGCTACAAAAAAAAAAAAAGCAAAAAATTAAACATTTTTATGAAGCAGAACTGTATCATAAAAGAGGGGATGAAGGATGGCCATAAAGAATTATTGCAGCAAGCTCCCTCTCATTTCCTTTGGATGGGTTTAAGTACAGAAATGAGACTGGCCTGTCCGTCTTTTCCCATCTTTGTAACTTCTGCTTTGTCTATATGGCAGGGGTAGGCAACCTTGGCTCTTTTATGACTCGTGGACTTCAACTCCCAGAATTCCTGAGCCAGCCATGCTGAGGGAAAAGGGAGAGCTTTCCAAGCTGAGCCATTCTGGCTCAGGAATTCTGGGAGCTGAAGTCCACGAGTCATAAAAGAGCCAAGGTTGCCTAACCCTGGTCTATGGAATATTTAGCTATTGGAAATAGAATAAGTTAAATAACTAAAAGCAAGTTGCTAGCATTATCTTAATATTAATCGAATATATGCTATAATCTTTGAAGATGAGTTCATAAAACTGGATTTGATAGTGAGGACAAACAAGATACTAGTGAACTTCTCCTTGAAATCTATGTATAACTAGAGCCTCAAAGGCACATCTTCTTACACTGACTTACATGAAGAAACACTAATATTTTACTGTTTCCATGCAAATTAGCTAACCAGGTCTTGGGCTAAAAGTCCACAATCATTCTGGATTAAGGTGGGATTACATTCTGAGGTGCACTTTTAAACAGCTAGCTCTCTGAAGCAAAATCATGGTATAAGGCAGAGGTGCATATCTATGGGCTGCATACATTCCCACAAAGTTGGGGAATGGCCCCCAGATTACCATCCAAAATTTGTTCAAAGTTTTAGTGGCATCCTATATGTTCTGTGTTTGCAGTATCAATAAACAAGCAAGTTTAGCCATGTTTCAAGCATGTTAATTATGGGGAAAGCTTTCCATTTGATAAAATGCCAATTGGAAAGCTTATTTGGTATGAGTATGCTTAAATATAGAAAACAACTTGTCTACGTACCAATTTACATTAACCAAATAAAATAAAGATGGTTTGTCATTGAGAGATATTTTCTCTCAAAGAGGAAATTAGCTAGATATAGTAAATATAATGAAAGCAGCCGTGTCTAATTTGCATTTAGAAAATTTAGAAAATGGGAATGAAGAAAGGGATTCATAACCTTCAATACATAATATAAGAAAACAGCTTGATGCCAGAACTTGATAGGCCTGAATATATTTATTGATACTTCAGTATTAACTTTCTAAAAACCATTTAATGAAAATACATGCACATATACACAAATGCTATTATTTGTGACAGCTAATGTATCTTAATTTTGTAAAAATGAAGGTATCGTATGACTGTTCTTGCAGTTACCATGGCCAGATGAAGTCATAAATGTGCTAGAGATAATGCACAGAGCCCAGTGGAACAGGCAGAAAATATGCATAGAACTACAGAGATGATTATCTTCAACATGTAATGACCAGACTCCTGCACTCAGGATTATGAATTTGGATACAGCAACTTACTTTCCACAGGCATTATATTTCAATTTATTTAATAATAACAGCACATTTCCAGTCATTATGCTCCCTGCTAGTTAAGAATTATGGAAAATGGTCCAACATCTTTACTGATCAAATAGCTGGGTGAGGGATATAGAATTACTGTCTCTTTGATACCTGTAACTATCGGATGGAAACTGATCAAGGAGAGAAGCAATCTAGAACTAAGGAGAAATTTCCTGGCAGTTAGAACAATTAACCAGTGGAATAACCAGAAGCGGTGAATGCTCCAACACTGGAATTTTTTAAGAAGAGACTGGACAGCCATTTGTCCACAATGGTATAGGGTTTCCTGCCTGAGCAGGGGGTTGGACTCGATGACCTCCAAGGTCCCTTCCAACTTTATTATTATTATTATTATTATTATTATTATTATTATTATTATTATTATTATTATTATTTACAGCACTTTACAATAAACTTTACTTGTGAAACTTTATAGTATTATCAGCAAAAGAAATGCAAAAAGCTTCATCTTTTTGAACTGGACCTATCTTCTAATAAAACAAAGGGTATTGTTTTAATTAACCATACCTGTATCTCAAACTTTGAAAACTGTCTTGAACCAGATTTACCTTGAAAAGTGCTAATAAATTATTCCTTATGCAGGAATATGAGCCTTCATCCATACACACATTCATAAATTGAGCAGGGCCCATAAAAACATTCTAGTTCTAAGACAAGCCATCCTATAGCAGCATTTCCTTACTCATTTCCCCTCCATCCTTGGAGAGAAATCAAAGAAGATATATAAAGACTGGAAAAAAGGAACATACTTGATAGTCTGAAGGCATGACAGGCCCGCCTGAATTCGTGCCTGAAGGCCCAAGGCGTGGTTTCTTGTTTGGAGGCACCTGGTTGAGGCTGGAGTCCTGACTGTGCTGGAGGCCTGCCCCAGTCCCGCCACCTCCTGTCCCACCACCCCCCGCAGTTCCATTGGTCTGGGTGCTGTTTTGCTGTTGAGGTGCTGCTTGCGGCTGTGGTTGCTGCGGCTGCTGAGGTGCTGTTTGCTGCTGCTGAGGTCCAGTTTGTTGCTGATGTTGGTTCTGCTGCTGTTGATTCTAGATCAAATCCAAGGGAATGAGAGAGAGCTGAGATTACCATGAGGTTTAGTCTTAGGGTAGTTATTATTCCTGAATCCTCCTAGAAATGTATACAGTAGTACACTGGGTCGATAAGGGTGATATGACTTTTAGAGAGCCTAAGGAGATAGGAACATCTGTACTGGGATGAGAAAGGCTAAACTTCACTGAGCCATGAACCTTTTATATAAGCCTGACCTTCTCATGCCCGTCTGATACCAGGTCTCCAACTGAGCCAAGGACTATATAGGTTCCTTAGGAAAATCATGGAATAATGATAAACAAGGTTATCATTTAAATACCATACTGAATTCCCTCTCTTTTAGTAGGTGGTTTCCATTTATTCAGCCATTGTTTGAATGTCTTTTAAACGTATTACAGTGACCATCTTTTTTTTTTTAAAAAAAAGAGTTAATGTATGTGTGAGACACATTGGTGCCTCATAAATGAGTACAGGCTCCTTCACTGCCTCACCAATTTCTTCTGACTATTCTATATATACAGTAATAGGCTTTGCTTGAAATAATGGTATGTTTGAACATGTTCATTTTTTTAGAGGAAAGACAGCAAACTATAGCTTTTTTAGACGTACACTGCTCTGCTTTCTACTTTCACATCTTCTTCCATCAATTCTTTTAAAAAGACAGCCAGTTTGGTCCAGTGGTAAAGACACCAGGCTAGAAAGCTGGATATGGTGAGTGCAAGTCCTGCCTTAGCCATGAAATCTAGCTGGCTGATCTTGGGCCAGTTACTCTCTCTCAGCCCAACTCATCTCATAGGACTGTTGTGGGAAAAACAGGAAGAGAAAGATGTGTTGGATATGTTTGCCACCTTGAGTTATTTATAAATATATATAGTCTATAAACCTTGAAATGAAAAGAGATTTTCTTCCCTAACCCAATAGTAACAAAAGTAACGGAGGAAAAAAAGGAATATAAAATTTCCATAAAAGCTGCAAAGACCTTATCTCAAATCTTGAGATGAGATGGTTACAGCTTAAGTGCTTGCCTCTTATGCTTCATCTATGGCTTTGGTTGATTCATAGTAATTGAAATCCATATTACTCAAAATGTATGTTTCAGTATCAGAATTCCTGGAGACAATCATGGAAAACAAATATATAGAGAGGAAAGGAATGAATCTTTCAGTTAATTATAAAAAGAGCAGGGTATAGCTGATTGGGACATAGATTTTCCAAGTCAGGTCAAAGACAGAGAAAGTACTCCAGTGAACAGAATAATAAAGCAGCAGCAGAAAGTTTATACTAGTCTGAGGACAAGAAAAGATGGCAACATAACAACAAATCTTACACAAATCTTAAGAGTCAAACTAGATTATCCTTTTAACATTTGATCCCAATGTTTATAGACTTTGACTATAAACTTTCAGCAAAGTAAGTGCAATTAAATGTTGAGGTACAATAATGGTCAAACAACCCTTTTAAACAAAAGGCTTTGAAGTCAGTATGTTTTTTTCCCCATGTGTCTCAATACAATAAAGAACTTTCACTGCAAGATGAAAAAAGGAGAACACAAACCAAATAAAAATCCTCCCATTAATTATGCAACTGTTATCACTGCCAAAAATTACAATTAAAGCCATATTTATACTTTTACTATAATAATGACACAATATTCAGGAACGATACTGTCCTATTGGACAAGCCAGTTAGAACTATAATCTGCAATTGTGCATTAGTCAAAGTAATATGATCGTGATGATGCCCCAGGACAAAATAGCTGATGGAATGTAATTGGTTGAAATTTAACCAGCTGGAGCCATTAGTTCACATCTGCAACAACTAAACTTATTTACAATCTATTTTAGAATTCAGCAGGCTTAATGTCACAGAAAATGGCAATTCTGAAAAACAAAGTGGAGCAAAAACCAGAGGTAAAGATATTGATATCTATGTCTATCTCTGCACCTAACTCCTAGACTAAAAGCAATTAATAAATAATTTTTTATTGTTGTTGAGAAATGTTTATGGCTAAGTCTGTGCAATCAGCAGGAGTCAAGCTCCACTCAAGGAAAATTCTTTTTCTTAAGTCTCAGGTTAGATAGATTCATGGATGCCAAGTGTATCGGTGGTTATTAAAACGGATGTCCATGTGCCGCCTCTATGTTGGTTGAGGCAGGCAGGATTCCCTTGGGTACCATTTGTTGGGGGTCAAGGGAAAGGGAGGGTTTTGCCTTCTCTTTCTGCTCTGCTCAAGATCCCCATGTACAATTGGTGGGCCACTGTGTGACACAGAATTCTGGACTCGATGGGCTTTGGCCTGATTCAGCATGGCTCTTCTTATGTTCTTATGTTCTTAATCAAAACAGGAGTCTGCTTCTTGGTTGCACTAGTGATACTGTTCTTGGTTGCTTTCTAATTTAATTCTTGCAATTGTTTTTATTTCATTTTAATTTTGTTTGCTACCCTGGGTCACTTGTTGAGAACTGAATGAATAAATGAATAAAAACATATGTCTGAAATATTATTTAAGGGGAACAAAGGTAAATATAGCTCATTTATTAGAATACTTCATGTCCTGCAACTTTTATTCTCATTCTTAACAGACTTTTGGCTTTCTTCCACAATTTTGATCTTTGGTAGTATGAGGCTCTTCCGGAAGTTTCTAATTTTTTTTTTTCTCTGTTACCATAAGAACATGGGACATTGCTGTACATCAACAGGCACTTTCCATCTAGATTACTTATACTGAATAGCAGTAGTTCTTCAGGGTCAGAGGCACTTGGCACCTGAGCCTTTTTAGTGAGAGATATCAAGGACTGCACCTGGAGCCTTCAGAATGCATGATCTTTTGCCACTGAGCAATTCCCTTCCTCTATCCTCCTCCTACTCACACAGCATCACTATAACCCTATCAGAATATTTCTTGCCAACTGATGACTTTTTAAAGACATTATTAGGCTATATTGGTTTAAGACAGGGGTGTCCAACTGCCGGCCCACGGGCCGGTTGCATCACGTGGAAGCCGCGCCCACCCCAGCTCCGGCAATGCGAAAAAAAAGTTGCAATACCTCACGACACATCACATGACGTGGCGAGTTTGACACCCGTGGTTTAAGACCTTTTCCTTTTTTTATTCCAGCTTTGTTACTTCCATTATCTAAACTTACTAAAGATTATTCAGTTTTAAACAATCTAATTTCTCGCAATTATCACCTATCAACATGTCTCATGGCAATCATATTGACCAGAAATTCTGGTCAGAGTACACCTTTGATGTTCTGTAAGCCTTCCCCCTCAGAAACATCATTAGTTTTTTACTAATGGCAACATGGTCTATGAACTATACCTTATCGCCCTTTTCCTCGGGTTCATCTTCATTAAGAAATTCTCGTTTGGGGTACGGAATCTGGCAACCAGCAAAAACACTGGAACAGAAGAATACAGTGGAATTGCACCAGTATATGTTCGCTTACATTCACTTAAAAACATATCAGAGTTCAAATAAAATTTTGGACATCCCTAGCAGAAATGTGATGAAATGAAAAACATTTGCTTCTATTTTAATATGGTCAATATGTTATTACACACTGGACATATTCATACGAACTATGACTAATGTATGTTCTTCCTGAACATGGTGATTTCAGATTGATGTTGAATTATTTTAGTCTCCTTATTTTAGGCTATTTCATTGTACATGTTAAAAGCAACTCAGAATTTCGTACTCTCTGTGACAACTATAGATCTCTTCCAGTTGGAATTTGATTCCATGCTTACAACATGGACACACAGAATTTGATAGGTGGAACTGATAGTGAGGAATCCAATGTGATTCTATTGTCATGGACAAATCACTCCGTCATCAGTTTTAAACTGATGCCTGCCGTAATCTGCAGTGATGGAAGATCTGTTAGAATGTTGCAATAAGGGATTGATAGATCCATTACAAAAATGTTGACTGTGACAACACTGTTAAAATGCCATGGCAGTTATGTGTAACATAGTCCATGTGTTTGTCACTATTCCTCTTAAACACTTCTTCCCTCTCACAAAGCTAAACCAGGCCCCTCCAATTTAACAATAAGTGTAGAGTTGTAAAGTAATGATATGCATAGGGTGTTACCTGAAATGCAAGTGGAGGAAATATTAAGACATGTTAGAACTAGAACAAGAGTGAAGTCCATTTTAATTTTCATGTCAGATTTATAGTATCAGCCTGGACTGGAAGCTGGCTAGAGCAATTGAGTAAGATTTATTACTAATAAAAACAAAAGAATTCTACTACTACTCTACTTTAAAATACAGTATATACAGACAAATTAAGATGGGAAGATTCTGCTTCTTTTCCATGTGCTCCTTCTTCTGTGACCTGGAAGACGGGTCGGACTGAGCCTGTTGATTATTTTGAAAATAGCTAATAGGCCCCTCATCAATCTGAGAATCCAAACTTACATTCTGTTCTACAGCAGGGAAGACAATGAAAAATGCTTAGTTTTCCGCCTCCACTTTTGGTTGGAATGTGATATTGAAATTGGTTGCCTTGATGGATGGTATATCAGAAACTGGATGGGATTATAGGTAATCCCCGAGTTATGAGCTACGTACAAGTTATGAAGTCACTTAACGCTCGTTCGAAGTTACGTGATGAGCGCCCCCTAGTGTTTACGAGCAAGTCCTGAAATTATGAATATTGCAGCACCATGGCAGTCATTCGCCCTTACGAGCGACTTGAGTGGCACTGCAACATTCACCCTATTTCTTTCCCACTCTCCTCACAACTGCTTCCCCCTCCCTTCCTGCCATACCAAATTCACTTACCTTACAAAAGTCCTCTCTGCTGCAGTTTTTTTCCCCTTTGAAGGAGAGGAGAATAAAGCTTGGAAGTGTTTTTTTGCACCGCGAATGGAAGTTTCTGGAGTCTGTGATCTCGTGTGAGTGTTTGAAGTTGCACCAAATCATGGACCTCAGAGACTTTCATTCTCTATGCAAAAGGTGCCTGTCTCCTGCTCCTGCTCCCAACTCCTTTCTGCCTGACAGCAAGCCTGGGCCTTCAACTGAGGGAGAAGGCCGGGCTCCTCGCACCCGTGTCCAGCCCACCGGAGCTCGCTGCACTGGGGGAGAAAGTGACCCCGTTGCCCCTGGAGCCTTCCTCCAAGCATGCCTTTGGAGGCTTGGATCAGGCCCTTGGAAGCTCCATTCCAGGCAACAACAGCTTGGAGCAGTCCTCCAAGGGCTGGATCCAGCCTCCGGAGGCATGTAGAAATCCCCCCAACCTCCGTTCCTGGTGCAAACGGCTGCTGCCGCCCGGAACGGAGCTTCCAAGGCCCCGATCCAAGCCTCGGAGGGGTTTTCCTAGCCGTTTCCGCCAGGAAGGGAGGTTGGGAGGACTTCTGCATGCCTTTTCTAAGACTCTAGAGACTGGATCCATGGCCACGTAGCAATTTTGCAGCCCCACCCAGTGGCCTGATCCAGTCTCCATGGGCCTTTTCCAAGCCTCCGGAGAATGGATCCATGGCCGCGGAGCAATTTTGCACACACCCCACGGCATGATCCGGGCTCCGAAGGTCTTTTCCAAGCCTCCGGAGACCGGATCCATGGCCGTGGAGTGATTTTGTGGAGCCCCCCCCACAGCCCGATCAGGGCTCCAGAGGCTTGGAAAAGGCCCCAGTTGCTAAGCACCTCAAATGTGATTACCTGACCATGGGAATGTGGGGATGTAGCAATCATAACTTGGAGAACAGGTTATAAGTAACTTTTTTGAAGTTTGTTGTAACTTTGACCGCTCATTAAGCAACTGGTCATAACTTGCCTATACTTTTTGCCTATACTTTTCTAATATTTTGCAGTAAGATAGCTAAAAAAAAAAGAATTTAATTCAACTGTTTTTGTTGTAGCAATTTATATGCATCAGAAAATATGGGCAGTAAGTCAACAGTAATTCATTATGAAAAAGTACTGATTTTTCCCAATTGCTTCAAAAACCATCAGCCAAAAGCACTAACAATTAGGTATTGGTAACAAGATGGTAGCTCATGGCATTTTGTTTATAATTCTTTCAAAACAGAAAGGCTATAATTATTTTATATGGCTCTATATCAGTCTTCATTTCAAATCAGTTGAAAAACACTAGGTATGTGTAGCATAAGAAGAATTATTGGTATAAAGTTTCTATCTAATTTAGCATTCATTTCAAAAAGTGTTCCTAATATAATTTTAGCATTACTGCTGCTTAAAAAGGATTTAGCAAATAATGTTTTTTTGCCCATCAATAAGCCTTTGTCACCTCAATTAACAAAACAGATCTAGTGTACTCATCTTTTAGGATAAAATTTAAGTAATTTACAGTGCAGCCCATTCCATGTTTACTCAATATGAAGTTTTATATATTAAAAGGATTTAATACCCAGTAAAAGAGCATAGAAATTGAAGCAAACTTGCAAAAAACAAAACAAAACAAAACTAAGAAAAAACTGATAATAATGTCATGCAGGGCATCTATCACCTCTGCAGAATTTCCTCAGAGGCTGCAAATTGCAATGAAATCTTTCACTAGCAAAAAAATGTTTATAAATTACTGGAGTATATTCTGTCTATTTCTACATTCAATTCAGTTTAAATATAAATGTCCTTCCCATGCACACTACTCTAAGAATGGAACCCTGGATATGTCATTTTAAATCCAAATGTGGGCTCCATTATAAAAGACGAATCTTTTATCATATAATAGATATTTCAGAGACATAATCAAACACACATTATGGCTACTATTTTAATTTTTATAACTTGAAAGAGTTATTTGGAGAATAAACAATATTATAAAATAAATAATATTCCAAAGACCAGGAAAAAAAACATACTCTGACGTAGGCAATGGGTCTTCCTGGAAGTAAGGATCCTGCATAGCTTGCTCTGAGGTAATTCTTTTAGTCGGATCCATAGTCAGAAGTTTTTGAAGCTGCAAAGAAGCCAGCTTTTATGAATTTCTCAGTAAAACTCAATGACATGTATGACCAATAAAACTAAAATGAAACAAATGCAAATAAATTTATGGGATTCTATGTACAGAAAATATGGATCATATAGTTATAAAAATTAGAAAACTTAAAATATAGAGGTCTCCCTTATATTGATCATAGTCCAGCACGAATTCTGCCAGGCAATCTAATCTAATCGAATCTAATCTAATTCTTAATTTCTGGAGAAAAGAGGAGCTATAAACCTAAGAAATTAGTTAATACATGAATTATTAATGTCAGTGTTGGTAAAACCTGAAATAATATTAAAATTACTAGGAGAACTGGCCACTAAAAAGAATTTAGTTTTTTTTATGTATTATATTTTAGATCTGTACATTTAAAAAAACTCAGTTTCTGCCAGAATAAGGGTGACATCTTATTCTTTCCCTGAGAGTAAAACTCTCTGAATTGGGCTTACTTCTGTGCAGAAATCTAAAAAACTGCGCTGTTAACTTTACAAAGCAAAAGATGACTTCAGCAGCAACAAAGTTTTCTTCTACAGCTATTTGATACTAAGAATGTAACTTATTTAAAGAGAAAAATAAAGCTTCCATATCACTTACCAAAAGGAATACTTTGCTATCAGGCTTGACTTTGTGTTTCTCCATGTATTTGAGGAGGCTACTATTGGCGTATCTGAAAAAAGAAACAGAACAAAATCAAAAGAGTAAGGCAGCATCAAAAATTTAAAAAAAGTTTTACTATATGTTAATTACATTTCATAAGCTTTTATTTCCTGGTTGCATACAACGAACCACATGCAGATAGCAGTGGCAGTTTTTATTAATATACAGGTGCCAATCCCATTTTATTTGAACAATAGATAAAACTAATCTTGAAATAGGCTCTACTGTGGAAGCAGTTATAAAAATACACTAAAAAGCAGTTATAAAAATACACTAATCTAGGTTTCTCTAATGTATCGTAATGTGTGTCTGCATATATATACTTCAATTATACTTTAAAAAAATCTGAAATGACTAATAAAACTTATGTGAAAACTTAATTAAAGCATAAAAGCAATAGGCAGTAGAAGCCAAGGTAATAAAATAGATATGGAGTCTGATAGCACCTTCAAGACTAATCAACTTGATTGGGACATAATCTTTTGTGAATAGCAGCTCACTTCATCAGATCCACAGAATGCAAGCCCACACTATGGATCTGTGGACGTGAGTTGCAAGAAAGCTAACGCCTAATAAAATCAATTAGTTTTGAAGGTACCATTATATTCCATGACTACCTTGTGTCCATTGAGTTATACAAATCTTCTCCCCTCACCAAAGTTAATGAAATAAAAAATTAAAATTAAAATAGAAGCAAATATTCTAAAAATGCAGATGAAATTCTATCGAATGCTCAAGAAAAATAAGGTAAGATTTGGACTATCGTATATGGCAGTGGTGGCGAACCTATGGCACGCGTGCCAGAGGCGGCGCTCAGAGCCCTCTCTGTTGGCACGCGCGCCACTGCCGCCAGTAGTAGGTCCACCAGGCTGCCCCCACTACCCAGAGCAGGAGCCCCACCCAGTACAAAGGAGGAGAAGCGGCCAACTAGCAAGCTCAAGTAGAGGTGGTAGAACAGAGGTCACCAACCATTGTCGATTGGTGGACTGGAAGAAAAGGAAGGGGAAAGCATTTTACATGCGTGCATGGGGGCGTGAGCACACACGTGCTGCAAATGGGGTGGGGCTAGTGCCTGTGTGATACTCACTAGCCCTGCCCTGTGCTTACGTGGTGCAACGCCTTGTATCTGCACCCTGTGGTGCGGCGGCAGCCGTTTTTGTGCCTTGCAGCACAGTGGCCAATTTTTTTTTTGGCGCGTGTGCCCCGCGCATGCGCGGATCGGTACAGTGGCCCATTTTTGTGCCCCTGGTTTTTGCATGCCAGAGGCGGCACTCCAAGGTGCCTCACTGCCCCCCCAAGGGCACCAAAATGCTGATGCTACCCTGGCACTTTGCAATAAATAAGTGGATTTTGGGTTGTGGTTTGGGCACTCAGTCTCTAAAAGGTTCGCCATCACTGGTATATGGGTTGCAAAATTCCATCGGAACAGCTGCAAGGAGATACAGAAAGAAGTGCACATTTTAGAGCCCAGATATGGTAGTACTACATAAAATAATAGGATTGTCCATGTTAAGGAATGAAATGTGATAATCTGAACCTTTGTTCTATTCATCAACCCAAATTCCAAGAGGCAGTAGAATATCTGGAGAAGGGCATCCAATGAAGATTTTATTTGCCAGGCACATAGCCTAATAATCAGCATCTGTGATTCTTAAAATGTTAAAGATGATGGGAACTGAAAATGAATAAGGGCACGTTGCTACATGTTGACATGAGTCTGAAAGCAACAGCAACTTTCTCAATACTGATATAATTTACTGTCCCTGTTAGGGTTACTGTTCCTGTTAGGACCTGATTCTCAACTTCTAAACACAACAACTAAAAATTATCCATTAAACTAGATTACTGGAGGAAAAAATCTTTAAAGGGAAGAATCTTTAAAGTCGACCTAAGCTTGGCTGTGATACTGATCACAAATCCTTTGATTGATCATTTATTCATGGGGATGCAGGTAGTTAATAGCAGGTATCTGCCTTAATAAGCCACTAATTTGCACCTGGACTGTGGCTGGTGACCCTCAAATTCCGGGGGGGGGGGAAATGACCTTACATGACAGAAGGCTTCCCATTTCTTCTAAAGTATCTGAAGGGCAACCTGTGTATCAAATGATAATAATCTAGCTGGGACATAGAAAGCAGTTGTATTTTAAGCCTCAAGATGGAATTTAAAAATACAATCGTTGCTTACTGATGCCTTGTTCAGCAACCATTTGAAGCTACAACAGCCCTAAAAAGGAGATTTATCAGTGGTCCTTGAACATGTGACCATTGCAGCAATCCTGCAGTCGTGTGATTATAATTTGGGCACTTGGTAACTGATGCATGTTTATGATGGTTGCTGCATCCTACAGACAAGAGACTGCTATTTCCAGCTTTCAAAGCTGGCATTAAACAAGCAGTCAATGGTTATGTCACATGCTTAACTGTCATTATAAGCTGGGTGTGGTAAGGTGATGTTTTACTTTAATATGACTGTGTTGCTTAGTTGCCAGTCTCAGTTGCAGTTGGTAAGTGAGAATACCTATATAGTAGCCATGTTCAGATACATGATTTAGAGTTATGTATTGTAATAAAAGTCTCAGTATGACATACTCCCTCTTTCTATAAGGAAAAGACAATTGAGATTTCACATACTCTCTAAATCAAATTAGTTTCTTGGTCATACTGAATTTATCTCATTTTCTACCATTTAAGCTTGACAAATGTGTTTCTGAAATTCATCCCAACAAAGGAAGAATTTGTTACAAACAATCATGATCCTTTCATGAAAAGAAAGACAGAGAAGGGTGAAACTTCATGTCCAAGTCTACATCATGCCTCTTTCTACTACCAAATCTCCCAAATAAAAATTAAAAAAAAAACTATATACCAATAATTATATATTTAAAGCATAACCAGAGATATGTAACTTACGTTGTTCTTCTGAAATCTTTTTGAAGTGTAGGATATTCTGGCATTTTCCTAATGTCTTCCCAGTCTTTATCTTTGTAAAGTAAAAAATTGGAAAATATTAAAGAAGCACAAGATAAAATACTGGGCACAGTCTATCCTATATTCTACAGTAACTCCACTAACAACTATTCGTTTAATGACTGTTCAAAGTTACAGTGGCACTGAAAAAAGTGACTTATGACAGTTTTTCACACTTGCAACTGTTGCAGGATCCCATGATCATGTGATAAAAATCCGGATGATTGGCAACTGGCATGGATTTATGATGGTTGCAGTGTCCTTGGGTCATGTGCGCTTCTGACAAGCAAAGTTAATGGGGAAGCCAGATTCACTGAACAACTGTGTTACTAACTCAACAACTGCAGTGATTCACTTAATAACTGTGGCAAGAAAGGTCATAAGATGGAACAAAACTCATTTAACAACTGTCTTGTTTAGCAATGGAAATTTGGGCTCAAGCATATAAATTTGCTGACCAAAAGTCATAATAAAATTGTATTTGAATGGAATACATGCATCGGAAGAAAAATCAATTTATTGAAAACAATTCAGGTCAAAGATTTCTTATAATGTTTTAAGGATCACTGAATCACCTGCAGGAAATCCCATGACACTAAATATGCGATCAAGCTGATCATGATGGAAAGGATTGCTTGTTTTGATGTCTTCCTGACGACAGTGAAATATAGGTTCTGACGTCAATAGCTCAGCAAATATACAGCCAATAGCCCATATATCTAGGAAACAAAATAAGATATAAAATCTAAATAGCTTTTTAGAGAATAAAATACTACATTTAACTATTTGTCACAGTAGGTGTATAACAGCCAGACAAAAAATGAAACAGTGATGTTATAACAAGATGAACAAACCATGCATAAATTTCACTTGAGGATCTACTTCAAATGAGTAAAGTATTATCATATTTTTATATAGAAATTTGTATTTATTACAAATCCCTTTGCATGAAAGAGTAGACAGAATAGAATAAAATAAAACAGATAAAAAATGCTGTGTAGTGCACATCCTATTTCACTTAGAGTCATCAGCCTCCTGCATCATTTTGTAGAAACAATCCTGTTTGAGGGTTGGACCATCTCAAGAACACCACAAACACCACAAACTGCCTCCAATTTTCCCAGAATAGCATAAGTCTGGGAAAGGTTCATAGCTCAGAAGAAAACACTAAGTTCTACTCCTGCCTCAGTGAATTTTACACATCCTGAATCAGTGAGTGTCTCACATCCCTAATAGCAATGAATCTTCAAGATTAATTGCATTTGATTGACCCTTTTAAAGCCATTGAAATTAATGCCTGCGTCAGTTCAGATTGCCCAACTCAGATTGCCCAGTGATATGCTGATACAGTTCTACAGAGGAATTATTGAGTCTGTCATTTGTACTAAATAACCGTCTGGTTTGGCACAGCAACCAAACAAGATAGGTACAGACTTCAACGGGCAGGACTGCAGAAAAAACAATCACCCCCAGCCTGCCTTCCATTGAAGATCTGTACACTGCACAAACCAGAAAGAAGGCTGAAAAAATATCTATAGACCCCTCACATTCTGGACATAAGGACATCCACTTCTCCCCTGAAGATGCTGCTATAGAACATTGCATACCAAAACAACTAGACACAAACATAGCTGAGGGTGGAGGTTCAGTTTCCGAACTTGTGGGTCGGTTTCCGAACATTTAGTTACCAGGCTAGATAACATCTTCAGCAGAATTTAGGGAATACCACTATCAGTGTTCTTCTGCTTATAAGGGCTTCATGTGATCAGTAGGTCTTGTGATGGTGAGGTCACATCTGATGAGGGTCACATCAGGTCAGGGACTTGTGATAGGTTAAATGTGGGTTGTGTCAAGTGAGGGATATATAATATCTCATCTTTTCTCAATTTCTCTTCTTTCTTATTATCTTCCTCTATAGTTTTTTATGATTTATGATCTATGACCTATTACTTGCTGTTTATATGTACATTGTGAGCTGGAGACAAATTCCTTCTGTGTCCAATCACTCTTGGCCAATAAAGAATTCTATTCTATTCTATTCTATTCTATTCTATTCTATTCTATTCTATTCTATTCTATTCTATTCTATTCTATTCTATTCTATTCTATTCTATTCTATTCTATTCTAATCCTATCCTATTTTACAAAATTAGCAGTTTTACTTGCAATCTCTTTCCTAAGGTACTTCAAGGTACTGGTTACCACTTTTAAAGCGCTCCATGGCATAGGACCCAGTTATTTACAAGACCGCCTTCTGCCAGTAAATACCTCCCATCGACCAGTTCGCTCCCACAGAGAGGGCCTCCTCAGGGTGCCATCGGCTAAGCAGTGTCGGCTGGTGGCGCCCAGGGGGAGAGCCTTTTCTGTGGGGGCACCGACGATGTGGAACGAGCTCCCCCCAGAACTCCGGACATGTCAGGATCTCTGCACCTTCAGAAGAGAACTGAAGACTCATCTCTTCAATCAAGCCGGCCTGGCCTAGATCTCCTCGGGTTTTAAAATTTTTAAACAAGGCTGTTTGGGTTTTAGAATTGGGTTTTTAACAGGTTTTTAGCAACAGCCTTGTATTAATATTAATTTAATTTATTTTTAAATATTTATTGTTTTTATGTTTTTACTCTGTTGTGAACCGCCCCGAGTCCTACGGGAGAGGGGCGGTATAAAAAGTTAATAAATAAATAAAATAAATAAATAAATAATTATCCCTAGTACAGAATTTGCCTTTTTCCCTAGCTGTTGCCCAACATCTTTACTAAGTTGTGGCTTCAAGATACTTTTCTTAGTTTTAGGCAATTCAGACCACATCAGTGGATGTTCAGACAAGAGTTTTGGCAATGTGTGTTGCCTTACATTTAATTAAATTGATTCTATTTGCTATGTGGGTGACCATTCACCCCAGTTTAAAGAGACCCTTCAGCATCTTTTCATAATCACATTTTCTGCTCTGAATTGTTTGATATCATCCACAAATATAGCCAGCTTAATATCTGGAGTCTGTGGTAAGACAAAGCTAAGCATCTCTTAGCTGGAGATAACAGATGGCATCAAACTGTGAACAGAAAGCTCTAGGGAGTCAACAGGAGCTAAGAGACAGGACTTCCAAAGCTTCAATTTAAGGTTGCAATCTATGACAATCATGTCAAGGATTAGCCAGGACAGCTGGAAAAGCAAACTGAGAAAATAAAATGCATTTATTTTACTAGGAAAATCTAATACATTTATTTTAATTTTACAAAATCTAGCAGGACTGTTCCCAACTAGTTACAATCTATATCAATTGCAAAGAAGAAAAAAGTCCTTACACAGTATCCATCTTCTGGGTAATGAAAAGCTTGAAGACTTCCTATGAAGTCAATTTATATAAATGGGTCGGAATAATGCATTAAAAATATGATAGTTTGAAATCCCATGCATTCCCACAATGGGTCTCCAAAACCAACTTCCACGATTCTGCCAATTCTCCCTACAATTCTTTGGCACAGTCAACTATGAATACTACCAGCCATGTTACTCCAGGAAAATCCCCTTCTATTGCTGGTTTACCAATATGCAAATTATAACCGTATTCTTTTAGATGCCTGGAGATCTGTGCTAAAAGCTAGATTCCTTTCCCAGAATGAGACCCTCTGGCTCATTAAGAACTTTCCATTTTTATTATATCTAGGTTCAAGACCTACCAGTAGAAGAAAGTTTGAAATAAAAAAAAAGGAATAGAGAGTTATTTTCTGAAAGGAATGAGCTAGCTGCTCCATCAGATCCTGGATCTCAACAAATGCACACACTCCAAAACAGATTCACATAACCTAGATCTCAGCCCGTAAAACAAAATTGTCAAGCCCCAAATAGTTGGTGAGCTAAAGGAGCAAAAACCATGTGGAGTTCAAGAAGTTTAATGCTACTCAAGGGTAAAAACACCTACCTTTTGCACATAAATTGAACTCTTCCTCCCCCACCTGCTTCTCACAAGAGCAGGATCTATACTACAACCAGCTTCACTGGTGTTAGCTTGCTGTCCAAATTCACTTGGTAACTGCTGCTAGAGGCAACACTTGGTATCCAGCTTGGTAATTGCTGTCTAGAGGCTTTGCTCTTACCTTGTCTTCAGCCAGCCTTAATGGAAAAAAAAATACTGAAGACAAAAAGCAAAGATAAAATGGAGGTTGTCTTTCCCATTTTTAAAGCCCTGAGGGGATATTGACCTTCTTGATTGGTTTCTTGGCCTCTTATTTTTCTGGGCTTCAAGTGTTTCTGCCCATTATCTAGATGGACAGATCTACTAATGTGTCTTTTTAATCTTTCTGTGTCTGGCTCTTATGAAATAGAATTTCTGCACATTCATTACAGCTAATAGATGTTGGTTGAAGCAGGCAGGATTCCCTTGAGTACCATTTGTTGGGGGTCAAGGGAAAGGGAGGGTTTTGCCTTCTCTTTCTGCTCAAGATCCCCATGTACAATTGGTGGGCCACTGTGTGACACAGAATGCTGGACTCGATGGGCTTTGGCCTGATTCAGCATGGCTCTTCTTATGTTCTTATGTACATAGGATGGAGATATAGGAGAAATCAGACTGCATACCAGCATCACTAGTGTGAAAACAAAATCTAATTTTGAAACTCTGGAAGGGCAAATTTAAATTGCTAAATTGGATACTCGAAGTAGCAGATTATATTTTCTGAAATGCTACATTTTCCATGTGCCAGATCAACTAAGTACAAGTTAAAGGAATTCAATGAACCAATATTTGAATGAAGGATTTAAATCTCACCTCTCTCTAACAGTTCAAGACTTTTTATATGAAGTTTCCCATAATTTCATCCTCACAACAGTAACCTGATAAGATAGGTTGGGCTGAGAGTGAGTGACTGATCCAAAATCACCAGTGAGCTCTATGGTCAAGTGCAGATTAAATATTAATATCTGCAGATCAAGCCCCAAACCTAAGAAAAGCAATTGGTGTACAATATTTCTGAATTTACCAAATTGGATAGAACTTGACAATGAAAGTATATTAAGAAGGAAACTTTCATAGGACTGCTGAAGAAATTGATCACAAGTCCTCTGAAGGGAAATAAAGATACTATGGTTGTACAATTTGTTTTAAAGAGGTGCTTTGGGAATGTACAGAAAGCAACTCTCTTTGAAGTGTTGAAGCAGTCACATCATTTATTAGGCTCAAGTGGCTGCTTCACAAACTTTTCAACAATAATGGCTTGCATGAGTCATGAAGTCCAGATCATGGCACTCTAAGCAATCGTATCCATAGCAGATATATGCAACAGGTAATCAAGAGTTCAGCTGGGATTTTTCCCCTTTAATTAGTCTATAAAAAGTATTTGAAAATTCCCTGCAGGACAAAACTGTGAAGAATTCAACATTAGTGAAAAATTATTCTTTGTTACCTTCACCCTCCCAAAATAAGCTTGATAATTAGCTTTAATCTGTTTTTGTCCAATTCAGTCCTGTTCATCTGCATTCTATATCTTTGTTTCGTTTCCCTCACCAATGATTGCATTTTACATATTTAAAGTATTATCTTGTTTCTGCATGTAATTCTGAAACCTCACCCAAAGGTTAGTGGGTGTATCTTTTAAATAAGTAAGCAAAAAGAGCAGCACATGACTCTGGGCCAAGAAAATAACTCGAGAAAATGTCTCAAGCTGCTCCTACCTTCAGACAATAAAGTTAGGTGCTGGCAAAAATACATTCAGACTTGCAAGATTCTGTTATTATAGTAGTCACAGTAAAAATAGTTGACCTATACGGCGTTGGTTCCTAAGTCTGCTTTATGTTGTAGGGCCAATAGTAACCTTGTTATCTCCAGGTCAGTGTGTCCATCTCCCCATCTTATCTAGGGCTTGTCTGAGAAATTTTCTCAAATTATTTTCTTGGTCTGGGTTCAAGCCCACTTATCTGACTGTTTCCTTGATAGTGGCTCTTCCTTCTGTCCTTCAAGTCCTCTATGTTTGATTGCTTTCTACAACAGCGAATCAGAAGATATAAATTTCCTATTCCAATAAGAACTGACAGTGTTGGAGAATGCATTGATCAAGTACAATAGTTGGACTTATTATGAAGTATATCTCTGGGTATCAGAAGACAGGCCCAATGTTCCCATTTTATTTAGGAAAAGAAATAGATTAATACAGAATATTCAAGTGATCCAAGGGCTGACATGTGAGTTATATTACTGTACTGATAGGAAATTCCCAGTCAGGCAGGGAGAAGGGATCAAACAGCGAACTAGCCTTGAGTCCTTGTGTAGCCACAAGAGGCACAAGTCTGTGTGTCCCCCTCCCCCCCCGTGTTCCATGGAACCTTATCTAGTTGTTCCCACTTGGGAAGGCAAACAGTCTGGGGAGAATCTTGTAATATAGACAGAATACAATAAAGTTGTTGATTTGGACTTTTCATGAGTGGATTTGCTTGCCTGTGTCTGACATGTGTAATATCAAATGTTTATACCTTATTCTTCCATTATCATATGTTTTATCAGTTGCAAGTTGGCTGTTACAGTGGAATATGCAATGAAGGAGAAATTAAATAACACACAGCTGAATTCAAAACACTGAAGGGAAGTAAGTTCCTCTACAGGCAAGGAAGAAATATTAAGTCTAATATTAAGTCTTCTATCAAAAAACAGGCTAGACTCCTCTCTAATGACCTTGAAGGGGAACATGGGACCTCTGGAAATTAAACTGTTCCCATTCCCCTAACCACTTAAAGAAAGTTAGTATTTTTCAGACAAACTTTGGATATTTTTCAGTAATGGACATAGCTCTGGGGTATTCATTTTGGATCAGCAAAGATAATAAGAATGTTTAGAGTAGACCTATAAATGATTTATTTTCTGATGTTGGAAGATTAGAAACATAGAACCAATAAGAAAAGAAAGGCAAGCAGAGAAACTGGAATATCATTCTCTCCCTGTCCCAAAGAACATTTAAACATTTCTTAAAAGTACAAGATTAGTGAAACAAGACTATTTTACACACAGAATATTTCTCAACCACTAGGATTCAGGATTTGGAATAGAGGAAAATTACTTTTTAAAATCCATGTCTCATATTTAAGTTCAATATTCTGTACATGTACACAGGATCACATTTATAATAATGTTAGTCTGAAAAGGGTATGGACAACGAGAAAAGAAGCATGACAGAATGAAGATGGGAAATTTTTTAAAAAAATTTGGTCCTTCTTTTCCCACATACATATTTCTTCTTTTAGAAATAAGAATTACTAATACATTTATACACTGCACCACAGGTCGGCAACCTGCGGCTCCGGAGCCACATGTGGCTCTCTGAGCCTTCCCCTGTGGTTCCCAGCCTCCTCTGCCCCTCTGCCCCTCCCTCTGTGTGTGTGTGTGTGTGTGTGTGTATGTGTGTGTGTGTGTGTGTGTGTGTGTGTGTGTGTGTGTGTGTGTGTAAAAAAAGAGAGTGGACTCACAGTGTTCTCCTACGACAGACATGTCAAACACAAGGCCTGGGGGCCAGATGCAGCCCACGAAGTGGTTTCATGTGGCCCGCAAAGCCATCCTGGAAACAGTGAGGGAACGGCCCCTGCTGCCTTGGCCCTGGCCTAGGCCGGCCGGGAGCCAATGTACAATTTTGTGGTGGGCATCTATGCTGAAATGCATTCAGTCTTAGCTCCACAAGGCCTTCTAGAAACAGCGAGGAACCAACCCCTGCCATGTCAGCACCGCCCCCTGGGTGCATGCTGGGGAGGTATCACCCTTTGTGAGCAATGAAGAAATGGACCACGCCTTGGCGCTTGCCCCAGTCCCACCCCCTTCTGCCAGAGACCCTCAGATCTGTCCCACTCCTGCCCCCCTGCACCCTAAGGGCAACCGCAATGCTGATGCAGCCCTCAACGAAATTGAGTTTGACACCCCTGTCCTACGAGCTGAAAAGCTTACTAGGTGGGCTCCTGCCTTGGCTGCGTCTCTGAAGGAAGCAGGCAGGGCAGGAGAGAACTAGCTAGCCCAGCTATGCTGGCTCAGGAATTCTGGAAGTTGAAGTCCATGAGTCATAAAAGAGCTGAGGTTGCCTACCCCTGAGCTTGTTGGAGAACAGCTTGAAGCCAGCTTGCCAGGTGAGCAGAAGATCGGAGAAAGGGAGGGGGGAGAGAGAGAGGGAGAGAAAGAGAAAGAGAGAAAGAAAGAGAGAGAAAGAGAAAGAGAAAGAAAGAGAGAGGGAGAGAAAGAAAGAAAGAGAGGGAAAGAGAGAGGGAGAGGGAGAGAGAGAGAGAGAGAGAGAGAGAGAGAAAGAGAGAGAGAGAGAGAGAGAGAGAGAGAGAGAGAGAGAGAGAGAGAGAGAGAGAGAGAGAGAGAGAGAGAGAGAGAGAGAGTGGGGGGGAAGAGGACTGGCAGACCAAGGGCAGAAAGAGAGGGAAGGAGAGAGAGAGAGAGACTTTTGACGTCTAAAATGAAGATAACACTGCATATACCTTTTTTTTTTACCTTTACGATATATATTGGTAAAAAAGGATATATGCAGTGTTATCTTCATTTTAGATATCAAAAGGGTTTTGCGGCTCCCAGTGTTTTGTTTTCGGTGGGAAATGGGTCCAAGTGGCTCTTCAAGTGTTTTGGGTTGCCTACCCCTGCACTAGGCAATAGAGTTCAATGGCAGTGTCTCTAAAGCATATATAGCGATTTCATTAATAGATCATAGAAACAGAAATAGAAGAACCTGAATATATCATAGAAATAGGAGGACCTGAAGGACATTCAGAATTCTGCATTTTTACAACCCAAGTAAGAGAGACTACTGTACCACAGGTTCCCTCACTGTTTAGCTGTCTCTATGTCATTCCTGAGCATCTTTTTTATGTATATTAATCCCTGAGAGAATCATACCCATGGGCTATTCTTTCCCAGGAAAACAATGCAACCCTGAGTGTGGAAAAGGAATGAGAAATAAAAAGGAATTAAATATATGAGATAGCTAACAACAAAGGAGGACGATCTCTGAAAGCAGTGATGTAATTAATGTAGATAATGGTTCTGCAGGGTTCAGGCAGTTCAGTCAATCAAATAAAATTGATAGATAAAATAGAAGATGGTTACTAAGTGACCGTTATAGGAACATGACTTTATATGGCTGCATCAGCATAGTATATTCTTCAACTGTTCAACTCCTGCAAGGTTTTAAAATTATCAGCAAAAGCAAAATCTTCTTCAACCAGGCACCATCAAAATATGTTTTTATGTTCAATGTTGATTGGTTTTAATAAAATAATTAAAAAAAAAATTTGTCAGAACTGCAACCCCAGAATTCTCAAGGGCTCATACTGGCTGGAGAACCTGGAAGTTGCAGTCCATTTGGACAACCCAGATTGGCGAAGGTAGGCAGAGGAAATGATTTGATAAGAACATTTTGCTTTTTTTCCTGCAGATACAGAAAGTTTCTGGATAGAGATGAGCTAAAACACAGGATCTTTTACACCAGGAGACCAGAAAAGGAAATGGCAGTTGGATATTTTTGGAATAAAAAACAATTAAGTCTGATAGAAATACATTCAAAATATTTGTGAAACATCCTCAAATAGTGGTACTATGGCATGCTTTAGTTTGTATGAATTAACAAAACTGAATTTTATTTCTGAAATGGAGTAGATATTTAAAATATTGATCTATTTAATAGCTTTATAACTCTTACATTTATTCTGCACATTGATAATTCTGATAATTATTGAGGTATATTTTTTAAATCAAAACACTTACCAATTGCCTTTGTGTAGTGCCTTGCCCCAAGTAACAATTCTGGAGCTCTATACCAAAATGTCACCACAACCGGGTCAAGGTCTGCCAGCGGCTTAAGAGGAGAATTGAATAGCCTTGCAAAACCCATATCAGCTGCAAAATAACCAGTATCTGTATTACACCAAACAAAATTTTTCTAAAGTAAATTCTTCTATACAGCTATTCTTGATATTATCAATGCCTCACTGATCTCAAAGCTAGGTGAAGTACACAATCTTACATTGCTGACATCTAGAACTTTCCTATAGGACCTGTTTGAGGATATTAGCTAGTTTATTTCTCCCCTCCCCCCTTTTTTTTGGCTTACTCCACATCCCAAACAATGTATTTGCATGTACAATATGCTAACATTGCTGACAATCCTGAACATATTACTCAAAATTTTAAATTATAAATGCATTTCATCCATGTTAGGAGCTACAAACATTCCTTATTGCCACTCCCTTAACATCATAAACTGAGTATGAGTACTTTTGAACATGTGTGTTGACTTGAACAACACCATTATTTACTATATTATATCAAATATGTCATAACTTAGGCCAAAAGAAATATTCTGGGTAGCTATTAGAAATATAACTGATTTGTGCAAGTCCAAACATTTCATCATTATTAAAACAAATTTATATTCTTGTTCAGATTAATAGACTTGATATAAAACTTATACAGTCAAAGATTTTAATATCTAGCATAAAATACATTAAAGCAGATATTCATGACAGTCAGGACCAAAAATATGCTTCATGGCGTGCAGAGCACAAATGAAGCACCTACAGGGCATTCAGAAAGTATTCAGAACCCCTTCACTTTTGCTAACTTTGTTATGCTGCAGCCTGATTCTACATTTCTTTCTCATTAATCTACACTCAGTACCCCATAACGACAAAGTGAAAAGAGAACATTAGAAATGTCTGTAAATTTATTAGGTGAAACTGATAAATTCTATAAGTAATACAATTGTTGCTTACCAAAAGCTCTGGAACTTTATAGATTAAAAAAAACCCAGTACCATGAAATGATCTGAGCAACACACTGGAAACCAATATAATCAAAATATGAGTAGTTTTGTACAATTTAATAAGCATCTGTCAGAAAAAAAATCTGGCTTTTCTATTTTACACTAAATGAGTTATCTGAACAATTTACAAAAGCAGTTTTGAATAAAGCAAGGTAAATGAGATGTACTGGTAAGGACTGATGTAAGGACTGAGGTAAGCAGGTGTTAAGCATAAATTACAGTTTACACCTTGGTTTGCACGGCTTTTAGGCTTCAAAATGGCAACATTTGGATAGAAGGGACTTTAAAAGCATTTATGTTCTACACTAAACACAAGTGAATTGTGTCTCAACCTAGGTGCTACATACATCTCATTATGGAATGTAATACATTATTACATTGAGATTTTTTCACATTCACAATTCTGATTGATGACAACATTTTTGCAGGAAAAAAGTAGCGTCTGTGCCATGAAACATTTTACTGGCAATTTTGTCTTTTTTGCTATTGATATCATCAATTAAAGCATGATAAATATAAAAATACACATTAAAAATGAAACTGGTAAAGCAGGAACAGGTTGAGTCTCAGGTCAGAGTGAACCAGTTCATCAGTATTGATCTCAAAACCATGAAGAAAATGGCCAAATTTCCATTCTCCAAAAATATGGGGAAAAGGCCTTGAATTTAAATCCCAAAGACACAGAAAGAGACTTGAATTTCTGTGTATTGCAGCAAAAACATCTTCTGTGCAATTATGACTTCATTAAAACTAATAAAAAAGCTAATGTAGTCATGTAATGTCTCTGAATTTTCACAATAAGCAAGTTAATGAATATGCAGTTCAATATCTGGAGAGTAATGATCTATTGCGGTGTCTGGAGTGAAGCCTCATGATAAGTAATAATTAATCTCAAGTAAACAGCTTGTACAATTCTGCTATAAATTGCTCTGTAGAGATAGGCAAGTAACAAATTTTGAGATATGGCAGGTTTTGGTACTGATCCACAGAAAAAGTAAACTTTACCCACAGAGTTAAGAGCTTCAAGCTTTTAAACATTCAATCATAGTTGAAGAAGTATACCCAGTTTTAACTGCTCACTTTCAGTGGCTCCAAGAGCCAGAGAAACTGGTAACACCAGTCTTTAACATGCATTGTTACTACTGCTTCAGCAGAATCTACTCCTACTCATATCCTCAAAACTGGTTCATATATCAAACCATCCAAACAATTTCCTACTATTAATATACACAGAAGTTTCTCATCTGTATTTTACCCATGGCACACTTTCCATTAAATATTTCTGGGGGTTTTGGAAGTAGCCTAGAAATTTTAAAGGTAATAACAACCTATCCTAGCAACTTATTATATATTTTATAATAACTGAATAATTATAAATGGTTTTTTTTTTTGCACTTACTCTGTATACCAGCGCAGCACATTCTTTTTATGGTATTGTCTCTAATTAAATGAAGTACAAGTTGCTATTGTTCTCCTGAGAGCATGGGACTTTCTCCCATATTATTTGACACCTTACTTACCCACCTCTTATCACATTCAGCTGAATTCTGGAGGTTCCTGAATGGATACAGGAAAGTCATTTTCCTTTCTCACATTCTCCTATAAGCTTTCCTTTAGACCCAACTATCTATACCATCTGTAAGTAAGTGTGATTGAGATGCTTTGCTTTGGATTTCTGTTAAGTTCTATTGCAATTAAATTTATAAATATGGGTAATTATAAAACTTACCTATCTTAACTCTTCCTCTTTCAGGACCTTCTCCCATTACTAGAATATTTGCTGGTTTCTGGGAAATGAAAGCAAAATATCCATATATCTCACGTATCACACATTAATTTAATGGTACAAGTTTACATATAAAAGGTTTATAATGCATGGTCATGCACTTTCCTGCCTTGAAATATTATTTAAAATTTTATATAGTATATATTTCTTTTCAATATAGAAATAGAATTATTCTGTTTTATTTTATATGAAACTGCTTGAAACAACCATATTGTTAAACATTCTTTCAATATAGCTTAAATGAAAATAACTGTTTTAAGAGGGAAAATACATATTTACAAATACTTCGTGTTATCTACACTACAGTAAATCTATGCAGCTAATAAATCTGACTTTTGAAATCTCTATTGAAATTGCTACCTCTATTTTATCTCTTCATAACTACCCATGTTGGCCTCTCAGACTCCAACTTATCTGACAAAAGTTGTATTGAAATAGAAAAGGGTATCCTAGAAATGCTTAAATATCTCTCTAGTCTCTTGAATTACAGACAACACATTGTCACTCTTTGACTGACAACTGAAATATGTGATCTACGAACAGTGTTTCTCTGTTGAGGAAAGTACAGCCAGCCCTGTTTACCTTCAACTGGAAGAAATCAATTTATTTTTATTTTGGGCTTGTAGCTGATTTTGGATCCTAAAACTAACTTTAATTGCTTTGACTATAATCTGCACATTTTTCTTTATGTGGAAGATTCCCTGTCAGATTCCAAGTTGCCCATGACTCTCATTTTTTCCACTACAGGTAGTCTTTGATTTACAACAGTTTGTTTAGTGACTATTCAGAGTTACAACGGCACTGAAAAAAGTGACTTCTGACCATTTCTCACATTTACGACGGTTGCAGCATCCCCATGTCACGTGGTCAAAATTCTGACACTTGGCAACTGACTCATATTCATGACGGCTGCAGCGTCCTGGGATCATAGGATCAGCTTTTCCAACCTTCTAACAAAAATCAATAGGGAAGCCAGATTCACTTAACAACTGTGTCAGTAACTTAACAACTGCCAGTAATTCACTTAACAACTGTGGCAAGAAAGGTCATAAAAAGGTCATAAATTCACTTAACATATGTCTCACTTAGCAACACAAATTCTGGGTTCAATTGTAGTCACAAGTTGAGGACTACCTGCTAATATTCCGTATTAGCAACTTTACGATATGTGGACTTCAATTCCCAAAAATCCCTGCCCAGGGAATTTTAAATCCACACATTTTAAAGTAGCTGAGGTTGAGGAACACTGGTCTAAACCTTTGGATCTTACTTGAACAATGACCGGCTATTAAAGTCACTATGCCACTGAGAAATTCTTTTCCCAGGCAAGTTTTCCAGGGTATATTATGTAATCTCTCCTTTTTCATCCCTAACCCAACTCTAATCTCTCCTTGACCAGTTTCTTCTGATTCACTTTGTAATTTGGCCTTTATCTTACCATGTAGAAATCCTCCTTTCCTGCAAAGTCTCTGATCCCATCCTTATTTCTCTCTTTCAGATACCTTCCAAAGGTATTCCACTACATAAATCAAAATTCCTAATGTTTCTTGGGCTCTACTTAGTATTTATGAAACATTCCAGTCCTGAAGGCACCAACACAACCTTAAGTTTGTCAGAACAGAGTAAGGGATACAAAGGGAAGCAAAAGATACAAAGAACTGAGCTCTTCATTGTTTAATTATCTGCTACGTTTATACGCCTCTCCAATTAAAAATGGACTCTGAGGGGCTTACGTACTTCATGCAGTAGCCAGATTAAAAATATCAAATGATAACAAAGCAACAATTACAATCAAAATGGGGGGGGGACTCACAAATATTTCCCAACAGGAATGAACCATTCTATCTTTCAAGTCTCTCAAGCTTGCTGAAATAGCCAAATGTTAATGGCTTTATTGAATTCCCAGTGTGCAGGGGGCCCTAACATTTCTTAAAGCACAATATTTCAGAAAAGAGGGCAATGACAGAGAATGCTTCCTTGTAAATTCAATCTTGCAGGGCTTGTGCCCCAAACAAGGAGAATAGTCTGATCAATTGGTATGACAAAACTGTTAGAGAAAACGTATTTTTTTTGAGACCACACTTCTAAGATACTAACGTTTACAGGTAGTCCTTGACTTACAACCACAACTGAGCCCAAAATTTCGATTGCTAAGCAAGACAGTTGGTAAGAGAATTTTACCCCATTTTATGACTTTTCTTGCCACAGTTATTAAGTGAATCATTTGGCCATTAAGCGAATCTGGTTCCCCCATTGACTGTTTGTCAGAAGCTGGCTGGGAAGGCTACAAATAGTGATCACATGGTCCTGGGACAGCCCAACTGTCATAAATACACCCCAGGGGCCAAACACCTGAATTTAGATCACGTGACCATGGGGTGCGGCAGCAGTCATAAGTGTGAAAATCGGTCATAAGTCACTTTTCCCGGTGCTGTTGTAATTTTGATCATGAAATGAATGGTTATAAGTTGAGGACTACCTGTACATGCATGTTCCCAAAAGATATATAGAACAATATACAAATAAATATAAATTTGAAGTTCCATATACAAATGCTAACATGACCTAGAAGGAATCAGATCTATATGACTTCTAATATTGTCTGCTCTCAGTGAAAACTTCGTTAGGAAAAAAGAAAAAAATGTTCAAATCTGGTGCATGTGCAATTCATCTGATTTTGGGTCTGAAAATTTAAATTCACTCAAAATAGTTATTCCTTTATGAAAGTCATGACTAAAATTAGGGCATATTCAGTTTTGTAGGACAGTCCTCTATTTCTGTCCACTTAAATGTACAGAAAACAGATTTGAGGGCATTTGGATATAATAGAGAGTGAAGGAATTTATTCTGCTAGCAATAAACATTCTGCTTACTGATGGATCTTGCTGGTTTTCACCCTTACTTAAAAGAAAATGCTAGCTCTGGAGTAAGCCATGTTAGTTGCTATAGAAACAAAGTTTTGGAATTTCATGTTTAAATTATCAGGAATAAAAATTGAACAAAGAGATTCAAACTGAGACTAAAATATAGGGTTTGACTATCCAGTAAAGATATAATGCAGAATGAACAAGATAAAAAAATAAATACAATATTTGCTGTGGAAAAAAAAAACATGCTGCAATTTAAAACAAAATCCTGAGAGATGCAAACACTGAATTGATTATGTAATCACTCCATTCAGATTAGTAGACATCGACAATATAAATATCTCGTAGAGAAAGAAAGCACAAAGGCAGTTATGACATGCTCTTGAATAAAACTCTGTTTAACATAAAAAAAGAAATCAATCCATATGAACATTGCTACTGCATCAGCTCAGTGTGATCAATTCTTTTAGTAAGGAGAAGGTCAGAAGGGAGCCAGCAAAAACAAACAGAAGTAAAACTGTCTGCAGTTTTGAATGAGAGGAACACACCCGATTAAATGATAAGAGAAACAATGGACAACAGAATGCTAGCATTTAGTAACTCTTACTGTTCTCAGGCTTATCTAGAATATAATTCTTTTTGAGATTTGACATTCCCATGAGAAAAAAAAATCTCTTTAGCATAGTGCTGTTGTCCATGCATGTTTTTTAAAAAAATATGCATTGCATTGCCTTATATATTATATTATGAGACTATATTGCAAGGACTCATTATCATACATGAAAATATCTGTATGGTAAATTAACTCTGAAAAGTATAAACATTGCTGAGATTCTTGCAAAAAACTAAAACTGAAATTAGGGAAACACCCTCTCCTAAAGAGAAAATCCAATTAAAAAAAAAAAAGGTTTGAAACACTCAATAGTTTGCACCAGGGATCCTGATAACATAATCTTGGCCAATGAAAATGAATAACCAATAATGGTTGTGTGGGAAGTCAGAGAAGGAAATATTAAAAGGGCAAAATATTATATTTCCTCAAAGGATCTTAAAGAGGCAGAAAAGCATGTCCAGTTTTTTCTTAATAGCCCCAAGTCTCTGTCCCCCAAGCAGAAACCAGTTCTGTAGAAATGTAATAATAATAATAATAATAATAATAATAATAATAATAATAATAATAATAATAATAATAATAATAATAATAATAATAATAATAATAAAAAAGTTGGAAGGGACCTTGGAGGTCATCGAGTCCAACCCCCTGCTCAGGCAGGTAACCCTATACCATTTCGGACAAATGACTGTCCAATTTCTTCTTAAAAACTTCCAGTGTTGGAGCATTCACCACTTCTGGAGGCAGGTTGTTCCACTGGTTAATTGTTCTAACTGTCAGGAAGTTTCTCCTTAGTTCTAGGTTGCTTCTCTCCTTGATTAGTTTCCATCCGTTGCTTCTTGTCCTGCCTTCAGGCGCTTTGGAAAATAGCTTGACTCCCTCTTCTTTGTGGCAGCCCCTGAGATATTGGAACACTGCTATCAGGTCCCCCCTCGTCCTTCTCTTCATTAAACATGTAGATGTAAATAATCCAGGAAGGTTGGAGGCCTCCAGCTAGAAGCTTAGGAAGACAGATACCTAAAATCTACATCCAAACTCTAAGACAGGACATAATAGGATTAACCTGCAGATGCCAAAAGGCACACCCAGACTCAATCAAAATACATGACACAGGAAATACAAAGCCTCAAACAGGAACAGGAGACAACCTCAAGAGCCCGAGAGGGTATAAAAACCCACTCCCTACATGTGCTCTCTCTCTCTTTTCTTCCAGAGCCATCTTTCTGTCTGGCTCTCCTCTTCAATAAACTGCAACCTTCTTTCTAAAGCAGTCGCCATGTTGTTTATTCCTGGCTTGGACTGAATCATGATGAAGACTTTTCCTTCAACAGTTGTATGATTATTTAACATGGCACAGATATTATTTGATTAAGCCACTGGCTTTAACATGGTAAATGTATCATGGACTTAATGCACTGGATTTCAACATCCCTTGTACATAAGGCCTTGTGTGATCATTATTGTGCAAATGCGCATACAGACAGAATACATTGGCACTGTGTATTAGACATGCCTAATTCCCCCAATAGTTCATTATACGTTTTAGCCTCCAGACTCCTCATAATCTGTTGCTCTTCTCTGAACTCTTTCTACAATCTCAGGGTCTCTTTTTTTGTATTACTTTACATCATTTTGTATTTTGTATAAAGAAGGAGAGTTTTTAGTAGGACAACCATGTGCTATATATATTTGCACCCATTATAGTTTGGATCCTGGACTTAATTTTAATAAAAAAACCTTGGGACACAGATATAACTAACAGGAAGAAGATTAGTAAAATACTGGAAGGCTTGCTACCTGCGTATCATGTCTTCTGAACTACTTACGGTAGTTAGAATGAATGAGTGTAAGTGCCTGATATACAAATTTATAAGGAGGACAATATAAAAATAAAGGAATATGGATCATAGAGGGGTTGGGTACATAAGAATCTTTAATAATGGCATAAAAAGCCTCTGTGAAAGAAAAGAAGAATGTTTCCAGAATAACATCCTTTTTCAGCAATATTCTACCGGTAGGAACTGCTACAGTTCAGATCCCTTAATTAGGTTGAATTTGTCTTTACATGGTTGGCTATGATAACCTGTGTGATTAATCCAGGAAGGAGTTAATCAGAAAAGAGACTCATTTATTATTTTCTTTAAGAGAGGGAAGGGCTTATTTTCATCTTGGTTCTTTTTGAAATCCACTAACTTGATAAATGAGCATGACAAATAGCAGGATGGGAAAAAATAAAAGTTAGACTCAGCCAGCAACACTACAGTCTCAACCTAATTATTTAGGAATGATCCTTGTAAAAGAAATATATAATACAAGATCTAAACGTGCAATTTGAAAGTTAAGTCTGGCAATTAGAAGCTTGAAATATGAAAACTCAGTTTTATAATGTGTGGTGATTCTGTCCATGTGGTGTTTTGTCAGGTTTATTTAGAATTTAGAAAAATTATCTTCTTTCAACTAGGTCCCAATTCTGAGAAAGACCGAAAGTATTTTCTAACACTTGAAACATATATAATTTGACCATCTGATTGAACTTGATGGCTGTAAGCAACTGAAATTAGATTTAAGGGTTAGGGGAAAAGAGGAAGGAGAAGGTCAAGAATGTGACCTCATTATTTATAGGGGGTAGCCTGTAGAATTTGTGTCTTTTTATTTCTGCCTGAACTGTGGGGGGGGGAATCTCAAAGGAAACCTCTTTATAATTTAAAATGGTAAGCAAGAGAGAAATCTTTTTCCCCCCACTAAACAATAAGTGTTAAGAAATTAAAGTATTCACATGGCAATTGTATATTTCAGAACTTTTTTTTTAATATTGTAACAATAGTACCACTATATTCTAGTAAAAACGGTGGGATTTGTTCACTATCTGTGCCTGCTGTTCTGAACCTTATTAAAATACACAGTCAGCAACATTGTGTCAGAGCAGAATTCTAAAAAAATGCTCTTAGAAATGTCCCTTGAAGGACATATTTTATCCAGAAGATATAAACAATGTTCACAAAATGATTGCAAATGGAATCTCAGCACAGTAGGAAGGATAAACCAAGAGATTAGCATAGTTTTTGCTGTCCTACTGTTCAAGTGTGAAATGTTTTGCCGTTGGATTGAGAAGGCAAGGAAAACAGCTCTGCGCTATCAGTTCAGTTAGAATGGTCATGAGGCAGCAAGCTAAAAATTAGCCTCATAGAGCTGCACCCTCCAGAACACCTACTTTAAATAAAAGGTTCTGATAAGGCTGCTATCCAGAACAAAAGCTGTCATGAGATTTCACTTCAGTCGCCCTTCCACTTATCACTTGTTTCAGATTTTTCAGTTTCAGCTTAGAAATATGTGGAAAGATGGGAAGAGATGAAGCAGGAGGCTAGGAGCAAAGAACAACTCAGGACAAAAGGACAAACCAGGAGACAGTACCAAAAAGAGTAGGAAAAGAAAGCCAGCAACAGACGTAAGAAGATTTTGCTGCTCTCACAGAGCTAAACAAGATGCATACTATGATTTTATGTTCAATGCTGATTGTTTTAATAAAAGAACTTTTTCATTAAAAAAAAAAAGAATAGGAAACTATGTGCTCCATTTTCCCCTATGACGATCTAATGTCTAGTCTGGGCATGCAGAGTCAGCCTAGGACTTTGAATTCAAGCAACCCTGGCTTCAGTTCTCTTGTCATCTATGACTGCTGTTTACCATTTTGTTCCTAGACATTAAATAATGTAAGCCAATGCCTTTCAAAAAGCCATTGTCTACAACTTCAGGACTATATTTCTCAAATACAGTTGGTGTCAGTGTAGGCCACAGCCAGAAGTCCTTCCTCCCTGCTATTAACTCATAACTATAATATCAGGTAAGCTAACCACAATTTAAAAAAAAAAAGGCTTACCACAATTCATCTAGGTTCCTAATGAATGAACTGCCTACTACATACATTTCACCTTCATCCATCTTTATAAAGATATGTTCTGCTGAGGTAATAGATGGGTCCCCTGGCCTATAACATGTGGTCTTTGTAAGGGACTGTCTAACATGTTCCTCCTATGCTATGATTCTTATTTCCACCATTTAGCCTTTCTAAATGGCCAAAATAACATTTACATTTCATAGATCAAAGCTATTTAAAAGGGGAAAAAATCATATTAATTTATACTGAATAGACATACAGAAACAGTTTACAATTCCTTCACCGGAATGATCACACTGCTACTACAATCAGTAGCACATATCTCAAATTAAAACTTAAGTTACTATTAAAACTTAAGTTACTAACAGAGAGCAATGAGTTTGGACTTGAAGAAACATTTTTGAGAAATGCTTGAGTATTTCTTACTATAAAGCATGGCGATACCAGATAACTGGTGCAATTTTAATACTAAGAACACGTAAAAAAAATAGTTCCAGTGAACACACTTCTGTTTTAGTTCTTCCTGGTAGTGAGTCATGATTTACCAAAATAAGAAGGCTCTTGTTGAAGGGTTTATTTGCATCCCCTCTGTTCTTTAGGATTCTACTATCTGTAGCAATCCCAGCCTTTTTTCTTTTCCCAAAGGCTCTGAACCAATTCAACCTACAAAGGCCTGAAAATGGTTTCTTAGCTCCAATGGTCCAAAGTATCTTCTGTGACTCTTATTTCAATTATTTCTTTGTTTTCTTATAAAGAATTTGGTTTTTCTCACCTATCAATCCCTGTTATAGCACCTTTCCTGATTTTCTTGAAAAACATTATACCTCTCTTATGAACTGAAGGATGGCCACGTCAGCCCTACAAGATAGACCAGATCAGGAAACCAACTCCATAGGAAGATTAGAGCTATACTTTATTGAGAAAGAGTATAGTACCAGAATCTTACAAGCCTGGTTGTGCTTTACCTCTCTTGCCTTTTACACCTCAGTGTATCAGGGGTAGCGTCTGCCTAAGTCTCTTCCAAATACAATCTCGTTTCTCAGGACTTAAGGAATGTTTCGGCCTCAAAGGTCATCTCTGGACACTCTACAGGACTTTTGCTTTCCAATAAGTTTGTGCTTTTTTTTTTTTAAATGAAAAAATTATTTTATTAAAACAATCAGCATTGAACATAAAATCATAGTATGCATCAATCATCATAGCACCTGATATACATCACTAAGTATTAATCTTTATAATCGTCTGGTTTGGTAATCATTTTTCACTCCGCACATCAAGCCTCAACTAAACGCCTGTTACAATTTATTTGCTCGGTGTTTCTCAAGGATTGCTACAGTCTTTACAAGTTGTTCTCGGGCAAGAGCACAAACTTGCCACAAACACTACAGATCACAACTAAAACGTCCCTGCTTCTTAAAACAGTAATAGTCATTGCTCGTATTTTTTCTGGTTCTTTTTGCAGACTTTAAAGTTAGCGAAAACCAGGCTGAATTAGAGGGGAAATTGTTTAGGTTCTTCCTATTGAACTTAAAGGCAACTCCCATTTGCCCACTCCCTATTAGCTTGCTCTATCACTGTTACAATATTCCTAGATAGCAGTGCAACTATTTCAGGGTATACAATTGGATATCATTTAACATCGGATTGAGAAGGCAGCTCAAAGACACAAGGCCTTGTAATAATGTTAATTAAGTAGTCCTTTAAAGAACAGAAAGTTCAAGAAAAGTCTCATCTTTTTAAACATTAAAATTAAATTAAAGTAATTTAAATTTAATAATTATAAAATTTAATAATTTTAATAATTCAATTTAACTAATATTCTCTCAACTGTCTTTCCTGGAATTGTATTTGTTTCTATACCCAAACCACTACAACCCTATGAATCCTTCAATGTAGGTCAGGTCAAGGAACAGTTTTTATAAGAACTAATGATATTCTGCTTTATCATTATAGGATAGAGTAACAGAACCTTGAAAGCTGCCAGAATTCCCTCTGTACTCTGTTGCACTGTGCAGAATCAAGGCAGGTTTATTTTAAGTTTTTTTTAGACCATATTTTCAATATTATTAAGGAATCATTTAAGCAGATGCAGAATTATGTCACCAATACTTTATTTCCTATAAACTATGTGAAAAGTTGAGAGAATTTCAACAAAATGGTAGCTGCGGTTTTTACAATAGTAGAAAAAATACAATAGCCCTACTATATTTTAATATACTCCAATGTGAAATGTAGCAGACTTTATAGCTGTTTTTAACAGTTTTAAAACTGACCTGTAGAATATACCCTAAGAATATACCCTAAGGTTAGGGGTAGGCAACCTTGGCTCTTTTATGACTCATGAACTTCAACTCCCAGGAAGCTCAGGAATTCTGGGAGTTGAAATCCACGAGTCATAAAATAACCAAGGTTGCCTACCCCTGCCCTAGGTAAAAACATCCTATGATGTCATTAAAATGAGCCATGGTGATGCGGTGGTTAGAATGCAGCATTGCAGGCTAATTCTGCTGACTGTCGATTGCTACCAGTTCAAGGTTGACTCAGCCTTCCATCCTTCCGAGGTCGGTAAAATGAGAACCCAGATTGTTGGGGGGAATGTGCTGACTCTGTAGACCGCTTAGAGAGGGCTGTAAACACTATGAAGGGGTATATAAGTCTAAGTGCTATTGCTAGAATTAGTTTTGCCTATGAAATTTCTAAAAGTCATTTACCATTTTTTACTGACAATGAGACAATATATACAGATATACAGGCTACTAAAAACAAACACGGCAGCGGATTGAAATGGTTGCAGACATCACTGCTGAAAATATGGGTGCCTTTTAAGATTAGTCCTATTCTGAAATTACTAAAGAGGACTTTTCTTCTCTGCTGATTATTTCTTCTGACCTCATCTCTAGCCTTGTCCTTCCTGCCTTTTCAATTTATATCTATTTTCTCCCTCACCTCATTCCATCCTGTTTTCTTCTTTTTGCTATTTCTGCTGCTTGGGGGATAATAATATATGGAATAGGGGATCAGTTAATTTTATAAATGAAGTATTTGATTTTACATAGATTTTTAAAAGTTGTTGTTTTGTTGTATCTTTTGTTATTGTTGCTGTTCTGCACTGCCATTTTGGAGTGTGGCTTCTGGCCAATAACTAACTAACTAACTAACTGCCTGCCTGCCTGCCTGCCTGCCTATCAGTTGCTTACAGATACTGGAAGGAGGAAATCTTTAGGACTGGTTTCAGCTGAAGCCGGCAAACCTAGGGTGACAAGCTTGGAACTCCATGGGATTTTTCTATACATTCTGCATTCTCTTCCTTTTGAAATGAGTACATTTACCTGTCTGGCTCATCTTGTTATTGGGTGATTACGGTAAAATTTTCAGGAGGATGTGTAGTAATCCATGAGATTAATATTTTGCATTTTTATCTACATACTTTTCCAAGAAATACAAATATAACTGTCTTTAATATAACTAACTTTAATTTAACTGTAGGCAGTTAAAGTCACAGCACTTACTAAGTCTCTGTGAAGCACCCAGTTTGCATGGAGATAATGGATTCCATCAAGAATCTGATAAAGTAGTGATTTGACCATAGATCTTGGCAGCTGCATGGGTTTTTTGTTTGCTTTTGAAGCACGGTGAAACTTGATAATATGCTGGAAACAAAAAAGAACACAAACATGAAAGCATCATGTAAAAAAAAAACCCACAAAATAATTGCGAAAGATGAAAGTCTTTTAATTTTGAAATCTAAAAATTGGAATTAAGTATGAGCTTTTTATATCTAATATTAAAGAAAATGTAACAGTGAAACATCACATGGCTTCCTCAGCTTTAAAGGGACATGGATTGAAACAGGTTTTGTTTCTGACATTTTCATGAAATTATAGTTCTAAAACCATTTTAGTATAATCCCCCCAATACCTTTTTTTTTAAAAAAAAATAAAGACTTAGAAGTTTTGAAATATTTTATGGACTGCATCTGGAACAAATTTCAGAAATATGACAAATTTGCCTATTTGGCTTTGCTTACTTACAGATAGATGGTAAAGCAATACAGATTAGGAACTTTTTGTTTGAACATTTATCAGTAATTGGAATAAGAAAGGAAACTAACGCAAAATGAAAACAGAAGCAATGAAGTCCATGGGGCCCTAAATCCCTAAATTTTCCTTTGGTTCAATCTTCTCAAGCGGATACCCACTAGGCATATTAGATGACAATTTCCAGGATTCCCATTCATTGTAGTCTGAAAGTTTGGGAAGGCTTCTAGGCTTTTGACTGATCTTGCATTCAAAATCTGTTTCAAACCCAAGGCATCCTTTTCAGGTCAGAAATGGGCTCTCCAGGGTATGAAAACAGTAATGCATATTTTTCTAGATATTTGGAAAAATGTTGGCAGCACTTCAGTGCTAACAGAAAACTTTAATATGATCCGTACATTATAATATAGTAAAGTAGAACAATTTTCTCAGTGCTGAATAATAAGATGCAGTCTCTTCACTCTTCTGTACAATATCTCTTCTTTGCTTCTGAATTCCAATGTAGAAATATCTGGAGCTTTTTCCAAAATGAAGTTTTCAAACTGGAAACAAACCCCGGAATGCCCATTCTTCATTCTATCTCCAGCATGAAATGATTGGTCATTTTTCAATTAAATTTAGATTTACATCTGTGCAGATGCTACTAACCTATACCGCTTAATCCTGTATATATGAGAATCAGATAAGATTCTATCAATTTATTTCAAATTCCAATAGATGGTGGATTAGATGGTTCCAATAGAAGAAAATATATGTAGCTCAAAGTTGAACGATGTAGTTCTGGTGCTCTCTGAGCTTGGTTGTTTGCTTGCAGTGTGGCAGAATGCCCCAAAATATACAAGCCCAACATATCTCTTTGTCCAAATGTATAATTCGCAAGAATCCTAACATGAAACACAGCCAAAGAACTTATAAAAGAGCTTGGACACCTCAAGAGGGGAGTGAATATTCCATCAACTCCCCCACTACAATGCCTTCAGAATCAAAGACCTAAAATAGAAGATGAAATGATGGTTTCATTCAATGTCCCAGCATTATCTACATCCATAAATCCAGAAATAGTGAAAAAAAATCCATGGCAGAAATATTACACAACAGACCCAACCTAGCCAAATATACTAAGATTGAAATACCAGAATCATAGACCTTTGCTTACTATCTACTTTCAGTTTGATGAACAAATGTGCCAACAAATTTGAGGAACACCCATGGAATCATCACACTCAGGACTTATAGCAGAGAGCATAATTCAGCTATGCTGACTCAGGAATTCTGGGAGTTGAAGTCCATGAGTCATAAAAGAGTTGAGGTTGCCTACCCCTGATCTAGACACTATAGCACTCCCAGATATACCAAAAGTATAGAATCTTCTTCATAAAAAAAAGAAACAATTAAAAAAGACAGATGAATTCATCACCATATTCAAAGAAATAAAATTCACAAGGGAAGAAGAAAACAACATACTACCTATTTTGTATCCACATTGGCAGAGAAAATAGTAGCACACTGGAAATGCTAATATCAAAAAACAACCCCACTAACCAAGTGCTGCATTACTAAAGGAACAGCTCAACCTCCCACAAGAGGACCTGTATAAAAATATTATTCAGATAAGTACAAATGCACTGTAACAATCCAGAACACCAAAACAAAGAAAACAGACTACCTATATAACATATTCCAACAAAATGGATATCTACACAACTTTATAAAAAAGTGCTTGACCACTCAATCCACTGCAGCACAACCAACATAAACTATGAAAAAGATAACACTACCATATATCAAAAATCTCAGAAACCAACACACTGTTACAACTACACAACATTATTATAGCACACAAAACAACCAAAGCTTTCCAAAACATCCTAGGTAAACCAAAAGTAACAAAAGAAAAAAAAAGTCATATACAACAGAGAATGTAAAGACTGTAACCAGTCATTATGTAGGTCAGACAGGTAGAAGATTAGCAGAAAGTATCCATGAACACCAACTAGCAATCAGAAGATGCAATGAAAATCTCATAATCTCACGTGGATAGAGTTTCAACTGGGAAACTACCGGTATGTGCATCCTAGACCAAACTAAATCCAAAAACATTAGAGAATTCTTAGAAGCTTGACATTCAAACAATTCAGCAATCAACAGACACACAGAAATATAGTACACCATATTTATTCACCATTCAAAAGAGACAAAAAACGAAGAAGAAAATAATAAAAAAGCAGAATACATCCTCTCCAGCAGCCATCACCCAGATAAACAAGGATTAACACTAGGGAAACAATCAAGCAAGCAGGAAACAATACCCTAATCAAGAAATTATCAAGGAGAAAACCATATCCCCACCAAAACTGGCAGAGCAAGCAATGTATATAAACAAGAATCAAACCCTGTACCCACTTGCATTGAAGGTGCTACCTAGTTAGGTAATGAAACATTTGTAGGCAAACAACCAAGCTGAAAGAACATCAAGAATATCACAACTAGCTGGTTACTATCCATGACAAATGTAATGCAAAACTTTATTAAAACTGTCAAGGAAAGGGATGGGAAAATGTATATGAAACTATGAATGAGTAATGAGAAGAAAAACGTCAATTTGAGGCTAATTTGCAAATGATGGTTAGCAGAAAGTCAGAATTACATTTGCATTAGACTTAAATAAACCCAGGGGAATAATATGACTTTCATACACCCATTGAGATTTTAAGTACTGAATAAACATTCTTAAGGACTGAAGTGGAGAAGAACAAGCTATCCACAATACAGAGTCTTTATGGAAAAGGAATTTGAAGGACTCCAACCTATAACTTCCAAAAAAGGAATGTTCAAAAGCAAAATTATTTCAGTTATTGCTTATCACATAAGTTGCTAATTCAATACACACAAAAGAGCCCCATGAATTAATAATGAATTAAAGCCCCAAACAAGTATTGTTTCTCTTGTTGACACAGATCAACAGAAAAACAAATGGCAGTACTACAAATGCGAGCTTTTTTTCCCAATTAAATTGGTATATAACCATAATAATAGGAAAAGTCAATGCATAACAACATCCTTTCAACAAATGAATATTTTTCTAACAAAACAATTCCTTAAAATATTATTGATATAGATATCAAGAAATAAAGAGAATGCTTGCCCCCAAAACAAATACAGTATAATAAAATTAATGGGTGTTACAAATGGTATCACATCAATTATCAAATATTAGAGACTGCCATGTTTTTATTCAATATCTTCACCCACCAAATATGCCTTTGCTGTTTTTGTTATTAGTCCTGCTCCCAATCTGGGAGGCAAAATGGTGGTAGGCAGCCCAAAGTGTTTGCAACATTATAACTCTCTTCTGAGTTGGGAAGGGAAACTGGGGATGGCAAAATTAATATGTGAAAGCTACGAAGATGCTCCGACTGATTTCTCAGTACATAACTAATTAAGTTCCTAACAGTCATACAGGAAAGGGTTTTCTGGAGAATGATAAATATCAACCCATCAATATTAATGGCCACATAGGGAAATTACCTTTTGACACAAAATTTGGTCCTGCAAATTCTGGGGTTAGGTTCACCCTGACAATAAATTAGTTACAACATTTTAGTCTGTATACTATAAGAGGAAAAATGTGAAATGAGAAATTATGTTTGCTCCAAGGCAAATCAATGACTTAAGATGACTTGTTCAGGATTTAAACTGGGGTCTCCCCACACCTTTACTGGCTATACCATGCTGTCTCTCAGTACCAAGTATAAAAGAATAACCCCTTCTAGGCTATCATCTTCTCTGTCCTATAAAGTTTAAATGCTATAATTTTTTTTTAGAATGAAGCATATAAACTAGTAGAACATAGAGAATGTTATGGTGTGAACAAAAGAAATGTGTTCCTAAGCATGTGGATTTCAACACTGTTTTTTGAAGGAGGAGAGCTTTACATACGTTGACTGGGAGGCTGTTCCAAGTGTAAGAGGCAGCATGGAAAGAGACAAAGTTGGGAGTGAGCAAAAAAGACAATGGGGAAATATGGAGAGATGCTTAGGATAATTGAGAGGGGGAGCTATTCAGACCATGAGGGATATTAATTTGGGCCATCACCAAATGCTAGAAAAGCACATTAAATAGTTTTCAATTCTGTACAGCAAGAAAAAAATTGCATGGGTTCAAAATCCGGCAGCTATCTCCAGGACAACATTTTCTTCATATTTCATTTCGCTTAAAGTTCTTCACTAGCCCCAAGTTATTATTTTTTAAAAAAAAATATCTTGCTCACAGTGGTACATGATTACTCAATGTTAAACCAGTAGGACTGCTTTCTACACTTCATTGAAAGAGAGGGAGAGGGAGGAAAAGAGAGAGAGAAAGAAATCTATTTGGAGAGCAATAATGTTGCTGACTTCTAGGTTTCAAGAGATGATTAATTGTTCCTGTGCAAAAACAAAAGAACAAGAAAAGTTGCACTAGAGAAAGTGAAGTGTTGTGGAAACGACCAATTTATATTTACTCCATTGAACAAGAGCCCTTAATATAGAACATTCCAAGAATCAAATAGGCAAGGTCAATCATGTGGCTACTTCGCAGCCAAGCGGGAGAAAAATATTTGGGTGGGAAGGAACAGCAACATATGTCCTGTTCATCTGGTTTGTGTTATATAACAAAATTGCATGGGAATATACCATGCAGGAAGTAGTTCCCTGAACAATGCAGGTAAATGTGAAGTGGTTATTATTCTAACAATTGGACGGGAAATATATAACATTTTAATGAGTTGCATGCTTCATTTCAAAAATACTAGAAAGTGAACAAAAAAACATTCACAGTACAAACACATGCAAATATTGGCACCATTTGTATGAAATGATATAGCCTAGGAATTTGTGATAATGGTATATTGCACGTATCGAGACACTGGAAGCTAGGGAACATATTAGGAAGAACATACACTTTGCATTATGACTTTACAACAGACAATCAACAAGAAAGAGTGCCCCTACAAAACTATTGTCAGATGGTTCTCTTTCAAACAAAGCATGCAGTATTCAGGTGGCAAGAACTGCACACTGGATTATTAAACATGCTTCCTATTATAGCGGCCATACATTCTTCTGTAGTTGCTTTTAAAAGCAAACAACTCAAACACAGAGATAACGTTTTGTGCATATCAAATGAAGCTTTTCATAATGAGACTATGGCAATTTGAACTATGAAGTGTACATTTACTCTTGGTGTAATTAACTTTGATGGAGAAAGCTTCCAGAGTGGATGCAAAGTTAGTAAAACTATAAGAACAAGACTCTCTAATAAAATTATATGGTGCATGCAATATCATGAAGTCTCATGACTTTATATTATTTTCATCCAAGTTTCTCTTTGGTTGGAACAGTTTATACACATAATTTTCTTAACAGTAAAGTATTACTCATGGGTTTCATAATGAGTTTTCATCATACTGTTTAAGCAACACAGTAATTTGTCTCTAGCAGATCTAACTTTCATGTTAATTTAATATTCATTAAGCATAGCTTGAACTGATCTGGCAAAAAGAGAAGAGGAATATTTCCCTATAAAACCTATCACAACATGCTGCAAAAGGCAGATATTTCATTTCATATTAAACGTAATAGTTCAAAATCATTACACTAATTGCACATATAAAATCCTAGCTTACAGTTGAAATCTGAATGAGTTCTTTCTTATATGATTTTCAAGACCACCTTTGAGTTATACTGCAGTTGCCAGCATGTAGCGCAGAGCTTTCAAAATCTTTAATTCTAAAGCACTTTCTGAGGCCAAACTGGAAGATAAATGGGAAAGCTGGCTAACATTTTTGTTTCTTCCTAAAAGCAGCCACTGGGTTTCTCAAACTGGATTGCAGACCAGAAGTATTGGAGTGAGAGGCAATGTCAGTTTCTCCCTCAGCTGGAAATTTGCTCCACTGAGGAAAAATACAGGAGAACCCAATCACATGGGAATCTTTTAAATAGAAGGAGAAATTAATTATTTATAATTGCTATCATAAAGATCTCAATATCATTTCCTGTGGCAAAAAGTCCTGACATAGTTTACAAGTCCATTACAAACAATCCACTGGAAAAGAAATGTCAGTGGCTGGGAGAGGTTGATGCCTGGGAAAGGCTAACACCAAAAGTTTAAATTTTACAAGTGACCCAAGGCATAGACATGTTGGAATCTTGAGTGTGTACACCTGTTCAAATGAAAAAAAAAGAGGAGGAATTACTAAATGTATATTTCTTTGTGAAAGAACTGTGAACTTCATTTAGTTCTGATGGATAAAATACATTCTTGGTGTCATTGTAATTAAAATCTGAATTTATATACATATTTCTCCCCCATCAGACAAAAAAAACTCCTCAGGGTTTGAGTAAAACCAGAGTTATTACTGAAGTGTAGCTCTGTCTAGTCCTGTTCTAGACACAGACATATCCTTACAGTGCCTATTCTCTGAGCATGGTTAAAATATTACCTTTCATTAATTAGTTCTCTTTTGTAACTGTGGAAACCTACAAGCTCAATGATATAATGATACAATTGGCCTACAACTCTTAACAACTAAGTTATGGAAGGAAATTACATATTTGATTTCCAAAATATTTTTTTTTTTAAAATGACATTGATCTTTGGCCAGGAGAACAGAAAACACATAGGTAGTTAAGCTTTTTTCACTCTTAAATCCTGTGGGAAAATGAAACTGAGAACAGTTCTGATACCACACTGCTGTAACTTGTGGATAGTTATGTATCTCAAAATGGCATTAGGGCCTCCTTCAAAATGCCTCTATCTGTTTCTCTTTGTTTTTTTGTAGCCAATCATGGTTTTAAGGTAGGGTAAGGCTTTCAGTATATGAATTCCAAATCACATCATACACAGAGCACACAATTAAGCCTCTAAAGATTTTAATTACTTAAATAAATGCAAAGCAATCTCAACTTCTCAGGAAAGGCTAATGGGGAGTTTTTCAGTTTTATGTTACTTTTTTTAAAATCCTGAAAACATTTCTGCATCTTCAGGGACTACCTGATTATATCTCATAATGAAATTTTTCAATACAACTTATAAAGAAGACAGACAAGTGGATTTCATCCTGGTTCCTCTTTCCTAACACGTTTTGTGTAGCTATATAGGTTAAGATACCACGTGAGATTGGGCAAAGGTTTCAAATCCATTCTGACTGCAGTTACTTCTTTTAAAACATAACATAATTCCAGTAAAAAAAAAAAGGAACTTCAGAACTTACCCACAAATCATGTTCAGCATAATCAAACAGCAGCCACACCTTTCTATCACTATGAGAAAGGAAAACCTTCTGTAATGCAATCACATTAGGGTGCTTCAGTTCTCTCAAAAGCTGCAAGTAAAGAGACAAATAACATAAATCTTTCCACACAGTACCAATAAACAAAATGCTTTAATTAGTGAAAGAGATGTTGTCGATAAAATTATTCTTTTTCATTCCAACAACTCTGAAATAATCTGTGAACAAAGCAGAAAGCTTGTTTTTCCATTTAATAGAAAACAATATTAAAAAAAAAAGTCCATTGCATATTTGGATGCAAGTTTTGCTCCCTCTGCAAGAAACATCCAGACCAGTTTTAGTCAGGAAATGCTCCCATTGATAGGATAGCTAGTAATTTTGGTTTACAATCCCTCACTATCTACATTTTATCCCACTTCCCAATAAATCTCAAGGCTTGGGGAAAGCAACACAGAAGGAGAGGGTCACAGCAGGAAAAATGTGAGAATTGATTCTTTTTATCAAAAGCCTTCCATGGAAAACTTAATATTAAACAGAACAACATACCGAAATCCATCAAAATTTATCTATATTACCTATAGCAGTGATGGCGAACCTTTTAGAGACCACGTGCCCAAGCTGCAACCCAAAACCCACTTATGGATCGTCAGGTGCCAGGTGGGCATGGCCCATTGGGTGGGTGTGGCCAATTGGGTGGGCATGGCCAATTGGGTGGGCGTGGCTGTGGTAGTAACGGCAGACTGGGTGGGACTAAAAAGTTCAATCAATCAATTCCAACTTTGCAAGATCTTTTTTTTCCTAAGAGAAGTTGAAATTGATTGACTGAACCTTTTTTTTTTTTTGCACACAGTGGCGGAGGCCTAAAGCGAAAAGGTTTTATAAAACCCAGCTGAAGGCCTAGGACTGGGACAATGGCGCGCGTGCCCACAGAGAGGTCTCTGCGTGCCACCTCTGGCACCCGTGCCATAGGTTTGCCACCACAGACCTATAGGAATAAGAGAAATATGGAACCTTTGTTGCTCTTATTCTCCCATTCTTATTTCCTTTCTAAATGTATGTTAGAGCTATGCTCTACCCAAAGTTATGATGGGATTCAAGTGGCTAGGGCAAAAGACAGGGTAGCCTTTTCAATAGCTCCCAGTTCAGACTGATTTATTTGATACCAATGAAGAAGAATGAGTTATATGAGTTATATGAGTTGGCCTTTTTGACTATTCTATGGATAGAAACATGAAATAGTGGTTATAGCCTGAATGCGGCATATTAATTAATTAATTAATGCCTTGCTCTTGGATTAGAGTGACACAAGTTCAAGTTCACCCTCAGACGTGAAAATTCAAAAGTTATTTTCAATCAGTTATTTTCAGCCTAAGCTTCTTCAGAGGGTCGCTATGGGGATAAAAATCTAACCGATAAAATAAATGCGTATATTGAATACTTGTAGTAATATTTATTTCGGAACACTGCAACATGAGAAGTCTCCAAAGCATTCATATATAGCTGGAATATCTCCTATTTCTGCAGGAGTGTAGCAAACATACAAATCATTAATTTCTGATACAACAAAGGGAGGCAACATATAGACTATGATCAGAATACTCCCCTTTCTGCCTGCCAGTAATCATGCATCCTTTCCCAAAACAAAGATATAGTGAATATACACTAGATGGCAACTACAGCTAGCATTCTTCTCTCTCTCTCTCTCTCTCTTTTTTTTAAAAAACCTTATTTAACACACATACTTTCATTTTTTAACAAAAAACCTGCATTTGTTTCATATTAAACAAAAACAAGGAATATTTGCCCCTGCATCTCAGATTACCCTGTCATTACATTTTGATGTGATTTTGGCATCCATCCTAGTTTTATGAGGCAAACCACAAAAAGGCACTGGTTCACCAGTATATTTTGTTTTAAGCCTCCTGATTTCCTCTGAATGTCCCTTTGGAAGCTGTTGGTAGTAGCTAGCAAAAATGATCAGAAGTGCCCTTTGTTTTCTATCCTGAACGGATGCCATTATCCCCAAATCTGATTAGTACAGATCTCAACTTTACGATCACAAAAGGGGCCTAAATTTCTGTTGCTAAGCAAGAGAGCTGTCCTAAAGGTGCTTTTTTCAAGAGGCAACTGGACTTTGTTTTTCTCTGAAAAAGTTTCACTTCTCATCCAAGAAGCGTCTTCAGCTCTGACTGGATGGTGGGGAAGGGAAGGTTTATATTCCTTGCAGACAGCTGATCATTTGCAGTCTTTTAGTGAGTCATTGAGGCCACTTGGGGTTTGTCTGTGTCCTCGAGGTCACCTGAGTAGTGCAAATAGGTGTGGCGCTTTCTTGGAACTGCTGAAAGGACTGTGTTGTGGAGCTATGCTTTCTGCAGGATTTTTTCTGTTCTGTGTCCCTTCACTGTTGACACAGGGCAAAAAACATCGTGCAGAAAGCACAGTTGCCTCTTGAAAATGCACCTTTGAGACAACCATGACCTAGATCAGAGATTTTCAACCAGTGGTACGGGTACCACCTGTGGTACACTGGCCCCTGGCAGGTGGTATGCGACCATCCTAGAAAAGTGGTAGTGGGGGAGGGGAATGAGCTGAACCAGTGGCAGCACTGCACAAGCCTGAGTGAGAGATGGCTGGAGCTGTAGGGCTGTCAGGGCTCAGCGGAATTGCCAGGATCAGCGCCAGGCTCCAGCTGGAGCTCGGCACTGATCCTGGCGCTTCTGCTGAGCCCAGAAGAAGCGCCGATCAGCTAGAATGTTGCAGCATCTCCAGGGTCTTGTGATTTACATTCAGATGCTTGGCAACTGATTCATATTTATGACGGTCACAGTGTCCCAGGGTCATGTGAAGTGACCAAAACCTGCTGCAACCACCCAGCAGACGGGGGGAAATAAAAACCAAATACCCCCCATCCCACCCCCCTGCCAATCCTCAAAAGAAATGCTCATAACAATGAAAACCTCGGACGGGAGGAAGAGCGCCGCTGGGCGGGCAGGCGTCTTACTCGGCTGTGGCTTGGGGGGCACTTTTTTCAGTGCCGTTGTAATTTCGAACAGTCACTAAGCGAACTGTTGTAAGTCGAGGACTACCTGTACTTTCTTGCTTTTTTCCTTTTTTTTTCGGTCATCAAGTTTTTGACACTTTGCTAGGCGACTGGTGGTACTTGGATGTTGCCATATCCTAAAGTGGTACAATGGGTGAAAAGGTTGAAAAGCCCTGACCTAGATGACTAAGAATCTCCATAGATATTAAGCAAGACAGTTGTTAAGTAAGTTGTGCCCCATTTAATGATCTTTTTTGCCACAGTTGTTAAGCGGATCGTTGCAGTTTTAAGTGAATCATGCATTTCTTAAATGAATCTGGCTTCATCACATTACTCTGGGATAGTGCAACTGTCACAAATACAAGCCAAATTTTGATCACATAACCATGGGGATGCTACAATGCTTGTAAGCATGGAAACAAGTCATAACTCACTTTTTTCAATGCCGTTGTAATTTCAAACAGTCGCTAAACAAATGGTTGTAAGTCGAGAACTACCTGTATATAATTTTATTACAGTAAGTCAATCTAGGTTTCTTAACTGAAAAGTGAAAGATTTTTTTATATGTAAAACTTTCATAAATCATTCAGGTATTTTATTGTTCAAGAAATATCCTGTGCTGGTTTATATTTTGTACTTTCCTTCAGTAGAAATGAGCATGAAAATTGAAGTAATATTTCAACATGACATGTAAAACTGTTTCCAGAATGTGTGTTTCAGGTTTCAGACTATATATCTGCAACCAAGCTTTAAATATTTGGAATGCCAAATGAACAAATTGAATAAACACCCTGATTTTTGCTCCACTGATTATTAAGAACAAACACATTATAAACATTTGGTAAAATATACATGTTATTAAAATAACGTAAATTAGTCTTACAATACATTGTACTCTGTACTTAAAAAGAAGTCAAGTGTGAACTTCAAAAAGGTTACTTTTAAACTAGTCATTTCTCAATAACTTGATGTTTCTTTTATTAAGTTATCATTTAAAACAAGTAATTGGATCCATTATTTTGTAGTGCAGCCCTTGAACAAAAATTATCCTTTTCACTAATGAACTGAAAGGATTTTGAATCATTTCAATACATGAACCTTCTAAAATTACCAAATGCTAAACAAATTGCAAAATTAATATCTTATATACTAGGTATGTCATTATGGGTATTTCCATAATCTTTGGATGTAAACCTTTGAGAGTATCTTTGTAACAGAATATACACATAATTTACAATATAATTTTAAATATATTGCTCAGAAAGTTCATGAATAATTTGCAATAACAAAAAATACAGCAGTGAAGCAGCAGATTCTCATAAAAGGGAAAACAATAGAGAGAGAGAGAATAACTCTTTTGTCATAGAAGTATTAAAAAGCTCAGAGCTTCATCTATTTGACATAAATCTGTAGTTGATTAATAGTTGAATCTATTTTTAAATCAGAGAAATGGTAAATAGTTTTTGCTTTTGGGGTTATTGATTTTGCTGGGTTATTAAAAAGGAATGAAAAACAAAGATTAAAGATAGATTCTCTTTGAATATATCAATAACAATTATTTTATTTCTTTCATTATCTACAAAATTAAAATACAGAAATGTCTGCATATTAAGTAGATTATGATATTGATCACCTATTGCTTTTACTGCATGGCCTTGTTTAAATCTGTAACCCTTCCTCTCCAATATCTGCCTGTGAGAATCTCATGTTGTCTTCAATCTTAATATGCTACTCGCCAAGTCACATAACATAGTGCAAAAGAAAATTTACTGCTGCAAGCCAGTCTTCATCCATTTCACCTAAGCAACTCTTAAGAAGCAAAATCCAGATGATATTACAAGAGCCTGGGGAGGAAAGGCCTGTGTCACCTGCCAAATCAGCTTAACAACACAGAGAAAGAGAATGATTTTGCACAATTTTAACAGCATCAGAACTTGGAAAGGGATAAACTGGGATGCAACTTTGCTAACTTTCTCCCCTGGAAGATGGAAATACAAAACACAGCTTGTAAGATTTGTAAAACTGTAGTTAAAATGCACCTACAGTAGTAATAGATGCAGCTTCTAAAAACCTAATTTGTAGATGTCTAAAGAGAGAAATGATTCATCCCCAAATCATATACTTTTTAACAGCTTTGTTTTTGAGATTACTGGAGGTACAAGACTATTTTGTAACACCACTAATTATTGACTTGCTGTCAAGCCAGAATCTCAATGAGTATCAGTATTAATTAGACAATTTATCCTACCGATTAAGAATAGTTATCCACTCCTAGAGTAGCAAACAATATTTATTTAGGATTTGAAATTCACAGACCATATAATAAAAACTTGGTTTTTATTTTTCTGTGTATTGTTTCTGAAAGAGGCCTCTTTTGGCTACAATTGTTCATGTCACGTAACACCCGCATTCTGTAATAATAAGTAATAAGCATTTTGAAAAGCAATTGTTCTATAAATAATTACACTTCTGAAAACATTCTGGCACTGCTAAACAGCATTCTTCTTAAACAAAAGCATCGCAAGTGATTTTTTTTAAAGGATTATACTATGACTAAAATAAAGGAAATGAAACAATTAGCATTGTGTCCTTTATCCTATGGAATCTCAGGAAGATTAGAAATAAGTTTCTAACAACTTCTACTGATAGATGGATGGTGCAGCTATATATCATATCCCCAACTGATGTATTTCTAATCCAAAGGTTAAATACATCATGTATTCCTGGATTAACACTTATAGGAGAGATGGGTGATTTAATAAATAAATAAATAAATAAATAAAATCAATATTTGCTTTTTGCTAAATTGAATCTACGTATTTGGATGCACATAATAATGAATAATAGTGAATTTGGGTGAAACTTTAAGGGAGTAAGAATTATAAGCAACATTTCACATACATACATTTTTCTACTCTAGTTGAAACTCTACTATACTCTACAAAAGTTAATGGCCAGAAGTTAGGCTTTGTCAACAAGAGATGAGTTATTTTACCTGATAGAGAAATACCACAGAATATGCCCTATCCAGGAAGGCATTTCAGGGTGAACTTGCCCCTTTTTGATAAAATAAAACAAATAACTATTCCCAAACACCAAGGAGCACTAACCTTAGGTTTTAATTCTTTTCCATAATTTTTTTATGACCAAAGATTATCCACTAGTAGAAAAGGACTCACTGAATCCAGAAACCATATTGTGTTATACTGTGCCTTCTATTAGGCTATAGGCCCATTTCAAAACTCCCAGATTGGTAAAGTACTCAGGCAATTTTGATTTATTTGTTGTATTTGACAGTTATTTATGTTAAACCAATAAAATGCATTTCCTTGAATGTGGAAAAAATTGTTGCATTATTTGCAAAACTCAAGACTCTCTGATCAACTTAATGGCATCTTGTTATTATGCTTTTATTTTATTTTACCTGAAACAGAAATTATTTATTTAGTTATCTTCCAGAATTCAGGTTAGGGACCTTAATAAAGAACTTCTACCAGTCTCAGCATATGTTACAATTCTCACTAAAAGTTAAAATAACCTAGTTTTTAAATATTTGAAGAAAAGTAGAGCAGAAGAGTCAGTCATCTTAGTGTAGTAGTTAAGATAACATATTAAAAAACAGGAAACTAAGCATTCTGGTCCTGTCTTAGGCATGAACCCAGCTGAATATTATTGGGCCAGTCACTCTGTCCATCTAAGGAAGAAAGCAATGGCAAACCACTTCTGAAATCTTGCCAACAAATCTGCACTGATTAGTCCTCACAGTCATCAGGAACCAACACTAGCCTGAATACACATACATACATATATACATACATACATACATTCACATACACACACACACACACACACACACACACACACACACACACCAAAACTATTTTAGGATTCCATCTTCATTATATTTTCATCTGAAGCTTAAGAAGTTATTTGATACAAATGAAAAGATCTCTTTACTTAGCCTCCAAACTCCTTATTATACTTAAATTTAAAAATTAATAAGGTGTAAAAATGTGTGTGTGTACAAACACACACACACACTTTTCTAATAAAAGACTAGTAACTATGATTCTTCAAGTGACAATGAATTCACATAAATGATATCCTGCTTATGCAGAAATTACCTGGAACTTTCCAGAGCTTGGGAAGCTTGATGGGACCTCAATCCATTCCTTCTATTACATGTCTTAAGACAGTGCACCCAGTCATTCTTTAGTTCCCAGAATAATCACAACAGTGTATAAACTAATCATTACTGGCATGATACCAACTGAGAGCAATAGGCAGATAGTTGAATTCAAAGACCACTTTTACAAACATTATAATAGGCACATAACCAATTCCTCATTGTAGTATTGGCAGCCCTACAAGGTAGACTAGACTGAGAAATTAAATCCCTACCAGTCATGACTACTTTTATTGTAGCAGTTATAGTAACAGAATCTTGCAAGTCTAATGGTGTTTCCCCACCTTCACTTTATTTCTATATGAACTAGGAAGGGTTTTGTCTGAGATGCTTACTCGAGTTAGCTTCTTGACCTGGCTCAAACTCCTCTTATCTCATCTTTGTAGCTCTGTCCTTTAAGGCTCCCTATTCCCTCCACAAGTAGCTAAGATTCACCCAAATGGGTGAATTTTTATACGATTCTGTATAGCTGATCAATATAAACTGGTCCACCCAAGATCTGACCGTTCTGAAACACTCAAATAGCCCTGACTACTGATAATAATTTGAGCTTCTTAATGAGACATCCCCATGGACCAAATTCCATGGATTTGGAAACTCCGTGAGTGATATTAAGCACAGTGCAATCAATCAATTTTCAAGTATTGTAATAGGCTACTACTGTTATGAAAGCAGAAGAGAAAAATGAAATTCCTTTCAGCATATCATCTAACAAGTCCAATATCCAGAATTTCTTGTAGAAGTAGGAATGCAGGCTAGTCTGTATCATTTGATGCTGAGTGAAGATGCCTCCAGAATGTGCATCGAAGCATGATAAGCAGTGTAATGTCTATGGTCAATGCAATGATGAGTTGGATCAAGAACAGATTTTGAGGACCAAGTACTGAGTCAGATAGAACATGCTAGATGCCAAGCCTTACCAAGCTAAATAAGATTTTTCAAAATGAACAAATAACCTCAAAGAGATCAGAATGTCAATTAACTACTATAAAAAGGCAAGGAATGATTCCTTTATATCAGTTTCATCAATAACCAGCAGTAGGGATAGGATTTTATCACTTGCCCCTCTCCCAGGTCAGCTAATCAACATTTCATAGCAAGAGTTTGCTCCTGTAGCTCTGACAATTATGGACCTGGCCAAGTGTTTCTAAGAACATGAAAGCAAAAACAAGATCTCAAGTATAGCAGAATAAAAACAAAAGGTGGCAACAAAGTCAGGAAGGCTTGAATGACAACAGAGAATAACACCCTGGAGAAAACTTTCCAATATGCTACCATGGTAATTAAAAAGGAACTCGGGTCAACAAGAACTGTGCTAGAAAAGCATGTGCCATCTGCAGAGTAGACAGGACTTCCTCCAAAACCTCTTATACTCAGGAAATTCAACATGCACTCTTCAGCACATGAGTGTGTGGATAAATTCCCACAGTATTATCTTCACTTAATTAACCTTATATTAATATATTTGTAATCCATATGTGCACTGGAAATAATATTCGTTATAATGTTCACTGTTTGTAATGTCCATTATATAGCTTATTTATGTTATAGGGTGAGTTAGCAATGAAGTTTTAATATGGAAATTAAAGTTATCCAGATCAGAAGTTAACATCAATAATAATCATGTGTTTCCACATGATCTATGCCACTGACTGAAAAAACTGATAAAGCCCTGTTCTATAATCTATTTAGACATTTTCCATTTTTGAAAACTATTTCTGCAATAATTAAGGAACGTTTAAAATTACCTATCTCAAACCATGCATAAAACATATTATAAGACAAAGTTTGATAAATGTATGGAACATTACGAGAAAAAAATATACATCCAATAATCTCACTGCTATTCTCTTTTAAAATAAATGCTTTTCATGTCAGGGATATGTACAAGTAAAAGTTCAAATACACATGCAGATACTGTATAGTCTATTTAAACTCCACAAGAAGACTAAAGACATACCAAGAACTACTTGGGAAAGGATAGTATATGCCATTGTTCATGTACTTACAAATTGCTGGAAGAATAAAAAATAACCTTAAAAATGAGAGAGGGCTTTTAAGAAAAATAGCAGGATTTGAAATGCTCATAAACTATCAAGACCATCTAGTAGAGCACATATATAAATACTCTCAGATATGACATAGAGACAGAAACAATAAAAATTGTGTGACAAAATGAATGCACAACTTTAAAGAAACAGTTGCCACACAACCATGGGAAGAACTCAAAAATTCCTGGAAAGAAATACACAGCAGTATTCAAAGAAATTAAAAAATAAAATCTGAAATTGAACCACAATTCTTTTTACTAGGCATAATTCCAAAACTTTCCATCAAAAATATCATGCTCCACTAAGGTACATGTTTAAGGCAGCAAGGATAAATTTAGCACAATATTGGAAAAGAAAAATGTCACCTAAGTTATTAGATTGGGAACTTAAAACGTGAGAATATGCAGTGATTGCTAGCTGGTTAAGACATAGTATTATGATGCTGGATGGACCCTAGGGTCTTGGAGGAAGGAAAACCAAGAAGGGAACTTAGTCTAATGGGGGGGGAGGGCAGAGAGGAATATTTTGATGTTGGTAGGCAAAAGGAAATATGACAGGAGATAGCAGCAGGCCATTAATGGGGAAGATATGTTTGGTGTTTACTATTGATTTCATCTTCCAATTTCCTCAAATGAGCCCCAGAGCCTGGAAGATCTTTGGTGATCCTGGCTTCCAGCTGTTGTTGATGTTGCTTAACACTACCTTAACACTACCTTTTTTTTTAATGACAACCTTTTAAAATATATATTTGGTCAACTCAAGATGGTAACATACCTAATACTTATGCCTATTTTCCTCACATCAACAATCCTGTGAGATGTGTTTGACTGAGAGTGACTGCTCCAAAGACACCCAGCCAGCTTTCATATCTAAGGGAAGCCTAAAATTCAGTCTTTGGGTTTCTAAGCCAACATTTTAAACCACTATGCTAAACTGGTGTGTAGGTTAGCCTTTAATAAGTCTCTTCTCATCCAAGATAAAAGATGAGAGGACTGACCTGGCAAGTATAACCAGAACACTGATAAATACTGTGGGATATATGGCCCTTTGGAGATATACCCATCTACGTACCAAGTGTGGCACCAGCTATTATCCTAAAGTAGTGATGGTAGAGTGGTTAATGTGATTTTCAGAGGGGCTACTCTAAAGATAACTGGATGTGAACCCTATTTGTGAAACTGGCCTCTAGGATCTGATGGAAGAATGCTGCTATATCAGCTACTAGATGCCATAGTAGAGCTGGTGATGGAGCTTCCCAAATTTTGTCCAGTGTCCAATCTCCTACTTTTGTTTCTTTGCACTCGGGCTGTACCTTTAGACGGCCTTGGAGGAAATGGATTATGTGAGTTCCCATCAGGTTTCAGGCCTCAGTAGAATACTCAGTACACATTAATTGTTGATGACTTTGTTCTTGATGACTATGATTGAATGGGAATAAGTGGGATGGTCTGTCCATTCTGGATCTTTCTGATCTCTTGATAGCTTTCAAACAAATCAATGTATCTTCTGGTATTCTTCTGAACTGACTCAGAAGGCTGGGAGTGGCAGGCACAGCACAGTATTCTCACATGTCCTGGCTACAAGACTGGTTACTGGTTACAATCAGTATTGGTTATGGGGCGGGGAGAGCAAGTTTTATGGTTTTACTTGGAAAGATGCTGTAGGACTCAATGCTCTCCTCTCTATTTATTATTTACATGAGGTCACAGGTCATCCAATGGCAACATACTGAAGGCACCTAGTTATACATACTCAACTGTGGGACTCTGAATAGAAATAGGTGAAGCTCAATCTTAGCAAGACAGAATGGCTGTGGATGCTGAGATCACCTGAAACTGAAGATCTTCATCTTTAGTTCTGAATAGGATTGGAATACCCAGCTGGAAATGGTTTGCAAATTGTGGGTCCTCTTGTATTTATGGCTCTTGCCAGGAGCTAGGAGAGCCTTTGCATAAATCTTCTGCACCAGTTGTGCTTGTTCCTGGATCAGGAGGCCCTGCTCAAAGTCACTCATGCATTTGTAATGTACTCTACATAGGACTGTGGTTGAAGGTCAGAAGCTACAGATGGTTCAGAAGACAGCAGCATGTGTAATTATGTATATATTCTACCTCAGTGTTCCCACACATAGCCCTATAAAGTAGTATAGATTTTGGTCTTAACTCTGCTGGCCTTTATAAAGGCTCTAAAGATCTGGTTCTTTCCTCAAGCACTGAGGCTGTAAAATGAGTCATCAGTACATGTTAGTTGGGTTATGTGAATCATTGTTTCAAGTGCTATATTCATCTCTTTGCAATTTTGTTTTAGTTTGGACATTATTTTTTTGATGTTTTAATTTGTTAGCCGCCAGTATCAATTGGTGAGTGAGCAGCCATATATAATTGATTGATTGGATAAGATAGACGTATTTCCATATTTCCTAATCAAACAGTCATGAAACAGCAACCCATAGTTTGCTGTGTACAGTAATGGGTTTTTCAAATTGGTATCTTCCAGACTGTAACTCCCAACACATATGGAGAATTTTGGATGGGGAAGAGTTCCTCCAACTATCTCTACAATTCTATAAATCCTAGAAAAAGTTATTTGTATATCATTTCAGATTTTTTTTAACCAATCTTAGGATTGGTTAACACATCACTTGTTAAATCCTACAGAGTAAGATTTTGCTGAAATGAAATCAGGGTCACAAATGCTGATGCAATAATGTTCTTTAAGGATGTACAAGGTTTGTTGTCTATTCTATTTGTTGGACTGATGAAACAGACTAACCAAATGCCGTATCAGAAGGTTATATACATATATAACATATTTGTCACAGACTTAATGTTACAGAGCATTTTGCACCCCTTTAAATGCACTATATGTTAATGCATTCAACCGCAAATAATAAACTGGTAAAAATAAAACAGTGCACGTAAACAGTAAATCCTTGATTTAGAAGACTTCTGGTTTAATAGATAAAATGTACCTCCAGATATCATCCCAAAATAACAATGTCAGTTTGTATTCAGAATAATCCAGACATTTTATGTACGTTATATCATTTATCAACTTACAACATTGTGTAATGACAGCATTACACAAACAATAAAATATGCAAATTATTTAAATTACATCACTAATTGATTTAACAGACTCTTACATGTTCCATTAATTAGGGGTTTATTGAAGTTAATTATATTGTTCAATTACTAAATAAATAGAAAGCATCCTGTAAGTTTTCTGAAAACTAGAGTCACTACTACCTAAACCAAATCCACATTATTTTATTTTCATTTCTTTAGTTTAGTTAAATACTGTATATTGCACTTTTCTGAAATATACCAAGAAATAAGATCTCCTAAAAATGAAAAATAATAATAAATTAATAGTACAGCTATTAGGACACTAATAATATTTTCTATTAAAATTTAAAGATTAGAAAATTAATCTAATTATTTTTAAGTATCTCAGTATCTTTTAAATGTGAATTATTGTATGCATGATATCTTTTAAATCTGAATTTAAAATATACCATGCTATTTAGGCATAGATGTCAAATGTGGCATTTGAACCAAGTATGTTCAAATTTGTGGAGACTTTTAAAATTGACATTTAGCAGAACAATTAAAAATTAACATGGCAAAATTCAGCTAGTTTCCCTCTAGAAGTGCCAGGTTCTACTGGCTGATAAGGGATGGGCTTGATTTCAGCCATACTCCTTCCCCTTCAATCTGACCTCATACACTCTGCACATTCCTAACTAATCCAGAGCGGCACTGAAATGTATATTGTAGTTTATAATGGAAAAACTAAGTTTCTTTCCCTTTCTCTGCTGAAATTGAAACAGAAGATGCTGCCTTACATATTAATTTGGATTGTTGTTCCAACTAGCCTAGCAATTTCTCAATTAAATGCCAAGTATTGCAGATGGGACTTTCTGCAGAGAAAGCCGGATGCACTGCACTACAGCTTTCCCGTGATGGAAACTAGTTGGATTCTCTCCATGCTGTTAATTGTAGAAAGAGTTAAATACTTTTGTTGGGTTCACTTACTGCTATTTCTCTACAGGCCGACATGGATATCCCTGTGCCTTCAATCTGTTTCAGTGCATATTCTTTTTCATCTTTTCTGCAAGAAAAAAGTGAATTTTACAAGACTTATTAACACTTGAAATATATAACAGGACTTACACAGCTTAATCTCTATCCTCTTATAATGGACTAATTGATGGTACAGTGCAGTTAATGATCCGTTCTATTTTTCCATAACCAATTATCACTTTGACAGGCAGCTTTTCGATAGGAAAAAAAAACCCAAAGAACACCACAATAAAGTGTATATTGCGATCTAATGAGAACACCTGATTATTCAAGTGATAATTATCAAAATGCCTTCCTAATTAGAGATGTGGGAAAACACAGTGATGATGGCAGTGTTGGCAAGGGTGGAGCAAAACTGGGTGTAGGAAGGAATGGTTGCCCTGAATAAGACAATATTGCCAAGGGAGTGGCAATTAGCAGCACTCCGTCAGCACCCGTAGACATTAACAAAACAGCTTGCTTATAACAGCAATATTAAAACATTTTTGTTTAATTTTAACATTTCACTTGACCTGGAGCACTTTGAAGTGAAACTCTGGCCTCTGACAACAGTCCATACAAGTAGTCCTTGATTTACAATCACAATTGGACCAGAATTTTCATTGCTAAGCAATGTAGCTGTTAATTGAGTCACGCCTGATTGTAAACCGTATTTTTTGCCATGCTTGTTAAGTAAATCATATGTTGTTAAGTGAATCTGGCTTCCTCCATTGATTTTTCTTGTCAGAAGCTGGTTGAAAGATTGCAAATGGTGATCACATGGCCTTGGGATACTTCAACTGTTATAAATACATGAAGGATGCAAAGTGCCCAAACTCTGATCACCTAACCATGTGGATGCTACAATGGTGTAAACGCAAGGACCAGTCATAAGTCACTTTTTTTCAGCGCCGTTGTGACTTTAAAAAGTGATGCCATTACCACTACTGTATATCCAATTATTCTAATGCGGAACTTCTACATCTAAAGATTCTATGTTCCTGGCATCGTTAATTTTAAAAAATCAGGTACCAAACAGATGATAAGACAGATCCATACCTAAGATATAGTGTATAAACAGAATCTAAGTACAAAATTTTGAATCAGATGGATAAAAAGTTTGATATGATATTGCACAACTTTCTATGTACATTTATCAGAAGTTTCCACTCCCCCAGTACTTAGGGAAACAGTAAAATGCACACTTCTTTCTTGTGTAATTGTTAATTGTTTTAATGAATACTTTTTAGGCGCCGCAGTAGTGCAGCAGTTACAATGCAGAAAGTCTGGTAAAATTTAATGGTGAATTTAGATTTATTTTCAATTAATATGCATAAAATTGCAATATGCATAATCCCACTCAGTACTCCAAAATAGTATTCTACTCAATCACTGATTTTACATAAATTCCATTCAACCTGTTCCAAAACAGTCGTTCTAATTTTGTTTTGTATTCATTTTCTTGCTGGCTCCTGGTAAGCTAGTATTAGAATTCTAAATTTAATTAATATATAATATAGCTACCATTAACAGAACTGTATTGGCACATGTAACATTCTCAGAGTTACATTTTTAATATTATAATTAAGTAAACATAGAGGAATTGTTTGTATCTGCAGTTTAAATATTACCTTATTTAACCTCAACACCAACTTTTTAAAACCTTATTCCTCTGCTGCATTATCCACACATACATCAGACTTCGGAAATTTGACTATGCCAAAGGTATAGTATGCCAACATACTGTTGCAAATGTTATATGCAACTTTGATACCAGCATGCTATTTTTATTCTGTAAACTGTTATTAAAATTTGAGCCATTCTGTTACAAAAATGTACTATAAAATCTATAACCCCAAATGGTGAGCATGTATATATATTTCCTGTTACCTTTATTAGGAACACTGATTTTAGTCATAAAATATTTTTATTGATTTAATACCAATCAAAACTCATGCCTCATATTAATTTATTTTGTTGGTCTATACAACAATTTATTGGTGTAATAGAGTATAGCAGATATCTATATTTCTAAAAAGGTTTTACAGGTAGTCCTCAACTTACACAGTTCATTTAGTGACCATTCAAGCAGCACTGAAAAAAGTGACTTATGATCATTTTTCACGTTTATGATCGTTGCAGTATCCCCATGGTCACATGATCAAAAATCAGACATTTGGGCACTGACTCACATTTATGACCCTAGTAGTGTCCCAGGATCATGGTGACCTTCTGACAAGCAAAGTCAATGGGAGAACCAGATTCACTTAACAACCGTGTTATTAATTTTCCAACTTCTTGAAAATGTTCAGTTTCTATCTCAAAAAAATCTTTCTAACCACATCTTCAGTTTTTCCAGAAATTTTGAACTTGCAAACAATGCAGGATTGTATTCATCTTTGAAGATCCAGAAAGAGTTTGTTGACTTCTGCTTTGGTATGTCCTCTGCAAACATGGCTATGATGCACAGAATCTAAGAAAAGCTGAAGGTTTGTCAGAACAAATGTTGACTTCAGATATTTTTCTCTTTCAGTTTTGAAATGAATTTGGCTGGAGCAGATGCAAGACTGGTTTTTATGTAGCTGACAAGCTGGTGGCAAACAAATGTCTAATTAAAAATAACTGCACCATTCATATGTTTGCCTGCACTCTTTAAAGACAACCAAATCACACTGGCACACAAACAAAAATGTACCAATGGTTAGATATTAAGGTAAAATGTCAGTACCAGTAGTTCTTGTTTAGCAACTGCTTCGTTTAATGACTGTTTGCAATTATGCAGGTGATGAAAAAGTAACCTTACAATCAATCCTTTATGACCCTCACAGATCTGTAAAGCAAATTAAAGCTGAAGTACAGTCATAAATACAGTTCTGGTTTCACTTAGCAACTGCTTCACTTAACAACTGAGTTGCTGATCCTAACTGTGGTCTCTAAACAAGAATTACTTCTATATATCTATGCACTAGCATATTTTTTTAAAATAATATTCCAGAAGCAATGTTTAAAGCAATCATTTCCAAATATTTTGGAGAAATATATATGGTGTTTATAAAATATAATAAAAAGAATCTCTCTTCCCTCCTGAAGTTCTCTCGTAACCAGAAAAATATTTTTCTAAACAGAAAGGAAAATCAAAGAGTAAATATACCAGAGCATCCCAACATTCACAATAGAATTCCGATATCAATAGTTTACATTCTTTTTTTAAAAAATCATCTTGTCTAACAAAACAACAGTTGTTAAAGTAACTAGCAAATTTTGTCTTTGCAATCAGCTTTTATACTCCTAATTTTCTGGTCTAGTTAGGAATCAGTTTAGGAATACAACATCTAATTTTAGTGCTTTTTGTAATTTCAATTTATTTACCGAATTCCATTTACAATAGTCACTTTCCAAAAACGCACCAATTTAGGGATAATAATAAAAAAGGGCTAGGAAGCTGATTTCATTTATTTATTATTAAATTTATATGCTACCCATTTCACTACCCAAAGTGACTCTGAGTGACTCACAGTGCCATAAAATCATAAATATAAAAGCATTAAAATCAACAACAATTAAATAAAGACTAAAAACTAAGAGCATGAAGGGTACAGGGGTGGGATCATGTCTATCACTCCACCTACCACTTCCAAGAATAGCACACCCCCACCAGTGTCCTAAGCCTACCAGCAGATCCAGGTTTTAAGGCAGCGGCTCCCAACCTTTTCTATACCCTGCACCCCTAGAACGCTTCTGATATATTCTCGCACCATTAACAAAAGTTCAAAATAACGGCAGTGAATTAAGCACATACACCTATAATTTTGAAAATCCAAGTTTTCGCACCCCCTGGAATATTGTCTCACACCCCCGTTTGGGAACCCGTTTTAAGGCCTTTCTAGAAGGCAAAAAAAAATGGTGGCAATAAGATATTCTAGAGGGCAGAGGCTATAGCAGAAAAGGCTGTTTTCTTAAAGGGTGCTACTCAACATTCCTTAAGTGCGGCAAGCCCCTTTTGGCAGAACGAGTGGGGCAGGCCAATCGCATTTGGTAAGAGACTTTCTCACTTCCTGATTCCATGCCATGAAAGGATTTAAAGGTGATAACCTCATAATACCTAATCCTGTGGTGTCATATGATCTCACCCAACAACTTCATGTAGTTATTAAAAAGGAGCAGAAAGAGTACCAAGCCCTGTGGCATACCACAAAAGAGAGGCCTTCAGATGAACCTCAGAATCCCTATCAACACCAATTGGGGCCAGCATTGGACAAAGGAACCAAATAAGTGCAAGACTGCATTGCTTAGCCCCAAATCCCGCAGCACCCGAAAAAGATACCATGGTCATTAGTATCAAAAGCCTCTGAGAGATCAAGGAGGGAGAGGATGAATGCACTATCCCCCATCCTGCCCTTGCCAGAGATCATCTACAAGTGCAACCAATGCTGCTTCGGTCCCATAATCAAGCCTGAAATGGGATTGAAATGGATCCAGGGCCCTCTGGAGCTATATAGCACAATCACATTTCCAGCACCTTCCCCAAAAAAGAAAGGTGGAAGACTGGAAAAAATTCTCCAGATAGGTAAGGTCCAATGATGGTTTCTTAAGAAGGGGCAGACCAAGGCATTGTTGTCTGGACCCACCTGGAAGTCACCATCCTGGAAGTCTTAACCAGCCAGGAGGGACACGGATCTAAAAAGATACCATTCTTTTACAACCTACCCTCACATAAAAGTATTTTAAAATTTAAAATGCAGATTTTTAATTTTTATTAAGCATCTAATTAAAATAATATAACAAACTACCATTAAAATCAAGTATAATTGCGCATAATGGTTATCCACAGAATTATGGTTTTATTTGGGGAAAAATACCTTGCTCCACTCAGAGATATTCCACATGGCTGATAAGTAGCGGATTGTGCTTTAAGCAAAATATTGTTTTCTATAACTGGGAGATTTTTGCTGAAAATGCGTATTTCTTTAAATGGCTGTACTATTCTTTTTATTTTTTTTCTTGCCCTTGATGTTCTGCACTGTTGCAGGTTGGGGAGAAGACATGGCAAATAGGCAGGCACACTTGATCGTTCTTCCATCAACCTGGTTGTTAAGATGAATGACTAAATAGAAAACTATTTTTTGCAACTATTTTTCCTACTTTTTTATCCCTTGGGTTTCATTTTATTTTCTCATATTAAAATTAGTGAAAAATAATTAGTTCACCCCTCCTCTTCATCTGTAGAACACTAGAAATTGAAATGATCTGCCACCAAACCAAGAAAGCTTCTTTTGACAGATCTCCAGTTTCCAACATGCTTTAATCTAAGAATTAAAGGATATTGTTTTTAGAGACCGGAACAGAGGATTAGCTTCATTAACAGAAAGTTATCCTAGCATGAACATCTAGACCAGGGCTTTTCAACCAGTGGTACGGGTACCACCTGTGGTACATTGGCATCTTGCAGGTGGTACGCGACCATCCTAGAAAAGTGGTAGCGGGGGAGGGGAATGAGCTGAACCAGTGGCAGCACCGCACAAGCCTGAGCAAGAGATGGCTGGAGCTGCAGGGTTGTCAGGGCTCAGTGGAAGAGCCAGGATCAGTGCCACTTTCCAGCTGATCAGCGCTTCTTCGGGGCTGTCAGGGCTTAGTGGAAGCACCAAGATCAGTGCAGGCTCCAGCTGGAGCTTGGCGCTGATCCTGGTGCTTCTGCTGAGCCCTGAAGAAGAACCAATCAGCTGGAAAGCGGCACTGATCCTGGTGCTTCTGCTGAGCCCAGAAGAAGCGCCAATCAGCTGGAATGTTGCACCATCTCCAGGGTCTTGTGATTTATATTCAGATGCTTGGCAATTGATTCATATTTATGATGGTTAGTGTCCCAGGGTCATGTGAATTGACCAAAACCTGCTGCAACCACCCAACAGACGGGTGGGAATAAAAACCAAACCCCCACCCACCCCACCCCCACTGCCAATCAATAGAAATGCTCACAACAATGAAAACCTTGGACAGGAGGAAGAGTGCCGCCGGGTGGGCAGGCAGGTGTCTTGCTCAGCTGTGGCTTGGGGGGCACTTTTTTCAGTGCCATTGTAACTTCTAAGAGTCACTAAGCAAACTGTTGTAAATTGAGGACTACCTGTACTTTATCACTTTTTTCATTTTTTGGGAGTGGTCATCAAGTTTTTGACACCTTGCTAGGTGACTGGTGGTACTCGGATGTTGCCATATCCTAAAAGTGGTACAATGGGTGAAAAAATTGAAAAGCCCTGATCTAGACAAAAGGAAGCTAGTTTAAAGTAGATCTGTAATAAACCTTAAGTGAAAACGAAGTCCCAAAATCTGTCAGGGTCACATATTAGGACTTTCATTTTACCCAATTTTGAGTGTTGTGTCTATTTGGCCAAGTGGTTATCCCAAAAGTGCTTCAAAACTACCATATTGTAGTTCCATGCCAGGCAAGGTATTCCGAGATAAGAAACCAACTCTGTGGGTTATTGCAATCGATGTGTGCTTGACTTTCCCTCTCATATTATAGCACTCAATCCCACAATCTATTTCACTAGAAAACAATAGATTTATTTGAAATAACACAGTTCCCAGTTCAGCTCAGGTAATAACAATGTATTTCCCTTTTCTAAGTTAAACTGGGTTATCTGAGTGCATGTAACCTGATATGATATTCAAAAGTGCTATCCTGTAGAACATTATAATATGGATTAGGGAAGTTAAAGGAAAAAGGGGTCTGAGGGAGCCTGACTTAAGGGCAGAGAATTTGTCTAAAAGAACCTCTGGTTTATGTTCAGTTCTTCTAAACTTCTAATAAAGCTGTTCAACCACATGGTATTATTGCAATCCTAAAATAATTTCCTGCTGAGAGTGTCACCTCTGAAGCCAATTCTATTCTCGTCAGTAAAAGGAATCCTAAAACTAATGACTTCACCCTTCTTGCAGATATAATGTGCACTGAAAATTGTTGCACAGTATGGAGCAGTAAAAATTCTTTACAGAGCTGAAAGCACAAAATAACTAACCATCTTTATTTTGCAGTTCTGCAGAATATTTTTTTCATATGCTTTACATACTTGGGCACAGAGGTACATTTCAGCAGCAAGACAAGAGAGATGATGCATACCTGAGCACCTAGAATCACAATAAAAAATAAGTTCCCCGTGCTTGTTCCAAAGGAACTGAAAACACATTTATGTTTATGGTTCTCCTTTACCTCAGGAAATAAAATTCAATCACAAACCATCTGTGTATATGCAGTGAAATTCTATATGCAACAAACTATCCTATGTTCTGCTCTGCATATTATTTACAAGTTTTCTTGTATGTAAATGGTACTCATCCAATAATGACATCAAGTTTCAAGCAGCCCTAAAATGGCCCAATTCAGACACTATCATAAGCAACCACTCTTCATTATTGGCCATAAATTTCTTTACACAGCCAGAGTCACATCAGTCTTTAGTTGCAATTACTGCAGTAAAAGCAGACCCACAGCAGCTATTGAAACTAAAACATTATCACTGAAGAAAAGAAAATGTATTTCCATTGGTTCCTGATGAGTTTATATATAAAACAAAAGTCTAAAATATCTTAGTTCAAGGATAATGTAAGAGAGATTATCACCAAAGTTCTCTATCAAATCTCACACTGCAATAAATACAGAGGGTTTGAAATTAAATATTTCAAAATATTTCTCCCTTCTATGTTAAGAAAAGATTTAAGTGCTAACAAACTAAAGAGTCTAATAAATTCTGCAACCTTAAGTCACATGGAGTACGAACCAATATGACATATATTTATTGTCCAGAATTTCAGCTTTTATTTAGGCTGGATTCATGCATCGTGCTAAACCACATGTTTGGTTTTAGTTTAACTTGTTATATGGTTCCAGAACTCCTCAGATAAATATCCACCCAGAAATAAGAGACAGGCAGGTATACATACATGTGAGAAATACATCACAAATTTCTGTCTTCTCCTCCTCCCTTCATTCTACCCCTTTATTCCTGTTGCCAGTGGACCCTTTTAGAATGGAATGCAGAGTTAGAGTAGATACCAACGAAAGGGCCTTCTTAATTTCATGGATTATATGAACAGCTCAAACAAGCAGTCTAATGACATGACTGACCATTAACCAGGACCCCGATGTTATACATGTATTTATTTTTCACCTTCAAGGACTGCACAGTACTATCTCAGTGCACACTCGCACACAGGCACACATTATGATGCCAGAAGACAGCACTCCTCTTTACCTTCTGCTGAGTATCTTGCTACCTCCAAGGTTTGAAGTCCATATACGAAGCCCATTGGAATCTATGAACACAGCAGAAGTAAAAGGCAGAAATTTATGAAGATATACAGGATTCACGTCTCAGAATTCAGCACTGCCTAGTGCAGGGGTATCAAACTCAATTTCATTGAGGGCCGCATCAGCATTGCGGTTGCCCTCGGGGGGGGCGGGGGTGTGTGGCCAGGGTGGGTGCGGCCTACTGGGTAGACGTGGATGGTGTGGGTGTGGCCTACTGGGTGGGCATAGCCAGCTCTACATCGTTCGCGTCAAGGGTCCCTGTGGGGGCCTGGGCAGGAGTGGGGCAGATCTGAGGGTCTCTGGCAGAAGGGGGTAGGACCAGAGCAAGCACCAAGGCATGGTCCATTTCTTCATGCCTCATGAAGGGTAACACCTCCCCAGCATGCACCCAGAGGGCGGGGCCGACACAGCAGGGGCTGGTTCCTTGCTGTTTCCAGATGGCCTTGTGGAGCTAAGACTGAATGCGTTTCAGCATAGATGGCCACCACAAAATTGTTCATTGGCTCCCTCCCTCCCGGCCAGCCTGGGCCAGGGCCAAGGCAGCGGGGGCCATTCCCTCACTGTTTCCAGGATGGCTTCGCGGGCCACATGAAACCACTTCATGTGCCGCATCTGGCCCCCAGGCCTTGTGTTTGACATGTCTGGCCTAGTATCTAGATATCCATTGAGCCAGTTTTTAATAAGCAGGCACACTATTTGGAAACAAGATCATTGACAAACTAAATCCTTTTAAGTAGTTGAAAGGTTGTCAAGGAGCAAATAAGCAAATATGGTTCTCTTTTCTGGTATACCCTAAGATGGAAATAGGCAATCTTTTAAAAAGCGAAAGCCATTTGAAAAACACTTTGACTCCTATAGCATATACTACATCTCCTTTTTTTGTCCCACAGTTAATTCTGGTTAAGCACATTTCACAACTATAACATTTAAAAATAATGCTTACTAGAAGTAGAAATAGGATGAGAACCTTTCTTTTGAACCACCACCAACTCAGTGGAAAACCACAACTATTATCTTTATCCAGCCTAGCACTGCTGATTCACACACTGCACAATTTATTCACAAAATAAATTGAAAACCATTATGAACAACAATCTGGTTTGTGCTTTTGAAAGTAAACACAAGTACATTTTTAAAAAAAACACCTTTCATTGATATCTGGACATATCCTAACTTTATGATATGAGGGAAATAATCTTCACTGGAGGGGATATTTCAAAATCTTTGCCATTTAGCACAAGAAAAGGTTACAACACCCAGTGATTCATCAATCACTTTTATACAGAAGAAAACTCCATAGCTGTTGCTTCAAGAGAAAGTGGGGATAGCATAATGCTAAAATGTTATGATGAAAACATTTAAGAAAAATGTATATCCTAGACTCCTAGAGGCAATCATACATTTTAAATAAAAATTAAAACTTTATCTATACGGAAGGAATAAAGAGTGATAAAGCTAACTGGTCATCAGTGGTGCAGGTACCATACAAATTTATATTTTTAATCTAATGAGACATAATTCCAATTACAGATGAAAGTTAATTATTTAACATTGGTGTTAAATTTACTTGGGAGAGAGCCGCCCTTTGAACATTGAAATATTTCTTCTACCCTTAACTAGTTATAGCTATAATACTGCTAATATCTTGCTAGCCCAGGGAGAATTCTGTTCTAAAAATTGTAAATAAATAAAAGACAGAGGCGCATTTTGAAATGTTTTGAAGTATTAGATGGAAACCCTGTTTAACTATATAAAAAGAGAAGAATTACATTGGTAAAAGTGACAGCAACAAGGGAAATTGAATTATTATTCCTTGTTGTTGCAGAACAGCTTTTCTCAACTGCTACCCTTCCAGTGCACTGGGATTACAAATCCCAGAATGCTTAACCAATAGAGCACTGGTCATCTTTTTTTTTCTTTAATTTTTATTGGTTTTATAGTTATAATAGAACAAAAAATAGTTACTACAATATAATTGTGTATAGTATACATATATCATAAGGCACCTCAACAACCACATCCCCCTCTACCTCCTCCCTTTCAACTTCTATCCCCCCACTTTCTCTACCTCCCTCACTCTCCTCATTCCTCCTACAACTCCTTACTTCCCTTCTCCTTCACTCCTCAAACTCCTCCTCCTCCTCAAATGTGGTTCTGAGGTGCCGCTAAAACAATCCATATCTAAACTTATATAACACAATTAAATATTAGATATTACAAATAATAAAATTAAAATTATGAATCCCCCCCAACCACCACCACCCCGACTTCCCAGAGTGAATACAGGGTAAGAACACAAGAAAACCCACTAAATTACCCCAAAATATTATTTAAAACCTATTGAAAATACTATATTTTACAACCTAACAGATAAATATTTAATTATATGCTAAATACAATTTCTTAAAATGATATCTCCCTTGTATATAGTCTATCCATCTTTTCCAATCCAACATATATTTCTCATTTGAGTGGTCCTTCAAATATGCAGAGATTTTGGCCATTTCTGCCATATTTGTTACTTTCAAAATCCATTCTTCAATAGATGGTAATTCTGGCTTCTTCCAATATTGTCCCACCAACAATCTTGCTGCTGTAATCAAATTCAAGATTAAGTTTGTCTCTCTGGTGGTACAATCTTTTATAATACCAAGCAAAAACATCTGTGGTAAAAATTCAATACGTTTTTTCAAGATATTTTGAAGAATCCACCATATTTTTATCCAAAAAGCCTTAATTTTTTTACAAGTCCACCATACATGAAAGTAAGTAGCGTCCGTACTATCACACCTCCAACACTTAGCTTGTAAGTTAGGATACATACATGATAATTTTTTTGGATCCAGATGCCACCTGTAGAACATTTTATAAAATTTTTCTCTTATATGAGTCGCTCGTGTAAATTTTACATTTTTCACCCAGATCCTTTCCCAAGTATCCATCATGATTGGTTGTCCAAAATTTTGTCCCCATTTTATCATACAATCCTTAACCAACTCAGTTTCAGAATCAATTTCTATCAATACATTATACAATCTTTTAATATGCATGGGCCTTTGATCTATAACTTGTTTAATTAAATTTTCATCTGTTGAAGATAGGCCCATCTTAAAGTCTTTTTTTCATCTAGACTCCAATTGTGCATATGGAAACCAAGTATGAACAATTCCTTCATCCCTTAACATATTCGAAGACTTCAGTACTAGCAAATTCCCTTCTTTAATTAGGAGTTTCTCATAAGGCACCACATCTAAAACTTGTGATCTATTTATATTCTCTACTGCGTGTCTGGGAACTGTCCAAAGAGGAATCTTTGCATTTAATTTATACTGATACTTTTTCCAGACACGCAGCAGAGCGCTTCTCAATATGTGCTCTTTCAAGCTCCTATCCACCTTTTTATCATAAACCAGATATGCATGCCAACCATATAATAAACCGTACCCTTCAATATTCAGTATTCTGTCATTGGTTAAATTAATCCAATCACTTATCGCTACTAAAGCAACAGCATGATAGTACAACTTAAAATTGGGCATTTTCAAACCACCTCTTTCCCTTATATCCTGAATAATTTTTAATTTAATCCTCGGTTTCTTGCCATTCCAGACAAATCTATTAATACCCTTCTGCCACTCCTCCAAATTCGCATCTTTTTTAAGTATAGGTAGCATTTGAAAAAGAAATAAAAATTTTGGCAATACATTCATTTTAACTGCTGCTATCCTACCCAACAAAGATAATTGTAATTTAGCCCATTTATCCAACTCTATTTGTATCTTATTCCACAAAACTTGGTAATTGTTTTTATATAACTTCCCATTAGAAGCTTCAATATCAATCCCTAAATATTTAACTTTCTTAACTATTTCACAACCCGTTATTCTTTCCAAATCTTGTTTTAAGTTGCCATCCAAATTTTTTGCTAACATCTTTGTCTTAGATATGTTTAGTTTAAAACCTGATACCCTACCATAATTTTTAATTAACTCCATCAAAATCTGTACTGACTGCTTTGGTTGAGACAATGTCACAAGCAGGTCATCAGCAAAAGCACATAATTTATAATCATGTTGTCTAATCTGTATACCTTTTAAATCATCTACTGCTCTTATCTTATTCAATAAGACCTCTAACGTTAAAATAAACAACAATGGAGATAAAGGACATCCCTGTCTAGTACCTTTCTCTATCTTAAATGAATCTGTTAAATGCCCATTCACAATAATCTGACCTGTTTGTTTCTGATAAACAGCCAATATAGAATTAATAAACTGATCCCCCATTCCCATCCTAACTATTAACTTTTTCAAAAACAGCCAGTTCAGTCTATCAAAAGCTTTTTCCGCGTCCAAAAACATAAGAACTGCAGGTACCTGGATATGCTTGTCCAAATATTCGAATATATTAATAAGTTGTCTAACATTAGTTTTCATCTGTCTACCTTGCAAAAAGCCAGTTTGATCTGAATGAATTATTGTTTGTAAAGCTTTCATTAGTCTGTTAGCCAAAATTTTAGCAAAAATCTTATAATCCGTATTCAACAATGAAATAGGTCTAAAGTTTTCTGGTTGAACATTATCTCTTCCCTCTTTGGGAATTAAAGAAACATAAGCCTTTTTCCACGAAGGTGGAACCTGACCACCCTCTTGTATATTGACAAACAACTCTCTAAGAGGTTCCACCATTTCCATTTGAAGATGCTTATAATAAGCTGCCGTTAAACCATCCGTCCCAGGAGATTTTCCCATTTTCAATTGTTTAATCACTGAAATTATTTCATCTGATGTAATTAATCTATTTAGTCTATCTCTTTGTTCACTAGTAATTGTCAATACATTCTCATTTTGTAAAAAAACATCTATCTCGTTCCCTTGTATCTTGTCTTCAGCATATAACTTGGAGTAAAATTCTAAAAAGGCTTTTTTAATAGTTTCTTGTTGAAATACCACCTTCCCTCTATATTCTATTTTATCAATAATGCGGGATTTTTGTTTTTTCCTTAGTATATAGGCCAACCATCTGCCAGGTTTATTAGAATTAAAAAATGTGTTATGTTTAGCATATTGCATATTCCTAGCAACTTGGTCGGCCATCAACAAATCAAATTGTTTCTGTAAAATCTTAATCCCCTCTTTAATATTTTTATCATCTGGTCTCTTTACTAAAAGTTGCTCTTTCTTTCTTATTTCCTCCTCTAATTCCTTCCCTTTTTCCTCCCGTTTACGTCTATACCTTTTATTCATATCAATTAAAACCCCACGCATAAAAGCTTTACTAGCATCCCACACCATTTCTATTGTTGTACCCTTATGAAGATTTAATATAAAAAATTCCTTCATGGCACTTTTACATTCAAGCACGTTTGAATCATATTGAAACAAGTTTTCATTGAGTCTCCAAGATCTTCTAGGGGTCTGGCCCACCATTAACTCCATCAAAACCGGATTATGATCTGATAAAACTTTAGGCAAAATTTTTACCTTCCTTACCCCAGAAATAAAGTCATTTGTAGTTAGTATAAAATCAATTCTAGAAAATGATTGGTGTCTATCAGAAAAAAAAGTAAATTCTTGCTCTTTACCATTTCTTTCTCTCCATATATCTATCAAATCAAAATCATCCTTAATATCAAAAAAAGATTTAGGCAGCAAAGAACGTGTTTGAGGAATTGGTGATGTTTTCCTCTTGTCTAAACTAATATCCATAACACCATTCCAATCTCCCATTAGAATACAAGACCTATAATCAAATTGTGTTAATTTTTTATGTATTAATTTATAAAACTTTCCTTGGTGTTGATTTGGTGCATAAATACCCATCAGAAGAACTTTCTTCCCATCTATTAAAATTTCAATTACTAAAAATCTGCCTTCAACATCTGCTTCTATTAACTTAGCGTTTATGTGATTTTTAACATAAATAGCAATTCCATTCTTCTTCTCTTTAGCCGCTGCCACAAAATGTGAACCTAATTTATTATTTATCAAGTATTTCTGATCACTAGATCTAATGTGTGTTTCTTGTAGGCAGATTACATCATTTTTACATTGAGTCAAATAGTGAAATATCTTTTTCCTCTTCTGAGGAGAATTTAGACCGTTGACATTCCATGTCAAATATTTATTTGACATGGCCGGATTGAGAAAGCTTTTGCAAGACCAAATCAATTTTTGCCGTTTTCTTCTTTGGTCTAGCTCCCATGGCTTCCAAACTTGCAGATGTGCGTAATTGTTGTTGTTCTTTTTCTTGTTCTTCCATACGCTTGGTAGCTGATCTAGTTTGCCTTTGATCTTTAGGTTCCTCTATTTCCAGGGTTGGAAAATATCAATACTCTGTACGGGCAACTCCATCGAAACTCCTCCAGCTGCTGGGGGGGGGGCTGTGAGTCTGAAAATTGTAGTTGTAATAGTTCCATCCCTTCTTCTTTTGACAAATCTGCATTTCTTGGTATCGAGGATGGGGGTCTACCAGCCTTCAGCACGTTCTCAGCAAAATCTTTCGCTTTTGCAACAGAATTCAAATAATATCTTTTACCCTGATATGATAATGAAAGTCCAGCTGCAACCTCCCATCTATATTGTAAAGCACGTATTTTAAGCTCAGCAACCAAAAATGCATAGTCCTTTCTAGCTCTCAACATCTTTGGAGGAATCTCCTTCAGAACCACAACCTCCTGACCAGCAACATTTAATATCTTATTATAAGATATTGTAAGAACATGATTTCTGAATCTACTTGTTACAAAATAAATAACAACGTCTCTAGGTAAATTTCTTTGTCTTGCAATCCGTGAATTAATTCTGTATATTCTATCAATTTGCCAGGAAAAATTCTTGACGGCATCGTTTAAATTTTTTTCCAAGGCTTCCTCAAAGATTCTTCTCAAATCATCCTGAGTCTCATTTGATAGCTCCCTCAGGCCTCTAATTCTAATAGCAGACATCATCTGATTGTATTGCACCATCAAAGCATGATCATATAATTCACTTTTCATTTGTTGCTCGACCTCCTCAACCTTTTCTTCAATACCCTCCCAGACCCCCTTAACAGCTTCCACAATATCCTCTCTTATTTCCATATTATGGGTCTGGATTGTTGCCTTAATTTTTTCCAGTTCATCAGATACACCTTTGCCTTGGTTCTCAATCTTATTCTCCAAATCCTCAATCTTACTCTCCAACTTTTTCTCCATTTTATCAAACCTTTTTTCAAATCTTCTCTCCAAATCCTCAGTCAAATTAAGAGTCATTGTTGACAATGCAGCCTGTAGATCTTTCACAGTAAGCATTTCCGAAGAAGCTTGTATAGGCAAAGGGTGAGATTCTATAGTTGCTGAAGAAGGAGGGGGAGCAAGAGAGCTGGTCACTGCTTTAGAGGGCTGAGCTGGAGAAGATACCACCTTTGAGGAAATTAACTTAGTTTGTCTAGAAGTCATTTTGTTCAAACCAAAATTTTTACCAAAATATCCTCCTCTTATCTTCTTGAATTACAATTTATAAGATTTTAAAATGTAAATCTGAGCCATCTCATAGCAATCGCTCTAAACGCTTGAGAAAAAAAAATCACTTTCACTTTCCGGTAACTTTCTCTTTACAGTAAAAGCGATCGCCATCTTGGATACATTATGTTGATTGTAGAAATACGTGGTCAGAAGTAAAATATAAAGAAATACTTGCAGTACTAGACTCCTGTATTCATTCCGCCTGCATGTAGGTCTCTTTAAAAAGTTTTCCTCGAGCAGGAGCTGGTCGCGGCGTCTGAGCCTGTTTACAAACAGGAACGTCTCTGGGTAGGAGCCTCTTCAAGCTTTTTCCTAGGGAGTTCTCACTCTTGCCCCCTGATAACTTTACCAGGGGGATTTCAGAGGAACTCAACCTTAGCCTGATGCTCTTCACCCCTTCTTTGCCCAAGGGGGGGGGTTTCACCGCAAAAAACAGCTGGTGTTCGCTGTTTATGCGGCTTAACAAACCCAGAAGAACGAGCCTCCAAAGAGGCTATAGCGACGCCAGCGGAGCCACCCGGAAGCCGCCTGAGCACTGGTCATCTTAACGTCTGAGTTATAGTCCTAATGCGTCTGCTAGCGTGATGGAATGTGCAATTGCAGAAGGAGTTGAGGGGAATCTCAGCATCACACTGTGGCTTCCCAGGAGGAGTGGCACATTCTAGAGAAGGGCCCAAGATAAGAGACTGTGCAGTCTTGAACGGGATGGAGGAGGGAGGAAGAGGTTTAGAGCAGTCACGCCCTAGAACAGGGGTTCTCAACCTTGGCAACTTTAAGCTTTGCTGGCTGAGGAATTCTGGGAGTTGAAGTCCACAAGTCTTAAAGTTGCCACGGTTGAGAACCCCTGCCCTAGAATATCCCAGACTATATCTATTAGGTTAGAAGGATATAGCTTTAGTCTGGTGAGATTCTATTAGGTATAAGCAAATAAAAGAACTGGATTTGATTGGATTTCACTGGGTTATTCTTTGGCTCAGATTAGACAACTGGGCCTCTGGGGGAGACTGGCAAACAATTCCAGATCTTCTGTTCATGTTATATTGGGGCACGGTACATTTGGGAATATGCCACTACTACATCAGCTGAATAGGCCAGGAAATAAAAGACATCCCATACCCAGCGGAATTAATGGGTTTGGTATTTAAGGTTTTACTTTTGTAAGCCGCCTGAAGTCACCATGTGTGAGTTGGGTGACCATATAAATGTTCTTAATAAATAAATAGAAAATAAAGATGCTCCACTATCCCTAAATATGTGGCAGTGCTCCCCAATAAAAGATTTATGCAGGCAACCTCATCAACATGCTATAACTCCTATAGCAGGAATTAATGAATTCCATAAGAGATAATAAATTTCATACAATGGGATACAAATGTCCTCACTTCACCCAGGAAACAAAAATTGTTTTCGACAAACTAGCTAGCTATCAAGGGCGGAGGGAGGCAGGGAGGGAGAGAGAGACAGGGAGACCCTAACACTAACCCTAAGATACAGCTTCCTGCCATTATCTAATCAATTGTGCTGTCAAAGAGTGTGCTAAGTACAATAAATCCTATGATCTATTGCAGCAACAGTGGTGGTTGTTGATAGGGAGATGCCCATTCTTGCATTTTCGATTGTAGCATCAAAGCTGCATGCAAAATGGCAACCACAATGGTGACAAATTGCAGACAACTTAGTATTATAATTACAAAACTTACTAAGGAAACTGCAGCATTCATTTTACAGATCTTCACAGCCATTTTATTATTTAAAATCCCTTAATCTACATTACTTGATTTGGACCCAAGAAGAGCATTACTAAACAATAATCCATACATGCTATTATTCTGAATTATATCTTCCTTTTCTTTCCAAGGCTATCCAGCATCCTGTAGGACAGTATGAACTATAACAGCAATATTCCAATGGAATTGGTTAAAAGAAATTAAATTGCACTAAGTGAATAAATATTTGAATTTGCACCTATATGAGCACCCATACAGCAGTATGGTAGGTTGGCTGTTCTAGCTCCCTCAAGCAAGGATCCCTATGTCCTTTCCCCCAAAACCCAAGTGTCACATCCCCCACACTTTGCAAGGGGGCTTGTCATCACCATTCTACAAAGAAATTTCCTTTCTGCATTTTTACTAAGCAAGAGGTAAATGGAATCTTTTTTCCTCAGCTGCTTGCCATTTCATAAGTAGCAGAGGGATGTACAGTAGTATAAATTTCCTGTCAGAATGACACCATTACTATCAAAAGACAACAGAAGTTAACTAGCTAATAATTTAATTTGTTAAAATTAAGGAGTTAAACAAGAAAATAATTGGGAGAGAAGAAAAACAAAAAAATGTTGATTCTGCAGGCCTTAATTCACAGCTAATTTTTTTACATGTAAATATGCATACACATAGACAGACACATAGACTTTAATAATAAACCCCTAGTGAGGCACTACCAAGACATAATTGTGGGCTTGTGTGCTCTGAGGAAAATGATTGCTGTGCCAGAGGTTCAACCATAGTGGACAGGCCTCATCAGAAGAGCCAGGTGAAGAGTGTCTCTCCCATAAACAATGTGGTGAGACATAATTTACAGAAACCAATGCCAAATATAGTGCACCACCAAAATTTAAGATCAGGCTGAAAAATAAGTTCAGCATGCTAAGATCAGATGTAAGTAGGCTACAACAGATAAAAGAAAAGAAGCTGAAGAAAAAAGAAGACCAAAGAATATCTGATTAAGAAATATCACCTAGAAAGAAGAAAGATCAAGGAAGCACTGGAAATAATAAAGCAGAAAATAATAGCTATAGCCAGGAAGATCAGCTGATACAAAGCTCAAATTCCACAATATAGGCAGAATCTCCAATTTCCTGAATGAAGAAACTGCAACAAGCCAGTCAACATCTGACAAAAAAGAAACAGTGCAGTTCTGGGCACAGCTGTGGTACAATCCAAAGAAATACAACAAGAATGCAGCTTGGATAAAAATAAAAGAGATGAAATGAAATAAGTTGTAATAACAGCAGAAATGGTGGAGAAAACAGCAAGAATTGGTTAGCACAGGTTAAAAGTAACTATATGGTTTGACTGAATTCATTGCCAAGCAGTTTAACAACATATTGCATGGAGGTGTAATTGAATGGCTAATATCTGCTAAAACCTAACTGATAATGAAAGACCCAGCAAAAGAAGTAGCACCAGTCTACCTGCTTACAATCAATTTTCAAATGTTTAACTGGTGTGATAGTTGATGCAGTCCAACAGCACCTATTGAAAACAAGTTATTTTCACTTGAGCAGAGAGGAAACTCTCCAAACAGCAAAGGAACAAAAGATCAGATCCTAATTAACAAGATGATTCTGGAAAACTATAAGAGGAGGAAGAAGACCAATTTGAACTCACATGGCAAGGATTGATTACAAGAAGGCATTTGACTTCTTGCTACATGATTAGACAATGAAAGGCTCAATAGTTGATCAGGGTGATAGTCTGGGAAAGGTTGATATCCAGAGAAGAATCTTTCAAGGAGAGTCATCACCACTAGTGTTTGTCATTACACTGATTCCTTTGTCAACAATACTAAATACACCAGGCCATGACTACAAACATCAAAAACATCTTTGGTTTGACTGATTCTGTGCCAACATATCAGTGTTGACTCTTAGTAACCACACAGATTTTCTTCATGACAATGTGTCCTTCTGGTCTTTGCACAGTGCATTCATCACCACTATAATTAAAAATATTAATTGTTCTCTTCTTCCCTTTCCTTCCATTCTCCAGCTTTAGAACCTTCTCCAGAAGTAGTTCTTTGCATAATATGTCCAAAATACATATGGGGAGGGGTGAGCTCTTGTCCTTCACTCCAGCTCCTGCCAGGGCCATGAAAGGAGCCCAGCAACTGAGCATCTCCTGGGCATTAGTGATGTCACTGGCTAATCCTTTCATTCCAGAAGCACCTCGGTGCTTCTGACACGAGTGGGGGAGAAAATTTAGCATGGGAAAAGGGTTGAATCTTAAAAAACATTCAATAGACACTGTATTCCATAGTTTTCTAATTGATGTGAATGTTTTCAGAGATATATCTTTATGAAGGTTTTCAATCATCCAGGTCACAGTTGTCCCAAAAGATGCTTTTTTTCAAATGGCAACTGGAATTTCTTGATTTTTCTTGAAATCATTTTACTTCTCATCCAAGAAACTTCTTTACCAGAAGGTGCCAATGGTTTCCAGAGATACTAGAATATTAGTATATTTTGATCCGCATATTATTCATCCAATCATAAATGCTGTATATGCATATTCCAAAGTTGTCCAAATCAGAAAATTGTTGGTTTCCAGTATTTAATATCTGACAATAGTTAAGCATGATGTTATAGCTCCAGATTCGGAACACCGAATCCTTATTAATTGATAATTGTATTTTCTGTAAACTTATTCGCAAACCTACTAGATATTTTTTAATGTTCTTTGTGTTAGTAGCCTACATATTCCTGTTGGAATAACTACCAGTTATGGAGTTTCACATTTAAATATCTTATAATCTTAGTAGACTCCAAGACTCCAGATTTATTAGGCATATTGATTTAGAAAGATCAGATTAGCCGGCTATATCAGCATTTTAGAAAATCAAGTTCAAAAATGCAAGGTTGGCACAATAATACAATATACATAATCAATACAATTCAGAATACTTCAGAGTTAGTCCCACAGACAAGTAATTTTCTAACCAGGCACTGCAGGCATTCATCAATTCCAATATTAGATTAATTACATAGATTTAAAATATGCCCACTAAAGTTACTTTTTTCCCACTTCTAAACCTCATTCCTACAAGATATAGGCCATAGGAAAGGCTTTACTTTGGTAAGTTTACCATGTGCATAAAACAATTAAATTCATTTACCCATATTTAAATTTATGAAGCATATGTGTTACTCATATGCAGTTTTAGCATCCTAACAGCATCCTAATCAAGCTGCTAGTAAGCTCCTTTGCTAATATTCCACTTGGATGTACCTTGCAAGTACTTTTAAATGTGTCTCAAGAAGCATGGAAAGCTAACATTTCATTGTGGTTAATTTCATACATAAATCAAATGTACAGATAGCTGACCAGATAAAAAAGAAATTTTACTGAGCATGCTACCACTCACTGAAATCAAAAGTGCTACTACTATATCAATAACTTGGTTGAAAATTAATCATTTTAGAAAGATTCACAACTGACGATGTGCAATATAAAATTATCTATGTAACCTTATTGACTATCTAGATTCTAGAATACAAGTAGATTAATCAACAAATACATAATTATAATGATGTAGTAAATGTTTTCATCCCTCTGAGAAGAAAGGCAGATTAAATTGTCATACACTTCTGTAAGATGCTAACATGGATTTTAGCTATACTGTAGCAGTCCCTTGGTACCATGGTGATTAGAAAACTATAAATATGCATTGTTGGCTGGGTTTCTATGGAATTTTAATTGGCAATACTGCTACAGGCTTTCTTTCTTTTTTTTTTTTTTCAAAAAAATCCCCACTAAAAGTTTGCCACAGATTTCTTTAATTAAGAGACTCAGTCTCTATCAGCCCCTTTTATTTTCTTTTGGCTTCTCTTCTAAGAATTATTGAATTATTTAAACGTGCTTCCTTAGTATTTGTTAATACTTTGAGGTTGGCCAGATCAGGAAACGGACATCACAAGCAGTATGACAATTCTATAAGTTAATGTACATTATATTACAATCCTGAAAGTTTGACAAAAGAGAATAAACACCATTATCTTGAACTGCTTTATTCTCAGATGTTTATTTAGCCATTCTTTCTTCAAGTTTATCTCCATTCAGTACTTCTCTACAGAACTGCACAGAGTTTACCAGATCCGGCACACTCAATAAATACTTCTAGATGTTCTAGTAACCCATGACTGTGTGATTTTTAACATTTTAAATGAATATTCACTAAAACTTTCTAAGAATGGGGTTAATTACAGATGTATTTTAGTCTGTAAAGTAGATTTCTAAAGCAGCATCAACAACCATTAATTTCTCCATTAAAAAATAATAAAGATATATTCTTCTAAATCTCTACACTGCTTCTGAAGAGGCATCCAACTCAATGTAATGTAATGAGAAATTGACACGTTGGTAAACAGTACAAACCAAAACATGACTACTCAAAACTAAATGACTTTCAATGAACTTTGTCCCAAATAAATGTTTAGTTATTATTAAAAGGTTAGAAAAATAATTTAGATGTGCAGAGTGGTTTCCCATTGATTCTATTTATTTCTTAAGCATTCAAAAAGCATGTCCACGCATGCACATATGGACACACACATGCACTTCCTTCATATAAAAAAAAAAAGAACCGTCTAAACCTGAGAATGAGGCAGCATTCAAAACCAGGCATTTATTGAGCATTATCCAACATCTTCACAGAACCAAGCTGGGGAAGAACAAATCAAAAGTTTTTTGTTGCAATCTCTGTGGTCACTGGAGAACAGCTTGACACTGGAGTGTCAAGCTCAATTTCACTGAGGGCCGCATCAGCATTGCAGTTGCCCTTGGGGGGGCGGGTGTGTGTGGCCAGAGTGGGTGCGGCCTACTGGGTGGGCATGGATGGAGGGGATGTGGCCTACTGGGTGGGCATGGCCAGCTGTACATCATTCGCGTCAAGGGTGCCTATGGGGGCCTGGGCAGCAGTGGGACAGATCTGAGAGTCTTTGACTGGGGCTAGTGCCAAGGCATGGTCCACTGGAGGAGCCTCACTGTTCCTCTCAGGTTATGCAGGGGGGGGCTGGATGGTGGTGCAGGCTGCCCGGAGCCCTGGACAGCAGAGGTCAAAATGCCCAGCCTGGCCCTCGAGCACCCGCAGCACCAAGCTCAGCCCCACTTCCCCAAGCGGGCGCCCAGCTGCACTTACCTTCTCTTCAAGGCTGCTGCTGCTATGCTTGCTCTCCTTAGCCAGGTTGCTCATGATAAGTACGAGGGCAAAGTCAGAGGGAGGCCCATTCCCTCTCCATTGGAGGAGACCCGGCGTTGTATCCAAAGCTTCTTTAGCAATAAGATGGGAGACCCCCAGGATAGGCCAGGAGGAGGGGGCAAGGGGATGGTGAAAGGGCAGCAGGGCAAGACTAAGGCAGGATTTCCTTCAGACCCTCCCTTTCCTTCTTTCTGTCAAGCCCAGGGGTGGGGGACAGGGAAGGAGCAACCAGCGGCCTGCCGACGTCCGTATGCCGCCCCGGGGTGCCGCCCAACATCGGCGGACCAGCTGGGAGTCGGCGAGGCCGCCATGCACCTCCCAGCTCCCGAGGACCAGCTGGGAGTCAGCGAGGCCACCATGCACCGTGGCCGCCTCCCTCCATTCATATGGACGGCGGGGAAGTCCCTACCGCTGGCTGGGCATCAGGGGCATGCCAGCCAGACGCCGGAGGAACTGCCTCCCGCCACGGCTGCCTTTCCTTCTCGCCAGGCACCGGGGGGGAATCCCCGAAAGCCAACTGGGCAGCGGAGACGACCAGCTGGGCATCAGGGGGGTTGTCTCTCATCGCCGTTGCCCCTCCTGTGTTGCCTGTGGTCAGGGGAAGAGCGTGGAGTTGCCTGTTGTGGAGCCACGTTGGTGAGGGGAAGGAGCTGGACGTTGACTGGGTGCCAGATAGGACAGCTGGAGCTGCGGAGGCTGCGCTGATGCGTCTGGAGGGGGGAAAGGCAGAAATTAAACTACGACTTTTATCTATACGGACCAGATGCTGGCTTGCTGATTGGGGTGGGGTTGGAGGGCAGGGCACGTCTATGTAAAGCACTGGGAGCAATTTCACTCCCAGTGCTGACTTTTTCTTTGCACTAAAGTTTGCTGGTCACCTGTTCCTTCTGTATCTGGAGTTTGTCGGCAGCTGGCAGAGGACAGCTGACAGTAAGTCAGCACTCATTATTTTTCTGTTCCCTTCCTATTGCCTGTCGTTTTTGGACTTCTACTGAGATGGCAGAGGGTAAACAGGAGGCTCCTCCGGTGGCCGACCCGGCTGGAGCAACAGGGCCTGAACCTGAAGCCCGGGACGTGCAGCCAGTAGTCAGGCCCAAGGTGGTAGAACCATGGCCTGCAGTCCCTGCAGTTGAGATCCAGGGGGCTGGGGCTCCTGCAGCATTGGGGGAATGGTGGCAAAGCCCTGCATTGGCCAATGTGGAGCCTGGATGGGTGACTACACCGGGGCTTAGAGCCTCTTTGATGGACTGGCAGGAGAGGCAGCTGGCAGGAGAGGATGAGGATGAGTGGAGCTATTCCACCGCTTCCGGCCAATATACCATGGATGTTTTGAGGGATTGTTCAGGGAGGTAGGGTACCAAGACACCTCCTCATGGTCACAACGGATGGCTACAGGAGAGGATGCCTCGTGGCGTCGGATAGAGGCACCAGCCAGACATCCCGACTCGGGCCGGTTCCGTCTGGCCAGCCCGCAACTGCAACGTCCTCCTGCTCCAGACTTCTCCACGAAAGGAGGGTCTACTCTGGGTGCACCGCAGGCCCAGTCTCAGCCTGCGTGGACAGGCTGTCCAGCACCTGCTCCATGGGGGTTGCCTGCTGGGAGGGGCTCTGACCAGCAGGGCATGGGTTCCAGCACCCAGGGCCCACCGCCTATGGCTGATGCCTTATGAGGCCCGGGCCAACCTATAGGACCCTGGAGTCAGGGGATGATGTGGGGCCCACCACCCATACCAGTCACGTTTGATGGACATCCGGATCGCCTGGCAATGTTCCTAAGCCATGTAATCAGCCACCTGGACCGATATGCTCGGCTCTACCCATCCCAATGGGCCATGGTGGTGGCAGTTTCAGCGGGACTGCAGGGTGAGGCAGCGGCATGGGCAGCGGATCTGTATAGCGACCATGCCCGGGAGCTGGCTGGTGCTGGGTTGTTCCTGGACGCGTTGCGCTCCCGTTTTGAAGACACTTCCTGGGTTCAGCACGCTGAGGCGGAGTTTCTGGCGTTGAGGCAATGCGGCCAGCGTGCAACCGATTACATCCGTGACTTTCGTAGGGTCGCAGGGCAGCTGCACTCCTGGCCTGAACGCCTACTTGTCCACCATTTCTGGGCGGGTCTGGACCGAGAGTTGCGCCAGGCTTGTGTGTTCTGGGGGGTTCCCAGCCGTCTCCAGGAGTGGTTCCGGGTGGTCATAGACCTGGACACCGGTCTACAGGAGTTCCGGGGGAAGGGAGAGTATCCGGTCATACCAGGAAGGTCGGTGGAGAAGTTACGGGAGGAGGGGAGAAGGGGCCCACCCGCAGGTCTGGGCTCCTCCACCCCTTCCGCCAGGGTGCCCTTTCGCTGTTTTCGGTGTAACCAGCCAGGCCACAGAGCAGCGGACTGTCCAGCCCCGAGCCCACAGGTTCCTTCCTCGACCCCTGGAAAGGCCACTCCTAGTGCCAACAGAACGCCCAACAAGTCAAGGGCGGTGCAGCAGCCGGAGGCGGTTACACCCCGACGGTTGTTTCCAGTGGAGGAGGTAACAGCAGCGATGAGATACCGTCTGGCAGCTTACGACGGTGAGGACAACGTAGCCGATGATCCTATGGCAAGTGAGTCCATAATGCCCTTCGTTTTGCCTCTGATACTGACTAACCCACAGACAGGGCAATGGAGAGGCTACCAAGCCCTCATTGATTCAGGGTGCACCCGGTGCTTGATAAGCAAGGGGGTGGCAGCGGAGAGTGGGATCAGAGTACAGCGGCTAGCACACCCTATCCGGTTTGAGCAAGTGGACGGGTCTCTGTTGGGAGGGCACCAGCTAATCTCATAACGGAACCCATCCGGCTGGACATGGGAACTCGTTGGGAGGTCCTCCGATTCATAGTCGTCCTGTCCATGACTGAGGCAGTGATTTTGGGCTTGGCCTGGCTGGACAAGTGGTGTCTTACGATATGGTGGGAAGGGGGATATCGGAGGCTGCGTATCGGGGTGGGTCCCCAGGCCCCTAACCAGGACTCCGGGGAAAAGGGGGAAGAGTGCAAGGAAAAGGAGGCGGAGTTGACGAAATCCAGGAAGCCCCCTTCCCCGCAGTGTACAGTGATCTGACTGAGGTCTTCAGTGAGCAGGAGTGCAACGTTCTGCCACTCCACCGCACCACTGATTGCGCGGTTGATATCCTACCAGGGGCCAAATTGCCTAAGCCCCAGATGTACGCCATGACGCCCAGGGAGTTGGAGGAGATACAACATTATATCAACCAGAACCTGGCCCAGGGGTTCATCCAACCAGCTCGGTCACGGATAGCCGCCCCAGTCCTGTTTAAGGAGAAAATGGACGGTTCCCTTCGGCTCTGTGTGGACTTCCACGGGATTAACGCAGTTTGTGTGGAGCACCTATACCCACTCCCGTTAATGAAAGACCTCCTGGCCCACCTGGGTACGCAGCGTGTGTTCACGAAGTTGGACCTGCAGGAAGCCTACTACACAGTCTGTATAAAGAACATGATGAGTGGAAGACAGCTTTTAACTGCCCGCTCGGCACCTATCAATTCCGTGTAATGCCTTTTGGCCTGCAGGGGGCCCCTGCGGTTTTTATGCAACTTATCAACCAGGTGTTGCACAAACACTTATACCGCGGGGTCCTTGTGTATTTGGACGATATCCTCATATATACGACCACCTTGGAGGAACACGTCCACCTGGTCAGGCAGGTACTGAAGAAACTGTTGGACGCCCGCCTCTTTGTGAAACTCTCCAAATGCGAGTTTCACCGGGCCCGGCTGGACTACTTGGGCTACAGGATATCAGCAGACGGCATGGAGATGGACCCACACAATGTAAGAGCAGTGTTGGAGTGGCAGGCACCCCGCACTCGTTGCCAGCTACAAAGTTTTCTGGGCTTTGCCAATTTTTACCGGCAATTTATCCCCTCTTTTGCCACGGTAGCCCTTCCCCTGACTTGCTGCGCACAAAGCACACCGCGAGTAAACCACGTCCCGGACAGCCGCTGGAGTGGTCTATGCCTGTCAGAAAGCGTTCGAGGACCTGAAAGCCCTGTTTGCCCAGGAACCGGTCCTACTCCACCCGGATCCTGAAAGTTCCTTCGTAGTCCAGGCCGATGCCAGTCACGTAGCTGTGGGGGCTGTGCTGTTACAACAGAACGGCCAAGGGTTGTTGCAGCCATGTGCGTACATGTCGCGGAAGTTTTCGGCCGCTGAGAGGGCATGGGCAATTTGGGAGAAAGAAGCCTTTGCGGTGCGGTGGGCTCTCTCGACATGGAGGCAACTGCTGGAGGGGGCAACCAAGCCGTTCGAGGTGTGGACAGACCACAAGAACCTCGAGGTTCTACAGACACCGAGACGCCTGTCGCCCAAGCATGTCCGGTGGGCCCAATACTTCTGTCGATTCCAGTTCACTCTGAAATATGTACCGGGAGGAAAGAACTTCTTGGCCGATGTCCCTCATGCCCCAGTACCACAGCAGGCGGGAGGAGGTTGTATAAGTGATCATGCCTGCCTATCAACAGGGCGTGGCCTGAGTGGTTCCTCACCAGTTGGCGGGTGATCTGAACCAAGAGCTACAAACGGCCAGGGACCACTCAGGCCTCCTGACACAGAGAGACAGGTTGGCTTGGAAAGGCAATAAAGTGTATGTCCCAGAGCTCCTGAGGCGTGTAGTTTTCAAGCGGTGTCACGACGCCAAGTAGGCGGGCTATTTCAGCTTCCTAAAAACATTACACCTCATGCGGCGTCAATTCTGGTGGCCTCGGGTTAAAGTGGACGTAGAGGCCCATGTGAAAGGATGCCACGTTTGTGCCATGGCCAAGCCCCGTACTGGAAAGCCTTTGGGCTTATTACAGACAGTAGCAGATCCAACCCAGCCATGGGAGGATATCACCATGGACTTTATCGTAGAATTACCAGAGAACCGAGGGTACACCGTTATCTGGACTGTAACTGACCTGTTTTCCAAACAGACTCATTTTATTCCCTGCAAGGGGCTACCATCAGCCCGGCGATTGGTCAGGTTGTTCATTGACCATATTTACTGTCCTCATGAAGTCCCCCAGCATATTATATCATATTGGGGGGTGCAGTTTACCGCACAGTTCTGGCGGGACTTTGTTAGATGCATAGTGTCATCCCAGGGTCTCAGCTCGGCATACCACCCCAGCACCAACGGAGTGGCTGAGCCAGTGAATGCCATGGTGGAGCGCTACCTATGATGTTACGTCTCATACCAGCAAACAGACTGGGTAGACCTGCTCCCATTCGCCGAAGTGGCCTACAACAACACTGTGCATAGCAGCACAGGGTTCGCTCCTTTCCGGGTGGAGTGGATGGCATGAGTGGAAGGCCTGTAGGCGGAAACGAAAGCACAGGCTGATAAAAAAAAGGGCCGAGCACAAGCCCTTTCAGGTGGGTGACTGGGTATACTTGTCCACCAAGTACCTATGTTCGGGGGTGCCCTGTAAGAAACTGGGCCCCAAGTACATAGGTCCCTTCAAGGTGATTCAGGTCATAAACCCAGTAACTGTGCGGTTGCAGCTGCCTTGGGCCTTTGGGAAGGTGCACCCTGTGTTCCATGGGAGCCTGCTGAAGCCGGTGATGGGTTCCCCAAGGGGGCCTGTAACCAAGCCACCAGGCCCGGTTTCTGGCAACCAGTATGAAATACAGGAGATCCTGACTTTACACCTTGCTGCCTGCTGAAACTGAGCAGGCTGAGGGCTAGGCAGCATTGCACTTCTCATCAGTTTTGCACCACCCAACTCAGCCTCTCGGCACTGTGAGTAGAGCGCCCCGCTGCCTGCCGAAACCCCTACCAGGAGCCCATCAAGCCGGATATGTGAAATAGGCGAGGGTCATTTGCTGGCCATTTCCAAGTGATGGTGCATTTCTTTATTCCTCACAAAGGGTGACACCTCCCCAGCATGCACCCAGGGGGTGGGGCTGACGAGGCAGGAGCTGGTTCCTCCCTGGTTCCAGACAGCCTTGTGGAGCTAAGACCGAATGCGTTTCAGCATAGATGGCCACCACAAAATTGTACATTGGCTCCCGGCTGGCCTGGGCCAGGGCCAAGGCAGCAGGGGCCGTTCCCTCACTGTTTCCAGGATGGCTTTGCGGGCCACATGAAACCACTTCGCAGGCCGCATCCAGCCCCCGGGTCTTGTGTTTGACATGTCTGCTGTATTATAAGGATAATAAACAAGCATATATAAAAAGATATTTTCTATGTTGACAAATGGCTCAATTCCTTTTCCTCTGAAATTCAGAAAGTGCTATCTAGCCAAGAGTCAGGCAGGCTTTTAAAAAAGCTCAGTTTAAAAAAGAGAATGGAAAATATGTAACCTCTGTTATCTGCTCCCATCTGGCATAGTGCAGTACATGAGAAAGAATATCTAATAACAGAGGGCAAGAAATGTTTGTTTATGTAATCTACCCAGTCTTTTGCATGAACATTTGTGAAAACTGGAAATCAGAGCAGCAACAAATGGATAGTTTCTTAACAGTCCAACTTCAGAGAAGTTTTGATATTTTCTATTGAAGTAGGGTTTATAGTTCCAGAGTAATACCATTTTCAGTTTGAGTAGTCGTAATTATAATTTAGAAAACTCCTTCCTAAAAATCCATCACTACCCATATTAGAGTTGTTTGCTATCAACGACGCATAATTAAATGGGAATACAACTTTTTACAGTCTTTGCCTTCTTCAAATTTTAGTATATACAAATTCTCAATTTGAAATACAGTACACAATCTAAATCATCAGGAAGTGACAAGTGGCTCCATAATTATTACATCAAAATGGCATGAAACCAGGTATATCCAGGGGTGGGATTCAGCCAGTTTGCACCACTTCAGCAGGCCCGGTAGCTAATTTTTTGTTGCCCAGGCCCAGAATAAACTTCCAGAAGTGGCATCCCTACAGTTCCACATTAGAATGAAAATGTATATGTAGAGAAAAACAGAGACACGGTTATTTATTTATTTATTTATTTATTTATTTATTTATTCGGATTTGTATGCCGCTCCTCTCCGAAGACTCGGAGCGGCTTACAACATATATATATAAACAATTGAACAAATCCGAACAACATTAAAAATACAAACCCCATACATACTCATCAATCACACCACAATCAACAATCATCCCCAGGCCTGCCGGCAGAGGTAGGTTTTTAAATTCTTTCGGAAGGCCAGGAGGGTCGGAGAAACGCGGACTTCAGGAGGTAGTTGGTTCCAGAGGGTGGGCGCCGCAACAGAGAAAGCCCTCCCCCTAGGGCCCGCCAAACGACATTGTTTCGTTGACGGGACCTGGAGGAGGCCGACCCTGTGCGCTCTCACCGGTCGTAGAGAAGTATGTGGCAGAAGGCGGTCCCGTAAGTATCCTGGTCCCAAGCCATGAAGGGCTTTATAGGTAATAACCAACACCTTGAATTGGGCTCGGAGACCAATAGGCAACCAATGCAGCGTGCGGAGAGTTGATGAAATGTGGGCACAACGAGGAAGACCCACAACTGCTCGCGCAGCTGCATTTTGCACTAATTGTAGTAATGGCATGCTCATACAGAAACCTTTCGGTTGGACACGATGTCTTCCCAATATATCCAGGATAATCTGTTGGTGTATGATTTCACATGGCCCAAAGCTAACTGTAGGATGTAATATCTCAGAGGTATTAAACTTAATATCATGCATTGTTTATTCCAATCCAAGGACAGATCTATATTTAATTTTATATCCAAAGTTAAATAACCTTTGGCCATATAATCACATTACCAATCAAGCTGTCTTTTGAGTTTTGAAACAAAATTCAGTAAGGAATAGAGAATAAGTAACCAATTTGTTATTATAGCATTAATTATATCTATATTTTGCATAATTTTAAAGATATTATTGTAGATCTACAATCAGAACTATATGTATACTTCATGTTAAAGAAATAATACCATACTAAGGAAAATCTACATTTTGTAAAGTGCAAAATTAGAGTAAAGCACCCAGTTGAGGGCTACTCTTAAAAAAAAATGTTAGCCACTGAGAGGCATGAAGGCAATGACACAATGATTTTATCAGAAGACATCAAAGCAGAAATTTTCCATCACTTCCTGAGTGAAGAGTGAGGAGCGATTGAGTGTATTGTTATTTTTTAAAAATTGAATTAAACCTGTTGAGATATTACAAAGCTGTTTCCTGTTCCAGAAAGAAGATAACTCTTATGATTATTTGGCGAACTGATGCCAAATTTTAGCAGTTTTACCTTGGGGGATTCTTGAGCCTACAAATAAGAAATGGAAGCAACTTGTAGCAACCAATTGTCCACCTGGGACACATTATGCAAACTGAGCAAAATTTAGAGCAAACATGAATGTAAGAAATGTATACCATTCTCTGAGCCTCCATCTTCAACTACAAGTTCATTTAAAAGCCAGACACATAACTAAATAAAATTTCAACAGGCATTTCCAATATATATTTCCAACATATCTTCATATTTATAAAGACTGCCAACATTTTTTTTCTTTTTCAGTATAAACTGTTCAGAAGCCGAAGTCAATCCTACTACAAAATTATGGGATCTATATTGGTCTGAATATGTATTTACTCAAATCTTCACCCAAGGAAAATACTACAGCAGTAGCTATGACGAAAGGAGAGATAAAATGCTTGACTAGCTAACTAAAAACAACCCCACTTAACCTTGGCAATGAGTAAATTCCATTGCTATTTCCTACCATCTAAGGTATCAAAACAGTAAAGACTTGCTTAGACATTTTTTATTCAAAGTTGGCAACTATCACAATGATGACTTTGAGACACAATTTCTAGCCATATTTGCTGTGTTTGTAAGGAAAATAGGAAGAAGTCCCTTAATTTTAAGAACATAAAGTGGAGCTGGTCTGGATCAGATCAAAGTACAAACAAAGATTTTTGTAATCTTTTGAGCTCTAGTACTCCTTTAACTCAGTTGTCATCCTACAATTTAATCACCTATCTAGACAGTTTCTGAAACGAAAGGATGCTTCCTATCATTAAATTACTTTGGAGATTATTATATTCTATAAAGTCTGTGTCTTTTTATGCTTTTATTATGGCACTCTGCACTCTATGATGCAGGGAGTGACTCCCGAAAAATATATGCTCCCAGGCTTCTGTTTAGCCCACTATATCTTCTATTTCAGGGGTTCTCAACCTTGGCAACTTCCAGAATTCCTCAGCCAGCTTTGCTGGCTGAGGAATTCTGGGAGTTGAAGTCCACAAGTCTTAAAGTTGCCAAGGTTGAGAACCGCTGTCTATTTAAACCATATATTCATCATCTTGACTTGAAGACTTCTTTTAGTATAGAAGCTTATATATTATTCCTCTTCAAATGTCAGACATGTGAATTTACCCTTCAGATCTTTGACTATTATTTTTTTCAGATGTGGGCATGATCATCATTTACAAGGAAGTAAAAGCATTTGAAGACTGAAGAAGAAAATACAGAATATAAGTATAACAAATTAGTCCTCATATATATGCAAAATATAATAGGATAGCGACTCCCAAACCTGCCCAATGCTCCACATCATAAAGAACTATATTAAAAAGTCTGACTAATTATAGTCTTTCCTTTCTCCTTTTAATCAATAGCATTATTATACAAACAATAATTATTTCAACTACCATGTTGCAGTACTTCAATGACTGTCAAAACCTTCTGAAATACAAACATAATTCACTTCTAGAATTTCTTTTAAAGTATTAGTTAAATGGGTAACAAATAAACTAGTGAGCCAGGAAGCTATAATTTTGTTTGAAGTAGGCATTTTGATCCATCAATATATATGATTGTGATGTTATTGTTAGCTTGGAATATTTATTATTCAAATTTATATAGCTTCCCATTTCATATATATCTTTAGGCAATTTATAAACAATTAAAATAGAAAAACCACACACAACAAAAAAAACCCAACCCAACCATTTAAAAAGAAGAAAAACCAATATAAAAGCCTATTTTAAAAAAAATCATAAAACTCACAGCTAAGGCATCCTGTTCATGACAAAAACCCAGCAGATCCTTGACAGGGCAGCTTCCTTTTAAGGCACAGGAGGGATGGGGCTGGCAAGAAGGAGACCCATGGAAGGAGAACACCAAGTCATGCTGATCAATTTTATGTATATTTACTTAAAAATAAATGCCACTATATTCATTGTCTTTTTTTTTCTTCAATAAATCTGTACAAAGCTTGCAACTTTGAATTAGAAAGTATTTAAATATCAAATGTTTCGGTAAACAAAGTATGTATACATGTATACAAGATATCCAACAATCCAACAAGGAGCTACTCTACGACTTGTGCATTTTTAAACAATTCATGTCCTACATCAAGCTGTAAACAACTCGAATGGCTGTTTTCAATGTTTAATTTCAAAATGAGCCCCCAAAGCAAATTTAATTATTTGCAATAGCTGGGACCTTACACACAAGGACACAAACTAGTGACAATAAAGGACTAATTCTAATTAGGCACATGCTCTCATTAGTTCACCTTTGCACTGGCTTCAGAAGGCAAGGAAACATTAATGGATAAAGTGTTTCCTTCTTTTAGGAGTGGTATCTAGGGATCCTTTCTTTTTGTATTAATAGTTTTATTTGGCATGCACATATCTGAGCACAATACAGGTAGTCCTTGATAAACAACCATTTGTTTGGTGACTGTTCAAAGTTACAATGGCGCTGAACAAGGAGACTTATAGCTGGTCCTCGAAGTCATAGGCCATTGCAGCATCTCTGCAATTCATGATCACAATTCATGACACTTGGCAAACAGCTTGCAATTACGACAATCGCAGTTATGACGGTCGCAGCATCCTGCAGTCGTGTGATCATTGATTAAGTCAATGGGAAGGCAGCAGATGGTCACAAATGGCAATCATATTATGTCATGCCTAACGATTGTGTGGAAGTATCTAATGAATGCAACTAGAATTGCCAATATAAGTCAGCATGGTCATATGATGTTGAACTTTACTACCGGGTTGCTTAGTAATAGAGTTCTTGGTTCCAAATACCATCATTAACTGAAGACTACTTATATCAGATCTGATGATTTTTAAAGGCAGGCACCAATCACTTCAATATCCAGTGCACTGAATTTTCAAATCCTTTCTCTTTATCTATCATCCCCCATGCAGAACTAATTACATTCTCTGACTGATTGGCTCCCTAGAACTTCTGGGTATTTTTTAAAATACTTTATTCTTTTTTAAATGTAAAGTCTGGCATAAACTTGTGAAGGTTGGGGGGGGGGATATTTCCATGGTATGCTGTTTCCTTTGCTTTTTTTTTCACTTTCATTTGTGAGGCATGCCATCAAAATAATAAATAGTAGTAGAAAGAAGGATATCCTGCCCCAAGATTCCTGGAATTTCTTTCTTTAATGCATCTGAGTGTGGGCATTTTACTCTTGCATTTCTCTGCCCAGAGAGATATTAATAAACAAAAATGCTGTACAAGCAACCACTTCTACCCTTTCTAGATGGGTGATACAGTACCAATAATCCTCAGCTTGCTTCCATTCATTCATTGACTGTTCAAAGATATGATGGCATTGAAAAAATTAACTTGCAACCAGTTCTGTAAGTTACAGGTGTCAGAGCATTCCCATGGTCACATGATCACAATCCAAGCATTTGGGTGTCTGGGTCATGATTATGGCCACAACATCTAATAGGCATTTGTTGGCTTCCCACAAGCAAAATCAATGGCCAGCAGGGAAGGTTTCAAGCTGCCCCAGTAAATTGTTCCCACTTCTAAGAGCCCACTACTGTATAGAGCAGAGGTGGCGAACCTATGGCACGTGTGCCAGAGGCGGCACTCAGAGCACTTTGTGGGCATGTGTGCCATTGCCCCAGCCCTGCCTCCCCCTGCGGCCCCCATCTCACCAGCAGTCCTTCGGAGGAGAGTCGCCCTTGAGCGCGACCCACGCGGAGCAGTGCAGCCAAGAACATGGCAGCCGGGCAGCAGGGACAAGACTCTGCCCTCATGCCCCGTCGCGTGCAGTTGATTCTGCAGGGCGCAGGCAGAGGGCGTGGCTGCCATGGCGCTGCTGAGCCGCCTGGGCGATCTGTGGCGGGTTGTGGAGGTAGTGGGTGGCCCTGCGGGCGGGCAGCCAGTGCAGAGGGTGGGGAGCGGGAAGGTGGGTGCGCGACCTGTTTTTGGGCACTTGGTCACTAAAAGGTTTGCCATCACTGGTATAGAATAAGAGATTTCAGGGAGTAGATGCTTCATCTCTGCACTCATTCCACCCCTATTCTGAAAAGGGGGGACTGGATCCAATTAGCTGACTTCTTCAAAGCACAGAATGAAACAGAAGAACCATAGAGACAATGTTTTCTTTGACCCAAGTCGTTCTTTTTGATGGTCCCGCTATCCCTAATCCTTCCAGCTGCACTAGCAGTGACAAGGATGCATATTTATTGCAAAGAGTGAGGAGACAGCAGCAGCCATGCAATCCCTTCCATCCTTTAACTCAACTTGAAGAAAAACAGAGGCCAAACAATGCATAAAGGCAGTAGCTGTTCGTGCACTATACAAATGATCTCTCCTCACTTTATTTTTTCTAGAAAGTATAGCAAGAAACAAGTTGGTGAACTAAGTTGACTCCACTGATAAGAGTGGCCAAAAGAGGGCAAATGAAAAGATAAAATGTCCTATGACTAGTCCTCTATGTTGTGTTGTTCACACACAGCAAGCATTTGGATCAAACTGTCCGTTCAGCAAAAAGTTTGCGGATGTTGTGGAACCAGTCTTCGGTGCTGTGATCATGCAGGGAGTAAAGTACCCATGACTTTTACTGTTTCTAGAACGGAAAAGTAAGAGAGTTCTTTCCCGCTTGTTCGCTTTCTCGCTAGGAAAACTCACTTATGACTCCTGATCTTTCATTGTTTCTGTTGAAGGAATAAAGGAGCACAGAAGAAACGACTTGCAGGCTCCTTTTTTTTCCTTAACCGCAAAAATTGCTGAGCTAAGCACGGCTTTTCAAACAAAGATTTGATTTCGATTTCAACCTGGACAGCGTTTGACTTTTTCCCTGCACGGGATTCGGGTGGAACAGAAAAGTGTCAATCTACCAAAGATGCTTTTGCTACCCTGGGGTCAAATCCCGGCAAGATCAATCCATCTCGCACTCACACTTTCGTAGTTTCTTGACTCCGGCTCCGCCTACCATTGGCCCCGCCTACTGTGACCCTTAGATCCGCCCACCAAGGGCTCTCCCTGCAGTTAGCTGCCCTGCCCTCCAACCCCCCAGCCGCCCCGACCCAACGGGTACGGGAATTAAGCCCCGCTGCTGGGACAGCACCACGGAAGGGAGCAGGGCTTGAAAGTTCAGTCGCTGCGGAACCGACGCCTCCTAACCTCGGTTCCCCTGGGCCGCCGCCGCCGCCGCTGCACTCTTCCCGCTCCCCGCCTCGCGGTTTCTTCTTACCCGTCCTTGCGCCGCGCTTTGTAGACGTGCCCGTAGGTGCCTCGCCCGACTTTGCAGCCCTCGTACTCGAACAGATCCTCCACCCGCTCGCGCTCGGCCGCCAGCTTGGATTTGAACTCGTAGTCCATGTCTTTCACCCATGGAAGGAGCGACTAGAGAAGGAAGAGAGGGAGGTGGGCAACGGTGTGCGGCGGCGGCGGGGGGTGGACCGGCAGCATTCAGGCGCAAGGGCACGAGGCCACCACACTGGGCACCATTTCCTTGTTTTGGGTTTTGGGGGGGCGGGGGGGAGTCCCCTCAGCCGCCACCCGCTTCAACCACGGCTTCCAAGAGTTAGAGTCGCAAGGGCTTCTGGGTCAGGTAGTAATGATGGAGGCGCGAATTCGCAGACGCTTGGGGAAGACTGGGAATGCCGGAACTACAAGGCCCAGAGCCGCTTGCAGGACCTTAGCTAGCAAGCGCCTGCGCGTTGCAGCGCGCTCCTTCGATTATTGCTGAGTGGGTGCTGGGAAGTTGCTGACTCTTCACGTTGAGTGAACGAGTCGCGGATGGCTCAGTTGAGAAACCAGGAAGCGAACTTATTCACTTGACCTGCCACCAGCTGCCTTCTTCTGGAGAGAAAAGTGGGCTACGGAGCTCGCTTAATGGAGAGTCTCGCGCAGGGACTTGTTTATCTCCCGAGCTGTCATTCAGGTTGAAGCCCTACCCTTCATTCCTTCGTTCGCTTCTATTGGACAGAATTCGTCCCGCCTTTTCTTCCTCGACCAATGAGGAGGCCTGGTTGCCGAAATTAAAATACTCTCGTAGTCCTTTAGTTGTAAGGGCGGCGCTTTGCACTGAACGTTGCGGGCAAGGACTCGGCTGGAGTGGTTCGTCCCCTCCTCGCTCCAATGCTTCTGGTTTCCCGCCCTTCTCCCGTCCTGGATACATTATTAATGATTCTGGCCGCGCGTTTCCCACCGATGGCTGCTCGGCCTTGGCGTAAAGCTGAGCGAAAGAATAATGGTTGTTAACGAATAAGGCAACAGCAGTTGAAATGTGCCATTAGATGGGTGGCATTGTTCTACAGATAATGCGTATAAAAAGAAAATTTAGGACACCCAATCCTCCTCGGAAAAGAATTGGAGATAAAGTCAAACACCTTTAGGTTTTAGACCTACTTAAATGAAAAGGCCGGTAGGTTCGAAACGGGCTTGGAGAAATTATTTTACAAATATCTCATTTACTATCACCTGTTCCTAATGGTACCCGGAATTTTTTTGAAATATTCAAAATACAAATATCAATAGTTCAAAAAGTTAAAAAAAAACCCCGCTTAATACGTTTTTCCACCTATTCTGACAGACTTCCTGGTTCTTCAATACAAATACCTTGAAAAGGAGGGGAACATCAAATCTATCTAATTTACAGATTTAAAAAGGCTCAAAACATCAAAATGTTCACCCACAAAATACCTTATATTTTATCCTTGGTAAAATATTGAGGGGCTGCGGCAACATTTTGATATGGAAATGTGCTTGTTTTTAATTTTTAAAATATTTTCTTTGCATTATGAACAAATGCTGTAAGGGGTATATAATCACAGGATCATTGTGGAGAAAATAGAAATATTAGGTATGTTCACCTCAGCTTACTTATAAAGTGAAAAGGTAGGATAAAATATTGAATACATAAACATGTATAGTCAAAAATGGGAGCATGGAAAGCTGAGATTTACATATATCTTGTTTGGGAATTGAAATTCCACATCACATGGGAAGTAAAATCAGGAGCAAACCAGCCCTAATTTTGGCTGATGTATTTCTGGAAAGTACCACTTCCATTTTGCTAATTTATAGCTTTTATTAATAAGATAATATCTACTTGAAATTCAAGACAGGTGTATTTGCAAATCCAGGTGTTCTTTCTACTGCTTTCTATTGGACTCAGTACTCAACAAAATTACTCTCTTATCAGTTGTTTATCAAAAGCCTTGAGCCTTTGACCATCAAACATCCACATAGAGTGAAGTATGTCTTTATTCAAAAGAAATTAGCAAACTTTTCCCAAATTATTCTGCTGTTCCCCCCTCCCAACTCCTACTCCCAATGTTTTAGCTGCTCTTTGGAATCCCCCCTCCCCCCCTCCTTTATCTTTGATGATATCCCTACCTAGGCAAACACCATGTTTCTGGACTTTTGTTTACTTTATTTGAGCCATTGATAGAGGTCATGAGGATGCCTGCTTTAAATCCATTCCACTCCATGGGCCCTGAGTTACTAAATTTGCTGGTGCTTTAAATTTAGACTTAACACTGAAAGGTCAGTTTCATTATTTCTGATTTTCTTTTAATGTCACAAAGAGGATTAATGTACGTTAACATGGTGTGATCAATTCTTACGAAACAAAATGGATTGTATAAATCATGGTTCAGTTAACCACAGGTAATCATGTCATGAAAATAAGAGCCATTATGTATTTCCATTCCTCTAAAATCATTTTCTTAGTGCTGTTTTTATTTTGGTAAAATTGCATCATCCATACCTTTATTTTTAGAAGTTAAAAAATCCTGAGAAAGGAGGAGCGGGGTTTACAAGCTAACTAGGAAAAGCATACTTGTAGTTGCCAAAGAGTGCCAAATGAAAGTTGAAACTTATTTAAAAAATTGGGGGCATAGGTGATGGTAGAACCTGGAAAAGAGTGATTGGCTCATTTACTGACTAGTTAAAACCTGAAAAAACCTATTGCATGTCAACATCTTGCACATTTGCTCTTTTTCAAATATTCAGGCATAGTGCCATTTATGTAAAATGAAAGTATGTTGCATAAGAATAAAAAAACAAAGAAGAGGCAATTGTACAGTTTGCAAAAGCAGAAAAGTATTGTGGGAAGTCAGCTTCCCAGAGAAGGAAATATTAAAAGGGCAGAAAAATATATTTCCTCAAAGGATCTTAAAGAGGCAAAAAAGCATGCCCAGTTTTCTTAATAGCCCCAAGTCTCCCTCCCCCAAGCAGAAACCAGCTCTGTACAAATGCAGATGTAAATAATCCAGGAAGGTTGGATGCCCCCAGGTAGAAGATTAAGAAGACAAAAACACTTAAAATCTACATACCCCACCCAAACTCTAAAACAGGACATAATAGGATTAACCCACAGATGCCAAAGGGCACACCCAGACTCAGGTCAGAATACATGACACAGGAAATACAAAGCCTCAAACAGGAACAGGAAACAACTCCAAACAAAGGCCTCAGAGGATATAAAAAACCGCTCCCTATATGTGCTCTCTCTTTTTTCTTCCAGAGCCATCTTTCTGTCTGGCTCTCCTCTTCAATAAACTGCAACCTTCTTTCTAAAGCAGTCGCCATGTTGTTTATTCCTGGCTTGGACTGAACTATGATGAAGACTTTTCCTTCAACAATATATTTAAATTTAAAAAAAGCTACAGGAGAAAAGGAATAAATATACTTAGAGGCCATTAGATGCAGTTGGGATGGTGAGACACTATTAAACTTGTTGAGAAAAAGAAACAGAATTTTCCTAAAAGATACAGCTCATCAACTCAAATATTCAGTTTGTGAATTCATCCTTTGTTGCAATGGTGGTACCATTTCTGATTTTGCAACTGGGCCATGTTGCTATGCTACTATCACTTTCTTCCAAAGTCTAACAGGCAATATCTTAATGCCTGAATTAAAAAGACCACCACCCATTCACCCTCAGTATTTTACAATGCTGTCTGAAAGAAGCTAAGTTTATGTCTTATTCTATATATTGGAAGAGAGCACAATGTTAATCTATATAGAATGGAGTAAAATGTACTGATCATCTCCAACTACCATTATCTTATCATTTGTGTAATAAAACACTATAGCTTACTGTTTGTGTATGCTTTAGATTTTTTTCTGTCATGTGATTAAAAGTGCCGAGGACTTTTTTTGCACTGCAACTTTAAGGTGCTTGTCTCCCATGAGTAAATTAAATAGAAATGAAGCCTGCTTAAGAAATCCCTTTCTGGAATTCAACCTCTTCCTCTGCTTTAATCATGGGAATAGCCAGGTGTTGTATCTGGACTGCAGTTAACAGAGCTCCCCACTTCTTTTCCACTGATTCTAAGAAAGCAAATGCCAATGGCTTTTGTTTCTTTGGTCGTGTCTTTTGAGGATCAGTGGAAAAGTAAAAAACCACTATTGCTTTATCATTCTTCCTGTCACTTGTATTAAAAGAGGAAACTTGGAAGAACTTTAGTAAATTTTACTTTAAAAAAAATGGCTAAGCCAGCTAAGAAAAAAAACAAAACCCAGCTGCAGCCAGCATAGCCAGTGATAATGAAAATAAAGTTGTTTCTGGATATCCTAAGTTTCCCACTCCTACATTAAAGTTTATTTCAAAGTTGTAATATATATTGATGCACTTCATTTTTAAAAGAATATTTTATGATAATTAAAGATGAGTATTAAATTATGAATATTAAAAATCCCAGTCTGTTTCCAAGCTACAATTTATATGGAATATAGTAACATAAAAAGGAACATAAGTAGATATCTTACTGAGAGTGAAATCATATATAAGACAGCACTAAGAATTATGTGAGTTTAACGTATTTCTTTTGCAAGTTAGATTTCTCAACATTCCTGGATATTTTGGTTATAATAACTGATTGGTTCAGAATCATATTTCTTGTTAGTACTATATAGAAGTACTATAAAGAAGTAACATGCAGAAATTTTAATGACAGTTGTTTAGATCAGAGGTCCTCAACCTTTTGGGTACCAGGGACCAGTTCCGTGGAGAGAGGTTTTTCCGCGGACTAGAGGGTGTTTGGTTTTGTGTGCTGCCTATATCTTGCAGGTGGGGCTTTGCTTGTTTGTGTGGCCCAGTTGCTGGCATGCTGCGGCCCGGTACCGGTCCACAGACCGGGGGTTGGGGACCCCTGGTTTATATGTAACTGACTGATTTATGGCTGATGAGTTGATCATCTAAAGGACTGTATATAGCCTTTTTCATCTCTATTGTTAATGTAAAAATATCCTTATAGTAATTACTACGCATTAGAAGATTTTTTCATATAATAGGAACAAGAGAAAAGTCAACTGTTTTATATGTTCTGGTTGCACCATGAATATTACGTAAATAGTTTTGCATTAAATTTTAGTTGGGAAGCACTATTTCTGATTCTTTAATTTCTAAATTAATCCATTTCTATAGAACATTTTCCCTTTTTAGTATAGATATAAATACTCAGCATGACAAATAATAAAAGCCGCTCAAAGTCACTTTTCAGAGTGAGATTTGAAGCATATAAATTTAATAATAAAAACAAAAAGTGCAATGCAAACCGATAAAAAGACCTGTAAGTAAATCTACAGAGATAATTTCATAGTTAGGATAATTCAAAAACAATTGGAAGGAACCTCTAGTCCAACCCTCTGCTCAAGCAGGAAACTCTATACCATTCCAGACTGTCCAGTCTCTTGTTAAAAGCCTTCAGTGATGGAGTACCCCAACGTCTGAAGGCAAGCCGTTCCACTGGTTAATTGTTCTGTCAGGAAATTTCTCCTTAGTTTTAGGTTGCTTCTCTCCTTGATTAGTTCCCGTCCATTGCTTCTTGTCTTGCCTTCTGGTGCTTTGGAAATAGCTTTTTTTGCGCTCTTTCCAGAGTCTCAACATCTTTTTTATAATATGGTGACTAAAATTGGATGCAGTATTCTAAGTGTGGTCTTACTAAGGCTTTATAAAGCGGTCTTGATACTTCATGTGATCTTGAATTATCTACTATAAAGGAATTATCTACTTAGCATCTATCAATACTAATTTAATCTATAAAGATACAGCATTTCACATTGGATCCGATTCAGATTTTAAATATATTCAAATGTTCACTTACCCCTAAGTCTCATACCTAGCTCAAGGTTTAATAAATAAATTCAGATTGGTTACATGACTATAGCTAAATGATTGGAAGACTAAATTGCTGGGCAGGATTTTGTCTTATTTAACATATTTTCAAGTATAGTTTAAAGTATAATTTACAAATGGATCTAAGACTTATAGTTTCAGGTTTAGATCTGGAATACTTCTGAGGACTTCCTTTTCTTATATTGAATGGAAAAGAATTATAAGTAAAAGTTATCAATTTCAAATACTACCCAATTATGCAGGCTAAATTTTCCAGATAATAAGGGAAAATACCTGGCATGAGAAGTAATATTTCTAATTTTTGTGTCCTATTACATGCATGTTATTCCACAGTGATAAGTTTAGTAACCACTATGTCCTTACCATTATGGGACATGCTGCAAGTGATATAAGATTAAAACTGGTAACTTAGTCTACACTTTCTAGAGTGTAGATTAAAAATAATCCATGAAAACCTTAACCAATTGAAACCATGATTGATAACAGAGAGCAATATTTATGGGCACATTTGGTGACAAGCATATATATGGCAATTTATGATGTAGAAATACAAATAAGCAGTATGGATGAGTAAAATGAACCAAATAAAGACATGTTGTATGTTTGGGAACTCAAGATAAAGCAAAGAATGTACTATGGCTTAATAAAGGTGGCCTAATATTGGCAAGTAGAATTGGTGAATCTCTCAGGGTACTAAATATATAATTACAAATGAAATAACTAAATTGTAAAACAGTATAAAGTGTTATACATCTATCTAGATGGTTATAAGTATATGTGAAAGTAGGAATCTATCCGTAAATGACACTTGCATGTTACACTGTGTTGAATGATGAAATGAGTTGAGGTGAAAATTCTGCAACATTCTGAATAAATGCAAACCAGAGGAAAATTATTTTGTTAAGTGGTGTTAACTGAAGGATGGGAACAAGATGAGAGGTTTAAAAAAAGTGATTGAGTCTTTCAGAAATTCATTAATGAATGATAATTTATTTGGGAATATTTGGGAGAACTGTAGGCAGAAGATGTACAAGTTCTGTATGAAAAAGTATTAAAAGATAAATTACTCTCCTAATAAAATGGATGGAAATATGCAAAAACTACTTATAACAAAATGAAAAGAATGGTTAAAAGTGCCACAAAACTCAACAAAATGGGGAAATGGTTAGAGTAGGTATCATCAAGAAGCGCTGAAAGACTGAGGAAGAATTATTAATAGTAGGAAGTAAGAGGCTGAAAGAATTGCATGAAGAGATGGCAGTTTGGAGTGGCTTTCTATGTTAAGAAGTCCACCAAAATAGTAGTATGTAAATGGAGGACAGCAGAAATGAAGTTATTTGGATCTAGGGGACATGGCAGAGAGGTGGCTCTGTTAGCTGGACAAGAGAAGAAAAGGGGATCTATTCATACATATGCATATAAGGAATGAATGTAAATCTAAAACCTTTATATCATGAAAGTTTGAAAAAATTAGTGAAAGATACAAAAATGATGAGAGGGGAATTGTGAAGGACAACAGAAACATTAGGATAGTGACAAGGATGAGAAGGTATGACAGGAACTGCTGAGTGAGTCATTCCAGAAGGACAACTTGTAATTTGATACTGGTCTTCAGTTCAGCCTGATTGCTGAACTGGAATCCAGTCTGGAGTCCTGATTGCTTCAGTCTGGACTAGTGGTTTTAGTCTGGAGTCCAGATTGCTCATGCCCCTGGTCTAAGGCTTTTGCTACCTGCTAAATACCAGTTCAATTTGTAATGCTCATAGATGATTTGCTCATGGATAAATAAGCCAACCTGTAATATACTATTAAAACCTGACTGGCAAAAGGCAGTGATTCTACTAGGTTTATGTATCTTCCTAGTGAGCACAGGAGGGTTGAGACCATACAGATTTTGGGGGTTGCTACACTGGAGGGCAGGCAAGGCACAGCAGTAGAGAAGTTACATTACTTGGGTCCCATAAGATTATATTACGATAGTTGGTCACATAGTCAGCCAGATATTTACACTGGATTTGGCATTTTTTGTCCATCTATCAATTCTTTTCCAATAATAGTTATATTATTATCTCAATTCTGCCTTCATATGCATTTGCAGAATTAGCCTCTCTGTCTTTTATAATTCTTAAAACTCTTTACATTAATTTTACTGTTTTATTTACAAATGTATGAGTGGGTGTAAATTTATGTATATGTATATGTATGTGTGTATACACAGATATATACACACAGGTGTATGTATACAGTATAGTATTTATATTTTATACTGTTATTCTAGGAATATGTTATCCAGTTTGGTAATTTTAATTTCTTTGTGTTGTATATCTGTAGCCTGAGCAAGCCTTTTAGCATATTTTATATTTTGTTTTAGTCATTTTATTTTGTTTGTATATGTTTTTCTTAACTATCCTGCCATTCTCAATTTAGTTTTGGATATTTTAAATACTTAAATATCAATTCTGTTGTGCTGGTTAATAATCACAATAAAGTTAAGTATTAAGTATTAACTTTTTTTCTCTTAGCCATTGCTAGATCTTATCTGCTTTGCTTGCTAGTTTTTTTTGTACTGGCCATGTAATATTTTGGCTCAACATCTCTCTTTTCTGTTCTTCATTTGGTCTTTCTTGTAGGACAGTTTGATCTCTCCAGTATTCAGTAAACCTTTTAGTTTTAGTGCATCTGCTTCATTGTCCTCCAGATAGTCTTCTAATGCCCTTCTTTTTCTTTTTCAACTATCTGGTGGACTTGCAACATTCCACACCCATCTATTTTTCTTGGTAAATAGAGTCTGGCAACATTGCTGCATGGATGAAGGGCATAATTTATTGTCAATATTTTTCTGGTTTTCCTATCCCGGACTTTTAGTTCTGGTGCTTATAGTTGATATTAATCTATTGCCATCTTTTAATATTTGTGCTAGTTGTTTCTTTCAATGCAGGCAACCTTATTCTGTTGTTTTTGTGCTATTCTAGATGCTCAGTTATTCTTTGTTTCAATTTGTCTTTGTCTGAGGAGAAGACAGAAGAGAGGGGCCTGGTTTGGAAATGAAAATGATTCAATAGTTATGCTGGCTTCTTATACTGCCAACTCTCCTTTTGTTTGCCTCTATAGTCAGAGGTATTTCTGGCAAGGCTTCAGGTTTTTTTTTGCCCTCTGTAGACCTCTGCAGTTGTTCCAGTTCTGCATCTGTGGATTTTTTATTTTGTATTATAAATTGATGTTGATTTGCTGGCCTCTGTTGTGTTATTATTGATTCTGGATGTTCTTTCCAGAACTGGTGCATTCTTTTCAAATATCCTCTTCTCAAGAGGATTTGTAACAGCAAATCATTTTTCTTTGTTTTCAATCTTTGTGACATTGGTGCATGGATGAAGAGTGTAATTCATTGTCATTATTTTTCTGGTCTTCTTAATCAGGGCTTTCAGTTCTGCTCAAATCCAATCCACTATTCTAGCTGTGGAGTGGTATTGACCTGGTGTTAATTGCCTTGAGGGTATTTTCTCTACTGGTTTGGACTTCAAGCTCTTACTCACTCTCGTGATATATTCATTTCTAGCCTTTTTTCTTGACTTCAGTGTTCTTGATGTTGTCAGCTTAAAGGATGCCCAGGTATTTGTAGTGATCATTTCTATCTAAACTCTGATGTTATTTCCATAGGGCATCTTAATTCTTTCACTTTTCACTATTTTCTCCTTGTTCATAACGAGGGTGGCATATTTATTCAGTCCATACTCCACTGCAGTATCTTCACTGTATATATAGACCAGCGATGGCGAACCTTTTAGAGACCAAGTGCCCAAACTGCAACCCAAAACCCACTTATTTATCGTTGGGTGCCAGGTGGGCGTGGCCCACTAGGTGGGCGTGGCTGTGGTGGTCATGGTAGACTGGGTGGGTGTGGCCAATGTGGGCATGGTCACCTCTATGTTGCTCGTGGGGAGGGACACCTGTGGGGGCAGGGCATGGTTGGGGAAGAATTGGGGGGTCTCTGGCAGAAGGGGCGGTGGGCAGGAGGCTCGTCCTGTGGGGTGAGACGAGGCAAGGTAAGGCAGGGCGGGGGTGTCATTGTTGCAGGGCAAGGTGAGGCTGGGGTGGCTGCTGCCTGACACCATCGGCCCCCGCACACAGAGGCCAGCGACTGCATGGCGGCTGAGTGTCCGTCAGGAGCCACAGCCTGCCAGCCCCTTGACCAGTGCACTCTGGAGCTCCGCAGCCCATTGCCAGCAATTCAGAGAAGCCACCTCTGAACTGGACGGATAGCTGACAGCTGAGGAGGCAATGCAGTGAGTTGTGCCCGGGAAAAGGAGAGCATGCGAGGCCAGGAGGGATGGGATGGAGGGGAGGGAAATCAGCCATCCTGGGATGCATTCGGCCACGTGGGACCTCATTGAGTTAGTGGACGCCTGGTTGAAGAGGGACAGTTGCCATATCCGGAGCATGGCGCGCGTGGCCACAGAGAGGGCTCTAAGTGCCGCCTCTGGCATGCATGCCATAGGTTCACCACCATTGATATAGACAATGTTGAGCAATGATTCTATTTCAGATGTGTTTTTCCATACAGCTTCAGATCTTCCAGGTAAAGGAGGAGAAATAGGCTGGCAGATGTTTTTGATGTTTCGTAGCCATGGCCTGACTTGTTCAGTATTGTTGAGAAAGGAACCAGTGTAATGACAAATAGTACGAGCAATACAAACAGTAGCGGTGATAATGCATCTCCTTGAAAGATTTCTCTCTTGATATTAACCTCTCTTGGTCTATCGCCATTGACCAGCAACTGTGTCTTCCATTATGTCATTGATTTTTGCACAAATGTTCTGATGTTTCTACTGACTTGTTATTTTTAGGCACTTGATTGTCCAATTATATGGCAGGGAATCAAATGCCTTCTTGTATTCAATCCTCACTACATTAAAATTGGCCTTTCTTCTCTTACAATTTTCAACTAGAAAATTGGCCTATAGTTGCCTGGTGCTGCCCCTTCTGTTAGAACATTTCATTATGAGGTAGGTTTTGCCAGATTTGATTTCACCTCCTTGCAATATTGTTAAACAGCTTGGCAATTAGTGGGTGTAGACCCGGGGTGTCAAACTGCCGGCCCATGGGCCGGACATATCACGCAGAAGCCGCGCCCACCCTGTTGCCGGCAATGGCAAAACAGTCCCAATACTTTGCGCGATGTCATGTGACGTTGTGAGTTTGACATGTCTGGTGTAGACCATTCAACCAAAAACATTGATAATGATTATTAATTTATTATTATGGTTCATTGCACAGTCAACTGGATGTTCAGACTGGACTCGACATTTTTATCCACCTATCGAATCCTTCGCAGGGACCTGGAATAGGCAGGTGTTGATGTTTGATGGTATTAAAGGTATCATTGTAGGATGTAAGATGTTTCAAGTAAAGGTGTGTTTTGCAACTGACTGATGGTGATTTTTTCAATGCCAATGGTGTTCAAGTGGTGCTCCAGTTGTTTTGGAATTGCACCCAAGGGTCCTACTACGGTACTACGGTATTGGTATTATCTTTGCTCTCTTTTGCCAAAATCATTTTATTTCTATTTTGCAGGTGTTTGTATTCTGCTATCCTCTTCAGTTCTTTCTTTTCTCTTCTGGTGTCTCCAAGTATTGCCACGTCCACTATCTACACTTTTTTTTTATCTTTCTTATTGACAGTTGGTTAAGTCTGGGGTGTTATGTGGCAGGTGTACTTTAGCTTCATTTTCTATTACTTTCTCTTATTTTATAGTCCCACTAGTTCTTGCTTGCAGGCAAATAATATAAATAGTATTTCTTGCAGATATTCCAATGCACTATGTGTCATGTCATTGTTTTGTAATCAATCTGTGTGATCTTCTTGCAGCAGCTAACTGGGTGTTATTACTATTACATTTATATTGCTTTATTGCTGATTTTATAGGATCAGCAGAAATAATTGGAGAAGACTGTACTGCAGATATACATTGTTTTATGACCACAAGTATCTGCCCAGAGTTACTCTGCAATGAGCGGCCAATAAATTTAATAAAGTAGTAAATAAATAAATCTTGAATTTCATCTGGAAGCCAACTAGTAATAAGTGCGCCTCACAAAGTATAAGTGTAATATGGACAAGTGAAAGCTACTTTTATAGATCCTCAGGCTTTTGGTGCTGGAGGATTATAAAAATGTAAACAAGATCAGAAGCAAAAAGCCTGAAATCAAGCCTACTGCGCTATGTTGGGCGGGGGGGGGAGAGACCAAACAAGTCACTGGAATTGTCCCTTAATAGTTTTATTAGTTTTTCTACAATCATTCCTATTTATCATGGAGTAGGGCTCCAATTCCCCTAAAGAAGGTAGATTATCTGAATCTTTTTTAGTTAGGTTTCAAACCAGGGCATCAGTTTGTGCTAGATCAGGGGTCCTCAACCTTGGCAACTTTAAGACTTGCTGGCTGAGGAATTCTGGGAGTTGAAGTTCACAAGTCTTCAAGTTGCCAAGGTTGAGGACCCCTGTGCTAGATGGTGACTTATATGGGTTCTAGATGGAAGGAAGGCTCCTTTCCCGATCCTTTTGGATCTCAGAAGCATGAATACCATTGATCATAAGATCCTTCTGGACCACTTGCAAAACGTTTAAGTTCACTTCTGCTTGTTCCAAAATGTGGAGTTGGCGGAGAAGCGGGAAGAGATCAGATCAGACATAGTTCAGCTTTTCTCTTCTCTAATTGTTAATGTTTGAATGATATCACTAGGAAATGTCTTAATATGCAAATTATATGCAATTATACATCTCCATCAGAAAGTCTTGGCCCAGTGTGTGTCAGGGTTGTCAGGATCTCTCCTGGGAAAAAGTTGAATCATAGTGAGACTAAGTACTTCAACTTATATATAACATAATGAAGACAGAGTTGTTTTGAGTTTCTTCTCATACTTTCTATTTCCCATGAATCAATTACTTTTCTGTAATGACTTGATATTCTCCCACAACTGAATCCAACCAATAGTATTCTTTCCTGAAGAAAGAAATGCTGACAACGACTCTCACTTACACATGTATAGATTATTACAGTGCAGGCTACATGGGATTGGCTTTGAAGAATACCTCAAAGGTGCAATTTAGGCAGAATACCACAGGGCTCATCATTTGGAAAAGGTACTTCTCACATATAATGCCAATTTTGCAGGCTCCATGATAGTTACCAATAGGCTTCCAGGTACAATTCAAAGTACTGCTTTTCACTGATAAAGCTCTATATAAGCTTTGGTGCCCAGAGATTTGCAGCACAATCTGTTTCAAACCAAACCTATCTTGTTAGCATAGCTGATGTGGGACTGCTGCGTACCCTATGAGAGATTTGGGGGAAAAGTCCAAAAGTTAGTGCTTCCCAGTGACAGTTCCTAACCTGTTGATAGTCTACCCATGGAAATCTACATGGCACTCTCCCTCCTTATATTTAGAAAGGTGATTTAGGCGTCCCTGTATAATGTTTAAGACCTTATCACTTGAGAAACTATAATAATAAGATACATGATTTTATAGTGGTTTTGTTAGAGCTTATCTGGTAAATCCCTAGGTACCTTTTGAGAACATGTCAGTATAAAAATACACATATAAACCTATTTTCTTTTTCCTCTGCAGAGGTTACTCTAGGATATATTAGGTTTATCCATCCATCATCTATCTATCTATCTATCTATCTATCTATCTATCTATCTATCTATCTATCTATCTATCTATCTATCTAATTTGGAGACCACTAACTTCACTCAGAGTTGACTATATATTGCTAATTTATTCTAGATAGCAATAATTTTTTAAAAATGGATATAGAATTATAACACCACCATAGTGCTTACTGATTTTTCTTAGAAGTAACAGCTAGTTCAAGCTGTTTTCAGAGAAGTGTATGTTGCTTTGTTATTTTTGAAATAAATCAAAGTTGAGTAATGTCTTTGGTAGAATAGCCAAAATAGCTGTTATATCAGAGCTGCAGAAACAATTTTGTTATCTGATGGACAAGACTAATTTGGCACTACACATACCACTAACAATTTTGATACCAAGTTTGAACTGTAGACCTGGTTAAAATACCATATAAAATGTTGCTTTTACTTGATTTTGTAACATTTTGTGGTAAAGAATACTGAGAACTAGAATATTTTCATCATTTTATATCATTTTGTTAGTTCCAGTAAAGATATTCCATTATGGCTTTTTAAAGGGATTAATGAAGCTGTAATTGATTTTATAATTCTTGAAATAATTACATTATAAAAGAATATTCCTCTGCTCAATTTCATGAATTATCCCAATAAATGTGCACTTTCTTAATTAAGGTAGATGTTAAGCCTTATTCGACAATTCGTATTTTTGGTTAAAAGTTTATTTCTTTGTCTCACTTCTTTTTAAAAAACATGAAAATGTTTAATAACATTTGTAGCATACAAACAAGAGATGATTGTTTAGATTTGTGCCCTGTAGAGTATTTTCCCAGCATAGACTCATACATTTACTTTGTGGGAGGAGGTACAAAAGTCTCTGATAGTGGATTAATTGTAGTTAATTTTGAGCAGAAATCTTTCTTAGACAATTATTTCAACATATTTTAACATATTCTCATTATGTAGCTTTATTATGGAAATACTTAAAAAGATACTGCATGCTTACTTTTCCATTTTATAGACCTTTACTGCTAGTATGAGTATACATATTTGACAACTTCATGTTCCATCTTGTGCTGCAAAAGCATGATTCTGTCTCATGGTACTGAAAAATTCCCATCTATAATGATACTTTACAAATTACATACAGACTCAATGACTGGATATTTATGACTAAAAAGACACAATGCATATAAGCTGGAATTCTAAATATACTTATTACGCAATAAGCACCATTTCCAGCTACAGGACTGTCCTCCAAGTAAACATAAAATGTATTGCAGAACCAAAGGATACAAAATGGGACTTTATGTGACTATTTAAAATCTTAGCAAGATTATAAACTACGGGATAATTTATCTACTGCTAGTGGAATTGTAATGGTCTGGATAGTACCATTGGTATGATTGTCTGGTTAATTGGATTAAAGACAGAAGAATTCTTAAACAGTCTTTTCAATTAAGCAGTTTAATTTTTATTATTATCCCATATTCCTCACTGCAAAACAGCAGCCCAATGTCTTACAAAATATAAAACTATAGTCACCATAAACATAAATTAATATCCTAAAAGCAGTAGTAAAAACTTTTATAAAAAAAACCCTCAAAAGCAAAATTAACAGGAAATATAGATATATATTGATTTAAAGGAAAGAAGAAATTCTTAAACCTTAAACTTCCTTATGCAGTATTGTTCTGCGTTCAGTGACATACGCAAGCCGATTCAATGTTTCTTTATGCAGAAATCTCTAGGAAGTTTTATACACAAATACACTCTTCCATCAGTTAACATATTTCCCACGCGCTCTTTATTTTTTTAGAAATAATTGTTTCTCAAACACATACAGGTCTTACTTTACTTTACATCCACTGTGACTGAATTTTAGAAACCCCCAGCAACAATAGTGATTTTGGGAATTCTGTTAAAGTAAATTTCAACCAGCGCCACAGCGTCTTTCAGAAACGGATCTCTTGATCACTATGTCACACAGGCATTCTTTTTGTGTCAGCTTTTAAAAAAGAATAACTCCCTGCCGATATTTTCTTGCTTGCTTGTTTCAAGCTCCCGCATGTGCCAGCCGGAGCCATCTACAGCGCACCTCGGTGGAGACCGCACGAGCTGGAACAGCCAACAAACTGGGACGAGCTCCTAGTGCCTGTCAGACAGTTAGAATGCCCTATCAGCGAAAAAAGTGGGCGGCCCCAACGAGCGGAAATCCAATAGCAGTAGACCCCCTGTACCTGTGCGGCTATAAAAACTCTGCGTGGCTTCCCTCACTTCGCTTCCACAGTATGGCCGGCGACATTAGCTAGCGCTCGCTCAATGCTCTTCTTTGTAACGGGAACACACGGAATACAAGGAACCGAACCGCACCGCACCGCATCGCCTGCTCGCTTGCCTGCTCCGCACTTCTTGCCTTCCATTTCCCTCCTTCCCCTACCCCAAAGGACCCTAACAACACGCCACCCTTTCTGCAACCGCTCGCTGATATATATTTATATATGAGCGCGCACATACACCCATGTATTTTATCTTATAACTTAATATAAGATTACCGCCCCATCCAAGGTAAAACCTGCTTGGGACGGGCTGAGACACCAAGAAGGCGCCGCGGCCCTGCCTAGAAGCAACAGTCATATCAGCTGTAGCTGGTGTAGGTGAGGAGGGCGGCGGCGGCGGCGGCGGCGGCGGCAGCAATTTGGTCGGGGGGTGTCTGTCGTTTAATTTCTGTGGTTGGTTTTGCGGAGTTGTCTCACCATGATGGAGGAGAACGGTGCACACTTCTTCGAAGGGACTGAGAAGCTACTGGAGGTGTGGTTCGCCTGGCAACAGCCCTCGCCGCAGGAGCCGCACCAGAGCAAGGGCTCCGGCGACCTCCGCACCATTCCCAGGTGAGTTGGGAACCGGCAGGAGAGCCGGTGGAAACGGGCGGGTGGAAGAAGATGGAGGGGGCTAGCCGAGCGAGTGCGGGAATATGCCAGGCCGGTGGCGCGCATGCCCTGGTGAGCGCCCGTCACGCCGCACCGCTGGGCGGGAAGCGAGCGAAACTAATGGCCGGGGAAGAGGGGCGGGCATGGCGGCTGCTCCATTCAGGACTGCGTTGTGTTGCGCGAGGCGAGGGAGGGACGAGGCCCGCCTGCTCCAAAGGGAGGGAGGGACTTTCACCGGGACGGCCTTGAGGGTGGCGCGGGGGGGGGGAGATCGAGCGAGCCGGCCCCTTCAGTAACGGCCACTAACGTTCCCCTGTCGCATGCAGGCCTGGCCTCAGCGTGAGGTGGCTGATGGCAGGCCTTTTAAGTTCCCAGTAGGCCGGCGCTCTGAGGAAAACTTAAACAGGAGACCAGTTCGCGTCGGGAAAGGCGGAGTTGTGACCTTGCTAAGGCGGGACGTGACTTTTCGTTCCTGTCCTTTTAAATTAAAGCAGGCCTCGGCGATTGCCGGTCGTCGTCCCTCTCTCCCCCCCCCCGTATATTTACTACCAATGCATGGCGGGCTTTCACGAGGGGGTTCCCTTATTTGGCGTTGCGCTCGTTAACAACGGAGTGTGAACATAAGTGTGTCTTATGCAGAAGGGGGTGTTTGATCCTGTGGGAAAGTCGAGGGCCGCCGGGATTCTCGCAGTGTTGATCGGAACCGAATTGGTAGATGGCTAGTAAATTGCTTGTTGGGATAAGCACTCAACGAACCCTACCTACCAAGCTGGCCCATCACAAGTAGCAGGCAGGGCATCCACGGATATCTCTGCGCCAGCATGCTCTTTTGAGGGTGGACTGTGCTTGGTTCGTGGACTCGTAAAGAAACTGGAGTACTCGTTCTTTTTCTCTGAAACTGGCTGCACCTTAGTTATCTGATTCTTGACGGGAAACCTTTTGTCAAATCGTCGAGGAAGCAGAGGAGTTTCTACTATTTTTTTTTTCTGATTTCTTCCAAATTCTAGTAAAAAATAATGCAGGCTGTTGGGGAAGCTGGCAAGGATGTTTCTGTAGAATTTATGGATTATTTTTTTTTGTTTTGCCCCTTATACAGTTAGCAAGAGCATGACTATAGACAGTGGCTGGAGTATGAGATTTTATGTATGCATTTGCCTTTCTGGAATTCAGGCAATACAATGGGATAGACAGAAGACCCTCCTGTGTTTAAAAAAAGGTTGCAGATTGAGTTAAATAGGCTTCAGGCTTAAACTCCAGATGAAAAGGCCTCTCCGTTAATGAGATCAAGCATTTTTAGTGTTACTTTAAGGGTTGGGTATGGGACTGTCATCTAGTGGGCATTTCAGGAATGTGGAGGAGGCGCCAGCTCCTCAACAGTCATGGGGGAAGGGTTGTATTCTCTACAGCCTTAAATACACAGTAATAGTACTTGTATTTTACTTGCACTGCACGTAGGAAATAATAGCTTGAATCTGCTTCAATAGAATTCAGACACTTGAAAATTACAATGCTTAGTCTATATGCATGTTTGAATGAGCTACATTTAGCAGAGAGAATAATTAAAGGTAAACTGGAACAATGTACCCTTTCTATGTATGCTTATTCTTAACTCTTCTCTAATAATGTACTGCTAATGTGCTAGGAATAAATAATGCATAGCTTGGATAGAAAGAAAACTGCCTTATAGAAATTGATATCTGTTCTCAACTTTATGTAACTTCATGTATTTGTATTTTTTGTTAGCAAAGAATAGTGAACTGCAGGAGCTACTCTGCCAATAAATCACCTATGTGGAGTGCTCTTGCAATAATTAGTGCATTTGTAACTTCAGATTTTTTTTCTGAAAGCAAAACAAAAAGTCAATTTGTTTTTAATAAGTTTTTATTGATTTTTAATAATTATTAATAATTAATAATTTAATAATTAAATAAAGTACTTATTCAATAAACAGTGTTGTCTGAGTTTATCATTCACTAATTCAAATTAAATTCCTAATCTCTTGTTCGTTTCTCCAGCCATTGATAAAATAAGTCCCAAGTTTGAAAATATTCTCTCTTCTTTTTCTTTCAACCTCAGAGTAAGTTGTCCATTTCAGCATAGTCTAATATTTTTTTTAATTATTCCTTTCTCTGCTGGTGTTACTTCATTTTTCCAATATTGTGTGAATATAATTCTTGCCGCTGTTATCACATGTAAAATTAAATATATAGTTTGTTTGTCAAGCATTATACCTAATTAAAAAAGGTCAGGTTTAAAATCTACATGTTTTCCCAACATCCTTTCTAGCCAAGTATGTATTTTTGTCCAACATCTCTTTGCTTTATATGTCCACCATACATGATAATAAGTACCTGATTTGTGATTACATTTCCAACATCTGACATATTTTTAAACATTTTTGCTAATATTTATAAAACATTTTATATAAGTTTTCTTTATAAGAAGTTGACATTGTCAATTTATAATTTCCCACAAGCTTTGCCATTTCTCTAAATCTAAATTGTATCCAAAATTCTTTGCCCATATTATCATTGTTTCTTTTACTTGTTCATCTTCCATTTTCAAATTCAATAAAAAGTCATACATATTCTTAATTAGTTTTCCATCAGAGGTTAATAATATCTGATCAAACAAGATCTGCTCTCTGTAAAATCCATACAATTTAACATCTTCACCATATCTCACTTGCATTTGTAAATATGACCACCATGATAAACCAAAAAAAGTCAATTTGGAAGGCCATGTCAAATCTCATTAGGTAAGAGTTGCATTATGAATCATTTTGCCTACTGTGCAAAAATATAAACAATAATTGGGTTTGTATATTTTTGACTTCAAACTACATTATGCTTAGGTATACCAAGTATGCAGTAGAATAATTTAGTTTTATATGACAGTTCTATATTGTTTGAATTAATCTGTTACAGATTTAATGATTTTTAATATATTTAGTCAGATCAATTTTTAACTAAATTAGTTATTTCACCTGATACGACAAACTGACTTGTGATTTGTACTGTTCATTTTGTAATGCTAAAACTATAAATAGCAAAAATATAAGAAGTACTTAGACTAGATATCTAATTATGTTTATATTCTCTTTCCACCACAATATTCATATCATGGTATAAGTTCTTTCCTTTTGTCCAAGTTCGTCCTTAATTTTTTTTTTTGTGGTAAGCTATGCTGAGAAAGTTATTGGTGCATATCACCTATGATTTATTAACTGCCAAAAGACACTATACATAGAATTTGTTTGTCCAACCTGGAAATGGGCTAAGAAGATGCTTTAATAACTCATTACAAATGTCTTGGTAAAAATTACAGTAAAACAGAGCATGACCCTGTAATTTAATATGCCCATCTTTATAAGGACAAAGTTTTCCATCATATGGGATTTTGCAGTATTTACTGTCCAACACTGTTGACAGTAAGATATTAAACTCTGGTAGTGTGAAGGCCCTCTGATACACATTTATAAGTTGATCCAAACATAATGCTAGCTTGAAATAAAATTTACTGTGACCTAGTTGAGCTCTGATCATGTTAACTAGTTGGGTAATAAAATGTCTGCAAGCAAATAACCAAGCTCAGAGATCACCAAGGACTCCATATCAAGTAACCGTTCTTTGAAAACTTCCATTGCCTGATCTTGTCCCTGGAAATCCACTCCTCTTGAACTAAGAAAACTTTATTTTGTATAAATCACACAAAATATGGCTAATCTTCATAAGCTGATTTACTACATTCAGTATTTGCTTCCAAGCTTGTGTGTGCTTATAAAATAAAGGAAAAGAAAACATAACATTTAATAAGTCAAGATAAAAATAAGGTAAATATAAAACTAAATAGAACATTTTTGCTTCCACTATTCTGCATCCATGAAGGAGGGAGCCATTTTGGTCTCTGTTGGGAGATTGTTCCATAGGACAACACCTTTGGGTTTTAGTTCCCTTCTGTAAGGGGGAGGGGGAGTAAGAGCAGTTTCCCCTTTTTAATTTAATCAGATGAATCTGTTCAGGTTGGAGTAAGCAGTCTTATAAATACCCAAATTCTAAGCCATAAAAAGATTTGCAGGTCAAAATTAACATTTCAAATCATATCCAGAAATCAATTGTAACCGGCACAAGGTTCATGGCGAATGGTACGTGCAGATGTAACATGCTGAAATATCCTGAAGTGTTTTTAATTTTTGTATGACAAGAAATATGTTAAAACAAAAATGTTCTATGAACTCCAGTCCTGAATTACTCAGTCTTTTTTTGGGGGGGGGGGAACCGGCTTCAACCATAAAACACTTTCCACTAAGCACAAAAAGTATTGCTATTTCCAGTAACAAGCACCCCTCTCATCATAATATTATGAACATATGTTTTTCTAACTTTCAGAGATGCATGGTAGCTATCCAATCTTGGTTAGACATAATGTATGCATTTCCCCCTATATTCTAGAGTTAGAGAACTTACGGCCCTCCAGGATGACAAGTGAGAAATATTGCTGGGATTTGTTAACTTGGCAGCAGTGAAATGGCTATGATTTCATATTTCTGGGCAATTTGATATTAATCCAATAGTTTTCTGCATAATTCATTGTCCCCTCATTTTTTTAAGAGCCTGGTATGGATTGTAAATTGCCTAGTCTGAGAAAGTAGGTGTTATCCCTATGTCTATTGTTTCCTGAGGAAACTTAAGAAGGAGCGTGATCTTGTTTTGCAAGGCTCATCTGCTGAAGCAAGAATGTAAGCAAGAATGTGCTTCAGCAGTCAGTTTTGAAAACACACAGCTCTCCTGTAAGAGTGTAGTGACTGCAAACAAGCTATTGAGTCAGCCAGAATTATGTAGACCTTTAAACAGTACTGTACCTCCTGCCAAGAAAATATAGATAGGGTTGCCATTTCCTATGAGTTGGTCATTATTTAAAGGAGCATAAGGGTGTGCAAAACATTTCATGCACAGACCAAATCCAAATAAAGTATTCAACGATTCAGTTCAGTCAGATCATGACCCATCTGAAAGAGTCAGAGGAACATCAAGCCACAATGTACTTGTTTGCTGTATTAAACAAAACACATTTTCTATTTTGTGCACACCTGTAGAAGAGTAGGGTAAGCTTACTTAATACAGGAAAGAAATATGTGGTTTTTAATATAAGAGAACTCTTGCTTTCCTGTATACAACCACTAGGAAGCATAGAGGTGTTCTGTACTGTTTAATCCTATAAAACCAGTCAAAGGATTAGTATTTTGTCTGACAACTTAGTTTATCCTCAGTTCTGTCTTACGATAATGACAGGTATTTGGCTTGCTGTGAAGTGTGACAGGCTTGGCATGTGTGCATGAAATGGTTGATGGGCATTTGAAAGTGTTCATGAGATCTATATAGGGCTTTTTCACCCAATTCTGAGGAAATAAGAATTATTCCAGATAAGCTGGGATACATATTGATTTTATTTATACCCCTTTATTAATTTTATAAATAACTCAAGGCAGCAAGTTATTTTATAAATAACCCTTTCCTCTTCCTATTTTCCCTAGAACAACAATCCTATTAGGTGGGTTGATGGAGAAAGAATGACTGACTCAGATAGTTGAACAATATGATGTAACTAGTGGAATGTAACAATATACTTGATCAAATATTCAAAATTAAGAGTAATTGTGATTATCTGAGTACTGTAATGTCTTTATAGTCTGTAACATCCATATACGTTTTAAACTTAAATAAACTGCACATTTTTTTCCTTTGAAGTCATGAACTATGGTGATGACATCAAACTCTATAACATAGTTTAAATTTACTACCAGTGCCTAAAGCTTTGACACTTGTATACTAGTATCAAAGGGCATTGGACAAGGTCAAAACTAGACATTAAATTTGGTTTATAGCAGGGCTTCTCAACCTTGGCAACTTTAAGACTTGTGGACTTCAATTTACAGAATTCCTCAGCCAGCTTTGCTGGCTGAGGAATTCTGGGAGTTGAAGTCCACAAGTCTTAAAGTTGCCAAGGTTGAGAAGCCCTGGTTTATAGGAAATATGTAGTATTTCAGTATGCCAGGATCAGGAGAATAAAATGGTTTCCAAGATATTGGTAATATAAATTACCAAGAATCCATAAAATTCAAGTAAGTTTACAAATTCAAATAGTAATTTCTGACTTTCCACATGTTGTCCTTGCTTGGTATAATTTCTTAAATATAAGTTTTTTAATAAGTAATAATGAGGTTGATAATTATATTACTATTAAGCTAAATCTATAGATACTGTACAATAGTTTGCACATTCTGTTAAGTTTCCTTTTTGATATTGAAATGTAGTTCGACCTTTTGGAATTCAATACATAATCCCCTCCTATTTAAAAAACTGTGAAGTTCACATATTTCCTTTATTGTTTTCCTTTTGGCAGGTTTGAGTGGGACAAACTTCTGGAGAATGTGCATTGTTTGATCATAAGTGTGACAAAAACTGACAAGCAGGAAGCTTATGTACTCAGGTAAGTAAATAAAATTCCTGTACACAAAGAATGGCCTTGTTTTTAATGTATTAAAGTTTTATATAAATATTTATTTGCTACAAAAGTATAAAGTGATGTGCAATGTACAAGTGGTCCTCAACTTACAACCATTCATTTAGTGGCTGCTTGAAATTACAATGGCACTGAGGAATACCAGTTGCTCAGTTAGCCTTCCTGACTAACTGGTTAGGATGTGATTGATCCCATTATATTAATCAATACTTCCCTGTTGATGGGGAGTGTTTCCCCGCCTCAAGGTAGTTATAAAAATTATTGAAGAGATTATATCATGGTATGCTATGAACTTTTAAGCAATTTTTTTTTGTTTATGGAGAAAGTGGCAGAAAAGGAGTAACATTGCAGTTTCTGACACATCTGGGTAATACTGTTCATACCCATTTTTAAACAGTTTTTGGTAAGGATATACAGAGGCTAAAATGGTTGCCTTAAAGCAGGGGTTGGCAACCTTAAACATTCAAAAAGCCACTTGGACCCATTTCCCAGAGAAAAGAAAATACTGGGAGCTGCAAAAGTTGTGCGCGCGCACACACCGGAGGGAGGGAGCTTGATTGAAGAGTTTAATTAAAAAGAAATAGAGGCTGCTGTGCATGAGTTCGTGTTCTCTCTCTCCCTCCCTCCCTCTCTCCCCCTCTCCGATCTTCTCCTCACCTGACAAGCTGGCTTCACGCTATCCTCCCACAAGGTGACACACATTCTTATTGGGCTGGCTCTCTCCTGCCCTTGGTCTGCCAGTCCTCTTCCCCCACTCTCTCTCTTTCTGTGTGTGTGTGTGTGTGAGAGAGAGAGAGAGAGAGACAGAGAGAGAGCGCTGCTGCTTTCTGCTGCTTCCTGCTTCAACGCAGCAAAGGCAGGAGCCCTGCCCAATAAGCTTGTCAGTTTGTCAGAGGACAGCGTGAGGCCAATCTCTTTTTACACACACACACACACACAGAGAGAGAGAGAGAGAGAGAGAGAGAGAGAGAGAGAGAGAGAGAGAGAGAGAGAGAGAGAGAGAGAGAGAGAGAGAGAGAGAGAGAGAGAGAGAAGGGAAGCACAAGTGCCTCTCTGTCTCTCTCTTTGCAAATGGTGGAGGAGGCTGGGAGCCGTAGGAGAAGGCTCAAAGAGCCACATGCTGCTCCGGAGCTGCAGGTTGCCGACCCGTGCCTTAAAGGATAAGCCATGGTGGAAATGGATATAGGTTATTCGACTGGAGGAATATGGTCTGAGTACTTTACCTAGATTTCTGTGCCTCTTCTAGTAACATTTAACACTGACTTTATCTCAACTTTCTGAGTGTAATGTATCTTGGGGACCCCCAGCCCTTATGCTCAGAAAATGTCAAAAAATGTGCTGGGAACTACTAACCAATATACAGTATATGATTTTCATTCTGTCCCATAAAACCTACATGATAATTAGGTAGGGGGGACTCATAGAGATTTAAAGTTGAACTTTATCATCCATTTCTAAGGAACAGTACTGTTAAATCCTGAATGAATTCAGAAGTGATCTAGATGAGGAACAATATAATGAGCTTAAATATAAATAGTGTTGATTTATTGGATTCAATCCTCCAGCCCTTGAGGATAGGTTCAACCTGTTCTGGGGAAGTTTGGTGAAAGTGAAAGATCCGTGCTAGTTAGCAGTCTATTTTAAGGGATATGCACTGAGTTTTAAAATTCTATATGGCTTAGGACTGGACTATTTCAGAACTGCTTTTTTTGTTGTTAGAAACTTGTCTGACAAGTAAGAACTACAGGATACGCCCTTTTGAAACGATTCTGCTTTTGGAGGCTTACCTATTTGGCAGAAAGAAAGGTCATTCTCTGCATAGCTCCCAGGCTATAGTAAAATCTAATTTTTACAGACTCCCAAACAGTATAAATGTATTCCTTGTTGTACAATCACAATTTTTAAATATTCTCAGTCTTCACCAGTGTTTTTATTTTTGAAAATGGGATTGGGAGTGAATTTTCAAAATCAAGTTGTAAAAGAAAGTGTCCCAAAAGTGCTTTTCAAAAGGCAACTGGACTTTCTTGGTTTTTTTCTTTGAAAACATTTTACTTCTCATCCAAGGAGCTTCTTCAGTTCTCTTCAAGGAACTGAAGAAGCTTCTTGGATAAAAAGCGAAACATTTTCAAGGAAAGAAACAAAAAAGTCCAGTTGCCTTTTGAAAAGCACTTTTGGGACAACCATGACTTGGATGATTGAAAATCTCCATAAACATTTGTAATAGAAAATGTTCCTCTCCATGTTATGTGAAGTAGTCCTATCGTGTAAATAGAATCATTTCATGTAATATAGGTTAGAGTTCAGAAAAAAGTACTTCCTTAACTGTTGATTATATTGCATGTGATGTGGTAGGTACTTTTCACAAGGGGCTGGGTTCTAAAAACACTCCATTTATAACTTGTGGACAAATATGTAATGATCTTTTTTTTTCCAAACTGCATCTGCACAGACAAAGACTTTCATTCCAACTTTATTATAATAAGAGTTTTCTATGTCAAGGCTTTATTAAAATATTAATATATCAAATTAATATTTGTTTTTCAAATATTAAAATCAGTATTAAATGTTCATTTTAAAATTAAGATTATAAACGTTTTAAATGATCGAGTTATAACTAGCAATCTATTATTTTGAATTTGGTATAATAACTAAGGGAAACAGAGAGGAAATTTTTGATGATGTAAACTGATATATGTATGGATAAGCGTGTTATTGGACTATGTATTACCCAACTACCATGTTGCTTCCTTGAATATTTGAAGTTTTGTAAAAATGGAAAATTAATAAAACTTGTTTTAAAAAAAATTAAGATTAAATATTAATATATTACATGTTAAATTTTTGAAAGAATACTAACATCATTGTAAGTGCAATATACCTTCATCTCAATTTGATTTCTTTGAACTTGTGTTGTATTGTCCGAATGTTTTAAATAGTCATGCAGTTTGAAGTTTGTCAGCCATACCTATTCATATATCTTGTAGCATGTAATGAAAACAATCATTATGTATTATAGTAATGAAGTAAATTGGATGTTTCCATAAACAATTATATGAAAAAGAAATGAAAGATATCAGAACTGGGTAAAATGCAGCAAGAGGCGTTTATTATTAAATATTATTTAATTATCCACAGCACCTTGATCAATAATTGATACTTGGCTCATATGCTGATGGTTAAGCAAGTTAAGAATGTGATAGAATTACAGAACCTAAGGTGGAAATCTGAAGCACTTCACTGTGCCCCAATCCATGGCGGGTCCTACACGATAGCCGAATTTAAGGAAGCGTGCGGCCTTGCACATTCCTTTGGGGTGAAGCAACCCAGACAAAGGGCTGCCTCCCCTTTTTATTACCTTTCACAGTGGGCGGTTACACAAAGCATCACAAGGTTACAAACAGCCAATGACAAAGTTACACCTGTAGCCAATAGTTTTAAAATCATGGTACAACTTTCCTCCACCTATCAACCCCTCCTTACTCTTATCTTTGTCTCCTCCCTCATTTCCTGTTGTTTCCAAGCCTCATGGTCTTTTGTTTCAGGACTGATTTCTCACATTCTTTATGGCAGTTTCTTTTTCCCGCCTACGCTCCGTCCAGCTCGTACATGATCCTAGGGCATAGGCCATCATATCAACATCTCCTTTTTTCTTTTAAAAAGAGTCCGAGTGTCTTTCTTCCGAGAAAACGGGACATGGTTTTGTCTTCTGCCAGTCCATGTGAATTTGCTCAGTCATCAGAGGCTGTAGTTGGTTCTTATCCAGAAGATGGACAGAAGCAGGAGACTTACACAGGTTCAATAGGTGAGGAATACATTGTACACAGCAACAGATTGTTACACAAAATATTACAAGCAATATTATACTAATAACCAATTTTTTGAGCCACCCAGCATTAGGTAGCCAGGAAAACAAACTGTCCCAATCAATCAAGGCACCAGTTTCTTGTGATAAGGGATTGTTTTGTACCATACTTTCCATATGAGCGACTGTGGCAGAAATATTGGGTGAGTTGTCAGAAATGTACATACAGCAATGACTTTGAATAAGGGCACACACGCCTCCTTTTGCTGCAAGAAGGACGTCCAATGCATAGCGATTCTGTAAGGTTACTTCTCTTATTTGCTGCTGTTCCTCATTTAACAATTCTATTGAGCGAATAGTTTCATTAAACATTGCAACAGTCCAATTATTTAATATATGCAAATCCCTATAATTCATGGCAACACCCATTGCAGGAATTAACGCTCTAGCAGTTTGAACAGACCAACTGCCCCCCAAAGTGAGCTCATTGGAAGTTTCAACAGTGCGTCTATTGCGCAAGCGGAAAGAGGGTAGTTTATCAAGTTTATATAAAACAGGGATTACAGCTCCATATGTACATATGCCAGACCAATTCTGGGGTATTGACCGATATGCATTTTTTCCACATAAGATCCAATCCTTATCAGACATGCAAGGCAAACACATAAGGCACACCATGAAGGAGAAAAGCACGCTTGCTCTGTGCTGGCATGTGCATACAAATCCAACAATTGGATGCATTCATCAACATAGCATGGTGAGAAACATAAAATACAAAACAGCAAAAATTGTCATAAAAATAAAAATCATTAACAAGACTAGAAAACATAAATTCAAAATAGGCCATCATAGAGAAATAAGAAAGGGAGGGGGCTATGGTTTATTAAACAAAACAACGGGGGGGGGTATAAGAGAGAGAAGGGAACACAAAGACATTCATATGCAGATGGAGGTGGGACACAGAGTCATATGGAGATGGGATCTCATTTACAGCCATCCTTTTCAGGCGACGATTGCACCAAACAAGGTCTTCAGATCTGGCAACCAGCAATAGTAAACCTGCAGTTTTAGAGCAAAAGAAAAAAGGGGGGGAAAAGAAAAAAAGGGGGGAATGGCTCTCTGCTGCAGACGTCTCAGGGGAGCCTGTCACAAGTTAAGAAAGTTAACAGTGAACAAGGCTTTATTAAGGCAGTTTTGAATCGATGGGAAGCCAGGAGGTATTTTCTCCTTTTCCAATTATAAGGAATCATAGTGTAAGTAGCAGAAAGGGAGGCAAGAAGCTCCTGGGCATATGGACTACAAAGACCATAGGTAGAAACAGCAGACTTAAGATTTTTTAACAAGTTAAATCGAAAGGGAGTAAAGACTGGGTTAGCACCAGTAAGATCAACTGGATAGGCAAAAGCAGTTATTAAGTCTTCAGTAGAAGTAAAAGCTCCCTGTATAGGAGCCTGAAGAATTCCCTGATGCACAGGAGACAGGGCAGAAGGAACAGAAAGAGAATCCTGATAATAATGACTATGTTCCAAACCAATGGCTAGAGAAGAAGAAGAGGAGGAAGAAGAAGAAGGCAGATCTTGAAAATGGACCTGCAAACAAGCGAGATCCGTCTTCCACGTAAGGAGAATTTGGGAAGGAGCACAAGGCTCCTCACAAAGATATAAGCCAGATTTAATCCAATCAGCAATTTTTAATGATCCCTTTAAGGGGTAAGAGGGACAATGCCAAATAAACATTAACAATTTTTTAACTCCTTACATGAAGGCAATTTATGAGTTATTTTTAGTTGCATAATTGAGGCCTTGACAATTACTCCAAGCTCCTCCAGATGTGCTATCTGTTCCTTGGAGAATTCTGTCCACATTACTCACGGGAAGTCGGTTCTTGTGGAAGAAGCCGCGGATGCGCGAGATGAGTAAGAGGATGTCAGGGATGTCGTAGTCATACGACACCGATCCGAATCACGTCGGGGTCACCACTTGAAGCACTTCACTGTGCCCCAATCCATGGCGGGTCCTACACGATAGCCGAATTTAAGGAATCGTGCGGCCTTGCACATTCCTTTGGGGTGAAGCAACCCAGACAAAGGGCTGCCTCCCCTTTTTATTACCTTTCACAGTGGGCGGTTACACAAAGCATCACAAGGTTACAAACAGCCAATGACAAAGTTACACCTGTAGCCAATAGTTTTAAAATCATGGTACAACTTTCCTCCACCTATCAACCCCTCCTTACTCTTATCTTTGTCTCCTCCCTCATTTCCTGTTGTTTCCAAGCCTCATGGTCTTTTGTTTCAGGACTGATTTCTCACATTCTTTATGGCAGTTTCTTTTTCCCGCCTACGCTCCGTCCAGCTCGTACATGATCCTAGGGCATAGGCCATCATATCAACATCTCCTTTTTTCTTTTAAAAAGAGTCCGAGTGTCTTTCTTCCGAGAAAACGGGACATGGTTTTGTCTTCTGCCAGTCCATGTGAATTTGCTCAGTCATCAGAGGCTGTAGTTGGTTCTTATCCAGAAGATGGACAGAAGCAGGAGACTTACACAGGTTCAATAGGTGAGGAATACATTGTACACAGCAACAGATTGTTACACAAAATATTACAAGCAATATTATACTAATAACCAATTTTTTGAGCCACCCAGCATTAGGTAGCCAGGAAAACAAACTGTCCCAATCAATCAAGGCACCAGTTTCTTGTGATAAGGGATTGTTTTGTACCATACTTTCCATATGAGCGACTGTGGCAGAAATATTGGGTGAGTTGTCAGAAATGTACATACAGCAATGACTTTGAATAAGGGCACACACGCCTCCTTTTGCTGCAAGAAGGACGTCCAATGCATAGCGATTCTGTAAGGTTACTTCTCTTATTTGCTGCTGTTCCTCATTTAACAATTCTATTGAGCGAATAGTTTCATTAAACATTGCAACAGTCCAATTATTTAATATATGCAAATCCCTATAATTCATGGCAACACCCATTGCAGGAATTAACGCTCTAGCAGTTTGAACAGACCAACTGCCCCCCAAAGTGAGCTCATTGGAAGTTTCAACAGTGCGTCTATTGCGCAAGCGGAAAGAGGGTAGTTTATCAAGTTTATATAAAACAGGGATTACAGCTCCATATGTACATATGCCAGACCAATTCTGGGGTATTGACCGATATGCATTTTTTCCACATAAGATCCAATCCTTATCAGACATGCAAGGCAAACACATAAGGCACACCATGAAGGAGAAAAGCACGCTTGCTCTGTGCTGGCATGTGCATACAAATCCAACAATTGGATGCATTCATCAACATAGCATGGTGAGAAACATAAAATACAAAACAGCAAAAATTGTCATAAAAATAAAAATCATTAACAAGACTAGAAAACATAAATTCAAAATAGGCCATCATAGAGAAATAAGAAAGGGAGGGGGCTATGGTTTATTAAACAAAACAACGGGGGGGGGTATAAGAGAGAGAAGGGAACACAAAGACATTCATATGCAGATGGAGGTGGGACACAGAGTCATATGCAGATGGAGATGGGATCTCATTTACAGCCATCCTTTTCAGGCGACGATTGCACCAAACAAGGTCTTCAGATCTGGCAACCAGCAATAGTAAACCTGCAGTTTTAGAGCAAAAGAAAAAAGGGGGGGAGAAGAAAAAAAGGGGGGAATGGCTCTCTGCTGCAGACGTCTCAGGGGAGCCTGTCACAAGTTAAGAAAGTTAACAGTGAACAAGGCTTTATTAAGGCAGTTTTGAATCGATGGGAAGCCAGGAGGTATTTTCTCCTTTTCCAATTATAAGGAATCATAGTGTAAGTAGCAGAAAGGGAGGCAAGAAGCTCCTGGGCATATGGACTACAAAGACCATAGGTAGAAACAGCAGACTTAAGATTTTTTAACAAGTTAAATCGAAAGGGAGTAAAGACTGGGTTAGCACCAGTAAGATCAACTGGATAGGCAAAAGCAGTTATTAAGTCTTCAGTAGAAGTAAAAGCTCCCTGTATAGGAGCCTGAAGAATTCCCTGATGCACAGGAGACAGGGCAGAAGGAACAGAAAGAGAATCCTGATAATAATGACTATGTTCCAAACCAATAGCTAGAGAAGAAGAAGAGGAGGAAGAAGAAGAAGGCAGATCTTGAAAATGGACCTGCAAACAAGCGAGATCCGTCTTCCACGTAAGGAGAATTTGGGAAGGAGCACAAGGCTCCTCACAAAGATATAAGCCAGATTTAATCCAATCAGCAATTTTTAATGATCCCTTTAAGGGGTAAGAGGGACAATGCCAAATAAACATTAACAATTTTTTAACTCCTTACGTGAAGGCAATTTATGAGTTATTTTTAGTTGCATAATTGAGGCCTTGACAATTACTCCAAGCTCCTCCAGATGTGCTATCTGTTCCTTGGAGAATTCTGTCCACATTACTCACGGGAAGTCGGTTCTTGTGGAAGAAGCCGCGGATGCGCGAGATGAGTAAGAGGATGTCAGGGATGTCGTAGTCATACGACACCGATCCGAATCACGTCGGGGTCACCACTTGAAGCACTTCACTGTGCCCCAATCCATGGCGGGTCCTACACGATAGCCGAATTTAAGGAATCGTGCGGCCTTGCACATTCCTTTGGGGTGAAGCAACCCAGACAAAGGGCTGCCTCCCCTTTTTATTACCTTTCACAGTGGGCGGTTACACAAAGCATCACAAGGTTACAAACAGCCAATGACAAAGTTACACCTGTAGCCAATAGTTTTAAAATCATGGTACAACTTTCCTCCACCTATCAACCCCTCCTTACTCTTATCTTTGTCTCCTCCCTCATTTCCTGTTGTTTCCAAGCCTCATGGTCTTTTGTTTCAGGACTGATTTCTCACATTCTTTATGGCAGTTTCTTTTTCCCGCCTACGCTCCGTCCAGCTCGTACATGATCCTAGGGCATAGGCCATCATATCAACAGAAATCAATATATTATTTGTTGTAATACTAGATACAATGTAATGAAAATCTTAGTAATGCAGTATTTGTTATAGCACCTTCAGAAGATATTAGCTGTATATCATTATCACATCTTTACTGCAGAATAAGCCAAATTGTTAGCATAATAAGTAGCATTTTAGTATAATTGTGTGAGATATTCTTAAAAGAGAATTCTAGCTTATTAAAGGAGAGTTTTAAGACCTATAGAAAGTGCCATCTTAGAGAAATAATTTCAAATTGAAAAACAAATTAGGGGTACTAGCTTTCTCATATGTCACAATCTTTTTTCTTTGTCTCTTTAAATTTTATTTTGGTTAACATGATGTAGTACTTTGTCCACAATACCTGTTGTTGTTGTTATTGTTAATAATAATAACAACAATAACTTTATTGTCACTTTGAATGTACACCAATCGGGATACATCAAAATGAAATTTCATTGCATACTGCTCTCAAAGGCTCACCACCCTATATACACTCCTTGTTTGTGGCCAGCTCAAGTTTCAGATCATCCATTTTAGTCTCTAGGGAGTGAACAATGGCAAACAGGACAGATGGAAACGGAGCTCCATGTGGATTAGCCCTCAAATTAGCTGGTATTCCTGCATGATAACCTTGACTTCTTTTCTTTTTCTGATCCTGTCTCTTCCACCTTCCTTAAAGAGGCCTTGCATCTTTTTATCTCTGGAGCACCCTGCCGCCACCACCAACTCCTCCAAAAGCCTCTCTCTCTTCCTCTGGGCCTGCCGACAGCCTCATCCAGTTCCTTCGCTTCATAAGCCCCGGGACCTCTCCTCTGCCTCCTTTGGAAACAGCCCTGATTTGCAATAGAATCTGTCGCTGGGCCAGCAGTCAGATCTTGCTGCCAGCAGAACAATTTCAAACAGCGCCAATGACCTTAAACAGTCTCACCAACAGATTGCCACGCCACCAAAGATTGTCGATCATATGTTACCTCAGTTCCACCACGTTGCTCAAACACATTAAAACCTTCCCGATCATGTGGCCTATATCCCTTATATCCCTCCAGAACCTTTTCACATTCGAGAGCCACTGCAGCTTCAGCCGATCCAGGCACCACCATCTTAGAACTACTTATGGTTTTTCAACATTACAGAAGTATCTTTCAAAATCAGCAATATCTATGAAAGGATATCCTTATATTTATATTGTAATAACTTGCTGTTCCTCCAAAGAGTTCAAGATGGATTACACGGGGTTCTTCTTAATGTTATCTCAATAACAGTATTATCAAATAGGTTCATGTGAATGAATTAATAGCCTAAGTTATCCAAGGAATTCCATGGTTAAATGAGGATTCAAATTTGGTTTAATACTCTTAAGTATTAATCACCATTCTGATTCTAAAATTTACCTCAATACCTGTATTTTGAAATCTCTTTTAATGCATTATGACATATTTCCTTACCTCAGGATTACATACCTCTTACCTCTCTAATCAGAGTTGCCCAGTTGGGTGTGGAAGGGTCAAAAGGGACAAATGATGAAAACAGTGTCGCTATAGCATAATGCAAGTTTGACCTTTTTTATGTGATGCAGGCATATCTACAAAAGGGTAGTTTGTATAGAACAGCACTGTGCTACTTTTATTATTTTGATGAAAGCATCAAAGCCTGCAGGAACTTCTTACTGTAGAAAAAAAAGAATGTTTCATGTTGCACCATTTATACAAAGAATAGTTGTGCAAGAAATCTACTTGATTTAAAGCCCAGTATATGAGATGAATCTTTTCATACCTGTAGAATTATCAAAAGAACAGAGATCTATATTGACTAAGCCAATATTTTTGTGTCTCTAATTCCTAAGTGACTAAAGCAGTTTTAAGGGACTATTATCAAATAGATTTGGAATTTCCAAAATCCGTGAAATGAATTTTGAATGAACTATATTAATTATATCATTGTATTTTTCAGTGAGAGTAGCATGTTTGTCTCCAAGAGACGTTTCATTTTGAAGACATGTGGTACCACCCTCTTACTGCAGGCACTGGTTCCCCTATTAGAGCTTGCTAGAGAGTACTGTGGGTTTGACTCGATTCAGGTAAGAAAACAAAACAAAACGCTGAGACATCTTGAAAGTTGTTAACTATCCGTTATACATTAAATAGTATATTGACTTATTTTTTGGTATATATTTATAAAATATATCAGTACTAAATACTGAGCATTTATCAGTATTTTATTATTGTACAATATGTAAGAAATGTTTTTCAGGTTAATTCCCCATAGATGATATTTCTGGGATTTTCATATCTCATTCACACTCAGTCTTTCTTGTCTCCACTCTTGCGTTGCTCTGCCACTCATGAATGTCATCTTAAGGTTGCTGGAGATGCAGCTTTGTCAGTAGTGAAAGGTTTATGCAGACATAGACTTAAACACTTCAGTGAGGTTTCAGTGCTTCTTGGATCGGCGAGTGTCTCAACACAAAGCCCACAAAGATTCCCACTTTTAGGATGACATACAGTACAAAATCACTGATCAGTAACTGCTAATAATTTTATTGGTGACACAGGACCAGTTTGCCCAATATTTTTTTTGAAAGCTTTTAAACTTATTTTACCCCACCTCTGACTTATAAATGCATATGCCTATCAAAGGTTGCCTGAGGTAGCTCATCTTCATAAAGACGGAGTGGAGAGATTCAGATTTTTTGTTTGACTTGAGTTGGGGGCAGCAGGAAGAGAAAATAACATCTTTTTGAAAATGCTGAATAAAATGTCACACCTTTAAGACATAAGGTGCCAACTTCTAAGTGGGAGCACAGACTTAATCAGATAATCCATATTCATAGTAAAGATGAAATAAGGATATTGTCTCAAATAGGTTGGCTTTAAATGATGCCAGCTTAAGGTGAGGGATATTCAACTGATGCCTTTGGAGGCTTCAATATGAGGCTTGTAAAATGGTCAGGAGGAGAAGGAAAGATCTAAGAGCACTCCCTTAAGATAATTGGCATATATTTTATTAAAGTTCTTGATTCTCCTTTTCTATACTCTTGCTGAAACCGCAAGCAAGCGCTTTATATCCAACTGCACTCTTTACGTACTTCCTGATCAAAAAAAATCCACTTTAAAAAATGCTAATAATATATATTCATTGACTGTGTCCTTAAATATCAATTCTGTTCTTCATTATATAAATATGTCATGAACCAATCATTTTGAAACTTTATAATAACAAAAAAGATTATCCTTAGTTGAAGAAAGAAAATATAAAAGCTATTGCTATTTCAGTTATTTACCATACATGTATGCATAATCATCCCAGTCATCTACCTTCTCTGGTTTTAGGTAAATATAAACTACACTGTTGTGCCTAAGCCGAGCTTGTGTTTTGTCTCTTTAGCTTCTTCATTGGCAATAACAGGAATTTTGGGGATGGGGAGTATAAATGTGAGGCTTCAGGTAATCTTATAGCATATGATCATTGAAAGATAAAAATAGTTTGTAGTTGAGAAATTTTGTCCAGTTGAGAATAAATGTTATTCTAAAGATGCCACTTTTTAATATTTATGTTGGTATCTTTTATGTAGCAAATTATATTGTTCATAAATTTCTAAGAGATTTCTGCATTCATGTATTGAAGTACAGATGCATGTCTATATATGTATAAAGTTGTAAAACCTTGTACAGTAGGTAATTTCTTTTTATATAAGGGTGAAATTGAGGAAAACATAGTTATTTTATTTCAATTCTTGGTTCCCCTCAGAGCTTCTTTTATTCACGTAAAAATTTCATGAAGCCTTCCCACCAAGAGTACCCACATAGGAATTTCCAGGAAGAAGTAGAGTTCCTTAATGAAATATTTCCAAGTAAGTAAATGTATTAATATCTCTTCAATTTGCAATATTGTAAATAAAATCTGGCTATTCAGAATGTTTATGCATAGGAGACTGTTCAAATAAGTCATGATTTCATGGCTAAACGGAAAGATATAACAAGTAAAAATAATAAAGCAGAAGATTGCTCAGTCAAGTACAGCATTCTATTTAACTTTTTCAAAACAATTATCCATGAAGATTTTTACACGTGCAACAGTGATGCAGTGTTGTTGCTATAACCAATCAGTTTATGATAGAATGAAAATGCCAATTGTAACTGAAGCCTAATTTAATACACAGTCAGATCTTGGTTTTGGCATGATATATGTAATTGACTTACATGCTAATATTTCTGGAGCATGCATTTTGTTGAAATACTGTAGATTCTTCTACTTAGTAGTATAGAAAATGGTGCTACAGGTAAAAAAAATAGAGGTGTGCATTATTTGGAACTGAAGTGGCAAAAGGTGCTTTGGATCCAACATGAGCATGCGGTGTATCTGTTGGTTCCTTAAAGAAGTTGGGTTCACATAACTATTAACTTAAGTGGAAGAGATAGTGACACAGTGCATTACCTTGTTAACTCAAAGACTGTTTGGTATGGAAGAGTGAGCTCATCACCAACATTGAGTAGGCATTTCTTTTCCCACCAGGGATTCCAGGTGTTATCTGAAAGGAGGGTTAAAACAGACACATCCCCTTCTTAGTTGGAGAATGTTTCCTAAAATGAACCAAAACTGAGCATGGGTATGGGTGTGTCAAAGGAGTCAAGCCAGGGAGACAGCAAGAGACTGGGGAAAAGAAGCCACCAGCCCAAAATTAAGCAACTAAGCAGCAGTGCACAGACAGCAAAAGATAAAGTAATTATTGGAGCTGAAGAACCAGCTGAGAGTGGAGGGAGCCTGACCAGTGTGCAAATCCAAGCAAGTCTGCAAACCAAAGTAAGCTCACTGTGTGCAGCAGTCCAGGTGCAGAGCTCCACAAACCAGCTCCAGAAACAGAGGGCTGGGGGTGCTGGGAGGGAAAGAAAAGCCTATTTGCAGCCTACAGAAGAGTGATTTCACATGCAAATGGACTGGGATTGGCTACAATAGCTAAAGACCTGGGTAGAAAGGAAAGGTTTAAAGGAGACAGGCTGGCCGGGAGCCAATGTACAATTTTGTGGTGGCCATCTATGCTGAAATGCATTCAGTTTTAGCTCCACAAGACCATCTGGAAACAGCGAGGAACCAGCCCCTGGCGCATCGGCCCCGCCCCCTGGGTGCATGCTGGGGAGGTGTCACCCTTCGTGAGGAATGAAGAAATGCACCATTGCCTGGAAGTGGCTAGCAAATGGCCCTCGCCTACTTCACATATCCGGCTTGATGGGCTCCGGGGGAGGGGTTTTGCCAGGCAGCGGGGCACTCTCCTCACAGCACTGAGAGGCTGAGCCGGGTGGCGCAAAACTGATGAGAAGTGCAATGCAGCCTAGCCCCCAGCCTGCCCAGTTTCAGCAGCCAGCAAGGTGCAAAGCTGGTGAGCTTCGCACCTCCCGGCTCAATCTCTTGGCGCTGTGAGGAGAGCGCTCTGCTGCCTGCCAAAACCGGGCAGGCTGGGTGGTATCGTGCTTCTTTTTGGATTCACGCCGCCTGGTTCAGCCTCTCGGCGCTGTGAGGAGAGCGCCCTGCTGCCTGCCGAGACTGGGCAGGCTGGGGGCTGGGCGGCGTCGCACTTCTTTTCAGATTTGTGCCACCTGGCTCAGCCTCTCAGCGCTGTGAGGAAAGCGCCTCGCTACCTGCCGAAACCGGGCAGGCTGGGGGCTGGGCGGCATTGCGCAGGTAACATTGACTCTCACACTGCTCATGGCATCCCCTCCCCCAGAGCCCACCAAGCCAGATATGTGAAGTAGTTGAGGGCCAAGTGCTGGCCACTTCCAGGTGATGGTGCATTTCTTCATTCCTCATGAAGGGTGACACTTCCCCTGCTGTGTTTCTTGCCTATTTTTCTCCCTCCCTCATCTCAAATATTTTCCCATCACTCTGTACTTAGGAAGGAAGGAAAGAACGAGAGGGAGGGTCTGAGGAAAGTCCTGCCTTAGTCCTGCCCTGCTGCCCTTTCACCATCCCCTTGGCCCCTCCTCCTGGCCTATCCTGGGGGCCTCCCATCCTATTGCTAAGGAAGCTTTGGATACAAAGCCGGGTCTCCTCCCATGGAGATGGAATGGGCCTCCCTCTGACTTTGCCCTCGTACCCATCATGAGCAACCTGGGTAAGAAGAGCAACCGCAGCAGCAGCCTTGAGGAGGAGGTAAGTGCAGCTGGGCGCCCCCTTGGGGAAGTGGGGCTGGGCTTGGTACCACAGGTGCTCGAGGGCCAGGCTGGCCGTTTGACCTCTGCTGCCCAGGGCTCCAGGCAGCCCGCACCACCATCCAGCCCCCCCACATGGCCTGAGGAACGGTGAGGCTCCTCCAGTGGACCATGCCTTGGCACTTGCCCTGGTCCCACCCCCTTCTGCCAGAGACCCTCAGATCTATCCCACTCCTGCCCAGGCCCCCACAGGCACCCTTGATGCGAACGATGTAAAGTTGGCCATGCCCACCCAATAGGCCACACCCACTCTGTCCATGCCCACCCAGTGGGCCACACCCACCCGGCTCCCCGAGGGCAACCGCAATGCTGATGCGGCCCTCAATGAAATTGAGTTTGACACCCCTGGTTTAAAGAGCTAACAAACAGTTGAGGTGGGAAAAAGCAGTGCACTAAACCATAGAGATTGAGTCACAAACATGGACCTTTTTTAGATTGAATAAGAGAAATAGTTGTAAAAGTAATTAATAGGAAGGTAGTAGAATAAGGTAAGAAAATAGAAACAAGTATGGAATTAGCATTAACTTTAAAGAATAGGATTTTTGTACAATAAAACAAAAATTGTTTTAATGTACAAAATATTGTCTGTGTTCTGTACCATATTAAGAAAAGCCTAATGTGGCTTCTGTATTTGCTCAAGGAAAGGTGTAAGTTCTTTAAGGAACCATTGAGAGGTTGAGTAAGTATACCTACACCAGACCCAAAGCTCATTTTCTGCTTTGGGGGAAAATTCTGTACACCTGTAACAAGAAACTGCTACTTACTATAGTAACTACAGTAAATTACTTTAATACCAATAAGTACGGTATGGCTATTGTTTTGCTTTATAACATACTTTTCTTTCTTCATAGTGTTTTCTCCCAAGTGCAGGGTCCACTCTTTTCTTTCTTTTCTTTTCTTTAATCAAGCAAGTGTCGATCCACTAGTTGCAAAAGGAACATAAGAACATAAGAAGAGCCATGCTGAATCAGGCCAAAGCCCATCGAGTCCAGCATTCTGTGTCACACAGTGGCCCACCAATTGTACATGGGGATCTTGAGCAGAAAGAGAAGGCAAAACCCTCCCTTTCCCTTGACCCCCAACAAATGGTACTCAAGGGAATCCTGCCTGCCTCAACCAACATAGAGGCGGCACATGGACATCTGTTTTAATAACCACCGATACACTTGGCATCCATGAATCTATCTAACCCTGCCTTGAAGCTGTCAAGGCTGACAGCTGTCACGACCCCTTCTGGAAGTGAATTCCATAAATCAACGAGCCTCTGGGTGAAGAAATATTTCCCTTTATTTGTCCTCACTTTCTTAGCTATGAGCTTCAGGGAGTGCCCCCTTGTCCTGGTATTGTGTGATAGAGAAAAGAATTTTTCTCTATCCACCTTTTCTATCCCATGCATGATTTTATACACTTCGATCAAGCTGATCAGCTTGTCAGCCATCCTGGCAAGATGGCTGAGAGAAAGTGACTAGTCCAAAGTTACCCAGCCGGCTTTCATGCCTGAGGCAGGACTAGAACTCACAAATCTCCTTGTTTCTAGCCTGGTGCCTTAACCACTATATACTGCAGTGGTAAATAATTAGGAAAAAAATCTTGATAAAAAAGATGTAATAGTAAATATCTAAAGCCAGAAAACAATTGATTAAATACATTTATTGGTACAGTGTTCCATGATTTCCTTATGAGTTACAGGTTGGTATATAAATCTATATGTTCATATAGGTTTAATCCAGGAAATACAGCATAAGGAAAAGATGATAGTTCTTTGTATAAGACAACTTTTCACTTTATTTATCTGCCACAGATGGAGCAGCATACTGCATGGGCCGTATGAATTCTGACTGCTGGTAAGTTTGCTTCTATCAGTGTAACGTTCGGAGCAGTATGAATCTGTTATACCAGTTTAGAATATTTTTTTTCCTGAAATTCCTTTTTTAAAACAGGTACTTGTACACCCTGGATTTCCCAGAGAGTCGAGTAATCAGTCAGCCAGATCAAACATTGGAAATTCTGATGAGCGAGCTTGATCCAGCAGTTATGGACCAGTTCTACATGAAAGATGGTGTTACTGCAAATGATGTCACTCGTGTAAGTCTTAAATTGTGGTAATTAAAATAGGTTAGATTAATTCAGTGAATAATAGATCTTTTTTTGTCCTGATACAGCTATTCATTTTCAGGCGTTTCTACCAAGTCAGTTCTGAGTATAGGTTCAAGAAGAACTTGAGGTGGATCCCTTTCTAATCTAATCTTTGTATACCATATCTTTTTAGTAATGACTTTTTTGGACATTTTTTTTTGTTTTATATCTTTGTTGTTGTATACCATCCATGTCACTTTTTGTGAGATGGATAGCTATATAAATTTGAGAAATAAAATCCCTTGGAAAGTTGATACAGATAGTCCTTGAATTACAACCATTTGTAATTCAACAGCACTAACAAAAGTGACTTATGACCGTTTTTCATATTTATGACCATTGTAGCATATTCATAGTCATGTGATCAGAATTAGGATGCTTGGCAACTGGTTCATATTTATGACGGTTGCAGTGTCCCCGAGTCATGTGATTATCTTTTGCAACCTTCTGATAAGCAAAGTCAATTAACAACCATGTTACTAACTTAACAACTGCAGTGATTTCATTGAATAACTGCAGCAAGAAAGATCATAAAATGGGCCAAAACTCATTTAGCAACAGACATTTTGGGTTCATTTATGGTCGTAAGTTCAGGACTACCTGTACCTCTGCTCCATAAAGATAGTTACCTAGTCCAAATTTGAATGCATTCCAAATGATGGGTTCTTTTACCAAGCTAAAATATTTTCTTGATTGTAATTCATGGACTAAAACATAGTCACAAGAGTTTTTTTTGTGAGAGGAGGGTGACTTCAAGTCAATGTTGACTCCTGGCAATTGCTTAAACCAGGGGTTCTCAACCTTGGCAACTTTAAGACTTGTGGACTTCAACTCCCAGAATTCCTCAGCCAGCAAAGCTGGCTGAGGAATTCTGGGAGTTGAAGTCCACAAGTCTTAAAGTTGCCAAGGTTGAGAACCCCTGGCTTAAACATTTTTTCTTTGTAAGTTTTGGGAAGTGGTATTCCGTTCTTTCTCTTTCTATGAAAGAATATTTGTCCTAATCACCTAGCTGGCTTTGTGCCAAAGGCAGGACAAGAATTCCCAGACTTCCGGTTTTTACTTTCTAGTTCAGTTCAGTTTGATTTTTAAAAAATCTGATAAAATACAGAAGAAGTATTAAATTCTCAATGGTAGAATTCTAACTATTCTAAAACGTAGCTATGGGGCAGTTAAGCCTTTGTGTCAGCTGGACCTTTAATTACTATTAACTTTGCTTTGACAAGAGTTACATCTATAAATATAGAAAAGACTTTGGTTGAGATTTTATGATCTAGTTAACAACCGCAGTTACTTATTCTTAGGCTTCTTTCTCTTTCACTTCACTGTGCTGGCTGAGAAATTCTGGGAGTTGAAGTCCACAAGTTATAAAAGAGCCAAGTTTGAAGACCCCTGGTTTACACAATTCAAAATTAACAAAATACCTAAAGGGAAAACAGTGTAACTGAGAATATTAGCTGGAACAACGTTTAATGTTTCATTAAATATTTAATAATGAAATACCTCTAACAAAAAACAAAAAGTAACAATAAAACCAAATAACAATTTTTAAAAAGGAGCAAAAAAATGGTAAAACTGGACAATAACAAAAAAAAATTATGGGCACACTATTCAGAAGGGGCTTCAACCATCTTAATAAAGATCCGGGTCTTCAGGACTCTGAAACAAGATGGGTCTCAGATGGGACCTCATCTCTTTGAAACAAGAAAAGTTTAATGATTTGGATGAACAATAACTGTAGTAGACATAACATGAATCTTCTGAAATAATATTCCTCAGTATGAATCTTCTTTATTTTATAGGTGAGTGGAATTCGTGACCTGATACCAGGTTCTGTCATTGATGCTACAATGTTCAATCCTTGTGGGTATTCAATGAATGGGATGAAAACAGATGTGAGTATGATATTTTTTTTATATTCCATTGAGTATTTGCAGAAATAATGTAACTACATTAAAAATACTAATATAGGTTATCTATTTTGCTCCTCTCCAGGGAACTTATTGGACTATTCACATCACTCCAGAACCAGAGTTCTCATATGTTAGTTTTGAAACAAACATAAGTCAGACATCCTATGATGACCTAGTTAGGAAAGTCATAGACATTTTTAAGCCAGGAAAATTTGTGACAACTCTCTTCGTTAATCAGGTAAAACATCTTTTCTTTTGGGAACATGGGACAGATCTTTTAGATATACTTTTTAAAAACTTCTAAGTCGCATAATTGAATAATTGCGTTTAGCTTGGGACTAGAAATTGTATTTCCCATCAATACAGAGGTAAACAAATAACTGAATCTGTAATAGTTAAGAAGGAACTCCAAGTCCTCTAATTGACTAACATCTTTATCAATTTACGGAAAGTAGTTGAATTTCATCATAACAGACTTACTTGGCATATGTTCCTATGGCTGTAGCTACCTCATTTAATGCAGTCCTTATAAACTTATATGAGGTAAATGTTATACAATCTATAGAAATTCAAAGATATAAACCTTGAGGCATATGTATTTTCAGTTATTGTGCATATCCTTAAAATAGATGGTTTATGGAAATAGAACTATTCTGTGGCAGAGTACCTATGGCTTTTCCCACCATAACCAGTTTCTCAGAAATTAACAATAGCTGCATAATCACTGTAGTTGCTGATTTTAAAATTATTTAATGTAATTTTCTGATTTTGAATCATTCTTGTGAAACTTGATCTTTTTGCAACTGATTTGTGAAAGGGATCATCTCAGTTCTACATATCCAGAAGATTGCTGCATACAGTATACATTTAATAAGTAGTCAGGCACACATATTCTTATATTCTACTTGTTTATTAATCTGGTTGATCCGTCTTTCTTGTACATATTTTCTAATAGATACATTCTGTGGTTTTGGGAAGCCAAATTCTTACTCAAGAATTCTTACTGAGTTCTTAATAGAGTTAATCCCTCAGATACATGTTTTTCTACTGCTTTTCCTGGTTTCTATAATTCCTGAGTGTAATTGTTAAATCTGTTGATTTCATTTTAAATTTATCCTTTTCATCTTCCATTGTGGAAATAACATATCCTTTCAAATTGGTTTTATTTGCTACTCTATTTTTTCCCTTCTACATAATTTTATCACTCTCAAAATTATTGTGAAACGTTTCTCAGCTTATTCCCACGCATTCATTCTCTTGTTCTTTCAAATAATTATACCTACCAACTGTGGTTCTTGTCACCCAGTCCACAAACAATTCTTATATAGGATAGGGCATTGTAATATTCCAAAGCTGATTTTATGTTTGATTAGTTTTCTCCAAGATTTTAGTACCTTTTCCTTTCTTTTAGAGCTCAAAATGTCGCACCGTGTTTTCTTCAGCCCAGAAGATTGAAGGTTTTAAGCGTCTTGATCGCCAGATTGCCCAGTTTAATGACTACAACTTCGTTTTTACCAGTTTTGCCAAGAATAAGCAGCAAAGTTGATTAAGAGGAATGAAGAAGAAAAAACGCAAAAATATACCCATTAGAGGTGGTGGTGGTTGCTTTCTAGTAAATGATACAAGGGGCCATATTTTTCATATCCACCTCGTAGTTGCAGAAAGCCCTAGATGTAATCATAGTATAATTTTTAATTGTATGCATTATTATAACAGAGTTTTAGATATATTGCATGAACACTCTCTCCTGTGTTTAGATATTCTATTTCACTTTTGCTGTGAAACTGAAGCGCATGTAGAAACATTTTACTGTATGAGACTCTACAGCATTTATAAAAACAACTCAAATAGGTTTACATGCAACATAGTTTTTCTCCAAGTATCACCAAAAATTCCCCACAGACAAGGATTTCGTCCTCATTAGAATTTCCCCTAGACTTACTTAACTAAAAGAGTTAGTTGCCTATCTTTTTTTTTTCATTTGTATGCTGTAACAAATTTTAAAACGATTATTGAATGTGTGGTTTCTAATTGGCACATTTTTGCAACAACTGAATGACAGATTAAAACTCACAGTTTAAGATGTTGAAACTGATAGAACAAAACTGGATACGCTTAGTGGGATATTTTCATTTTAAAAATATTGAATAATTTTTATCATATTGGATCTGCATATAATTTTACAATGAATTGAAGTGGCAATTTGCTGTGGTTAACTTTACCTTTTCACCTATGGGTGAAAATGTATTTGTCAAGTTACTTTGACAATTGTTTAATTTTTGGCAAACCCATTCTTGCTCCATGTCCTTTGTTTAAAGGCAATCTAAAGCAATTGGTGGCAGTCATTGGACATCTGTTCAAGTATATAAACAAAATTTTGATAATTAAGGACACAATTGACCCCAGGCTTTTCACAGAGTTCAGATGCAGTTTTGTCATCTAGGAACCTAACTGGTTAGGAACTTGGTGCGCTTCACGATAATTTGGCAGGGAAATTGGGTAGGAAATGGTGAAATGTGATTTACTGCACAAAATAGCTGCCAAAATATGCTGGCTCAAATGTTAACTTTATATTCAAACACGGACCCTTCCAGTCTGTAATGTCCTGTGACAACAATGCATGTGATGTTTAAGCTAAATTTAGCAATATTGTGACTTCATCTGTGTTTCTTCCTAATTAATATGCAGTTCTTTTTTACATGGTGTACAAGGCATTGGGTGATTTCGCTGCAGTAAGCAAACATGGGAGCCTAAATACAGTCATGTAAAACACTTATATGTAATAAATTAGTAACAAAATAGACATGGATATTGCTTCATGGATATTAAATGCAAGTTCCTGAGAGAGCATGTTCAGTCACCTTAAATGCTGTGGGATTTCAGCTGTTGAGACCAGCAAGTCTTATAGATGTGTCATTCTAATCCTTGGCTATGTTTTTGATTACCAGTGTTTTGTTCCTTTTGTATTTATAAAGGAAACATTTTTTAGTGTTTCTATGTTATTAAACCTGCTTGTTTGGAAATCAAGCAATTGGAACATTTTTTCCTACCAAAATCAATAAATGTTGTGTCTCTGTAGCACCTAACAGTTTATGGTGCTTTTGCTTTTTAAGGGCCAATTTTTCAAATGTTTTTTATAATGAGTACTCCAAGTCATTAGCACTCTTTGACTTGAGATCTGTTTAACTGCAGATTCTTTGAAGTAATGCAGGATTTATACATAAGCCTTGGATGGAAATAAAGCAGTTCAATGGATCTTCATGAATAGTAGGCTGAACAAAATGGGAGGGGGATGTGTTTGGTGTTTAAAATTATTTCTGGTATTAGACATGGAACATTAAAATGCACAAAGATATATCTGTACCAGAAATCATAATGCTTCAATAAAAGTTTGCTTTCTAAGCTGTTGCAAATAGTAAAAATGCTACTACCCTGACTTAGATAATTCTGCTTTGTGTTTATAACAACAAAGCCTTGATATGAATTAACCGATGTTACCTGTATTTCCTCAATAGTCCCTATGTGCTACTGAATGCCAAGGTGATTCAAGAAAATTAAATCTACTGGAAATGCTATTCTTGTTAATCAAACTAGAACTCTGTTTCTATTCACTGAAAAAGCATGATAATTAAGAATGAAAACTGATATTAAAAATCTTTAAAAGTTTCTCAAATTGTAATACTGTATAATTAACGTTAGAACATTGTAAAGCTTCATAAGATTTTTACTACCCGCTTTAATTTTAAAGACTGGTTTATTGTTCAGTGATAAAAATTTCTGAAATTTTCAAAACTGAAATTACAGATACACTGTATGTTGGAGGGGGTAAGGAGCAAAGTTTTATGTGTTCTGCTTATTTTTTGCTTACTATAACATATTAACTTGGATTGGTCTACAGTCAACTATGTAACTCTGGACTTTGTGCCCTCATGTATGAATTTTTATTTTACAAATCTTACAGGCTATTCCAATACATTTGCTAATATGTTGTCCTCCTCGTGGCTTCTGCTGTATATTAATGCTCAGGTTTGCGATTCGCCCCTAGAATATAAGTACAAACTTCAGAATCCATAAATTTTAATGTAATTGGACTCTATCTAAAGTCAGTAATTAAATAAGGATTTCAAGGTAGGGTTTTTGTTTTGTTTTTTAAAAAGGAAAGAACAGAGCAAAACGGAACATCAAGTAGAAAATAAAACTCAATGAGACCAAGGTTGGTGAAGGTGTTCCCCAATAAATTCACCGTTGACCCACCACTCCACCCATTTCAAGGCACATGTTCCTACCCATTCATCAGCTGTGAGGCATACCAGATGGGGAGACAGTTATGAAATTTACATGGGTAGCAAAAGAATGACTATAAGCGTGATTTAAAAATAGTGTACAGTAGTATTGCAAAAGGCATTGCTTTATTAAAGATAGTATACATTGGTAGGTTCTTATTTTTAGATCTTGCTACCGGTTTATAATAGAACCATATGTAATTGACAGACCTGATTATTTGCCCTGTGAAGTAAATTTCTTGGATAACAGAAAAATGTGTAAATATTACCTATGACTTCCTCTGACAGTGCTCTGCTATATTGATTTAAAATGTAAAAATATTTTGATTATTTTTTCTCCCAATATTGCTTCTCCATCTGAGGAAATTTCAGGGGTTGAATTTTTGCCTTTTAACTTTAATCATTGATTAAAGAGAATTTCTGCCTTTTAACTAATCATCAAGCTTGCACAATCTATGAAGCAGCTAACATCATTCTCACAAGTTTGTCCATGGCTTCATTAGCTCCATTTTCTAGTCCAGACACATTGGACTGAGATAAAATGTGATTGGATAATCTTTAGTTCAATATTTCCTATGAGCTTAATTCAAAATAATCACCAGACCAGATTGGAACAAACTACATCAAAATGTCCATTAATCCTTGGCATAGGACTATAATGGAACCTGCCAATTACAGTCGTATAGCGTGATGGTTTTTAAAGTGGCCATATGATTTAATTTTTTTGTGGCAATTACAGCAAATATGACAGTTGTAAAACAAACTGAGTTAAGTGAATCCATTCAGGAATTCACTTCCTGAAGGGGTCGTGACAGCTGTCCAGCCTTGACAGCTTCAAGGCAGGGCTAGATAGATTCATGGATGCAAAGTGTATTGGTTATTAAAACAGATGTCCATGTGCCGCCTCTATGTTGGTTGAGGCAGGCAGGATTCCCTTGAGTACCATTTGTTTGGGGGTCAAGGGAAAGGGAGGGTTTTGCCTTCTCTTTCTGCTCAAGATCCACATTTGGTGGGCCACTGTGTGACACAGAATGCTGGACTCGATGGGCTTTGGCCTGATTCAGCATGGCTCTTCTTATGTTCTTATGTTCTTATTGTTATAATGATTCTGCTGAGAACAATCACATGATCACAGGATGTTATAAGTGGCCATAAATGTGGCCATATTGCTAAGTGCCTCTTAAAGTGTGGTCATGTGATTGCATGAATGGTGGTGAACTGACCATCAAAACTTCAGAACCAGATTGTAAGCCCTGTTTTCCAGATATGTTGTAACTTTGAATGGTCACTAAGTGACCAGCTATAAGCCAAAGACTACCTATATATTCACTGTTGTGGCAAGTCAGAACATACAATGACTGATGTACTGGTATCTACCAATTACCAAAGAGAATTTTTTAAAAAGATGACAATTGGAAATGATTATACAGAATCAAGATCATCTATTAGGCCATATATATAAACTTTGATAGGATAAGACAGACCAAATAAAAGCATATATGATAAACTGGATGCAAAACTTCAAAGATCCAATAAAACAACAGGAGGTATTGTGGAACAAATCAATAGTGTTTACAAACTGCTTTCAGAGAGAACTGATATAAAATGTTTTACAGATGACATTCAACCCTGTCAATAATTGCTAAAATAGACAACTGATATAATAAATGCTGGAACTATGCGACAGAAGGATTGAAAATTGAAAAAGTGTACACGTCACAGTTCAGAGACTCTTAAGGAACAAATTGGAAATGAAATCATTTTTTTCCCTGAGTAGGTATAAGTTCAGAACAAAAACATTGTTATTTATTTTTCAAGTCTTGTTTCCACCAATTTTTCATTACTGGCACATAATTTTTACAGATGTTCCAATGAATCATTTTGGTGACACGCAGCCTTCCATCCTTCCGAATAAAATGAGGACCCAGATTGTCGACGGAAATATGCTGATTGTAAACCACTTAGTGCTATATAAAGTACTATGAAGTGGCATGTAAATCTAAGTGTTATTGCTATTCATAATCAGTTTGTGTGGTCTTGCACAAGCTGAGTATATGACATGCAGTTTCTTCTGCTTTGCACAATCTGCAATTTGAATTATTTGGCGATTTTTTTCCAATTCTGGCCTTGGCTGCATTGGTTCAAATAGTTGGTTTTGCACAGCCAAAATCAACCTTCCAGTTTCTCTTTTTAATGTTCCAATTGTAAGCCATTGCTAGCTTTTATCTTTATCCACTTTCCCCTTGATCTTTTGAAAAATTTACCATGTAATGGCTTTCCTTCCCTGCATTCTGTTCTTGTTTGTATTACATTATTTTGATGTTTTGTTTCCTGCACATTCAGTAAATTTCAATTTTTAATTTGCATCAGTGCTTGTTCTTGGCTTTTACATGGAATCAGCAATGCATGCTTTTTTTTGCTTGACCTAAAGTAAACCTCTGCCTCCATTTCTCCGGGGAAGGTATAATCCATATCACAGTGGAGTTGTAATACATGGTTAATAGTTATTAGCTATTTCTGTCCAAATTGTCCAGCTTGTTTCCAGTTAATAATTCCAGCAATGTATTGTATCACTAGTATGATCCAGGCTTTGATGGTGTTTCTACCATTTGATCTTATTTTTTTAAAAATTTAAATTTAAAAAATTATGAAGTCAATCCTTATATTGTAGAAACGTCAGCTACACAACTGCAGAAGTATTTCTCATCCCTAGCGATGCTAATGGGCAGAGATGTTCCCCACCCTAATACCTTCACAGTAAACTTCTTACAACAAATAACAGATAAAGCAGATGAAACTGATTTATAAAGAGGTTTTGCAGAAATAAAATCATAGGATGTGGGAACAACAAAGTATAAATCACAGGACAAAGAGGGAAGTATTTCTTTTTTCAGATAAAGCAGATGAAACTGATTTATAAAGAGGTTTTGCAGAAATAAAATCATAGGATGTGGGAACAACAAAGTATAAATCACAGGACAAAGTTAGAGGGAAGTATTTCTTTTTTCAAACACTCAACCACCCTTCTCTAAAAATTAAAAACTGGGTGGCTTCTTCTCATTGATGAATTAAGTGCCACAAAATTATCGTCGACTCTTAATGACTGTCTAAATTGATGTTCTCCATCATCTGTCCTTAGCCTGTCCAATCTGTATTCATTACAACTGTAACTGGGCCCATCCACCTTGCTGCTTGGTCGTTTTCTTCTTCCCTCCACCTTTCTCAACAAACATCCGTCTTCTCCAGAGAGCTGACTCTTACATGATACTAGGATAATTTAAGCCTAATTCATTTGTATTTCGAGAGAAAATTCTGGGCTAAGAGACGCTTCTACCGAATCGTAAAGGAGGAAAAAGCAATGCCTGCAGGCGAACTAGAATGCTTCGGCTACTTATTCTGCGCACCAAGCGCTTATCCCCGGTGAACGGCTCCGCTGTTTCGTCAATCAGACCAAGTCGGGAAGAAGCCGTGGTAAAGCGAGGGCGCTAAACTCGAAGTTCGCGCCAACCCACAACACAAAACTACCCCTCCGCCCGCCTGGCGGCGCTTCTGCCGCGGAAGACATGAGATGTTTTGGCTGAGATGGCGGCGGGAGCGTCACGTGAAGCTGGCGGAGGCCCTGGTAGCATGGAGGCGGCGGGTGGGGCACAGGAAGCCGAAGAGGTCGAGGTGGGTTTAGGGGGAGAACCCAGTGGGATGCGATCGCGTGCATTGCAAGATGCCTCTGAGCGGCGTCCAAATGACCATCGGGGAAGGGGACTTTCTCTCCTTCGGGATTGCTGAGTCTTGAAGATGTCGCGGGGGATTTCGCTGCCTGCGGGTTGCCTTGCCGCCAAAGTACCAATACAGGAGAATAGTTGTAGCTCAGGTTTGAAATGAGGGGTCCTTGGTGCCCGCAGACGTTTCGTTACCCAAACTAGGTAACAGCATCAGTGCTGGCATGTTACCTAGTTTGGGTAATATAAAGTCTGCAAAGAAGCACGAGAGCACCAAGGACCCTTCGCTTTTCAATGTGTTATGCTGCATTAATGCCACACAACACCTGCAGCAAATAAGAGCGCTCGCAAGTCCACTTATAGGCTGGCTGGCTTTTACGAAAGGAAGAATTGATGAAAGAAAGAAAGGATCTTCAGCCTATTCCTTCCTAAGGTGAATCCCCACCTCAGTGTAAGCCCCACTTCATCGGTAAGGAGGGGCCAAGGCTCATAAGGAGCACTGCTGCATATTGTCCTTGTTTTGAGCCGTCTTGGGCAGTTGAAATACTTCAGCTTTTCCCAATTTGCAGTCCTCCAGATGTTTTAGACGTTGGTTCCCATATAAGCCTTAACCAGCATTGCTGGCTGGGCCTTGAACGTGTGACATCTGTCCGTGTTTAAAGAACAGCGGTTGATTCATGAGCGCAGCTCTCTAGAAGTGGAATCCTGTTCTGTAGCTTGGGAGGAATCTGGATCTCATGAGATCTAGCCCTTTTCTCTTTGGAAAAAAAAGGGGAGGCACCTTAGGATATAAATATTTAATTTGTATTTTATTTCATTTACTTGGTAACTTTAACATATTTACTACCCTTGTTAGAAAGAAATAACTTTCATCACCAAATGTGGAGAATTGTCTTTCCAAATTGCACATATGTAATCTTTTTAATGGTGTGATGTAGAACGACAGAACATAGTTCTGTTCTATATTCCAATTAATTTATGTAAGTTTGTCCTGTATGTGTTTGTTAACTGTTAAGAGTAGTGAAGTGCTATAGAGGCAATATAAAAAATCAACTTTTTTGAGGGGGAGGGGAAATGTTAAGTTTGAAATACCATGGTTACTTATTCTTTTGCTAGATTTAATCCCCTCTAAAGGCAGCTTATATGGTGGCATGCATAAAATCCTACCTTATTTTTTTTCCCTACAACAACCCTGTGGAATAGATCTGGCAGAGAGAGAGAGAGTGACTACTTACAGTGACCAAGAAGAAAACAGACCCTAGATCTCTCTGGTGCTAATTCCTATACCATATTAGCTCATTTGGTTCTTTAGTGACAAGGATAAACCAATATCAGAGGGAGATACAAATAACTTCCACAGTATTTTACATTTGGATGAAATGATAGAGAAAGCATTGGCTAGCAGCTTTTTCATAGTGTCATAGTCATACTTAAACATCCATATTGCAACGTAAGAAATGATGATTGGGGTATAATGTGTCTTCTTCAACAAATATCTATGACGGGTTCCCAACCAGCAGTGCTTGCACCCCCCGGGGTGTGAGACGATATTCCAGGGAGTATGAAAACTTGGGTTTTCAAAATTATAGTGCATATGCATAATTTGTTGCCATTATTTTGAACTTTTGTAAGGGGTGCGAGAATATATCAGAAGCATTCTAGAGGTGCAGGATATAGAAAAGGTTGGGAGCTGCTGGTCTATGACAACAATGTATATTTGCAAACGGGTATATATGCCAGGCTAAAAGATTTGAGCTGTTAAATACATTATTTAAAATGTTTTGTAATTTTCTCCCTAGGAACAATTAGTTGTGGTAGAATTGTCCGGAATAATCGATTCAGACTTTCTGGAAAAATGTGATAATAAATGCAAGATTTTGGTGAGTCTTTTTAACATACCGTAGTACAGATTAATGTATCTTTTTATTAAAAAGTATAATTGTGATTGTATTCAAAATCTTTTGAAATGGCAGGAGTAGTTTAATTTGTTTCTGCTTAATAGAGGGTACAAATGTCATCTTTTACTCAGCCTTTTTTGCTTCTTACAACAAACATTCATTACAATAGACCACATTCTTCCATTCATTACAACAGACTACACAAATTCACATTCTTATTCTAGATTTATCCACTGTTATATACAACTTATAGCTATTCATGCCATTTTCCTTATCAAACAGAGCTATCTTAGATACATTGATTTCCAAATTCATATTCCTTACTACAAGTTATCCAATATGTGCTGCAAAACCTTTTGACTGTTAGCCAATGAATCAGAATCATTTGTATACAAAAGTATATATACAGTATGTTCATCAACCAACATACATCTAATATCACCAAGTATTCCTTATACATTTGCACAATCAAGGGGACATCATGTATCTTGGCCCTGCTCTTTGTTTTATGATTTACTAAGTATTCCCATGGATGCTTTGCTTCCTTCATGTGCCATTGTTATTGCATTTAGCAACCAATCTGCTAAAGCATTCCATAATTGAAACCTGTTTATCATTGTTTTTCTATTTTAAAACATACAGCAATTTTTCGGCTATTTGTAGATTTCTTGGTGTCTTAGAGAAGAACAAAATGCATTGCTCTGCTCACTTCCTGTTTGCCAAACTCAAATTTAGCTTATTCCATCTGAATTTAGCAGAATTCTCTTCAAGTTAAAACCAATTAGATGTGGTAATTTTTTATTAGTAATACTGGTACTAAAGACACAACCAACAGCCCATTTTATCCAAGCTTACTCATTCTAGAAAGCATATTCAGGGCACTGATGAATACTCATGATATCTGGGTATTCCTGCTCATTACAAATGGCAGCGATAAATGTCTGTCCATGCATAAAACATTTTGTAATGAGATGTCAATTTTATCAATTTTAGAAATATCACCCAGCTTAGATCATGCTTTGAATCCACTGATTTCCTTTCTTCTAAACGTGCTTCTGTCTTTATGTTTTTAGGGAATTGACACAGAGAGACCTATCTTGCAAATAGACAGATATATCTTTGCTGGAGAATATGAAGGTAAGAAAAGTAATGAATAGCCTATTTTATAAGCTGTGATGTAAAGTAACATGTACCATAAGAACCATCTTATTTTCTTGTTATTATTTTCTATAGAAACAGGGAACATTCCTCATCTAGTCAATAAATGGATCGAAAAATGTACTTATAGTCTCAGATCAGTAATTGCTTTGATTATGTAAAAAAATCCTGATTGGGTGACCAAATTTAAAGTTAAAATCAAGGAAAAGCATGCAATTCTGTGGATATATGCTCTACATAGGAGACTATTTGAGCTCAAATTGGGGCACTACTTATTAGGGCAACAATTGGAAGATATATAAGCCTCTTATCTGAAAACCAAACTTGTTTCTGTTCAGACTGGAGATAGAATCTGTCTCACATGTGCTATTAAAATGTCCATAGTATACGTTTCTTCTTGTTAATAACCCACACTGCCATTATGTAATCCTTCTCTTGAGTGACTATCCTTCAGAAACCTCTAAGAATATTGCAAGATTCTTATCAATAGCTATAGCTTTTAGAGATAGTCAGATTGTTCCCCAGTGCTATTAACTGTTAGTGCTAAATGTTTTAGGATTCTGTTTGTTTACTTACTTACTTACTTATTCATTTATTTGAATCTTGCTCTTATTATTTTTACAAATAATTCAAGGCAGCAAACATATCCAACACACTTCCCAGTCCTGTTTTCTGCACAATAACAACCCAGTGAAGTGGGTTGAGCTAAGAGAGAGTGACTGGCCCAAAGTGATCCAAATGGTTTTCATGGCTAAGGCAGGATTTTATGGTCTTCCCACTTTTGTTGCCCAGTAGTTTAATCACTAGACCAAACTGGCTCTTGGGATTATTATTATTTCTTTTGCAGTTTTTAAAATTTTTCTTTTACAAATGCTGTATAATATACTTCCCTTTTTACGACCCTATTGTTACTACGGTATTTAGAATAGAGTTGGGGCAACTGGATGGAGCTGAGCATTTACTGGCTGGATGCCCTTCCTGATGCCAAGTGGAGTTCGCAGCAGATATTTAAATTCAGCCTTCTGAGTGGGAGATTAGCACCTTCACTATTATACAAACACACCCACTTGGATATTGCACTATATACAAATCTTTTAATTGTGTTTGATTTTGGACTGTAAATAAATTTTGAATTTATGCATGCAATCTTCTAATTCATAGAATTGAGTAAATATTACTCTTTAAAATAAGTTTATATTTTCTCTCAGCAATTTGTTTACTCTCATCCTCAGATACTCTTGGAACATGTGTAGTGTTTGAGGAAAACCATGAACATGGTAAGCAGTATTTTGTATATTAAATTTTTCAGACTCTCAAAAGTTTTTTAAAAAATAAATGACATTTTGCTTTTTTTCCTGATAGTAGATGTGGAAGGCAACCAAAAATTGCAACTAAAATATAAATGCCACACAATGAAGAAACTAAACATGACAAGGACACTTCTGATTGAGAAAAAGGAAGGGGAAGAAAACATAGGTGATTTTCAAGTTCTAGAAATTATCCTCTTTTTCTAAAACTTTATTTTTTGTTTCCTCAATCTAAAAAACACTTTAGATATATCCACCAGATCCTTTAATATTATATATTTCTTTTTTGCTCTTTTCTACTCTAATTGGGTTCACAGACAGTTTAAACTGAATAAATATTATATTGCAGAATACATTGTTATAAACCATAGCAACATAACAATATTGCTTGTGTAACATTGTAAGCCAAAGTTAAATTACTGTTTTGTAAAACAGTCGCAGACTGCTCTACATTGCTGTTTTCCTGGCTTGTAAATACATGCATTTTTTGCACCACTTTGACATCAGATTATTTTAATTGAGCTTTTATAAAATTGTATCTCAGCAACTCTCTGTTATCCTAATGAGATCTTAACCAGTTGTTCATAATATTCTGAACTGTAAATATTTATAAATTAGCTACTAAAATGTCCAGGATTGTTTATGTTCCCACCTCTTTAACTGATAAAATCAATTTGAGAAAATACAGAGTTAGTGTATGTTCTGTTTAATGTCAGAATAATAATCTTGCCAGTCTGGGAAGGCAAGAGTCCCATCTACCTTCATTTATCCATTTTAATATTACTTGTCAGATTTATTGCAGATTAACCCAAATCTGCCATTACTGGAGTTCAAATCGCTGTTGCCCATCATAAGAGGGGCTTGGCATTGAAGATGAATGAGATACAAATATTTCCATTTACTGTTTTTCACTTAGATTTAGAATCCTTAAATTTGGAAGTGGTGTTTTTTCTCAAGTTTTGTTGTAGTAGCTCATGCAATATTTATTTTTGTAATGCAGTATTATTTCAACATGAATCTTTTTAATCTCAAGCAGCAGCCAAGTAATCTTTGATTTTTGCTATGCAGCATTCTCAATCTGTGCGTCATTTACCATGTGGTATCATTTCTGGGAAACCAGAAAAGAGATGATAAGATGGGCGAAATCCGGACCCTGGGCTCAGGCTGCTGCTGCTCAATGCCAGGTCGGTTGTAAATAAAGCTCCCCTCATCCATGATCTTCTCCTGGATGAGGAGGCCGACCTCGCATGTGTGACCGAGACCTGGCTGGGCCCGGAGGGAGGAGTTCCTCTCTCTGAGATGTATCCAGCCAGGTTTCAGGTATGGCACCAGCCACGACCCCAGGGAAGGGGGGGAGGAGTGGCTATTATAGCCAAGAAGACTTTTAGCCTACGCAGGCTCGCTGTTTCTGAGATTGCGGGTTGTGAGTTGCTCCTTGTGAAGTTGGACCTAGGGGTTCAGGTGGGCTTGTTGCTCGCGTACCTGCCTCCCAGCTGCGTGTCAACAGCCCTGCCTGCGCTACTTGAGGGGGTTGCTGGGCTGGCGGTTGAGTTCCCCAGGCTTATTGTCTTGGGGGACTTCCATCGCTCGGCGAATCCTCTGGGTTGGCGCAGGAGTTCATGGCCACCATGGCAACCATGAACCTGACTCAGGTAGTTCAGGGTCCGACTCACGAGAGGGGACACACTCCCGACATGACATTCCTCTCAGAACAGTTGAGCAATGATCTGAATTTAAGGGGCTTAGATATTTTGCCTATGTCATGGTCAGACCATTTTCTGTTGCGGCTTGTTTTCAAGGCTCCAATCCTCCCCCGCAGGGAGGCGGAACCGATTAGGTGGTTCCGCCCCAGACGTCTGATGGACCCAGAGAGCTTTCAGAGGACGCTTGGGGAAATACCGGATTCTCTCATTCTCGGTTCGGCAGAGTCCCTGGTTACGGCCTGGAATATGGCTGCGAAGGGGGCTCTTGACCGGATCGCGCCGCTGCGACCTCTCTGTGGTAGCAGACCCAGGAGATCTCCTTGGTTCACTGAGGAACTCAGGGGGATGAAGCGCCAGAAGAGACGTCTAGAGAAGCGATGGAGGAAAAGTAAATCCATATCTGACCGAACACTTTTAAGATCTTATATCAAGACTTATCAGGTGGCGTTCAAGGCGGCAAGATGCGCGTATCATTCCGCCTTGATTGCATCTGCGGAATCCCGCCCAGCCGCCCTGTTTAGGGTAACTCGCTCTTTCCTTAATCAGGGGGGGTTTGATGCACCCTTGCAGGGTAGTGCTGAGGACTTTAATAAGTTTTTCGCGGATAAAATCGCCCAGATTCGGATGGACCTTGACTCCAATTGGAATGCAGTGTCGGCTGATAATGATTCAGTCGAGATGACAGGGACTCGTCTTGATCCTGTTGTGTGGGAGGACTTTGACCCTGTGGCACCCGATGAAGTGGACAAGGCCATTGGAGCTGTGAGTTCCGCCACCTGTTTATTGGACCCGTGCCCCTCCTGGCTGGTTTCAGCCAGCAGGGAGGTGACGCGGGGCTGGGTTCAGGAGATTGTCAACGCTTCTTTGAGGGAGGGGTCCTTTCCGGCTCCCTGCAAGGAGGCAATTGTGCGCCCCCTCCTCAAGAAGCCTTCCCTGGACCCAGCTGTATTAAACAACTACCGTCCTGTCTCCAATCTTCCCTTTATAGGGAAGGTTGTTGAGAAGGTGGTGTCACTCCAGCTCCAACGGTCCTTGGATGAGGCTGATTATCTGGGCCCTCAACAGTCAGGATTCAGGCTCGGCTACTCCACGGAAACTGCTTTGGTCGCGCTGACGGATGATCTCTGGCGGGCCCGGGATAAGGGATTTTCCACTATCCTGGTGCTACTTGACCTCTCAGCGGCTTTCGATACCATTGACCATGGTATCCTGCATCGACTGGAGGGGTTGGGGGTTGGAGGCACTGTTTTGCAGTGGTTCACCTCCTACCTCACTGGTCGGTCGCAGTCGGTGTTGGCGGGGGGTCAGAGGTCGACCCCTAGGTTCCTCCCTTGTGGGGTCCCTCAGGGATCGGTCCTCTCCCCTCTGCTGTTTAATATCTACATGAAACCGCTGGGTGAGATCATCCGACAACACGGGGTGAGATATCATCAGTATGCTGATGATACCCAGCTTTACATCTCCACCCCGTGTCATTTCAGTGAAGCAGCGGAAGTGATGTGCCGATGTCTGGAGGCTGTTAGGGTTTGGATGGGTGCCAACAGGCTCAAGCTCAACCCCGACAAGACGGAGTGGCTATGGGTTCTGCCTCCCAAGGATAATTCAATCTATCCGTCCATCAGCCTGGGGGGGGAGCTTTTGACCCCCTCGGAGAAGGTCCGCAACTTGGGCGTCCTCCTCGATCCACAGCTAAATTTGGAACATCATTTTTCGGCTGTGGCGAGGAGGACATTTGCCCAGGTTCGCCTGGTGCACCAGTTGCGGCCCTATTTGGACCGGGAGTCTCTTCTCACAGTCACTCATGCCCTTATCACCTCGAGGCTTGACTACTGCAATGCTCTCTACATGGGGCTACCTTTGAAAAATGTTCGGAGACTTCAGGTAATGCAGAATGCAGCCGCGCGAGCAGTGTTGGGCTTGCCCAGAAATGCCCACATTTCGGCATCACTCCGCGAGCTGCATTGGCTGCCAATTGGTCTCCGAACCCAATTCAAAGTGTTGGTTATCACCTATAAAGCCCTACATGGCATCGGACCAGGTTACTTACGGGACCGTCTGCTGCCCCATGAATCCCAGCGGCCAGTTAGGGCCCACAGAGTCGGCCTTCTCCAGGTCCCGTCAGCCAGACAGTGTCGCCTGTCAGGGCCTAGGGGAAGAGCCTTCTCTGTTGCGGCCCCAGCCCTCTGGAACCAACTTCCCACGGAGATCCGTGTCGCCCCCACCCTCTCCGCCTTTCGTAAATTACTCAAAACACACCTCTGCCGGCAGGCCTGGGGTAGTTAACATCTTGCCCCAAGCCAGTGTATGTCTGTGTGTATGCTGAATGATTGGGGTTTTTTTTTAAAAAAAAAATTAAGAGGTTTTATATTTATATGTATTTTTATGTTGATTTCTACTGTGTTGTGAGCCGCCCTGAGTTCTCCGGAATAGGGCGGCATAGAAATCGAATAAATAAATAAATAAATAAATAAATAAATAAATAAATAAATAAATAAATAAAAAGAGAGGAGAGCAAGATATGAATAAGGGATGAAACCAAATCTTCAATAAAATAGCATTTGTTTATTTATTTTCTTCTTATTCCTTCCTATCTCTTTTCCCTCTTTTTAATTTGGCAGGAGGCGGCATAGAATGGCTAGATCTTAGGGACAAAGACTTCTCATACAGCAGACCAAACATGATTTGCAATTTCTTGTATGAAAAAGATGACGAAACAGCTGAATCCCAGGATAAGCTGGCAGAAGAATCTGAGGAAGAAGCCAGTGACAAAGGAAACACAGATTGGAATTTGGAACCTGGGATTCCACTTGACATTGCAAAGGATGATGCTGAACCTCATTTGGATACCCCAGATCCCATCATAGAGAGTCCTTCCATAGAGAACAGTCAAAACATTGCTTCAGAAGAGTCTCTACATTGATATAAGCTGTTTGAGCAGCAATCAATGTATAGGAAAAATTGACTGATACCTGATTTGTACATATTATCATTAGAAAGATTCTGAATTCGTATGCAAATTATTCTGTGAAAGTTTTGTTAGGATCACATTTCTTTTGTGATATTGATCTAATACATTTCCCAAGTTCTCTGTTTATCGAAGGAAGTGGAAAGTGGAGAGGCTTCTGTTGAACTTGAAAGTCCTTATTTTGATTACAGATTCCTTTTTCTTGCCTTCTCCAAGTTACTTCTTTTGCTTATTATCTTGTCTAGTGAAGAATTCTGGAGAACTCAAGCTTCCTATTTTGTGATTTTGATACAATAAAAGATGCAACTGTAATAAGGACTTGGCTTTTTCCTTTTGACCAATATAGCTGCTTTTGCTTTTTATAATGTAAAATCATTTATCATAATTTACAAACGATGGTTAAAAAAAATCTATGTATTTTCAAGTAGTAATCTCCTTGTACATGTGCACAAACAGAAGCACAATGAACAGTTAACGCCCTTCTGAAACTTAAGTGGAACACCATGAATAGAACATTGCCCAAATAAAATGTGAACCAAAAGCAGGAGACAACGCGGTACAAATCATGAATTCCTTGGCTCTAATGTAAGATTCAAATTGTGTATGGTGTACTGAAGTACGGCATATAACATTTTCAAGAACCACCGCTTCTTAGGGCGCTTCATTTTCTATCTCTATGTTCAAACCACGGCGGATATGATGTCACAACGTGGTTTATAACTCTTTCCGGTGTCTGTGCGTCTGGTCCACGTGAGTGCAGTAAACTATCCTCTACCGCGAAAATGGAGGCTTTAGACCGTGTGGTGTAAGTACCGGGTTTTCCGCACTGGACTCTGTTTTGAGTCCTTTTTCCTTTTGGGGTTATTAAATGAAAGCATTTCTGGGCTCGTAGGGGGGGAAAAGTATTTTTGTACTTTTAAAGTGATATGCGCAGCCTTTTATCAAGTAGGTGCGAAAAAAAGAAAGAACCGGTTTTAGGCTTGCGGTTATTATGGCAGGAGATTTCACGGGGCACTCCGAACTCATGCCGCTTATCTTCAGTTGATAGAAATCTGCTTGTGGCATGCCTGAATATATCAATCTAAATTAAACGTCCAGTCGATCAGTTTTCCCCGACCTGGTCTGGGTCTACAACTCTGCCGGTGTTTACTAATACGCTTTGCGGGAACATCACTAAGTATCTTGAAACGGGTAAAAAAAAATCATTGCACTATTTAAGAGGAAACCGTGAAATTCTTGGTGGGATGCAGCTAAACTGCACTTTTTGTTAAGGAACGTATCTTAGTTGGAGAGAAGAAAAACATTGGTCAGTTAGGAAAGGGAGATTCCAGGAATAATATTGCAACTTATTGTTTTAATTTTTCAAGCACTTCCAGAAACATAAAAAATGCATGTTGCTTTAAAATTGAAAACAAGAATTAAATTATTTGCATGCATGGAAAGAATGTGAACAAGCCTTCCAGTCTTTTCTTTCTTTCCCTATGCAGAAATAAAACTTTGGGGCATGAGAGAAGGAATACACATATTTAACTTTATTTTGCCCAATTCTTGTTGACATTTGTGTGCATTGGAGAGTGTAATTTCAGATAAATTCTGTCCAATTGGTAAACAAGATAGCCACACAGCCAATAACCCAAGGTTGGTAGTTGGCCTATTTACGATTGTAAATGTAATTTTGAGTTTGCACGTAACAAGCAAACAAAATAAACCTGAGTTCCTTTTGGAAGGGTTTCTACATATATGTGGCATGTTGGCTCCCACATTGGTTCACCTTTCTGCTCTATATCTTATGGCAAGTTTTCGCATTACATATGAATACAACATTTTCAGACACTGATTCCACTGTAACCAGTTTGAAACAGATAAACATTAGATGACATACCAATTACACATTCACATTCTGATCTCCCGTAAGTTATGTTTGGTGACTTCTAAAGTCATCACTCCTTTAAGAACCAGTCATTTACTAGGAAAAAACCTCATATGAACCAGGATTGCCAGCAGAGTTTCCTAAAAAAATTAGGGCTCAAATAATCCCAGATTTTATATAGAACAGATAACAAAAAAACTTAATACATCAGTTTTAAACTAAATTATTTTTAACTATTTTTAACTTTTAAGAGTTCCACACTCTAAACCCAGATTCTGTACACAAAGCCTTAGATAACAAAAAACAAAACAGTTTTCAACTATTTTTACCCATTTAATGCATACTGTAAATACAGCTGATAAAAAATTAAATTTTAAAATAAAAACCTAGACATCCAGACAGGGATCAAAAACCCAGCCTTGGCATCCTGGTGTGAATCAGGCTATTCTTTTAGACTTGTGGATGCCTCCCTTCAGTGGGTCATGCTGAGGCAGGTAGTCTTTCTAAGATGCATTGGACATCATTTCCCCTTTTCATCCATAGATTCAGTTTGCATCAATAATGGTCTGCTGGTGGTTATATCATTTTTGTATTTTTTATGAATTGTCATGTTGCCATTTTATGATGGGCAGCATTTAGAAGTGCTAAACAAAATAACAGCATCATAGGTCTTGATTAAATATTTTGTGAAACTTAATTTGTTATTTGTTTGGGTCTTTTTTTCATGGCAGAAAACCTAAAACAAAGAGAGCCAAGAGATTTCTTGAAAAAAGAGAGCCTAAACTGACAGAAAACACCAAAAATGCAATGCTCATAAAAGGAGGAAATGCAAGTTTAACAGTGACAGAAGTACTCAAAAATATTGTAAGTATGTTTAGAAATTTCTGTAAAAGTAATGGCACTTTTTTGGGATTGGATCCAGAAAATATATACTGTAAATCAGTGGTTCTCAACCTTTTCTTCACCATGGACTCTCTTTGAATATCTTTTGTGACCACAGACCATGGCCCCAGACCCTCAAGACTTAACTCAATATTTAGATCGTAACATTTCTTCAAGCCTTCGCAGAGCCCCAGGGATCTGTGGACCACAGATTGAGAACCATTGCTGTAAATAATTCTTCTGGAGAACAATTATTTATAGCATTATTCCCAACTTTATTATGAATTGCCAGTTATTACCATTATTACTAGTTATTACCAGAATCTGGAACACAAGTAGGATTTCAGTTGTTAAAATCTCAGCATCTGATTTTTAGTTCTTTGTGTTCCAGTTTTTTGACTTATTTTCCTTGAAAGACAATAAGGTAAATATGTCCTCTAGTACAGAGGTCCCCAACCTTTTGAGCACCAGGGACCGGTTCCGTGGAGTGAGGTTTTTCTGTGGACCGGACCAGGCGTGGTTTCATGTACTGCCTGCATCCTGTGGATGGGGCTTTGCTTGTTTGCGCAGCCCGGTTTCTGGCATGCCATGGCCCAGTGCCGGTCCATGGATTGAGGGGTTGGGGACCCCTGCTATAGCAGTCTATTAGTTTATGGAATTTGTGGGAATGGTAACTTTTGTTACTGATACTGGAATCGTGTTGACTAGAAGCCCAAATCTAGAGTGTATGGAGGCATTACATGTGTTACAGAGGAAACCTGCATTTTCTCAGTATTGTCTCTTCATTCTCCTTACTCTGCCTTCCTAAAGGTATCTCTATTCACTTAATTTATTTCTATTTCTTGAGGGCTCAAGGAGACTTATCTTTAAAGGGCTCCCATTACAAGGAGATCCTAGTGTTAGAGCTGGAGGAAGAAAAGTAGGTAAAGGGAAAGGAAAATATAGTTTTAAAACATTCCAGAGGAGGATGCCTTCCATGAAACTGAGGGGTCATTTTTTTACTCTGTCAGAAGAACTCTCCAACTTGGCAAGAGTGGGGTGAAAGTGACTTCCAACAGCAAAGTCTCACCTATCTAATAAAATCCTCAGGATATGAGAAGGGGACAACAGCGAAGGGTACCAGATGCTAACATAATGTTGCTGTTCCCTCACCTGTGGGAAAAGGTAATTGATCTGATTCAGATGAAACTACTGTAGTGAGATGACAGTATTTGTGCCTCAGTGCTGCTATAGGAGCTAGCAAGGGATTAGCAGTGCTATTTGGTAGACCCATTGCTGGAAACCTGTTAGCGTAAAGCCTGGTGAAGTCCCTCAGGCACTCATTAATCTAGGGTTTATTTGTTCTAAGTTGACCTAAACAAATATATTTCCTTTCTATTTATAACATTTATTTGAAGAATGTTTCATTGTTAAATGCTACTTCTAAACTGAAATGTTTTTTTCTTATAGTATGCCCTGAAAAAGCCCTTCGCTGTCCTATATAAAAAGTGAGTGGTATATTGCTGGTGTATTTTTCTCTGGTATTCAAATGTGATACAGATCTATGTGGCATTTGGTGTGTGTGTGTATACATATATACATGTGTGTGTGTGTGTGTGTACACACACACATATTATTAATAATAATAAAAGTTGGAAGGGACCTTGGAGGTCATCGAGTCCAACCCCCTGCTAAGGCAGAAACCCTACACCATTTCGGACAAATGGCTGTCCAATCTCTTCTTAAAAACTTCCAGTGTTGGAGTGCACACACACAGAAACAGATTAGATAGATAGATAGATAGATAGATAGATAGATAGATAGATAGATAGATAGATAGATAGATAGATAGATAGATAGATAGATAGATAGATAGATATATGACACACACATATGCATGTACATTCACACATCGTAATAGGATTATGCAAAGCAGTTGAAAAAGGTGTTTTGAAGTTGTTAAAAAATCCCTGTCTCTTGCTTTCTTCCAAATGAAGAAACAGCCAGGAACAGTTTCCAAAGCTTGGGAGAAAGTCCAGCTACTTCAACGATTTAAAAAGAAGTGCAAAACATGCTTGTTGAATTCTTTGCATAGTTGAATATATATGTATGCACTCTCACACACACATGCATATACACACAGAGAGATACATGCATGTACGCATGTGCATATTATACATAAATGCACCCTAGTTTGTCATCTTCTCCCCAAAACTGGGTTTGGTTTATTTGCAGATGGGCTTATCTGCGAGTGAAATGCAGTAGTACTTTTTAAAATATGGTATCCTTATATTACAGATAAGCCAACACTTGAATTTCCAATCAAAATACCATGAAAAATGTACCGCCAAACCAATTATACACATGAAAATGTTAGGGATTGTCTTATCCGCAGGAGGCATACCTTTCATGGTATTTTGGTTTAACATTTGAGGGTCAGCTTATCGGCAAATGGGCTTATCTGCAAGTTGTACGTGGTATTGAGGGATGTTTATGTTCAGTGTAAAAAATATCTATAAAATGCTGCATAATAGAAAGTGTATGTACCGGTAACCAGGCAAAATCATTTGATGTGTGACAGCCTTATCTAATCTAATGCTTTTTACATATATACAGTTATAATTTTTATTGGTTCTCCTGACTGAAAAGGTTGGGAGTTACCATCTAATCCAGGGGTAGGCAGCCTTGGCTTTTTTATGACTCACGGACTTCAACTCCCAGAATTCCTGAGCCAGCATGGTTGCCTACCCCTGATCTAATCCATCTGGAGGGTATATGCATGAGCCTTCTGTTCACAGCACAAATACATTTCCAAAGAATTGGATTAGTAATGAGTGGTAGCCGGGTACTGGGTACTGGAAACAGTGATAGAAAGAGAGCCCCTGTGTTTGGAAGAGGTATATCAGAAGCAGGAGACAAATTCTTTGCTGATAAAGTGCCCAAGAACATTTAATTAGTTGCTGTATAAATTGACCAGCCTCAAAAACAAATGGCATCACAGTTCTCGGGTATTTTACTTATAACAGTATTTTACTTTAGATCAACTTTGCACATAATGCTAAACCAGGCTTGTATTCAGACAGCACCCATTGGCTTCTGCTAAATGGGTGCTATCTGCTAATTAGAAAGCTATAGGAGGAGGCATCTATGATTTGCTTAGCATATAATATGAATTAAACAGGGTTTTGGGGGGGTACTAGTTTTCAGGTAGGTTAAAGCAGATGTTTATGAGTTTTAAAAAAAATTGTGTGTTTCAGAAAGAATATTACAAGGCCCTTTGAAGACCAGTCCTCTCTGGTGAGTATTAAGTTTAGGCTTATTGTATGTGAGATAGCAAAATAGATCCAAACCCTTTCTGGAATCATGTGAAATTTAATTTGGCTACAAAATATCCAGTCTGTATTGGCTATCCCCAACATTGTGCTGAACTAGCTCTCTCGTGTCTGATGTCACTAAGAGAGTTTAGAATAGAATAGAGCTGGAAGGGACCTTGGAGGTCTTCTAGTCCAGCCCTTGCTCAAGCAGGAGGATCTATACCATCTTAGGCAAATGACTGTCTAGCCTCTTCTTAAAAATCTCCAGTGATGGAGTGGCCACGATTTCTGGAGGCAAGCTGTTCCACTGGTTAATTGTCCTCACTGTCAGGAAGTTTGGACTACAACTCTTCCTCTGTAGGAGAAATGATTGAAATTGGGTTCAAAGCATCCTGGGAGAGGAACTGAAGAAGGCTAGTTACAATACTAGAAATAAAGCAGTTGTGAGACAGAGCTATATGTGCCACTGCCCATTGCATAATTTCTTCTGCCATGATGAGTTTGAACATTTTGTTTTTGTTTTAAGTTATGATCAACTTGTCATCTGAGTCCAAAGCAGTTCTAAATACTAAATGTAATTTGTTTCAAACATGCCAGGATTAATCGTAATCTGACAAATGTTGGGTGAATTAAATTATTCTTTGTCTATGTACTACTAAAACTCTTTTTTTCCAGTTTCAAGTTTTTTATTAATTTTACAATATTACATTTACATATTTGAAAAGTAGCATGGCGGCTGAGCACAGTAATTCCGTTACATTTGAATATTATCAGTACAAATCTCAAATTATTACAACAAACTAATTCCCTCTCTTTCCCCCATGATATCTACTATCATGTTCAAACCACTACAGTTCTTATTCTATTAATCAAACAAAAAATACCTTTCTAATATTCATCAATAATCTTCAGTTTATACATATCTTAATTAATTTGACATTCCACCTTTTAGACAATAACCTAGTAAGTTTTTCTTAACTTTAATTTGCCATTGATATTTAAGTTTAACGTTTAATCTTTATCATTTCCAGGTTTTAAATGATCCCAATTTCTAAGTCTCCTATCTCACATTTGGAGCTAATAATTTTTTTTTCTTCCTTTCACTTCCTTCCTTTCTTCCTTTCCAGAAAGAGGAAAAAAAATGAAAATAAACCAACATTTATATCACAAACCCATATACAAATTTAATTATTAGTACTTATACTTTTAAGTTTTATTAACCTTTGTCTCAACTCATGACAATATCTTAAATTCAAATCTTAATTATTAGTAGACGTTCAGATTACATTTAATATTTAATTTTTCCAAATTTTAATTAAACACAATTCCTTTATCCCAATTGCTCATACATTCTAATATTTAAAATACACACCTTATATATAACTTCTACCCTCTATCTTACCCATATAATGACAATATAATATTCTTATTTCAACGTATTTCTAGATTTTATATGACCAAAATTTTCTTTATCTCAAATCGTTATAATGTCTTGTGTTCAGAATACATATTCTATCTATTTAGATATATTCTATTTTAGATCTCATATAGATCAGAACCCCAATTTTCAATCTTATTCTAGCTTTTTTCCTCTGCCAGGTCATTTTTTGTATTTTTGCCTTTAAATCATCACAAAAATCTTGTATTGTTGTGGCTATTGTTTGATGTTGATAAGAATGTCCAGTTAATGTTTTCTTAAGAGGACTTGATTTAGCCAGTAGTCTCTTTATTTTTCCAGTTCGATGCAGTTGTCCCGAAGTATTTATCTTCTCTTTCATCTGTTTTTCTTGTTTATCTTCAAATTCCTTCTGGCTTATAAGAAACGCCCTTTCCTTGTTCTCTGTTATCAATTCCTTTTTTGTGTTTTCTATTGTCTGTACGGTATTTGTTGAATATCTAAGTCTTCTGTCATAACATTTGGTTGTTTCACTTTCTCTATAGAATTCTGTATAGATAATTCTTTGATTGAAGTCATAGTTTGAGTTTGTATATCCAGAGCTTGCATACGTAGAGTTTGGATCATTGCTTTTAACATACAAAGAACTTGTTCCTGTAGTTCCTCTGTAGAAGAAATCCTTTCCTGTTCTCCTTCCATTATAATATATTAAACTCAAGAGAAAGAAACTGACAGTCAGAAAGTCCACCAAATAGGGAGCTGAGCTGAATTTTGCAGATGGTGTTTCAAGGTTATTTTTTTATCTTGTCTATTTTCAAAGCTGTCAACAAGTCTCTTAGAGAATAGTAGGTTACGTCTTAGAGTTAGTTGGATCTTTTTAGGGGGTTTTTTTCCACTCTATTTTAAGGGGAAAAAACCCCAAATCTTCAATAGTAATTAGAATAAAAGTCAAGGAAGAAATATATATAGAGAGAGCAGAAAGTTGCAAATCTTATAATCCACCAATTTTAGGAAATAGGATTCCAATTAAGATCTCAGTATTTTTCCAATGTTTTAAACTCCCAAGTGGTTGATAGCTGCTGTTTCTGGAGGGAGGGCTAGAATCCCCCTTCCCTCACTACAGGGGGGAAAGTACTTTAGCAGCTTATGCAGGTAATTAAGTAGTTAGGATGTAAGAGAGGTAAACCTCACCCAGTCCTGTCCACTCTGCTTTGAAGTTGCCAGGTGGTAGTGTGACTTCCAGCTGTTTGCAGCCTAGGGACGAGCCATATTTCTATGGCTGGTCCGCCAGTTTGGAGGGATCGCCTGGTCTGACAGAAGAGTTGCTGCTCTCCCGGGATCCAGAGAAAGCCCCTCCTTGCTGGTCGCCTCTTTGGGGCAACTTTCGGCCCTTTTCAGGGGCCCCCAGCGATGCGAAACTGAACAAAGGAGAGAGAGCAAGTCTCCCAACGGTCCATGGCGGCTGTGTGACGAACCGGAAGTCCTGCTACTAAAACTCTTGTTCCCATAACTTTTAATTGGGCAAAATTGGTGCACCACAGGGCAACAATTTTTGAACCAATATATCTCAGATGGGCCAACTTAGACAATTTGTCCAAAATCTGGGACCCGTGCCTCCCATTGAATTGAAACTGTAAAATTTTATAAAAATTATCACCAAACAGTTTATAACACAATAAAATGTCACAAAACATTTCCTGTGGTCAACTTCTGATGGTTGCTATGCAGTTCAACATGGACTATTTTCAAAGCAGATATATCTGAATATCTCCCTGAATGTTGAAGTCCAGTGAAGGTAGTACATCAGAAGCTCTTCCATTGTTTTTCTTATGTGTCTGTCTCTATTCAGTCCTGTGGGAAGCTGGCAGGAATTCAGTGGAGATTTGGAGGAATCTTATGAGAAAATGCCTCTGGAATGATGAGCCAGTGGGTCACAGGATATCTAGCTTAAGCTGAAAATGATTTCTAGATTTCCCAAGCTCTTTTTCAGTCATACTGTAAGGGTTAGCTTGACATAGCTTGAATTGGGCCATGGAAACAAGTAAAATAAATGTTGCTGTAGTTATTGTCTAAGTTCTCTAGTCATACTTTTTTTTTGCCTCTAGATGGATCTGTCGGAGAAGAGATAACTAATCCTTCTGATAACTGTTATTATATTTTTATCCAGCTTTTTAAAATATTTATATTTTGGTCAACTCAAGAGAGCAAATTACCCATATTTCTACCTCTTATTTTCCCCACAAAAACATTTTCTAAGGCTTAAGAACAGTTTCCAGGCCTTATAGAAACACACCATAGCTTGAGAAAGCAGAATATGTTTTGATTATAAGCTAAAAAATGAGAATATTATTTTTACATATTTTTTCTTCTGGGTTACATTATGGGTGTGGAACAGTTATGAATAAAAAAGAACAATAATCCTATTGCTTTGGTTTATAACTTGCTCTGAGGTCAGCATATTCTCTTGTAAAGAAGTTGAGAGAAGTTTGTTCTCAGTTTGAAGCTGCCATTATGTTAACCGAGAAGGAACTGGAATTTGAAAGAGCTCTGTCAGTCTGTGGGAAAAAAATGCAGTATTCAGTGTTTTATACACAACATATTGTGATAACAATTTCTGTTCAGTTGCTCTTTCTGAATTTCTGAAAAAGGATAACTGCAAAATGTTTGCCGATTTTGATCCAGAGTATTCCATAGATTACTGATAAAAGAGAGTATTTGTAGCTCAAACTTGGAACAGTGGGGTCACTGGTGTTCTCTGAGCTTGGCTATTTTCTTGCAGACATTTCATTGCTGTACTAGGTAACATCAGTGTGCTTTATAGTCACTGTTCATTTAGTGACTGGTTAGCAAGTATTTGCAAATAAAACTGTAATAAACAATAGTAAAAAAAATCATTTTCCAACCAATGCATGCATTTATGACCAACCTTTGCAGGGCACACAACAGGAGCCTTCAGTGTGAAACTGGTCTAGGGTCTGGTCACTTTAGGCAGCAGATGATTCTTACCAACTAATTAAGGTCACAGAGCCAAGCGTGTTAACTTGATGTTAGGGAAAAGCAGCTTAGGAAAAGATAACTTGTTTAGGCAATCTCTCCACCCTGCAACAGGGCAAAAAAAAAAAGGAGGAGAAACAGGTCAAGCACAGAATACTGTATGAGAACATCTGAATGAGACAGCAGCAATTGGTGTTATTTGCTGTGTCTCTATCCCATGTTTGCTTAGCGACCATGTCATTTAATGACCAAGTTGTTGGATCAGAATGTGATTGCTAAACAAGGAGAAGGTGGATTTGGGAATTGTAAGCCAATGGAATCTTCTCTTTTGGCAAGATTTACAGCGGTATAACAGCGGCTCAGTCCAATTATGTCTTGAAAGCTGGTTTAGTGTTCTGCAGGGCATTTCAATATATTTAAACCTCTGTGCTCTTATTATTAGGAATTTTTTTCCAAGAAGTCTGATTGTTCTTTGTTCCTGTTTGGATCTCATAGTAAGAAGAGGCCTAATAATCTGATCGTAGGTAATGTGTCTGGGTTTTATTTATATAATTATTGTCAGTTGGAGAAAGTAGATCAAGAGCCTCTCGGTATGAGAACAAGCCTGTTTTTGCCTTGAGGCCAAGGCCAGCTGATACAAACTCATCTCTTTCAGGGTTAATAATCAATGCAGATAGGTTTTGATATATTTGCTTGGCTAACTTTGTCTGAAATCAAAGTTTCTCTATCATGGAACAAAAGCCATAATGTTCGTTTGATTACTCACTGCAAACTACGCCAGTGTGGTTTGCTTGTAATGTAACTCACTATATTGTTGAATGAGTTTGAGTAAAAGGTAGTGCTGGACTTGTTATGTTGTCAGGTTTTCTAATACTTTCTAATGCTTTAGGGGAAAACATGGGAGCAATGTTTTCACAGGTATCAGAAAGATGCATGAAGAATTTGTGAGAAACTTAACTATATGTGTAAACCATGTACCATAAAAAAGGCATTTATTTCTAAAGTTGAAATGTATTGCATTGACAAAAGACAAATTTTAATTATCTTTCACTCTCTTTTGGTAGGTCGTATGTATGACTATCATGTTCTGGATATGATTGAATTGGGCATTGAGAAGTTTGTTGCCCTCAGAGATATTAAGGTGACATATTCCAAAATATCACCAGTTCCCTTACTGACTTAATTTGTTGGGGGTGTATCTCTTTTCTCTCTGATTTCTGCTTCTAAATTGCTGTTTGATCAGTCTTTTAATACATTAATAAAGGAGAATATTTGTAGCTCAGAGTTGATATGAGTGGTCCTTGGTGTTCTCTGAACTTGCTTGTTTTCTTACAGATGTTCCTTGCTGGCACTGAGGATGTTTGCAAGAAAACAAGCAAGCTCAGAGAACACCAATGACCTCTTTTAATGTATTTTGATCATACTTACTTATTTGTGCCTTTGAGTCAGCCTTGATAACTGCCTGGATTAGTCTCTATAGTTTTCTTGACAAGATTTTGGAAGTGGTTTGACATTGTCTCCTTCCTAGAGCTGAGAGAGCATGATTGGCCTAAAGTCACCCAGCTGACTTCATGCCTAAAGCTGAACTGGAACTCACTGTCTCCCAGTTTCTAACCTGATGCCTTAACCACTATACCAGATAGCTCTGTTTAATTTAATTTAATTTTATACTGAACACTTTTTTGTGTTAACACTTTTAAACTGATACAGAAAAATCAGGGATACTACTTGAAACTCAATTTGACTATAATCTGTGAAAGAATATATCTTTATCCAGGAAGCTTTCCCTGTGGCTTGTTCTCATTTGTACTTCAATGGAATCTGTTTTTGAAACTTGGTGATGGGTATCAGTGAAGAAGCTGTAGTTTGCTACAGTCCAGGTGGCTTGAAACTGTGTAGTCAAGTCCGTCCAGCTGTGATGGGTTACTATTTTTGATTGACACCATCAGCTGCTCTACTTGTTCCAAGAATTCCTGGATATTTAAGCTGTTACTTTTGGCTGACATTCGCAGGGCAGTGTTTACCAGTGGTGCTGTCACCTGATTTAAATAAAAACGTGGAAGATCAAATTTGTTTCAGCAACTTAAAATCTGCTTATATTGAAACTTATTTTTTAACCATAAGGAGGAATTGCTTTTTTTTTTAGACAGTAAGTGTACATGCTACAGAGCAGTGTCTTAGAAGAAACATTCTTCTAATACGATGCCTGCCATTTCTAATACGATGCCTGCCATTTTAAGAGCACATCAAACAATAGTTAACTTTTAAAGTACCTAATTTGTTGGGTTACTGGTTTAATTGCCTTTTTTAATTTAACTGTGTTGCTCACTAAATATGTTGGGTTGTACTTCCCACAATTCTCAGTTAGTACAGACGACAGCTGGGGGTGTAATCCCAACGTATCCAAAAAAAAGGAACATCAGAGCTGCCAGTTAACATTGGCAAGGTCTACCGAGCAATCTGTTCCTCTTGTGAGTGACCTGGTGATGGGTCTTCTGGGACACTTTTTCTCCTTCTCTCTTGGCCCTCTGCCAACCATTTTTGTTCTTTAATTTTTTAATTTTTATAATAGAACAGCAAGTGTCCAGAGGGAACAAAGCCCATGCTGATATTTGCAGGAGATGCTTTTGACCTTGATGAAGAACATAGAAGGTTAAAAAGCCTTCTGATTGGTAAGCAATTTGAGTTAACCTGATGGTGTCATACAGCCCTGTTTCTTAAACTTTTTGCTTTGAGGATCCCACTTTTAAAAATGATGGGGGATCCCCCCCCCAAAGAGCTCCCTTTTTTTGTATGAGGTATATTTATTTATATTTACCATATGAAAAAATATTTTTATTGAATCACGTAAAAATAATAATATTAAATCTAGTTGATATTAACATAAAATATTTTTCATGAAAAAACTATTTTAAAATTAATAAAAATTATAATGAGAAGTTTAATATAATAAATGTAGTATAATAAATGTTTTGCAAATATCTTTAATATCTGGCAAATAATTTTGATTTTTGCAAACCCCGGAGAGGGTCTTACGGGATCCCCGGCATCCTTGGACCACCTTTTAAGGAATGCTCTTGCTCTTTTTTGCCCTTTAGATGTTTTCAGAGGTCCTGTTGTACCCAGCATTCGTCTGGCCGGCTTAGAACATGTTCTGCACTTCACAGCAGTGGATGAAAAGATCTATATGAGAAGTTACAAGTAAGTCTGTGTGGCGGTTGGATATGTGCCACAACGTGCAATCATACACTGACTAGGACTGGAGATGGGGTGCATCTGTAGAGCAGTGTAAGAGAGGCATTTTAGGTGGGAAAAAGGTCTAATTTCACCCTTTCAGGCTGGCTTCCCATGGTATCCCACAGATTACCAAGTATTGCATCGTGTGGTACACCTGCTGTCTGTATGAAAGTGGCTAAAGACCACTAAAATCCTCATCTACTTAGAAGAAACATAATGTTACAGGTATATTAATTGTACTTACAGATTTTATTTTCAAGCTAAACATGTTGATAAAAACTATGGATTCTCAGCACTAGTGAAGTGTATGTACATATGAAACACGTATGCCCACAAGCAAATTCTTTCCCAAAAATGCTCACAAAAGTACCCTCCTTTCAACCAGGAAGTACATTATTATTTCTACAATATTCCTTCAGGTTCAAGCTATCCAGTTGTGATTGGTTTTATTAGTATTGCTCTTCCACTGTGTTAATATTTATTAGCCTTTACTGTGCTAACACAGAGCTTAATATCGCCTACTTTGCAGTAAAATCCCACTGTATTCTACCCTTGAAGGTTTTTCTAGATTTAATTACCTATTTTGGATTGTTATAGACTTAACTGTTAGGTTCATATTACTATTTTCAGAAAATTCGGTGTCTGGGATAGAGTGATTGTTGAATACTGATATTTCTACTTTGCTGTTCTATTTCTGCAAAAAAAAAAAAGACACAAGACCTATTTACAAACTGTTGATTTCAATTTTCCTCTGCTTTGCTATGATATCAGTTCAGGTTTATTATGACCCACATACATATGTCTTAGTTTCTTAATACGCTTTAAATATTAGGGCCACTTGTCTTCTGTGAATATAAAACACATTACTACATACGTACTGAGAGAATTTTTCATACAACATGGTCATATCTGGAATATCCCAAACTATGAGAATTCTTTTTGAATCCAGTATAGAATCCAATCATAAACATTAAGTTTCATGTGATTATGCAACTGTCCAAAGTCTGAGGCATAAAGTTTTACTCTCTCTTGTAAGATAATAGAAAGAGGTTGGAACATAAGATCAGAGTATGTTTACCAATCTTTATAATCTCCCAATAATATCTGACCTTATTATATCATGCTTGGTTGACTAACCATCTCAGTGGAGAGAATAATGAGAAAAGAACAAATCAGATTATATGTATCAGTCTGAAGATTTGGAAACTGCTACCCCTCGTAGGCTGCACGCTATGGGGAAATTACAACTGTTGAAAATGTTTAAATGCTTTAATTAATTTCATGAATGTCCTCAAAATTAATTGTAGTTGTCAATCTACTAAGTGTTAATAAGCAGGAATATAATTCAGGTGCAATAAGAACAGTGTATCTGATAAGGTTATAAAAGGAATTTGTGACGAAAGACAATACAGAGAATACATTCTTTACCTTGTATGAGCTGGTGCATCTCTTTTCAAACTTAGTCATGTCTGATATTTATTAATACAGCTTTGATAGAATGTGGCACTAGATACATGTTTTTAAACAACTGGTATGAGCAGGGGCACTTGGGACTGATGAACCAAGAAGTATATTAATAATTAATATTAATTAATGTATGTTAAAAGTATATTAATTGCAACTAGCTGCTGTTAGGCTGCAGTTGATTGTTGTTTTGTGTGTAATTTCAACAAGGATGGAGAAGAAGTTACTCAGATATCCTGCAACTAATCCATTCCTCTTATGAGATGATTGGGCTACTATTTTGGAAACTAGATTGCACCAAGTCCTTAGTTTTGAAATTAAATATGGATCAAAAATAAACTGATGAACAACTGAATGTCCTACCTCTCTATTGCTGTAATAGTAGATGGGGAGAGTATGCTCAAAATAAAGAGACAGAACTGAATGAGACCAATGGTAAAATGAGTGTACGATGGTGAGGACAGTATCCAGCTTTCTTCTAGACATAGTAGAATGATGCTGAAGTTTTCTTTTTTCTAACCAGCCTTTAGATTTGGAGGCATACAGAAGGAGAAGGAAGAAAGAAAATCTTGTATGGGTTGCAGTGCAAATATAGTCTAGAAATTTGCTTGTCCATCATTAGTTGTAATGTTGTTTTCCAAATGTAGACTCTAAAAGCCAATTACCCAGTCAGATGTTTCAACCAAAAACCCGGCAATTCGTCTTTATCCGATGCTGACCAATTTTGGATCTTCCTTGCCCTTTTCTCCATGATTTCTGCTGTTCTCCCCTTTTTTTCTTTATCTTCTTTATCCAAGCTGCATTCTTGTTATATTTCTGTTATTTTTTCCTACAACTTCAATTTCTATTTTATAACCTCTTTAATAATACTTTTCGGCACTATTTGATCTCATGAAATTGTTCCCTTTAAAAGTTACTTATATAGCCAAAAAAGACATTATAAATTTTATCCTCAAAATACTTTTCTGCAAAATAAGCCAAAGTATGCTATCTCTATGGTAAATGAAGCAGTATTTTCTATCTCACAAAAGTATATGGTCATTATTCCTCATAATGTTTCTCTAGAAAAAATATACAGAGAAAGGACTGCTAATTTTCCTTTGGGAGGCAAAATTTATGGAATATTGTGGGGTGTTTCTTTCTGCTTAGTCCTGATCCCAGAATCTTTTATTCAGTACTTGATTTTAGTAAGTCCATTGATACTATTGATATAGACTTGATATAGCTTTGCAAGTTGGCATGAGGTATTGATATGAACTGCATAGGAGTGCTGAACTGTCTTCGTGCTGAACTGTCTAGAGCAGTGATGACGAACCTTTTAGAGACCGAGTGCTCAAACCGCAACCCAAAACCCACTTATTTATTGCAAAGTGCCAGGGCCGCATCAGCATTGTGGTGCCCTCGTGGAGGGGCAGGGAGGTGCCTCTTTTGAGTGCTGCCTCTGGCACGCAAAAACCTGGGGCGCAAAAATGGGCTACTGTGCTGCAAGGTGCAAAAACGGCTGTGCCGTGGGGTGCAGATACAAGGCGCTGCACCATGCAAGAATGGGGCAGGGCTAGTGAGTATCACGTAGCACGTGCGTGCTCGTGGCCCCGTGCACACATGCATGCATAATGCTTCCCCCTCCCTTTTCTTCCAGTCCACCAATCAACAATGGTTGGTGACCTCTGCTCTACCACCTCTACTCGAGCTCGCTAGTCGGCCGCTTCACCTCGTTTGTGCTGGGCAGGGCTCCTGCTCCGGGTGGCAATGGTGGCCTGATGCACCTGCTGCTGGCGGCAGTGGCTCGTGTGCCAACAGAGAGGACTCTGAGTGCCGCCTCTGGCACGCGTGCCATAGGTTCACCACCACTGGTCCAGAGGAAGATTGTTACAAGGATTCAGAATTTCAGATGAATTAATCAATAAGGTTTTTTTCCCTTGTCCCATTTTCAAGGGTGTTATTGAAAAAGTCTGGTTGTAAAATACCAAGGATTGAACTTGAAGATATGGGACCTTCATTAGATTTGGTGATAAGGAGAACACATTTGGCATCAGATGATCTTTATAAGCTGTCACTAAAGCAACCTAAAGCTCTCAAGGTAAGTAGAAAAATCTTTATACATTTAGGCCAGGAAAATCTGCCCAAGTGCAGAGCTGAAAGTGATATATAATTGAAAAGATTTTTCTGTTTGTGGAACAGAGCAACTTAACTACCCGTGTTTCCCCAAAAATAAGCCTGGGTCTTTTATTTATTTTTGGTCCAAAAGACCCATTAGGGTTTATTTTTGGAGGGTGTCTTATTTTTTTCACCATAAGGCCCAGCCTTGCTGGCGCCCTGCCCCATCCCCCAGGCGACTCAGGTTTCCCTTGGTGGGGGAGGAAGGCTTTGGAAACTGCCTTTTTTCATTTACATTCATCATCAATATTGTAATCCATCCCTTTATTTTTTTTAAAAAAATGATTTGTATTTACCACGACTAGCCTCCTTGATCGCCAATGGGAATGCGCAGTGTGAATTCTGCGCACGAGCTGCGGAAATATAGAAACTTGCACCCTCAAAGCTCAATTCAAATTAGATAAAATAATGAATTAACTAATTAGATTTTAAGTTGTAATGAAAGGGCATTTTCCAGTGGTTATTGGACAAGGATTGCATTTTGAAGAAGTGTCATTCTAGATCAGAAAATGGGCATTGTCTTGTATTTCTAGCCAAAGAAGAAGAAGAATGTCTCTCATGATGTCTTTGGGACAAAATATGGGCGGATTCACATGCAGAAACAGGACCTGGATAAACTGCAGACTAGAAAAATGAAAGGTTTAAAGAAAAGACGGTCTGAAAAGAAAACTGAAGATGGAGGGGATCCAAAGAAACTAAAATTGGAATGAGAAGTTTAGACTGGATATGAATTTGGATCCTATCAGCGAAATGCCATATAAACCTAAATCTTACTTCAAGTAAATTTTACTATTTTGTCTTTTTGAAGATGTTTTTAAACAGTGGAGGATCTTAATAATTTTTTTTAGTTAAGTTTACCTGATCTTTGATATAAATATATCTATAATGGCTTCTGGCCATTATAGGTACTTGCCCTTGCCATAATCTTTTCCCAATCTTTATCATAAAGTATTTAGAATATAAAATACATCGCCAGTTTATTTTTTCAGGAGTTTGGAGTGGATTTGCTCAAAGTTATATAGAGCTAAAGGCTTGTATAGAAATGAAGAATAATTTCCAGAATGTTTTGATCCTATATCCTTTCAATTTGTTGTTGGTTGATTGCTCTGAGTTAAGTCTGTATTCTTATTTATCATTCTTGCTGTTTACCAGTCTGGGTTGTTGTCTTTCCCTATATGTCTAGATTTCAAGTGCCAAAATTCTGAGCAATAGCCGGCCTGGCTGGAAATTTTAAGAGTTAATCCAAAGTTTGGGGAAAACTGGTTATGTAATATATTTGTTTTGTAAATGATAAACTCCAGAGTCCTATCGTTATATCAAGAACTCATTTCTTTTGACTAAGAACAAAATGAAAAGGAATCACGTTAGAAGCCAGTTTTTAAAGAACTTGAAAAATGTGAAGGCACATAGAGTTATAAAGTTAGGAGCAGCAGGTGACTTCTCCCCCTCTAGGTTAATATTTTTGGATTATCGTATGTATTCTTCTTTTAGGGAAAAGCAACAAATCAGCTGCAGGCATTGCAAAATAAAAGAAAGCAAACAATGTACATGCCTATAAACAAACTTATTCATCATGCTATGAAATACCTATGCCCAATTAATATACCGCTAGAAAACCAAAACATCCTTGCTTGGTAAGATTTATTTGAGCAGAGTCCAATTTGTTAGCAAGATAGCTCATCAGCGTCTGTATTCATTTACCTATTTTCTACATACAGTATCCAACCCACACAATCTAGAGCAGTGGTTCTCAACCTTTTTCAGGTTGAGACCCCACGCGTGCACCGGGCCGATCCGCGCATGTGTGGCGCGCGTGACAAAAAAAACAAAATGGCAGACCGCGACGGGCCGATCCGCGCATGCGTGGCGCGTGCGCGACGGGCCGAACAATGCATACACAGCACGCGCGCGACGAAAAAAAACAAAACAAAAAAACAAAATGGCGGACCGTGACGAAAAAAACCAAAAAAACCCACAAAAACAAAATGGCGGACCGCGGTGTCCAGCGACCCCCGCGAAACGGTTGTTCGACCCCAAATGGGGTCGCGACCCATAGGTTGAGAACCGCTGATCTAGAGACTCTTCAGCCTACATAGAGTATAAAAAATATTAAGCAAAGCTTACCAACTCTAAAGAGTAAAACAATACCACCCAAATAGAAAATTGCAAACAATGAAAATAGAAAATGAAGGTGGCATGACAAGATCAAGAGAAGGTTCTCCACAATAACTCTGTCCTTAGAAACCTCCAACATATCAGCAGGCTGTTCCATAGTGCTAACCCTGACCCAGAAAAGCAGTGCCTCCCAGACCTCCCAAAATTGTGGGATCATTTATGGTTTTTCTTTATTTGATCTAATTGGTCATATAGGACATAGGGTGAAACTTTGTTTATTATGGAAGTCCTCTTTTCAAAGTGTTTTCAGATTTGATGCCGATAGTCTCGGAAACAGTTAGAAAAACATTTCAATATCTTGTCCATCTGCAACAGACTTTAACTTAGGGGCAGAGAAAATCCTATTTTATAACCACCACAGCCACTTCTGATTAAAAATCAGTGGTATGATCTTCTGCTGTGTTGAGATGGAACATCTAACTTCTGTGTAAATTTGAGAGTGTTTGTTTAATCAGCTTTCCTGATCCCTTCTTCCCCAAGAGAAAATTGCCTTTGCCCTCTTTGCATTGTAGCTTTTTTTTAATCCCTCAAAGCTTTTAGTCACCAAAAGATGATCCACCTTTGCCTTAAATAATTGCCCTGTCTTAGCAAGGTTGTTTTGGCATTGAGTCAATAAGCTGGAGTTACCCAATAAATAATTCCCAAAAGAGAGATTTGGACTTATTACAGTTAGTCCTCGCTTAACAATAGTAATTGGGATCAGAATTTCGACACTAAACAAGTCAGTCATAATGCGCAAAGTCACACGACATGCCAGCAAGAAGGTCCCAAATGACAGTCACATGAATGCAGGATGCTGTTTTACTGTAATTGTGAACCAGTTACCAAGCACCTGAAATGTGATCACATGACCTTGGAGATGCTACATTGGCAATAAGTACAATATGACAACACTTGGACTGGTGGTAAATATCACTCATTCAGTACCGCTGTAAGTTCAAATGGTCATTGAAAGCATGGACCAGTTGTAGATTTTTTTGAGGAGATTCTCTGTAGAACTTCAAATGGCTGGTTTTTATCTCAAACCTTAGAAAGCCTAAATGGTTCATTAATAATGTTCCACAGTGCTAGTAAAACCACCATAAGCTCTTAATTTGGTAGAAAACTTGAGATGAAATGTCTTCATGAAAGTCTGAAACAGCCATGATTTATTTCAGTTTAGAGTTGTTAGAACATCAGACCCTCATATAAAGGGTGATTCTCACTTAACAAAATAAGGGCAAGGACTGTTCCTTTTTAATAAAGAAGAATTTATGCTACAATCTAAATTGAGCGTTCATCTCATTCTGGGAGTCGGGGGTTGGGGTTAATAAAAAAAGATGGCAAACTAAAAAGCAGCTTCTTTTAGGTACAAACAAGGAGCTATATAATTGATTGCTTGTCTTTTATTTATAACGTGATATACAGTATAAGAGTTCATTCATTTCTCCCTTATTCAGGTTTCAAGTGGAAAGCTGTTCGTTCAAAATCTTTTCCAAATCTATAATTCATTGTTAAAGATAGCTCTTTTTTTCCCATATTTACCTCTTTGAAAATTAGTGTGATTTAATTATTTGGCATACATGTCATAAAAATGAGTGGAAGGTAGTGAGAAATGTGAATACACTTGTCATTTTCTTTTAATCAGTTGCTGCTGGCAATGCTTTAATTATATATATATATATATATATATATATATATTTACTGTTTATGAGGCCCTGAATAACATAATGTTTGAAATTATTTCAGTTTCCACTTGACAGCACGCTATTGAACAAGCTGCTTTTTGTGATGTATGTTGGAGTGATTACTTTCGTCCATTCTTCAGTTTCTTAAAAAAAAAAGTTTGATGCTCCGATAATCATAAAGAGGCCACATGTGGAGATGATAAGTTTTTGTGAGCAGCATTAGATGTGTTTGGTTAATGAAGTCAAATGGAACAGATGTGCTTGTGATAAAAAAACTGAATTTAAATATATTATTATTTAAATACACAGTTAGATTTTCTACCTTGATTTAGACCAAGATGGGAAAAACACAATTTTATTAAAACTGATTTGTCCATTTAAAATTATACATCATGTTTAAACAGTCAGTACATTTAACATGGATACATTGTTATAAAGAAGTAACTCTTTAAAAAGCTAACTAGTCACAATACTAAAGTTTTTCCCACCCAATTTGCTGCTCCTTGTTGATATACACCAGTGTTTCTCAACCTTGACAATTTTAAGGCATGTGGACCTCAACTCCCAGAATTCCACAGCCAGCATTGCTGGCTGTGGAATTCTGGGAGTTGAAGTCCACATGCCTTAAAATTGTCAAGGTTGAGAAACACTGATATACACTGTGGATGTATATCATGAATATCTTCTGATTCACATACTGTATAAATCCACAGAATAGCTTGTTTGGCCAAACACATTGCATGAATTTGTTCATTGTGTTTTGTCACAGTTTATGGCTTAGCATTATATGATAAGTATTGATGTGTGTATGAGACTGCAACGGAGTAATTTTTAAAAGGATCTATGTTAAAGGAATTTTTATTATATTCATACTAAATAGATTTCTGCCGTCTGTTGCTCCTGTGTTTAATATCTCTGAATTACCCAGGGAGTATTTTTTTTATGAAGGGAGATTATCTTCTAACCTAAACGGTTGAAGTCAGAACAACAAATTGCAGTGAGATAATGATACAAATTCTTAGATTTTGGGGGGGACATGGAATTGAGCAGTGGATAGACAGCATTTATTAAAGAGATGCAACGTACTGCTGATTTAAATTTTCAGAAAATGCTATGAAAATGGAAAGACATTAGTGTTGTTCAGAACATAAGTGGAAGTCAGTCATATCTCAGAAGCAAATTTACTTGGTGACCATATTATTTAGCTTTACCATATACAGTGGGGGGGGGAAGTATTTAGTCAGCCACCAATTGTGCAAGTTCTCCCACTTAAAAAGATGAGAGAGGCCTGTAATTGTCATCATAGGAAGACCTCAACAATGAGAGACAAAATGAGAAAACAAATCCAGACAATCACATTTGTCTGATTTGGAAAGAATTTATTTGCAAATTATGGTGGAAAATAAGTATGTGGTCACCTACAAACAAGCAAGATTTCTGGCTCTCACAGACCTGTAACTTTAAGAGGCTCCTCTGTCCTCCACTCATTACCTGTATTAATGGCACCTGGTTGAACTTGTTATCAATATAAAAGACACCTGTCCTCAACCTCAAACAGTCACACTCCAAACTCCACTACGGTGAAGACCAAAGAGCTGTCAAAGGACACCAGAAACAAAATTGTAGACCTGCATCAGGCCGGGAAGACTGAATCTGCAATAGGCAAGCAGCTTGGTGTGAAGAAATCAACTGTGGGAGCAATAATTAGAAGATGGAATACATACAAGACCACTGATAATCTCCCGCGATCTGGGGCTCCACGCAAGATCTCACCCCGTGGGGTCAACATGATCACAAGAACAGTGAGCAAAAATCCCAGAACCACACGGGGGGACCTAGTGAATGACCTGCAGAGAGCTGGGACCAACGTAACAAAGCCAACCATCAGTAACACACTACGCCGCCAAGGACTCAGATCCTGCAGTGCCAGACATGTCCCCCTGCTTAAGCCAGTACATGTCCGGGGCCATCTGAAGTTTGCTAAAGAGCTTTTGGATGATCCAGAAGAGGATTGGGAGAATGTCATATGGTCAGATGAAAACAAAGTAGAACTGTTTGGTAGAAACACAACTGGTCGTGTTTGGAGGAGAGAGAATGCTGAGTTGCAGCCAAAGAACACCATACCTACTGTGAAGTATGGGGGTGGCAACATCATGCTTTGGAGCTGTTTCTCTGCAAAGGGACCAGGATGACTGATCCGTGTACAGGAAAGAATGAATGGGGCCATGTATCGTGAGATTTTGAGTGCAAACCTTCCATCAGCAAGGGCATTGAAGATGAAACGTGGCTGGGTCTTTCAGCATGACAATGATCCCAAACACACCGCCCGGGCAACGAAGGAGTGGCTTCGTAAGAAGTATTTCAAGGTCCTGGAGTCAGTCTCCAGATCTCAACCCCATAGAAAACCTTTGGAGGGAGTTGAAAGTCCGGGTTGCCCAGCGACAGCCCCAAAACATCATTGCTCTAGAGGAGATCTGCATGGAGGAATGGGCCAAACTGCTTAAAACACTTAAACTGTTTAAAAAACACCTCTGCCGGCAGGCCTGGGGCAGTTAACATCTTGCCCCTAGCCAGTGTATGTTTGTTGAATGATTGGTTTTCTTTTAACTTAGGGGTTTTTATATATGTATTTTAACTGGTGATTTCTATTTATGTTGTGAGCCGCCCTGAGTTCTCCGGAATAGGGCGGCATAGAAGTCAAATCAAATAAATAAAATAAATAAATAAGCATACCAGCAACAGTGTGTGCCTCTGTCATTGCCAACAAAGGATATATAACAAAGTATTGAGATGAACTTTTGATATTGACCACATACTTATTTTCCACCATAATTTGCAAATAAATTCTTTACAAATCAGACAAATGTGATTGTCTGGATTTGTTTTCTCATTTTGTCTCTCATAGTTGAGGTCTACCTATGATGACAATTACAGGCCTCTCTCATCTTTTTAAGTGGGAGAACTTGCACAATTGGTGGCTGACTAAATACTTTTTCCCCCCACTGTAGTTATTGTGAATATGTTTTATACCTGTTTTGGTTCATTTATAAACATATGTATATGTAAGAGAGAGCATATTTTGTGTCAAGTATTTGTATGAAAGTAGAAATGAACCTGTATCAGAGATACATTCAGAGTAGGATGTAGAGGCAGAATGACTTGTTCTGGAAGATTTCAGTTTATGCAGCATATGTAAAAATACTAGAATGAAGACTTTTAAGAAGATTTAGCAATAATGGTTTACAGAACAAGAGACCGTTCTCAAAACGTGAAATCTGCAGAACACTGAGTTTCCATGTGAACTGGATGATGCGATAGCACTTAGGTGGAAAAGTACTAGGAAGTATGAGAAGAATAGCAAGCTGAAACTGGCCAAGCCTTGTCAAAAATTATAAAAATAGATGAGAACAGCGTGTACTCTGGGGCCCTCATAGCTTAAAAGCACCTTTTTGCTTGTAGCTGCTGCTGCATAGTTTATAAAATCCATGGACCTGTGCAGTAGAAATAATATTGTGATGTAATAATTGTTCTTATTTTCACTATGTTTTTGTTGTGACAAGGTGTGTGTGTGTGTGTGTGTGTGTGTGTAAAAAAGTATATGGATCATCATCCAGTCTTCCCATCCTTTGTCCCATTGCAACCCAATCACATTGGTATTAACAATTTGTTTGTGTTAATCTATTTTGAGCTGAATAGGCTCATAGTACAAAGGAATAAGTAACGTTGGCTTGGTACTTAATAGCATATTAAGCAGTGATTTGTTTGATATTGGCTTAGTGTGTTGTGTGAACGCACCCATTGTGTCTTGTATGACATCAGTTGTGATTTTGTACTCTATGTGATGTCAAACTTTGGGTTCATCAACAAACAGTCATTAATCTGATCCTATTACAATATGCCTTAACAACATTGCACTAATTTCCTTCACACAGTCCCAGGTATTTTTTCCATGTCGGTGCTTCCACAGCAAAAGGATTTGCCAGTGATATTTGTCCAGGGGATGCTCATTTGGGGGCTCCTTTCATATCCCCGTGAAGTTGCCCACTGAAGTAGTATCCATTAATCTACTCGTGGTCGCCCACTTTCAAACTGCTGGGGCAGCAGGAGCTGGAGTGTGTGACAGGAGCTCACCCCTTCCTGCAGCAGCAATGGGTCTCGAATGCCCAGCATTCTAGCCTCATGAGCCACCATGCTCCTTTTATAATCTATAAGATTTTGGATTTGAGAATATTTGTTCCAAATCATGTAATCCAGTTACAGGGAATGAGTCACTTTTTTTCTCTCATTTCCCCTTGTGATTGAATAGCACGGACTATTTGTTGTCCTGTTCAGATTGTCCTCTTTACAACAGTTTTGTAGTTTACATACGAGCAATTCTAGATCTAACTCCATGGCCAGTTTCCTAAAGCAAGAACTGAGTGGGATTTTAGAAAATGATGAGATCTGTAAATGAATATATACTTGAAAATAGAAGTAGCTAAAAACCCACAGTATGGGAAGAAAGGACTGTTTATTCACAGAACTGTAATTGTGCAGCTGAAATACTACCCTGTGATCTTTGCTAATAGCTATGGAAAGGACCTTTTTGGTCCAAAATGCTGTTTGGAATATAAATGGCAATAAAGCTGTTCCCAGCAGGATGGGACTTGTTCAAGTTATGCTTCAAGTTACTGTCGCTTTGCAGTGCAAGGGGAAGTCTGAAAGCCCTCTTTGTAGCAACAGATCTGATGTGGAATCTATCCAGCTGAGTGGACCAGTCATCAAAGAGAAATACCTGGTTTTTTTTAGAAAAAAAAGATGCAATTTAATTCAACAGCCTGACTTAAGTATTGTATAAATATTTTTTGCACATACAAACCCAAATGACATCTTGGAGCCCCTTCAAATTAAGAATGGTAATTCTTAACAAGGCAGAAGAGAGAAATTGGTATATATGTGAGGATTAACTGTACTAATCTGTTGTCATTTTTTTCTGTATAGTCTTTATTTCTCTTGACCCTATCTATCTGTTGCCTGCCTGCCTGCCATTGAAAGCCAGCCTTCTGACTACCCACCACACAAAAATTTTGCATTGCAGATCTGCAGATAGGAATCTCTGGAGAATTGTGGGTGGGTGGGGTAGAATGAGGAAAGTTTTTTCATTGTCTTCCTCTACTATGCATCTTTACTGTATATTACTGTAGCTTTAAGTTGTAGACCTGGAAAAGATCCTGGGCAAAAATCAGAAGCAGAATTTTATCTCCCTGATGCATTCATAGGACCTGGACTTAAACTCAAGGATAAAGTTGACAAGCTGTATTCTCTTTATTATAATGTCTTGCCGTTGCAGAAGAATCAGATCCTTCTGTACTGTTGAACTGAAAGTGGTTATAGTGCTTTCTTTAGAGTGAAAAGAAGCAAAAAAAAACAACAACACCCCAACATGTCACTTGTGTAGTTTTGAGACCTGACCTACTGCAGGTTTATAGTCCAATATGATGTATTTCTGTTACCCTGGAAAATCTGCATATCTACTCTTTGCTTGGTAGCATTTTTAGAAGTTAGTTTTAAGTTTAAAAATAGTGTTTGACAGATGCTATGTTACCTGACCAGGCTAGGGCTCTCCCTTTCCATTATAGCTCTTCACATAGCTTGTACCTCTGCCTTCCATTCTCATCTTCAATATCTATATGACCATAAAATTATAAATTAATAGTACATTTTCACCCTCCTTCATCAGACAGATACAACTGTGCATAGCAGCCCCCAATTTGATGCCCATGCACACATTGGGATATACCTCTCTGAACCCCTTATCTGGGAATTATACACTATCTGGGGATTCGAAGTATTGTAATCCAGAGATAAGGAAAATACCAGACTGGGGAAGGCAACAATATGAAACAATATTTTGAGAATTCTGAAGAAGACCAAACGCATCAATCTCTGGAATGAGTTTTTCGTTAAAGACTGGAAGGAGTTTAATTGGAACTGAAATACGGTTGGTATAATATATGTAGAATATATTTCTAACTCATCTCTGCACTTGATAGTATCTGTGGTGTGTTAAATAGTCACAGAGGCATTATATGTACTGTGTATATCCAAAAATGCCCTCAATATTTTGCAGCTGTAGATCAATGGAAATAATGCACAGCAAGATTATTAGGGTGAGGAGTTGTAATAATAATAAAGGAAAGAAAACCCATATGTTAAATGAAGAACACTATATCTGCAGAAATGCTTTTCTTCTGCCTTAAATGTTTCTCTCTCTAGAAAACAAATATAATTGAGACTGGGGGAAAAGGCACAGAAGTATAGAAGAATGCAATTTATACATTTCTAAATAAATATAGTTTTAAAGCTAGAAAAAAGCAATCTTCTAAAATGTAGCAATAGCACCTAGACTCATATACTGCTTCGCAGTGCTTTACAGCCCCCTCTAAGCAGTTTACAGAGTCAAAATATTTTCCCCAACAATCTGGGTCCTCATTTTACCGACCCTGGAAGGCTGAGTCAACCCTGAGCCCGTCAGGATCAAAATGCTGGAAGTTGCCAGTCCGCAGAATTAGCCTGCAACACTGTAACTCAAAACACCACCATCACCTTTTTTTTCATTATGGTTAAATGCTTCCTTGTAAAGTTTGTGTCTGGAGAGAATTTACAAGAAATAGCTTTAAATTATAAAATCAAGATACAGAAGACATAAAGAAAATGGAATTGTTCCAAATTGCACAACATGGTTAAGGCCTGAATTCCTGTGGCCTATGACACATTAACTTGTAATGTGGCTGGCCCTTCAGCAGAAAGTAAGAAAATATCATGAATTCAGTAGTGATTCTAAAATGATAAAGCTGACTAATCATGTTTTATATCCTCATTCTGAACTTGTCATTTTATTTCAGACATTGACAAGCAAAACAGATCTTTTGAAAAAGTCCTATATAAGTTGCTAAATATCAATTCAGTTTATATACAGGTAGTCCTCGAGTTACGAATGGAATGGAGTCTGCCCATTCCATTCATAATTCGAGGATTTGTAAGAGTGAATTGCATACCTTGAACATGATCACTCCCTGCTTTCACCCACACATTCGCTAATCAAATGCACAGTTCATTAAGTGCACATGAGGCATCTCAGGGTGGGAAGAGCCATGGGGCTAGGGATGGAACAAGAAACCTTTAAGACCACCCAAGGCCTCCCCCGACCCACTGAGATACCTCATGCTCCCCAAAATTGCTTTCTCCCCTCCCCCATCCTGCCACACCGGGTCACCTTCCAAAGATCTAGCCAGCTGTCTCCAGCCTCTGCCACACAAAATCATGGCGCTCAGAAGCCTCCAGTCTCCCTGAAAAATGTTTGCAAGTTGACGGGAGGCTTTGGGTCAGCAAAATCGCTGCCTCAAAGCATCTGGCCAGCTTGCAAACACTTTGGGCCTCGAGACTGCAAGCTTCTGGGCACTGATTTTGTGGGACTTCAGGCTTCCAGTCTCCATGCAAAATGTGCTTGAGAAAAAGCCTTGCCACCAAGAACAGAGCCCTGGATTGACGTGCATGTCGCTCCCGGCCTCCATTATCAGTGGCAAAAGCCTTTCCTCAGGGCTTTTGCTGACAAGAACGGAGGCCGGGAATGACGTGCACATCAATCCGGGGCTCCATTGTCAGTGGCAAAGGCTTTTTGCAAAGATGGCAAAAGGCTTTACAAATGGAGGGAAGGCTTCGATGTTTCAAACTTTCCCTCCATTTGCAAAGTCTTTTGCTGCAGATCTCATCCAGGCCTTTGTTTTGCAGAGAACAGAGGCCTACAGTACTGTGAGATCACATGCTACTGATCTCGTGATCTTGCAGTACTTTAGGCCTCCATTCTCTGCAAAGGCCTGAAGTAGCGAAACAGGCCAAGAAACAGGCTCTATATCTTTGCAAGGTGAGTATATACAGGCCTAGTGCCTATGGAGATCAGGTGAGGAGGAGGAGGGAATAGCCAGGGTCAATGTTGCAGTGTTTCTGCGGTAATTAGTAAGGGTGAACGATTGCCATGGTGCTGCAACATTCATAATTTCAGGACTTATTCATAAACACTAAGTGGTGCTTATCACGTAACTTCAAATGTTCGCTAAGGGAATGTTCGTAACTCGGGAATTACTTGTACATAGAAACTGACTAGAATAAAATAAGCTATACAATCATATAACAACATAAGGACAATTGTAAGTTTAAAAATTTGGGGCTTAAAAAAAATCTAAGGAGGAATGCAATTTTAATAAGGTAATTAAATGATTATTTAGAATAGTAGGATAGACCCCATTATAATGCTAAAAATCCATGGGGAAAATGTGTAATGAGTGCCATAGAGAAAATGCAGTAACCTAGCATATACTTTTCCATAATGTTTATTACACATAAATATTTGGATTTCGGAGCAATATCCTAATTACCTAATACATATTATGAAAACACATGACAAATAATTAGAGGGCCAGGATGTTTTCTGTTGTTCCCATTCAAATGTTTGCCCTGGCATTCCTTTGATTACAGTCTCATTCCATATTATTCAAACTGGCTCATAAAGTACATCTCAATAACAATATTGTTAATCCTCTCTCCACCCTTCAACCTGACAGGGTTATCTTTGTAGATAATTCCAAGTGTTTTTATTTCTCCAATAAATTAAAACTGTTGACTTAGGATTGTGCTCTCCAGTCATTTAGCTTTGGCTACTGGGAAATGTTTCAAATGCATTCCTTTGCTCATTCTTCACAAAAATTTGCTCTTCCTGTCACATGACCTCATTGCTGCTACTCCCTTATCTCAGAATGGATGTCAAGTCAATCAACAGGCCTATGTTTTTTATTTGACCTACTTTTTAGCTCTAAATCTCTTTAGATTTTTATCTGGGTTCCCTACTGAAATAAGATAGTTATGCTCAAATGTTTATATCTGCCATTGGGAGAAAGAAGTACATCCTAATATGGTCATTTAAAAAAATATTTACTCAGTGTATATAGCTGCCTATCTCAAATGATGGTAAGAAGTTAACAATAACAAAAATAAATAGACAATTGGCTGCTGAGACAGCAACAACAATACGACCACTAATGCAAAATTAGTCCTTGTTTCATGACTGTAAATGATTCTGGTTCAATGGTCACTAAGTGAACTGCGTGACAGGGAGAAAGATTGCTGGTTGCTGTTGTCTCATTCAGACAAAACTTTCTCATACAGTGTCCTGTGCCTGATCCATTTTTCCCCTTATTTATCTCCTCACAGGGTGGAGAGATTGGCTAAACAAGCTGTCTCTTCTGAGTTGGTTTTCTCCACAGCTCAAAGTCTCTAAAATCTCTTAACAAGTGCTAACTTCAACTTAACGAGCTCAGTTCTGTGGCCTTAATTAGTTATTGGGAACCCTTTGTTGCCTGAAACTTACTACACTGAAGGCTATTTTTCTTGTAAATATGTGCATTGATTGAAAAATCATTTTTTTCACCATTTACTATCATCTTTGTGAATGGTCACTATCTGAGGCAGTAGTTAAACCAGGACTACATATATCATACAAATATTTCAGTAAAACCTAATTCACAGGCTCCAGCAAACACTCCAACCCCCAAGCCTGGGAATACAGCTATGTCTTCAGAACCTTGCAAAAAGCCAAGAAGGTCAGGGACAACATGATCTCTGAAGAGGAATGATGTTCCACAAAGAGGTGCTGTAACATAAAAGGCTTTCTTCCTGATTCCCACCAAGGGGCCTTCTTTCCTAGCCTGGACCCATAATATTTCTGAATTGGCCTTCCACAGGGCCTGGGCTATCTTGAAAAGGGTCACTGAATAACTGTGGATGCACTAAAGGGAAAGAAATAGCAATAGCACTTAGACTTCATAGTGTAAATCACTTCATAGTGCTTTACAGCTCTTTCTAAGCGGTTTACAGTCAGCATATTGTCCCCGATAATTTGGGTCCTCATTTTACCAACCTTGGAAGGATGGAAAGCTGAGTCAACCTTGAGCTGGTCAGGACTGAACTCCTGGCAGTGAGCAGAGTCAGCCTGCAATATTGCATTCTAACCACTGCGTCACCACAGATATTTCATTTCCCTTACTACCATAAGGTAGGTTGGAATTGTGGCTCTAGGAAATGTTTGGTTGGGTTCACTCCTTGTCCTCCAGAGGTGCTCTAGGTATCTTTCAGCTGTTTCATCTCCATCAACTGAGGGAAAAGAATTGATATAATCCAATCCAAAGCCCTCACAGTCTTCTTGCTCCAGGCAGCAACCAATGCCTTGGTCAGAATGTAGATCAGATCTTCACAGACAATCCCAATCTCCTCTACCAATCAAATAGTTCCAGTCTCACTGCAGTGGGAGAGAGCATCAGACAACTCCAGGGTCAACAAAAACAATCTGACTATGACTGAGGTGATAGCAGTCTCCCTCCAACTGTAGATCATTACTCCAACAAGAAAACTAAAACTAAATCTAACATATTGTCATTATTATATGTTAGACTATCAATGACCTAAATCCGGTCCTTGATGGCTATGAACTCCCGAATCATCTCTGACTGTCTCTAAGCAAGGCAGGTTGAAGTCTGCAAGGGCAATGAGCCTGTGGAACTCCACTGCCATTGTGGCCACTGTTACAATAGTAAGGCCCAACTGATCCATAAAGCCCAACTTAATAAACAGGGTCTTGCAACCAACTATCTATGGAATTGTGCCTTTGGATACCACCAGAGCATCTTGGATGACATAGCCATCCTCTATCCTTGCCCTGAGTTTTCAGTGGATGCCACACCTGAATCTTGGGTAGACATATCTCCAAGAGGGAATAAACCAGGTCTTGGTGCAAAGTTGTAGGGTAAACTAAAAATCACGGTTCCCAACATGGAGTCTTGGTATTCCATTCGCATAACTTTAGCTAACATGGATGAGGCTGGTGTAGAGCCAAACCACACACATTTCTTGCTTTATTGTAATTTTCTTAGCATAATCCCCAAGCCTTCATTTGGTACTCTTAATTTCTAATGAAGAAACTATATATAAGGTAAACAATCGTGTTGCAAAAGAAATTTCATTATCAGAAGGCAGTATTGTTGCTTTCTCTCCAAACTCCTAAAATAAGATTAATAAGCGTGGAAACAACAAATTGTCTATAATAGCCTATGAAAGGAATACTTTCTCTAATTCATGATGGAGAGTGCTTACATTTTTCAAAAAATATTATAAAGTTGTCAGAATATTAAGCCTTGACTTCATCCTGCCATTCTTTTTGCCTGATAGAATATATGGATCATTCTACTTTTCTGTCAACTGAGATACCTAGAGACTTTTTTTTAAAAAAAAGTTTCCTTAAAACATCCAAGGAATCAGCATTTGTTTAAAGAATGCAAGATATAATTTATTGCAAGCATTCACTTGATCTCCTGAGTCTATACACAATTCTTGTCTGTTTAGTTTATTAGCAACTAGACATTTTCATATCACAGAGTTTGCCCCTGAGAAAAAACTGGCCATACAAACCTACATTATGCAATATCCATTAAATAGAGAGTACAAATAATGTTACAAGGCACTAACTAGAACAATTTAAAGAGGAAAAAAAGAAATTAGGGAAGAGGTTAACAGGCATAAATATACAATCTTCTTTTGATTCGATGAGTTTTAGAAATATTAGGTTGATGCTAGAAGTATTTCCTGATAGGTTGGGGGTGAGTACATAAAATATACAATGTTTATTTGAACATGGTGAACCTTGGTTTGTTTATCTTGTGCATGAAACATATCCAATAGTCCATGTTGGGCACAGCCCAGACAAAATATAATACTTCTAATTAAATCTTTGGTTTCAGTGAACAAGAGTTTAGCACCTGCCCCGTTCTTGGATGAAATCAACAAGTTCTAAAACTACTTAAGCTGATCTGGCAGAGCCACAAGCACTGTTTGGAAATTCATCCTTGAAAATAAACATCAATACTACACAGATATTGAATTGAACAAAATTTTCTGAATAATTTTTCTTACCACATCCTTGCTCAATAAATAGAGCAGAGATTAAGACTGCAGCTTATTCGAAGATCCTCGTGCTGCCTTTGGAACAAAAAGAAGCTGATGGCAGGAAAAAGTTGGGCTTGCATCATTCACTTGTGACTCATCTCCATAACAGTTTAACTTTAAGCAAAGCAAAACAAGAGCATGAGCTGAAGAAAACCTCTTGTTCTTTCTCTTGGAAGGAAGTCTGGCTTCATGCTGCATATGAACCCTAGTAACCTAGAACGTCTTCGAGAAAGTAGTTCAAATCCTTAATTGCTTTGTACCAAATTTAAATGCATTTTTTTAAATAATTCATTTATTTTTACATTTCACATGTGTCACAGAGTAGAGAGAAGAGAGAGAGAGAGAGAGCGGCTATATACACATTTGTCTCCCACTAATTTAATATTCCAGAATGGAGTGGACAAAAGAGCCCACTACCATTAGAGAAAAATGCTGGAAGATAGCCCTTGACTCTTCAGTCTGAGCCCTCCCAGCTTTGTCTGTTTCTAAGAGGTGAGATCTGTATGCATGCCAGGTAACCATACCTGAAGTATCCATCTGCCTTTGGATGAAGGTAGTCTGGCAAGAAGAAAGCAAATTGCAGATCTTTCAATGTACCATTGTTGCTATTTTGTGATGTCAGTCTTTGTAGTTAGTCTGTGCAATCTTCTTGCAACAACTAAGCCAGTGGTCCACTGTTTCTTCAACCTCTTGCATAGCTGGCACTTACTATCTGTTACTGTCTTCTCAATTCTGGCTTTGTATGCATTTGTTCTTAAGACTTGGTCTTGCGCAGTCAGGATTAGCCCCTCTCTTTCTTCAACTTTCCTGTTCTTAGCCTTTGCCAGGTGTTGTTGTTGTTTTTATTGCAAGATCAGCTGGATTTGTCTGTCACAATGAATCGTGAAGTATGATTACTAAACAGCAGTATCTGGAACCAATGAATATAGTAAGCCGAAATAAGGTAGATCAACCAATGGCTTAATGGATGTGTGAATCCCATCTTTGACTCTTCAAATATCTGCACGCCCAAGTCTCTTACAGAGAATGGGAGATTTCTGGAGTAGTTTGAAAGTGTGAGTCAGTGTGTGTGTGTGGGGGGGGATTCATTGTGTTATGGGATATAGGTTATATACTCCAAACCATTTTTATTCTTTTTTAAACCTGTACAGAGAAGGAGGAGGATTCAAAAGCACTTGCAAAAAAGGAGACAAAGGGGAAAAAATCTTTGTAAATATCAGAAACAAGCAAAGACCTTTTAATAATCATGTGGCATTTTTCATTTGAATTATCTGTATTTTTTATTCAGCTTGATAGTTAACTGAAATTAATTTATTTGGTTTAAAACTTTTATTTGAACAGCTTTTACCAAGCTGAGAATGGGCAGTACGGAAATGTTTTCTATATGTTGATTTTACAGCCTCAGCTTCAGAACTGAAACTTCAGATGTATTTCTTGCTCATGCAGCAATAAATATTTTGCAAACAGTGTAGCCTGCAATCCTGTTAATCATGCACCAGACTGAATGAGATACTAACAGAGCTAAAAAAAATTAAATGCAAAGGAAAAAAGGTTATTATACTCAATACAGAGAGCAGGAAAAGCAGATGTATTGTCAGGTACAAATATTTGTATTGGCACTGACTGCATTGCCAACATTATCTGATGGGATGAAGCAATCAGTTGATACATTTGTTCCATGCTGAATATAAGGAAATGCTATCATTCTGTTTATAGAATCACAAAATTTGCAGAAGGACCTAACTACAGAATTTTGGTTGGATGTAATCTTTGTCCTTACTGGGGTGAAATCACTTCAACCCCTAAATGTTTAATAATGATCAAGTCCTTTTTCATTTGTTAATAGGACCATCGGTAAGTCTGATCAATAACAATTTGCACATCATGCTAACTCATTTTGTTAACCATGGATTGTTGAATAAGCCATAATGTCTGGATTCTCACAGCACAATACCCAGCAAACTATGTCATCCCTTCACTTTGTAAAAATAGTTAGTGGTTGGTTGAGAGGTTTAATAGAATAACAGGGATAAAACAGTTAGTGGTTGGTTGAGAGGTTGAAGGTTTAATAGAATAACAGGGATAACAGAGTTGGAAGGGATCTTGGAGGTCTTCTAGTCTAACACCCTCCTCAAGCAGGAGACCCTATACCTTTTCTGGGAAAATGCTTCAATTACTTGACTTTTGCAATGGGAAAAAAGCACCATATAGAAATAATCAATAATAATGTGCTAGATCAGGGGTAGGCAACCTTGGCTCTTTTATGACTCCTGGACTTCAACTCCCAGAGGAATTCTGGGAGCTGAAGTCCATGAGTCATAAAAGAGCCAAAGTTGCCTACCCCTGTGCTAGATCTTAGACTTGGTGAAATGAAGTTGCATTTGACATTCTGTTAGCTGTGCAGCTTATTGAACCAATATGATATTTGTAAACCAGCTTCATATTGTTCCCAAAGTTATAGGCATGCACTTTCCTTCCAGCTGTTGCTCTTGTAAGTTCTAAATTGACATTCAGCCGTAAAAGTTAGCCCCCTGTTCATTTACCCAATTATATATTTATATCTATATACTCACACATACATACAAATACAATCATCCATGTTCTTATTCATTTATATTAAAATATTTGTTTTTAGCCAACTGCATTTCCTTTGCCTCTAACTGTCTAACAGCAGGAGTCCAGCCATTGATTAATAGCAAAGTGGCTCTTACAGAGAGGCATAAATTAATTCTATTTTGGGAAATGCCGTGTCTTGGATTGTTGTATTCCTTGAATAATTGTTTGGGTATTGAATGTTATTTTTCACGTATGTTGAATTAGAATGGAATATTACAGGCATTGTAGCAGTGATATTTAAAATCTGGAAATAAGGCTTTGAACTGTTTACTGTATACTACATATGTCCTAATTGAAGTGATCTGGGGCACTATTTATTTTTATTTTATTTTTATTTTATTCGGATTTGTATGCCGCTCCTCTCCGAAGACTTGGAGCGGCTCACAACATATATATAAAACAATTTAACCTAAATCCGAACAAAAAACATTAAAAATAAAACCCCACACATACTCACCAGTCACACCACAATCAACAATCATCCCCAGGCCTGCCGGCAGAGGTAGGTTTTTAAAGTCTTTCGGAAGGCCGGGAGAGTCGGAGAAACGCGGACTTCAGGAGGCAGTTGGTTCCAGAGGGCGGGCGCCACAACAGAGAAGGCCCTCCCCCTAGGGCCCGCCAGACGACATTGTTTCGCTGACAGGACCTGGAGGAGGCCGACCCTGTGCGCTCTCACCGGTCGTAGAGAAGTATGTGGCAGAAGGCGGTCCCGTAAGTATCCTGGTCCCATGCCATGAAGGGCTTTATAGGTAATAACCAACACCTTGAATTGGGCTCGGAGACCAATAGGCAACCAATGCAGCATGCGGAGAGTTGATGAAATGTGGGCACAACGAGGAAGGCCCACAACTGCTCGCGCAGCTGCATTTTGCACTAATTGTAGTCTCCGAACACTCTTCAAGGGTAGCCCCATGTAGAGAGCGTTGCAGTAGTTGATCCTTGAGGTGACAAGGGCATGTGTGACTGTGAGGAGAGACTCCCGATCCAAGTAAGGACGCAACTGGTGCACCAGGCGAACCTGGGCAAATGCCCCCCTCGCCACTGCCGACAAATGATGATCCAGTGTCAGCTGTGGATCGAGGAGGACTCCCAAGTTGCGAACCTTCTCTGAGGGGTTTATAGATTCACCCCCCAGGGTAATCGAAGGACGGATAGAAGTGTCCTTGGGAGGCATCACCCACAGCCACTCTGTCTTATCGGGGTTGAGCCTTAATCTGTTAACACCCATCCAAACCCTCACAGCCTCCAGACACCGGCACATCACCTCAACCGCTTCACTGATAAAATCCTTAGATGAGAGATCCTAGCTTCCATAGACTAGCCTAAGTATGCTATATATGCAAAGTATGAACTTTGGTTGTGCTTGTGGCATTCTGGCCAAAACATACCAGAACTGATTAGTATTATCCTTATCTTTAGCAGGAACAATGGTATGGACATAACTAAGTCTGGTAATCCAGTATTTGCTTGCTTTATGGTAGTAAAAATCATATATGAAAATCCTCATTGATATGGCTTAGCCATGGTAGACAGTAGAGGTCAACATCAGTGGTGGGATTCAAATATGTGAACAACCGTTATCTGTGTGGATGCCACTTCCGGAAGTCCATTCTGGGCCTGGGCAACAAAAAATTAGCTACCAGTTCTGCCAAAGGGGTGTAAACTGGATGAATCCCACCACTGGTCAACATTCATGAGTGTGCATGATAGCCATAACATCTGACTTCATAATTTGCACTTTAAGAGAAGAAAAATGGTAAATAGCATGAGTTTAAAAATAAAAATGAAGATGTGTCCCTGAAACTAAGATAAAGAATAAGAATATAATATACTTGAATAAAGGTAGTCTAATCTTGTGAATACATAGAGGGAAGGTGTATGTTTCCCTGTGAACATAAGGGCTAACATAAATGTCAGAAACTAATGAAATAATGTTATCTTAGCTGTAGTTGGTGTGTATGAAAATAACAGTCTGTAAGTTGATGACATTTGCAAAAATAGTCACAAAGAGTTAAGTACGATTTAAGATTAAAAGATGGAGAGAAAGTGATTTTGATGGAAATAAATATTGGTTTGAAACTGGGTAGAGATTAAAAAGAAGCTTCCATCAAAATGAGTGGAATTAAAAATAAAAGAGATGGAAGTGAATTGAAATTTAAACTAAAGTGAGAGAATTTAAAATGTACATGAAAAGATAATATGTTAAAAAAAATTAAATGAATACTATAAATGATAATAGCTAAGAAAAAAATGATGAAAAGAAAGTAATCAATTCTGTTAGAATGGTTAAAGAAAAAAAGGTAAGTCTATAGGATTAGTATATTATAATAGGTACCGTATATTATATTATAGTTTTTTATATAATTATGTGAGTATATTAGATAATCCTACAAGGCTATAGGATTAGTATATTAATGTAATTGTATAAATGGCAAAATATAGATATGGTTTACTTGCCAAATGGCTGCTAAAAACATGTGTTTTTTTTTTGTTCCTGATGGAAGAAAGATGTTGTTAATAACTAATACAGAAGTTAACAAAAGTAAATGAAAAACCTACAAGTGATTAGCTTGTTAAGCACTCCTGGGAAGAGCTTGGAAGAATTCTACTTACCTACGTTCATCCTTTGGGGACACGAATGTGCATATTCTTTGGTATGCAAATGAGGAAAACTTAAATGAACTACTGCATATGCTAGATGAATTGTGTGATGTAATAGAAATTATAGATCACAGTTGCAGTATTTAATAAGGAAGATATAGTGCATGAATACAAAAAAGAGTACTCTGTTTGAGAGCCAGTTTGGTCTAGTTAAGGCATTAAGTTAGAAAGCAAGAAACTGTGAGTTCAAGTCCTGCCTTAGCCATGAAACTAGTTGAGTGACCTTGGGCCCATCACTGTCTCTCAGCCCAAACCATCTCAGAGGGTTCTTGCTGTAGGGAAATTAGGAAGGTTGGATATGTTTGCCAGCTTGAGTTATTTGTAAAAATAATAACAATGTAGATGATGATGATGATGATAATGGTGATGATTATGATAATGATAATAATAATAATAAAAATAAAAAATAAAAAAGTTGGAAGGGACTTTGGAGGTCATCTAGTCCAACCCCTTGCTCAGGCAGGAAACCCTATATTAGTGATGGCGAACCTTTTAGAGACAGAGTGTCTAAAGCGAAAAGGATTTATAAAACCCAGCTGAAGGCCTAGGACTGGGGTGACGGAGCACATGCCCACAGAAAGGGCTCTGAGTGCCGCCTCTGGCACCTGTGCCATAGGTTCGCCACCACTGCCCTATACCATTTCAGACAAATAGCTCTCCAGTCTCTTCTTAAAAACTTCCAGTGTTGGAGCATTCACAATTTCTGGAGGCAGGTTGTTCCACTGGTTAATTGGATGGATGGATGGATGGATGGATGGATGGATGGATGGATGGAAGATAGACAGATAGAGAGAGAGAGAGAGAGAGAGAGAGAGAGAGAGAGAGAGAGAGAGAGAGAGAATGCTGAAGTGGTATGTAGCTAGCAAGGTATAATAATCAAGGTGTTGAAGATGGAGATGCAGATATTAGTCCACCTTCATCCACAGAACCTCACTGGGTGACTTTGGGACAGTCATTCTTTGCCAGCCCAATCTATTTTACAATACTATTGTGATGGGAAAGAATAGGAGGAAAAACCAAATAATCTGCCTTGACTTCCTGTAAGAAAAGGTGGGATAAACATCAAATGAATTTATAAACGGGGAAAAGAATGACAGTCCAATTACAAAACAAAGCTATCAAGGAAAAACAAATTACTCAGGAAGAAGTGGAAGACTTTTATTTGGATATTAAATGAAATGCTGCAAACAAGATAGATAAAAATTTTAAGGAACAAAAATGAATGGTGCTGGTATAAACTAGATTTAGCTGTGTTTCCTCTTCTGTTTCTTATCTCATGCCTTTGTTTCCTTATTCGTTTTGTCGTTTTCTATATTTATTTATTTACATTTATTGTATCCGCCCCACTTCAATGGACTCTAGATGGCATACAAAATCCATAAAAAGCTAAAGCAGACAGTCCGGATTAAAACGATCTAAAATGGCACAAATCACACAAAACAAAATACCCCCCCCCAAAATATAACAATACCCAGGCCTCAAATTAAAAGCCAGGTTTGAAGAGCTTTCCAGACTTAAGAGCTTCTGGTACTTTGCATAATACAGTTTACCCCCAAATGGTGTCACAATATGAAGGGGACATTTATTTAGAACAAACTTCTATATCAATCGCCAACATTAGAAGATGCGGAGAGCCCTGGCCCATTGAATTGCCAAGAGTTGGACACAAGTGAATGGATAACAACATCATCATCATCACCTATACCAGAGGGTCTTCAAACTTGACCCTTTTATGACTTGTGGACATGTGTGCGTGCCTGGCTGAGGAATGCTGGGAGTTGAAGTCCACATGTCATAAAAGGGCCAAATTTGAAGACCCCTGATCTATACTAATAATACTAAGACCTTGCAGTTTGCTGGGGTGCTTGCTTTTCTTTATCACCTCCAATACATTTAATTTTACTCTTACATTTATGTCCATTGGTGGTTAGCATCATGTGCATTAAGGCAAGAAGAAGGCCTTTCTATGATCCTTAATGGGATGAATCATAGTCTTTAAAATAATGTTTACTGATCTTTCCAACTTCATAAGCAAATTATTTCACCCATTCAACTGGGGAAGGCAACCAACAGGGAAACATGTGATACAGGGAAACGTAACAGTTGTGTTGTTAGGTTTCAGCTGTGCAATCTGTTCTGGCAGCCCACAGAAGGGTTACATGGGCTGTCCACTTCTCTTTTAAATCAGTTATTTGCTTGGTGTCTGATTCTTATTACCATTAAAAGCAGAGCTCAAAGTCATCTCAGATCTTGGGAATAAGGATTTATGCACAAGGTAATGGAAACTTTAGGAAGAAAATGAATTTATGACTTTCTAGGAAGAGTTTCTAAATAGAAGCAATGTAACACTGTATAAACATGTGTTAATTTATAAAGAGCATATTCAGGGTCTAACAAGTTTTTAACAGATTTACACAATGCAGTGCTTGCTCTTTTATTCAAATTTATTCCTATATTTGCTTACAGGGATATGAGTTGCAGTGCGTAACATATGGCTGGGAGATTTTGCACACTCGATGATTTGCTTGCATGGTGTCCTAGCAGCTGTGTTAGCTTTTAGAAAATCTGAACTAGTCAGCATAAATGAAAATGCACTTTCTTATTAGAGGGCAATCAGTATCAGACATGACTTTTGATAACTGGTAACTGTTCTATAACTTATTAACTATCAATGTAATTAGCAATAACAAATGAATATACTGGCAGGTTTTTATATAAATAAACATTCAGAAAATAGGAGAAATGATGATCAACTATGCATTTAATAAATTATACAGTAGACTTTGGAAATCAATATATAAAGGAATCTGTATAAAAGAATCAGCTGCTTTTTGAAAGAGAACAGCATTAACCCCACAGAAGCAATCAATATTCCAGTCTGAAAGCTAATAGATTTAAGATGTGTCACCATCCTTCCTAAGTCAAGACTGTTTAAAATCTCTTGAGTTTTAGAGAGAGAAAAAAGATTTAAAATTTGCTACAGAGCTTCATATTGTTAACTCTGCCTTACATCTTAAGGAGATATAGAAGATGATTGGATGGATGGATGGATGGAGTCAGTCAGATAGATCTCAATCTACAAATACCCTGTAGAAAAGTACTTTAGCTCTTTATCTCCCATCATGTTTTTAAAATCCTGCTTCAAGCTCCACTGTACTCATTTTGGAAGCAAACCTAGTGGGCCAATTTAAGGCTTATTGGAAAGATCCCCTCAGGAAACTAAACTGGGTCCCTAATCCCTGTCTAGAAATGCATGACTAGTACACCCAGGAGTCACACAATCCTTCTCTAGACATTCAGCCTAAGAGGAATAGTAAGAATGGAGGTAATATTTGGAGGGGACTGAGCCATCAATCATTTTGATAGGAAGGAAGTCATTCCTGGCTTGATTTTCCTTCTTACATAAATAACATGTTCCTTCCTGCCCTAGCAATATTTAACAAACAAAACCAAAAAGCTGTATCTTTGAAATTTATTATAGTTGGCAGCATATGGAAGCGTGCAGCTACTTCAAAAAACTCTGTAATGACATTTTTATGAGTTAAGTGAAAAAGCTACCTTCCACAAAGATCTTAATCACTGCAGTAAAACTGACCCAAGGACTATTGGATACATGCTCCAATAAAGCTGAGTTTTACTGGAGCATGTATCCAATGTTCCTTGGGTCACTTCATGTGACCATGGAGCTGTGTCTCACTGCAGTCCATGAAAATACAACTTCAGAGCAGGTCATTTAAACACTGAGCCTTCAGAGTTTTCTTAAAGGTATGAAGTGATACAATTTGATGGATCTCTACTGAACATGAACAAGAGTGGGGTCACTGCAAAAAAGCCCTTCCCCTTTCACTCACCAATCAAATTGCTTTCAGGCAAACCAAAAAAAGGCCCCAGTGCAAATCTGAATCTGAATCCAGGTTGGTGTGGGGTAAAGCTTTCCATTCTTCATTTTCTATACACGTGTCAGTATTCAGAAGCATCTTTCAAAGTCAGCAAATACTCCGTTGGAAAAAAGAGCAATCAAAATAAATTTATTTTTCAAAATAAATAAATCTGAAAAACCTTTGGGCCAGTCACTGCTCAACAGTGCAGGGTTGTTGTTATGGAAAAAAATCGGAAGAGGAAGTAATATTAACTATGTTCACCACCTTGAATAATTTATAAAAATGACAAGGGCAGGATATAAATAAATAAATAAATAAAACCATACACACATGCTCTTTGCACCCTCCATTAGGTTGGTCCTGTCTCTCTGAGTTTGGCTGGGTCGGCACAATGTACCAAGACATTGAACAGTTAGTGTTGTTTCGTCTTACTACGGCAGTGTTTCTCAACCTTGACAATTTTAAGGCACGTGGACTTCAACTCCCAGAATTCCACAGCCAGCGATGCTGGCTGTGGAATTCTGGGAGTTGAAGTCCACATGCCTTAAAATTGTCAAGGTTGAGAAACACTGTACTACGGGGATAGAACCCCATTTGTTTGAATCATAAGCTATATCTGATAGATCAATGTTAAATGTTAATGAAGCACTCCAATTGTTATATGTAACTATGTTTTAATCCTTATTCATACAGAATCTGGTTTAGGGATTCCTTTTTGTGGGACAGCTTGAGGAATCAGGAGCTCCTCATGAAGGACTAATGCTGCACCTCATCCTGACAACCCGAATCTTCCCTGCTTATTTACATGTTGTTTTTTTGCATCTCCACTCTGAAAATTGAAACAGCCTTAGGTTGTCCCTAAGCATGCCCATTTAAAAGTACTGTAGTTTCTCCTTAAACTGACATTATTCCACCACAGCTTTTAAGATAAATAAAATCTGCAACCCTTTATCTCCTGTTATCTTGGAGGTGAAGTCAGTTAATCTGTTTTGGGTGTACAGACTATAGAATAACAGAGTGGAAGGGACCTTAGAGGTCTTCTAGTCCAACCCCCTGCTCAAGCAGCAGACCCTATACCATTTCAGATAAATGTCTATCCAATCTCTTCTCAAAAACCTCCAGTAATAAAGCACCCACATCTTTTAGAAGCAAGCCATTCCACTGATTGATTATTCTGTCAGGAAATTTCTCCTTAACTCTAGATTAGATCCCTCCTTAATAAGTTTCCACATTTTACTTCTTTTTCTGCCCTCGGCTGCTTTGGAGAATAGGCTGACCTCCTCTTCTCTTTGACAGCCCCTCAGATGTTGGAAGGCTGCTATCATGTCACCCCTAGTCCTTCTCTTTGTTAGATTAGATAAATCCTGTTCCTGTCACTATTCAACATATGTTTTAGCCATCATCCTCTTAATCAGTGTTTCTCAACCTTGACAGTTTTAAGGCATGTGGACTTCAACTCCCAGAATTGCACAGCCAGCTGGCTGTGGAATTCTGGGAGTTGAAGTCCACATGCCTTAAAATTGTCAAAGTTGAGAAACACTGCTCTTAATCATCTTTGTTGCTCTTCTCTGCATTCTTTCTACAGTCTCAGCATCTTTTTTCTATCATGGTAACCAAATTACTGGATGCAGTATTCCTAGTGGGGCCTTACCAAAGCAGTATAAAGTGGTATTAACACTTCAAGTGACCTTGATACTATCTTCCTGTTTATGCAGCCTCTGACTGCAATAGCTTTTTTGGCAGCTGCAGCACACTGCTGGCTCATATCATATTAGAACATAGCCATAGCCATTTTTCAACCATCTCTACAAGAGTTATGTTTCCAGAATTCCTTTTATAACTGTTATCTCCTTTCCCTGTTTCTGATCCCAACTTCAGTCCAGGCTTATGACAACAGAAGAGGATAGCAGACCTTCCCTTATTTTACTTGGGGGAAAAGAGACATATGGCATGCTTCTGTATTAACAATATTGTCAACTGACATCAGTTGCTTTAGATGCAACAGTCTGGAACTTCCTCCAGAAAATAATAAATGATGATGAACTGGATTTTGTTGCTTATCAGTTTGTTTTGCTGAACTAAGAGACCTGGTTGCCCAGTGATGGTTAGTTTCTGTTATTTACACAATCGATGTATTTGTACAATCAGATCATGGTCTGCCTACCACTTCTGCTCAGATATACTGTATTTCTTTTTTTTTTTTTACTTTTTTTACTTTTTTTTTTTTTACCTTGGGAGATGCTCAAATGGTACGTGGAAGGACCATAGGACATATTATCCTAGAGAAACTCAGGTGAAATCTGGAAACAGCACCTCCCTATTCAGGCTGTAATGCCTTGACTGATGGATGTTTTCCCTACTGGCTAATGGGATGTCGTCAAAGGCAGTAGAGAAAAGCAAACACTTTAGTTGTCAGGAGTAGCACATTCACAGATCAGACAATACCATTTGGTAGCTATTTGAAGCAGATATAATGGAGACAAAATAGGGATCAGGTGGCCTTAAGAGATATGGTCAAATAGTATAAACAGAAGTAGGGGGCATGGTGGGCTAGTGGTTAAGACATTGGTCTGTCAACTTCCAGTTGACAGTTCGAGAGCCAAGTACCATGGGACAGGGTGAGCTTCAGTTCTTGCCTCAGATCTTGCCAATCTAGCAGCTCGGAAGCATGCAAATGCAAGTAGAGAAATAAGTACCACTTTGATGGGAAACAGAGTTCTGTGCACCTCAGTATATAGTTATGCTAGCCACATGACCACAGAAATGTCTTCGGAGAACACTGGTTCCCTCGGCTAAAAATGGAAATGAGCAGCACCCTCTAGAACAGGGGTTCTCAACCTTGGCAATTTTAAGACTTGTGGACTTCAACTCCTAGAATTCCTCAGCCAGCAAAGCTGGCTGAGGAATTCTGGGAGTTGAAGTCCACAAGTCTTAAAGTTGCCACTGTTGAGAACCCCTGCTCTAGAATCAGACATGACTGGACAGGGGAAACCTTTACCTTTATCTATTAAACCACAGAAGGAATAATGTTGACTCATTTCATTACTCAGTGTCAGGATTGCGGCTGTAGGGTTTTTTCCTGGTAGGGATTTCATAGCTTGTAAATACCAGATAAAATGCTACTTTTCACCCTGGAGTCAGGGCACATTTTTCAGAATCTATTTGATTTGATTTGTTAAGGCCACCTGATTCCATAGGTTGCTGGGTGCTTATTTATATATAATTAAAACACACTTAAAAACAACAAAACTTCATTGCCCAGACAACATTCAAAGAGACACAGAAGGTGCTCCATTGGCAGCTTAACCCCAGACCCGAGAGCAGAAACAGATCTTAAGGCACTTTTGGAACAGTCAGAAAATGAAAATCAAGTATCTCTGGGAGGATGTTATTCCGGGGGGGGGGCAGAAAAATGGGTCTCTGCTAGATCATTTGAGACTTAGAGCATTGGAAGTTTGCTCTTATCTGGTTTGGTTAAATGTTGCGTATATTGCTAAGGTTACAAACCTGTCTCTAGTGTTATCAGCTACCAACACTCTCCTTTCACTTATTCATCAGCAGTAGCTTTAAGCAAACATTGGGAAGTTCTCTGCTTTTATGGCAGAGAGTAATTAAAGATAACACTGAACCAGAGACCTCTAAAAACAGTTCTGTCTTCACAGAACCTATTAAAGCAATTGCAAGGCAAAACATGGGTGCTTAGATTTTCTCCTTCTTTGTCCTAACAAAGTCCAAATTCACATTAGCAACATGTAGATCTCTACCTGGTGGCTATACTTTGCCTCTAAGGAATGGCTGAGCTAAAAAGTAAACAACAACAAAACAATATCCCACAGATGTATGGAGCGATGTAATGGCTGAATATGTGCCAAGAATTGCACCGAAGTTGGAGATTCACTGGCTCTCATGGCAAAGGCCAGTTCTCTTCTTCAAGCAGCCATCTTCATCCTTAGCTTCAGACTTCTTCATCCTTGGCATTATCTTGTTCCAGGAATGGTTCCAAGAAGTTATGCAACCAACTGAACTTCCAAATAACAGTCCATGACTTTTGTGTGTAGGGTTACAAGGACCCTCATACTATTTTACCCTTTGGCATCCCCAATGGCTCCGCTTTCTCAGATGTTTGCAGCTTTGGTCTTCAGCCATTTATCTAAATTGCCAGATGCACTGCACTTACGTAACTCCAGTATCTTGGTCTACTGCATTAGCCTATCCGATAAACAAGTACCTTTTAAAGAATAATGCATTACATAAAAATGCCACACAAATTAATCCATACTCGGTATAAAACATTAAAAGTACCAGATTCCCAAAATGACATCAAATGGAGGAGCAAATGTTATGCCATAACTCACACTACTTTGCCCCAATTCAAAAACAGTTAGAGAGTATTTTAACTCAGGAAGGAGACAGACATTTATTTTAAGCCTGAAATAAATCTGTTTTTTTTTTAAAGGGACATTCTTTACATGGTTCCTCTCTTTTTGTTTTTTGCGCTCATATTTTTCAATTGGTTGTGGTTTCTGTGAGTTGTTCAATAAAACACAGCTGAAATAGAGCAAAGTCAGCAGAATGTGTGAATCTCTGTCTACTGAAGTTCCCTGGGACAGAAACTTGGTATGGTCCAGTAGCTCATTTCAGTGTGATGGTGATGACAACAATGATGGTGATGATGATGGTGATGTCATAAGTGTTTTTCCTGTATCTCTGTTACTTTAGGACTAGACTAGACTAGACTAGAAACTGGATGGGACCTTGGAGATCTTCTAGTCCAGCCCCCTGCTCAAGCAGGAGAACCTATACCATCTCAGACAAGTGACTGTCTAGCCTCTTCTTAAAAATCTCCAGTGATGGAGTGCCCATGATTTCTGGAGGCAAGCTATTCCACTGGTTAATTATCCTCACTGTCAGGAAGTTTCTCCTTAATTCCAGGTTGCTTCTCTCTTTGCTCAGTTTCTAACCATTGTTTCTCGTCCTTCCCGCTGGTGCTTTGGTGAACCTGACTGCCTCTTCTTTGGGGCAGCCCCTCAAATACTGGAATACTGCTATCGTGTCTCTCCTATTTCTTCTTTTCTTTAGACTAGCCAAACCCAAGTCCTGCAGCTGTTCTAGGAACTATCATAAATCTTGGGCTTCAACTCTATTTTACTTGATAAAGTCCTGCATGATCAAAGGATACATTTCCCCTTCTTGTGTGGAAAGAAAACAGTAATATCAGATGCTCTTTTTATCAGCATCACGTTCCAAGCCAATCCACCTATCTATCATACCTGTGCTGTATGAACAGAAAACGAATGCTGTAATAAGGTATATCTTGTACCAATAATGCTAGGACTGTCCTCTTACATTCCACACAATATCAGCACAAGACCGGCGCTATACATTTTCAGTTTATGTCTTCTATTATTTTGAATTGTATCTTGTCTTGAGGACCCTAATGGACAAAGGTAATTTGTATTTGAAATAAATATACAAATTTGAAATGGTAAAACTAGATCAGGATTTTTACACTTCTAGTTTAAATGAGTTGTCTGCTGAAGCCTGTTTTGACTGATTGGGTGACATCTATGTTTTTTTTTTTAAAAAATAGAAGCATCAAATTGTGATTTCAATTAATTTGTTCTGCATCAAAATTAGAACATAGACTATCAGAGTTAGAAGGGATCTTGGAGGTCTTCTAGTCCAAGCAGACCCCCTAACCCTAACCCTATGCCATTCCAGACAAGTGGCTGGCCAGTCTCGTCTTAAAAGCCTCCAGTGATGGAGCACTCACAACTTCTGAAGACAAGTTGTTCCACTGGTTGATTGTTCTGTCAGAAAAAAAAATATGCTTCACTTTTTCTCTTTATTATTGTGGGCTCATTTGAGAGTTATATTGACTGAATAGAAGGCCATTTTCCACCTGCTTATACTGGTTTTTTTTTTTATTCTGGGCAATTTTAATGCTACTTCAAGAACACAGGAATGCTTATGAATAAATAATATACATTCTAGAAATAAATACTATTTTGTAGCACATAATCTATTGACCTTATAAAAGAAAATACAGCCAAGTCATCTATCAGATATAAATATTTCACTAAAACAAATATAAAGAAAAAACATTAATAAAATTGCTAATTATGAGATTTTTAAAAATCCAATCATATATAAAGTTGGAACAATAATTCAAAGTTGACAATCAACAAATAACATTGTGAAATATATGAAATATTTTGATTTATTTATCATATTTAGGAACAACCCATCTCCCTCACAGAACTATTTTGGGTGGTGTACAATAACATACTAAAAGCATAAAAATAATATATAAAGTACATGTAAACTATTTACATACACGGATGCAACTGATATATACGATTGGCCAAAGGTTGCCATCTCTCAGAGCTTAATTTTTATTGTTTTTAATCTTCTCTAAATTTATAATTAAATTACATGATTTACATTATGTCATATACCAAATATTTATGAGAAGACCAAAAAGTTATTTAGCAATAACTGCAAAAACATAAGGCATGAATGTTTACCTTAGACATAATTTCTTAGGAAATCTTAATCTAATGTCCAGGATCTCCATTTCATTATCTCCATGAACAGGAACACACACACACACAGAGACACAGAGAGAGAGAGAGATACATCAACAATTTATTTAATCACAGTCACAATTTTAGGTGACTTACAAATAGGACTAAATTAGAACAATAAAAAAGGAAGTAATCACAAACAATAATTTCACATTCCATGTTATAGAAAATAACAACATTTACAAAATAATACAGAACATTCTTTGACTAGCCAGAAGCCAAACCACTCAGCCCCAGGGCCTACTAAAAAGCCTGGTCTTATAAGTCTTAAGGGATCTCCAAAAGATGATAGGGTCAGGGCCATATGGACTTCCAGAAGAATGATGTGCCACAGGACAAATCTGGGTATAGAAAGATCCTCCAAGGTCCTGCAAGAGTCCTCTGCTTTCCCAATGGGATCTGGAGCAAAACAACCCTGCCAGATCTTATGAGAAAAGCAGAAAAAAATTCCAGAGAGGGGTAGCCAGTAGGCAACCAGGAAGCCAGAAAGAGCCTTATGGGAGACAATTAGTAGCTTGAATTGCATCCAAAAGTCAACTGTCAACCAGCACAGCTTCTGAAATAGTGATGTTTTAAGAGTGAAATGACATACTCACTGGTGCATTCCATGCCTGCATTCCAAGTGGACTTTAAGGGCAGTCTCATGTAGAGTTGTATTGGGGAGCAGTTGATCTTTTAAATCAAAAGCCAGACTTATGTGCTTGATCACATTCTCACTACCAAACCAACTGGAACTAGAGAGAACTGGTTTGGAACTACTAAACCAGAGAAAAGAACAACTGCTATAGAATAATATTCTCTATCCCCAACCCCAAAAGTGATCCAGAAAGATATGATCAATTTATATTGAAAGTTGTAAAGAGATCAAGCAACACCAGCCAAGTCACCTCAGCCCTGCCCTGTCCCACTAGAAGTCTTCCGTAAGTGTGATTGGTATCATCTTAGACATTCTAATCTAAAGTCTGACAGAAAAGAGTTCAGACAATCTATTTCTTTGAGGATCCTCTAGAGTTGCAGCCCTATCACCTCCCCCAAAGCAGGGAGTTTGGAAACAGGTTGAAAAATCATCTAATGCTGCTGGGTCCTAAGATGGCTTTTTGAAGAAAATATACCTTTTCCTCAAAACCACTTTTTCAAGAAAGCAGTTACACCTCCTCGCTTAAAGATGAATTTACCACAACCTGAACACAACCAATGGCAATCATTTGGGCAGCTTTAACCAACTAGAAGGGACAAACATCTAACAGCCATCTGGCAGCACTTACACCCCCAAAAGATCTTGTCCTTTGTCCCCAGGTACCAGGTACAAAAGCAAAACCCAGCTTCAATTAGCTCTATAGCAACTGACTGACCGAAGCCAAATGGATCTGAGTGGTTGTATTAATCACATGCCTAGAGTATTCCTACAATGGCTCAGTAATTCCTTATCAGGATTACAGGTAGACTTTTTTTAGTAACTGCTCCATTTAGTGATTATTCACAGTTACCACAGTGATGAAAAAAATAACTTTATGACCAATCTTCACATTTATGATCTTCACAGGAAAGATCGTAAAGCAAAGGAAAGCTGAAGTAAGATCATAAGCCCAGTCACAGTTTCACTTAGTTTCACTTAATGATTGAGTTGCTGACCCCAAATGTGCTAAACAAAGATGTGTTCTTCATGCCCCTCCCTCCCTAAAAGGGTTAGTGTTACAGGAACTACTGCTCAGCATTTTGCAAGCTGCAATAAGCTTCCCACCTCCCCTGCTAAAATATTTCTTACACTTCTGTAAACTTTGGGTTGCTCAACAACCACTATGTAAAAGACTACTGAGTGGTGTTCTAAGGGTCACACATGCAAAATCTGTGCTGGACAGAAAGCACAGATTAAAGACTAAAGACTAAGACTAAAACTAATTCCCTTTTTATTAAAAAAAAAAGACTTAATAAGATTACCTCCAATACATTTAAAATTGCTTTATAGTGGAGAAAATAAATCCAAGAAATGAAACGGAAGCTGCACCCTTCCCCCCTACCCCCCCTCCGGTTTTTTGGACATGGCCAGAATCAAACCAGCTCCTCTCTTTGCATAATCCTATCAGCCCACTATTGACTCTCCCCACCTCCCCAGACAATCCCATCTAAACTACATTGTAACAATCTGAGGAACCTTAACCTCCCATCCTCAACCAGCCTGTTGACTTCAACATTCCCCAACTCTGCTGCTCTTCCAGAAGGCCCATTTTGCCTAGCCACAGGATTCCCACCTTGTAGTGCTTTTATATAGAAAAGAACTTATAAAAGAACTACAGGGTGGGAATCCTGTGGCTAGAATGGGCCTTTTTACAAAAATCTGGCTTCCCAATTTTCAGGCCCCTTTCTTGGAAACCATGCACCTAAAGATCAATAAAGCTTGATTCTTTTCAGTGTTGTGCTCTTTCAGATTGACTAATACCTTCTGTATACTAGATTACAATTGGAGGCACTCTGACTTGTGGGTGGGACACCCAAGGCCTTGACATTTGTGCCACCATGTCCTATAGCTACCAGATATCTCTCTTGAAAGAGCACCTGCTGCTGTTTTCTTACTTTAGTGATAACGCTCACCCTGAACATTGGACGTATTTGAAGTGATGTTGATAGACCTTTGATGATTAAGCCCGGGCTCTAGTCCAGAATGCTTTATATTAGAATTAAATATATGATACTTAAAGCATCTTTATAACAAGCCGATATATGGATCCTCTTCTGGATTGATAACTTTGATGGCTGCTTTGTTAAAGAAGAACCATGTGTCAATCTTGGTCAAATTATGTGGTGCACATCTACTAAGTTAGCAATACTTAAATTGTTTCTTTTCTGCTCGCCCCTACCTTTAACTCCTGCCCTTTTGCCCTGTACCTTGGCAAAAGTTTTGTTTCCCTACAGCCCTGCCAATAAATTGTCACTACCTTTGGGGAGGTGGCTGACATCAGAGACACGCACGCACAAAGCCGTCGTCGTGTGTACGGGGGGGGGGGGAAAGATTTCCTTTCTCACGCGACCCCGTCGCAGAACGCGGGGCGAGCAGACCTCTCGCCTGTGGGCGTCAATGTTGCTCCTGCAGCGGAGAAGCATAAGCAGCAGCAGCAGCAATCGCCGTTGTCACCACCCCACCCACCACCCCGTCCAATCGCCTCCCTCGGGTGGTCGTCATCTCCTTTGACTGATGGGCTGCTCGGCGCGCCCGGATAAAAAACCTCACCCCCCCCCCACTTTCTCCCGCTCTCGTCTTTCCTTAGCCACGCGCGCGCTCTGCGCTTTGTCCGGGTTTGCCCACTTGGTTGGCCTCAGGGAGAAAGGCGGGAACCTCAGCGCCCCCTTTAGCCAATGAAGACGTTCGGAGTGTTGAGGGGCCGAAGAAGGCGGGGCGTAGAGCACATCTCTGCTCGAAGGCCACGCCTCCTCGTTGGGCTGCTCCTTCAAAACCACCTGGAAGAGGCTCGCGGGAATGGAACCGCCTTAAGGGCTGGCTCGCTCGCTCGCTCGCGCGACAGGCGGAATAAAGGAAATCTATGCAAATTGAGCTCTGACAGCTTGAGCGGTGTTCACAAGAGCGCAGGGAGAACGTTCTCTTCGCGCCCGCCCGCCCGGCCAAGTTCTGGATCGCGCTCCTGCTTCTTTCTTGACGCGGGGCATGTTTGCAGTGCCTCGGCATTGCTAAGGAGCCAGGAGCGCCAAGCTGTGTAGCCCGGGCCGCCTCGGCGCTTCGCTTCGCGGCGATGTCCCCCGTCAGCGAGGAGGTGGGAGAGGGGAACGCCGTCCCCGCTCCCTCCCCTCCGGAAGACAGTGAGTCGGTGGGCGAGGGGGAGCCGAAAAAGGAGAACGGAGAATGGTGCCCGCAGGAAGCCTCGCTCGCCTTCGGGAACGCAGAAGTTCCCCTGGTGCCTTCTGGGCTCGGGGTGACGCAGGGTCCTCCCGAGAAGGCGGCGGAGCAGGGGGAGCCGCCGCAAGGGCAGCAGGAGACGGCCGAGCCGCCCGAAGGAGGCTGGGGCTGGTTTGTCATGCTGGCCTCCATGTGGTGCAACGGGACTGTCTTCGGGATCCAGAACTCGTGCGGAATCCTCTTCAAGTCCCTGCTGTCGGAATTCGGAGACCCCAACGACAAGCAGCTGATGTTCAGGACAGGTGAGAGGCAAGAGTGGACGCCTGGGGCTTCCCTGCCCAGCTGCTGCCTTTAAAGCAATGAGGCGATGGGTCCCGGGATCCCCCAAAGACGCGCGCGCGTGTGGGTGTGTGGGGGGGTAATGTCCTGGAAATGGGCGTTCTTGAGCACAGCGGAAAGGCGACGAGAAGAAGGGACCGAGCAAGCTTTTTCTCCAACTCGGGGTTGAGGCTTGTAGTCCACAACATCCGGAAAGCCCCAAGTTAAAGCCTGTGGTGGACTGCGCGGCAGCTGGATACCCGCCTCCCAAGTGGGAGTGCTGCAGCTCCGGCCAACAGTGTGCTTCCAACCCCCCCCTCCTCCGATCGGTGCTCTCAGTAGTGTGTGTATGCACAAATGCAAAACGTGCTTTGAAATGTAGCACGGAACATGAAGGCATACCGTTTTTAATTGTTTGCAAGAAAACTGTACTTCTGCCCCCCCCATGTAGTTCTCAGAATCAGCCTGCCTCAAAGATAAGGACATCTTTATCTTCTTTTCTTTTTTTTTTTAGTAACATAAAACTCTGTATCTCTCATATCTATACAGTCATACGGTCTGGGGGCCCAACTGTGAATGTTACTGGTTTTGTTTGGCATCCTGCCTAAAACATTTTCTCTCTGGTATTGTCACCTTGAACTGCCCCCCCCTATTTTTTAGTTGTTTGTATAATGTAGTTGCAAGGAGGGATGCCAGTTGTGATCTGACAGTGGCATGGGGAATTTCCTTTGTAAAAAAAAATAGATCTCTTTTGGTTTTGTGTCACAGGTGGCATAAAGCATCAGCTTTGTGACCTGCAGCTCCCCCTCCCCAATCTAAAAGAATGGAGAAATTGCTCTTTTCACTTGCGTAAGGAAAGAAAAACATTATCCTGGAGGCAAGGATATCCTGGCAAATGCCACCTTGTGTTCTCTAAGGTTACCTGAATTCTACGTGGCTACTCTTAATTGTTAGTTGAGTAAAGCAAGAAGTATGACAGTTCATAAAGCACATACTAGCCACGCAGTATATCATTCTAGGTTGGGTAGGGTTTAGCCTAGTGTGTTGTGCAAACCCAGAAATTTGAGCTAAGTAAGCCACTTAATCATATATTAGTGAGCCTGTAAATATCACCAGTACAACTCAATAATCAAGGTGAAATAATATTTGCTGGGCAAACTTGTGAAATACAAATTTAAAACAACTGCATAGTACTTAAAAATCATGCAATTCTCATAGAAGTAACACTAGAAGAAGGAAAAAAACTGTCAAGGCATGTGAACTTAAAATATATTTAAATTTAAAAATATAGATCTTTTTATTACTTACCCCTTTATTTTAGTCTTTGTTTTGTGGAAATAAAAAACTGATAGAAATTACTAGAATGTAACTTAATTAGAAAAATGTGTTTATAATTCTTTTTGTAAATGACAGTGTTCCCATCCAATTAATTTGAACTTAAAATGATTTTAATTTGTTTAAAAATACAACATTCCAGATCTAGATATGCATAGTTATATGAATTTTCTAAGGAAAGTTTAGTGGCTAGTGAGAATGTGTTTTTTCCTTCAGTAAAAAGTTGAAATTATGTTGACCATCTGTTGATTTCGGTGTAGACTACAATTCTCTATCTGCTTGTGTAAGAGTTCCCATTGAACTCAACAGGATATAGCAACAGCACTTAGACTTATACACCGCTTCACAGTGCTTTACAACCTTCTCTAAGCAGTTTATAGAGACGGCATTTTGCCCCCAACAATTTGGGTCCTCATTTTACTGACCTCGGAAGAATGGAATCTTGAGTCAGTGAGAATCGAACTGCTGACAGTCAGCAATACTGCAGTCTAGCCACTGTGCTACCAGTGCCTATATATTTCCAGATATGTGTAGGATTACATTTTTGGTAACTCACTGCACAGTACATTTTTGGAGGTTGCCACTCCTTTGTACAATGCAAATGTAAGCATTATACAGATTCTTTACCCAACTACCATTTGACTGATTTGGGTTAATATTTCTGTACCTAAAACAATATTAACTAATGTATTTATTTTAATTCCTGATACCACCTTTATCAGATTATTTTGAAAATCAGTTATTAGAGGAAACTGTTGTTGACAGTGGAGGACGGGGGGGGGCTGGTGTTCAATGGTCCATGAGGTTGAGAAGAGTCAGACATGACATAGTGACTGAACAACAAGATTGCATCTTCCTATTATGATTTCAATGACTGCATATGTCTAGTTGAAACTGAGTATGAACTTCATACTCTGGAACCAACTGCCTCCTGAAGTCCGCGTTTCTCCAACTCTCCCGGCCTTCCAGAAAAACCTAAAAACTCATCTTTGCCGGCAAGCCTGGGGATGATTGTAGTTGATTGTTGCATTGAATGTGTGTTTTTTTATTGGTTTTTAGATATCTTGTTTGGGTTTTTATATTGTATTTTCTGTTATATATATGTTGTTAGCCACTCCGAGTCCCCGGAGAGGAGCGTCATACAAACCCAAATAAATAAATAAATAAATGCAAAATACAGGCTATATGATCCCCATTATTTTTGCCCACTGAAAAGAAGTGGTAAACTTTAAATAATTGCTTTGACTTGGACTCAAGGAATATTTCATTATTGTGAAAGTATCTAAGTTAGAAAAGTATGCACTGCTTAAGTAATTTGAAAAGTCTAATATGGCTGCTTAGCTTGGCATTGAATGTAGTAGAAATATAATGACATCATTACATCGTTGTTTCTTGTTGGAATATATTAATCTTTATTTTCAGAAGCAAGTTTTTCTGATGTTTTATGATATATGTACATTGTGTGAATACATTACACATTGTGTAAATACATTATATTAATATAATCTGTCATCTTCTAGCTAAAATAAATTGCACCTTAGGACTGATACAAGCTGAATGAACATAGACAGCATCAAGCATGGGCTGAACATATTCAAATCTCTTGAAGGGACATCGAAAACTATCTTGTTACTCCATACAGTAATAGGGGAAGAGAATGTAGTTTAGTGTGCAGGGACTAGTCCAGTGATGGCGAACCTTTTAGAGACCGAGTGTCCAAACTGCAACCCAAAACCCACTTATGCATCGTCGGGTGCCAGGTGGGTGTGGCCCATTGGGTGGGCGTGGCTGCGGTGGTAACAGCAGACTGGATTGGATTAAAAAGTTCAATCAATCAATTCCAACTTTGCAAGATCTTTTTTTTCCCTGCGAGAAGTTGAAATTGACTGATTGATTGAACCTTTTTTTTGTACACGGCGGAGGCCTAAAGTGAAAAGGTTTTATAAAACCCAGCTGAAGGCCTAGGACTGGGGTGACGGCACGCATGCCCACAGAGAGGGCTCTGAGTGCCGCTTCTCGCACCCGTGCCATAGGTTCGGCACAACTGGACTAGTCTAGGTAGTTATTAGGTGTCAACAATGATTGAAAGGCACAGATTAAAAAAAATAGGGGAGGAGGGGAAACAGTTGGTTTGTCAGGAACAAAGTCAAAGGATGTAAGGAGCAGAAGAGAAATGCCACCAAGCTTCCCTCATTTAAATATATTTATTGCTAAGGTTTTGAAGCTATTTTTCTTATTCAATTTAAGAGGCTGCTTCAAACTAAGGCAAAAATAGACTAGATAGAATCTATTTCCTTTATATAGGACAGGGGTAGGCAACCTTGGCTCTTTTATGACTCGTGGACTTCAGGGAGTTGAAGTCCATGAGTCATAAAAGAGCCAAGGTTGCCTACCTCTGTACTAGGACAACTTGCCATAGCCATCTTGCTCTAGCCAACTCGTCACAGCCAATGTGCTGCAGCCAACTTGTGGCCAACTTTCCATGGGGCAACTCGCCATGGCCAACTTGGCACAGGACAACTCGCTGTAGGACAAGAGTTACACAAGTATCAAAGAAATTGTAGAATAGAATCATTAAAGAAAGGATGCTAAAGGAGGGACAAAATGAAATGTGAATGACAAAAATTAAAATATTATTTTAGATAATTAAATTAAATTATTGAATTGTCCCACATTGAGTTTTCTCATGGTGAGTTGGCCATGGTGAGCTGGCCGCAGTGAGCTGGCAGTGGCAAATTGTCCCATTCCCTGGCAGTGCTGTTTAAACTCATCTGAATCTAACAAGTCTCTCTTTGCCTTCACAGCAGCGGTGGGGGATGGGTGTAAAGTTATATCTTTCTTATAATCAGAAACATTCATACCGAGCATCTTTAGAACTATGCAGAAGAAAAGCTTAGAATAGTAAAAGCCGTTTGGAAAGAAGTGAAAAAATTAGAATACTGTATATAGGAATAATTCCAGTGCTGGGTGTGACGGACTGTTACAAACATGTGGCAAATAAAAGGAGCAACTATGTTTTCTTCAGGCTTGTTTAAAATATGCATTCATTCAGCTTCAGATCCTTCTTGTGGCTCTCACTAAACAACTGCCCCTTTGTTAATTCTCTACTCAAAACCATTCATTTTCATATGTTTTCCAAAATAAGTTGCAGTAAGCTATATGAAATGTATTTGGGGGTCAGGTCCTTAGAGGATAGAGAAATCCTCTGGAATGCTGAAATGACCATCTGATGTAAATAAAAAGAAATTTACAGAATAAAATCTGCTTTAGATTACTTGAAGATACTATAAGCTTGTGTATAAAAGAGATGAATATAATAAAATACTTGTTTTATTAGTGAATATTGAAGTGATTGTTGCTTTCAAAAATGCATTGTTTAGTGACTGCTTTGTTTAATGACCATTTGCAGTTACTATGGTGATGGAAATGTCAGAAATATTAAAGATTTGCTACTTTATTTTTCTAAGAACAAATTAAAAGAATATAAAAGATAAGCCTTAATCAATGTTAATTATTATGAACAAAATATAAAGTTCTATCAGACTTTACTAGATGTTACAAAACTGTTCAGCTTTTAATGAAGTATCACTAGTTCATATTTTTTGACATTTAAGTCTTATTTTGGTAACTGCTCAGCTTTTTTTCAGCTGCAAAGTTGAAAATAAACTCTTTGATTTACAAATAACATTCATGAAATATTGCCAAAAATTATATAAAGAAACAACTTTATATACAACATCTACAACTATTCTATATCAATGTAGAATAGTGAAATCAAATTATGCAAAAATACTAAGAATGCTTAGTAAATGTTTTTAAAAAAGTAACTCAGGAACAATATTTTGACAAACTTTGTAATGAATATATTAACATTTGTATTTGTTCCACCTTGAAAATATCAATGGAGTAATATTAAATTGTGTGTTGTCTAGGTATAAGTATACAGCAATAGCTAAACAGATAAGATCCATGCATTTTATGTATTTCATAAAGGAAGTTTGGATCTTTTAGTGTTTCAAGGCTGATTTTGTTGGATAAATCAGTTATCATCCATTTCTGTATTCCCAAGAGGTCAGAATTGCAGTGGAAAAAGTCAGAGGGCAATCTCTGTGAGGTTGTTTACATTTTCTCTGTGACTTGCTTGATACAATGAACTATATTTACTTTACAAAAATCTGTTCCTAATACTCATTTATGTGCAACATAATGTTGCTTCCCCCTGCTTTTTAAAAAAATAGATAATAGCTATGTTGTGTAGCAGAAAGCTAAATTACCGTAGATATTTTGGAGACAACTATATCTCTAAAAGACAATATTCTTCATGTCAGTTTAAATAAAATCAAAACAGTATAGTGGTGGTAGACTATGGCAGAAGAAACTGTTTCATTTTCACTTGACAGTAGAGCTCATGAGAGGTTTGGGACATTCCAGTTGTGTGGACTTTAGTATTTTAGCAATGACCATACCGAAGAATTCTGAGGAAGAATTCAGACTGAAAGAGATTTTATCATGGAAGAGAATATTTGTAGCTCAGGGTTAAACTGGCTGTTGTTTTCTGATTGTCTGAGTTGGTAGTTCTTTGATTAGGGTATTATTCACTGCTTGATTGTTAGTCTGGTATTAATCCTGGTTATCTGGGTATTGATTGTTGGCAAAGAGGTGTTTTGGTCTTTTTGTTTCCTTTTTAACTTTTCGATAGTTTAAATGTGGTTTATCTCTGTGTCTGTTGATGGCAGACTTCCAGGAATTCCGTTGCACTTTTTGACCAAATATGCCTTTTTTTCCCCATGAGGCAACTAGACTTTCTTGTTTTTCTTTGAAGATGTTTTGCTTCTCATCCAAGAAGCTTCTTTAGCACTGACTGGATGGTCCATCCAGCACCATCCAGTCAGAGCTGAAGAAGCTTCTTGGATGACAAGTGAAACATCTTCAAAGAAAAACAAGAAAGTCCAGTTGCCTTGTGGGAAAAAAAAGCATCTTTGGGACAAGTATTACCTGGATGACTGAGAATCTCCATAGATATTTAGCATTTTTGGACTTAACTTGATCTAGGATGCTCACAGTTTCCCAGTTGAAACTATAGTTAAGTTTGCCATGTGTTGTACAATTAAGGAGTTTTCATCATGTCTTCTCACTGCTAGTTCAAGTTCATGAATGTCTTCTGCCTGTCTGTGCTACATAGTGGTTGTTACAATCCTTGTACTGTATGTTGCAGTTGACTCCTGTAGGTGACATCTTGTGCTATTGGATCTTTCAGCTTATTTAAGATGTTTTGAAGAGTTACAGTCTTATATGCTACAGTAATGCCATGTAGTTGTAATAGTCTGTTGCTTATTTCTCAGATTTTTTGATGTATGGCAGTGTTATCTTTTTCATAGCTTGTGTTGGTTGTGCTGTAGTAGGTTGAATATCAGACACTTTTTTTGATGAAGTTTCATGGGTATCCATTTTGTGGGAAGATGTTGTATAGGTGTTCGGTTTCCATTTCCTGATGTTCAGGCAGTGTGTTTGTGCTCATCTAACTAGAGTTCTTACACAGCTTCTCCGGTGGGAGATTAGATTGTTGTTTTGATAGTGGAGCACTTACCGGTAGCTGCTGTGAGTGGTTTTACGATAAACTTGTGTTTTTAATTTGTCACCATTTCTTCTGCTGTTGAGGAATGTGCTACAAATTGCCAATCATTATTCCTGTAGGAGTAGATAGCCCCATCTTCTGTTCTTTGCATTATCCTGATCTAGAGTTTTCATACCCAGCATCTCCACTGGCCATCCATGTGACCTGGGTTCCCTCCATAAGCAGGATCTTTTTTTTTTCTTTTCTTCCATGCCCTTCGTTTGTTTCAGTTCTCCCTCATGTTTAATTTGCTCTTCAGCATTGGAACGAAAAGCTCCATAGTAACTAAACTCTGGACAAAAGTCCCCAGAGGTGTAACTGTGTATATTCTTGCCACCCCACTATGCTTCTCTTAGCTGAATGCAATCAATTCATTTTCACTAGAACTTTACTTCTGTGAGCCAATCAGCTCAGTTCATCACATCTTCTTAGGGAACAGGATGCTCAGGCAGGGTATGAACAAATTAGCAAAATCTGCTGCTTTCATGGAAATTAACATGGCCACTAAGATAAAACTGTTGCTGAAGATCTGTCCTCTTACTGGAATCCTTCAAAGGTACTAAGCTATTCAAAGTCCCTATTTTAGGGTTTTAAAGTGTGTAGCTTTGTTAAACAAAAGCAAACAAAGTCCTTGACCAAGAGGTATAGGACTTCTGAATGTCAGTTTACAAGCTCAGCACTTTCTGCTGTTTCTTAGTGATAAAGGAGGGTAGGGGACTTCTCCATAAGGGGTTAAGCCTTCAAGCCAGCAGAAACACTCTCTTCCACTATAAAGGGGGAACAGAAACAACATCATCACAGCTTCTCCGTGGGTGTAAGGTTAATTATTTTGTCAGTCTCACTCCATAAAATATTAGATTCGTGGCTTCCTGCAGTTCCAGCATAGAATTCACCCTTCCCTCCCTCATCAGGATTATTTCATCCCATCTGTGAGATGACTAAGTATGATTTGGGCCACCAGCCCCCCCCCGAAGTAATAGCAGATTATGGCTGGTTTGTCATTAGAATGGGAGGAGAAACAGAAGATTGGACCCCTTTCATTTTGTGTGATTTATTTTGCAGACAAATTTGTTTAATTTTTATGGTGATGCTTAAACTCATTGGAATACTGTATATTAAAACAATAAAAAAGCAGATGACTCCTCAGTTCAGCTATATGGACACGTCCAGGTTGTTTTCTTTAGAATAGTATAGAAGTTATTTGCTATTGCCATTTTCTGGGATAGGATGATGATGATCATGATCATCATTTCCAAGCATAGCACACAGCCTTGGAATCTTCTATTAGTCTACCCAAGGTTTCACTAGAGCCAAACTTATTTAGCTTTCTGAACAATGTTGCTTAATTTCTGCCACCTTGCAGTGACGATAGGAATACTGAAATTTGTGAACATTGCCATCCTTCCTTCATATAGAGCTTGCAACCATATTGTATTAGTCCTTTTTATACTGTACTAGGCTTCTATTAGATTCCTACCTTTTCCTACCAGCATTCATTGAAATCTTTAAGAATGTAGGTAGAACATTTGTTCTCACAGTAATCAATGCAATAGTAGTCTTCTGCTTACATTCCCTAGCAAGCGATATTTAAAAGATTATGCCTGCATCGTACCTCTAATTTGTTTGTCTGGCTATCAAATTGCAGAAATGGATCTGGTGGCAAGATATTTTCAAATACCAAAGTGTGGGCTTTCATAAAGAGAGCCAGTCTGGTGTAGTGGTTGAGGTACCAAAGCTAGAAACCAAGAGACTGTGAGTTTTAGTCCAACTGGGCTAGTTATTCTTTCTTAGTCCTGGGAAGCAGGCAATGGGAATCTGCCTCTGGGAAAAAGAAATACCAAGGAAATCTTAGGAACTGATGGTCCTTGTAGCTATATTGTAAACTGTTGCTGTTAATTTGCTTGCTGAATTTTCTGATGCTTCAAGGTTTTAACAATGGGAGAAATTGCACTGCTTTTTTATTTTGGGTTTTTGTTTTTGTTTTGTCTTTAAAATCATCAGGAAAAGATGAATGCAACCAGCATGAAACAATGAATGTGACCAGCTTGTCACATGGTAATCTGGGAAATTTGCCCATTTCTTAAATGAATGCAGTATAGAAATGAAAATGTCTCTGGCTGTTTCTGAATTATTCTATCTCTCTACCTATCTCTCTGCCTATCTACTTATCTACCTATCTCTCCCTGGATTCTTAAAGTGCATCATTATAGCTCCCTGACTTTTTGTATTGAAGATGGCCTAACACTCTGTTTTAAATGAAAAAGATTGCATTATGTTCAAGACTATTGAGCACTTCCTTTTAAAAATTCATTTATTTATACATTCATTCAGTTTCAAGCCCACCCAACTCCACAGAAGCTTTGCATGGCTTACAACTAAAAATTGAAAATATTTATTATGAAAACCATCAGAGGATGGAGAATCCTCCAGTGATGGAGAATCCATGACATTCAGAGGCAGGTTGCTCTTCTTATAGTCAACTAATTCTTTCTCATTTTGAGTTTGAATCTCTCTCTGTCTAGAACAGGGGTAGGCAACCTTGGCTCTTTTATGATTCTTGGACTTCAACTCCCAGAATTCCTGAGCCAGCATGGTCTGGAATAAACATACCCAGTACCTTTGACTGATAGAAACTATTAGAAGTATTACTAGAGAATTAATAAAGAAAAAAATAAATTTATTTTTTATCTGAATGGAAATTACTTTTGAAAATTGACCAAACTTTTGTAGAAATGCACCTGATTTATTAAATTTATGTGTCACTGAAATCCAGAGGGTCTTTTTTTTTTTGTCCTGTTGGATTCACAAAATTGTTTGGTCAACCATAATTTATTATGTGCTAGGGAAAATGTATTGCTTACATCTTTTCTTTTTCTCATGCAGCATATCAAAATATGCTAGAACTTTAAAATTTCTACTAAAAAAGACAATAATTGTAGCAGCCATGGGCATTTGTTGGAAACATAAATAAGATAAATATTATTTTTAGATTTTTTAAATAATTTTTTAAAATTAATTTTATTATATGTGTTCTTATTCATCATTAGATCATGCTCAGTGCATTTTTATATATGTATGTATGTATGTAAGTAGCCTACAATTGGATATTTTACTGTTGCTTACCATATGGCTGTAATAAACTGATTTGATTTAGTAAGCATTTTCTGAAAAAATATTTATACATGACTGTATAATATTGTGATATCTAGCATTCAAATGGTTGATAGTTATTTTCCACACATAGAATCAGTGTTTCTCACGCCTAGGAGGTGGAGAATTTATTTCATTTTTACCATCTTTTCAGCTATATTTGCCATTCTGATATTCAAAATAGTGACTAAAAACATTATTTTAAATAAAATGGTATACAGCAATATAAATAAAACTAAAAAAATTAGCAACCATTTAGTTTGGTTTAAGTTTTAGTTCCTTTTAAATCTCAGTATTGATGTTAATTTTCTCATTTTCTCTTTAAACATTGTGAATCATTTTTGTAACAACTTTAAGTCTATATACAGTAATCTAAATTAAGAAAATAATAGCCAATATTACTATTTCAGCAAACCTCAAATGGTGCTTAAATACATTTCTGGCTTGCAAACGCTTAAACTTTAAGTCTATTCTGTTTCTGTGTATGTGTGTGCGCGCGTGCATATGCACGTGCGTGTGTGCACGCACGTGCTTTTAAGACTACAGTATTCCTTTAGAACAGTGGTTCTCAACCTTTTTAATGCCGCGACCCCCAACTGGTTGTAAGTCGAGGACTACCCAACTGGTCGTAAGTTGAGGACTACCCAACTGGTCGTAAGTCGAGGACTTCCCAACCGGTCGTAAGTTGAGGACTTTCCCTGCCCGGGAGCGCCGCGCATGCGTGGTGCCGCCCCCTACGCCGGCCGAGGCGTAGCTGGCAAGGGGCAGCGACAGCGCAGGGCGACCACCGGCTGGGCCACCAGCTGGCCCAGCCCAAGGGAGGTAAGACACCCGCCGGGCCCCACGTGCGCCCGCCGGCCTCCCACCTCCCACCCTTCGCCCTCTTTTACTTACATTTTTAGTAGTTGCTCAGCAGGGAGGGGTGGAAACTTCTAGACAGCTCGCCTTCGCTGCAGACAACTTGCAGCACCGTTTGCAGACTGGGACTTTTGGCGGGCTCAGCAGGGCAGAGACAGCCTGGACAATTCCTATTGGCTTTTGAAAGCCAATAGAATTAGACTCTATTCAAGAGAGTCTATTCTATTGGCTTTCAAAAGCTAATAGAATAAGAGGAAGTAGCACAGCTAAGGAAAAGGGGAAAAATGGCGGACTGTGTTGTTTGGCGACCCCCGTGAAATGGTCATTCGACCCCAAATGGGGTCACGACCCACAGGTTGAGAACCGCTGCTTTAGAAAATTATCTTGCATTAACCACGGCTGGCCACAAAGAAATGCTTAGCAGATATGTATCAGATTTATCTGGTAAACCCTGGTTTAGAAATTGTGAGCAAAATGATAACCAGTTAAATTGTAGCAAAATAGGCTGGTTATGACTTCCTCTACCACAGCGGTTCTCAACCTTTTTCAGGCTGAGTCCCCACCTGCGCCGCCCATGTGTGGTGTGACCCTGACCTGTGCCGCGCATGCGCGGCACAAACGCCCCAAACCGCGCATGCGTGGTGCGATGGACCGAATCACGCATGTGCAGCACATGCGCGACGGCCCGAACCATGCATGCGCAGCGTGATGGCCCGAACCGCGCATGCACGGCGCGCGCGATGGGCCGAACCGCGCATGCGCGGCGCGACGGCCGAACCACGCATGCGCAGCGCGACATGCCAAATTGCGCATGCGCGGTGCGCACGCGATGTCCGAACCGCACATGTGCGGCGCGATGGGCCGAATCGCGCATGCGCGGCGCGCGCGCGAACGGCCAAGGGGAAATGGGGGAGAAAAATGGGGGGAAAAATGGCGGACTGCCGTGTTTGGCGACCCCCATGAAACAGTTATTCGACCCCAAATGGGGTCGCGACCCACAGGTTGAGAACCACTGCTCTATCAGTTCAAGCTTCTTTCAAGATCAATTCATAACACAAATGTTACAATAAATCCTGAAAGTTACAGAAGCAAGAATCCATGTATCAGTTTCTGGAAAATAATTTGTCTACATTGCATGAAAAATGATATTTCTTCCCCCAAGTCCCATTTGCCTAAGTAAGTTTTCAAAAATGGCTCTGTTTTCAAATTTATTGAATAAATTCTTGGTGTCTATTTTCTATACAATTTGTAAACAATATGGAAATAGTTTGCCATTACCTTCATCTGGGATCTTCTCACGTAGCCAAACCAAATACTCATTGGATCTGAGACTGCTTTGTTTTGGGAAAGATCAAGATTGTTGCCATATGACCTCTCTTCAACTCTTTTTCATACATTACGACCAAACTATTCCTCTCTGTACTAGAGATATACTTTCTTCCTGCTATTATCCTTCCAAAGAATAGAATAAATTTAGTCTTATTTGGATTTGGATTCGGTCTATTCATACACTATTCATCTGTTTCATTATAGCTATCAAACATAATTTGTTATAATTTGATAACAATAACAGCGATCAAAGAGGGACTGGACTTAGTTTGAAACGATTCTAGACTGATCCTTCTTTTTCCCTCTCTCCCTGGCTCTACAGTTCCAAACATGGTCAATTTGGAGGGTTTTTTTTTTCTTTTGGGACCCTTCAGCAATGTGTTCCTCTGTTTTGCTGTGTTCTTTTCAGCTACTTAGTTTATTGTGTTTATTATACTAAGGATATAAGAAGGATACTGTAGAGCTTGAACAAATATAAAAAGGGACAACCAAAATAATAAGGGCGCTAGAATGGCTTCTATACAAAAAATGATATTGGAGAAGGTAATGGGGAGGGCCGAGTCAAAATGTACCGGTAGAAAATCATGTGAAGATATTGCCTGCTTGTTTGTCTATGAGCTGGTTTGTTTGCTTAGAGACATTTCATTCATCATCATTGTGAGTATGAGGTTTGCTGTTTGCATATATAAAGGTGGCTTGCCCTCCCAGGTTTAATGGGGTATGGTTTCTTCCTTAATGGTTCTTGATTATTGTATTGTTTTCTGCCTGACTGGCGTCTAAAACACCATGTATGGCATAAGTAACATTGATATAGATTTTTTTCACCCTCTCTAAAAAGGGGAAATTGTACAGCCTGATTAAAATGGAATCCAAGCGTGTGGTATGTTCCCTGCCTGCAGCAAGAAACAAGATCTTTTAGAAAAGGAAAGAACTTGGTAAACTTGTATAATATAAGCAGAATTTTTGCTATGAACATTTGGTTCATTCTTCAAGAATGTAGTTGAACAGATCTGTCTCCATTTGGACACTACATTACAGAAGAGCTACTTGATGTAACTGCTTAACATTTTAAGGAAGAAAAGAGTTTGTACTTTAACACTTTAATTCCTTCGACAACCATTATGATATTAATTCTGAAATAAAGATAATGTTAAAGGTTGGGGTTAAAAACCACTGCTTGATTAACTGCTTGACTGACTGATTGATTGACTGATTGAATTATAGTCTACCTTTTCTCCTGAGAGCTCAAATCATTTTAAGGGAATAGGGTGTGAGTGGTTTCCCTTACTTTAGATCCAAAACAGCCCTTTGAGATAAATTTACAGTGACCATATTTTCTTGGAAAAAATAAATACAGTGAACAGTGATAACAGTTAATTCTTGTGCAGAAGGCAATGGAATTTACTTATTAATTCTTGTGCAGAACTTAGCTATACCAATGGGCATGGTATTGCTATACCCTTTATGATAGCTTTTCCAGACTTCACAGCCAGCATAATCAAAATTATGGGAGGGCTACTTTGTGGTATACAGGCTCTGTTGAAAAAGCAGACTACTCAATCTCTTTCAGAAAAAAAATTGAATAGGTAGCATAATAAAATATATTTTTAAGTAGATGAAGGCCCCACCCCTAAATGCTCAATTCCATTTTGCCTTTAGTCTTAAAAAGTGTGAAACAGGTAGCTCTCTTTAATGATGGTAATTGGGACCAGACTTTCCATCGGTAAATGACTTAGTCATAAAGTCATAAAGAAGCAACAGTGAGAACTGGACACAGAACCACTGATTGGTTCAAAATTGGGAAAGAAGTCCAGCAAGGCTGTATACTGTCATCCTGCCTATTTAACTTATTTGCAGAGCACATCATGAGAAAGGCAGGGCTAGATGAATCAAAAGTTAGAATTAAGATTGCCGGGAGAAATATCAACAACCTAAGATATGCAGATGATACCACTCTAATGGCAGAAAGTGAAGAGGAACTAAATAGCCTCTTGATATGGGTGAAGATGGAGAGTGCAAAAGTTGGCTTGAAACTCAACATCAAGAAAACCAGAATCATGGCATCCGGCCCTCTCAATTCCTGGCAGATAGATGGGGAAGAAATGGAGGTAGTGACAGATTTTATTTTCCTGGGCTCCAATATCACCGCAGATGGGGACTGCAGCCAAGAAATTAAAAGACACTCCTGGGGAGGAAAGCCATGGCAAATCTAGACAGCACCCTAAAAAGCAGAGACATCACCCTGCCAACAAAAGTATGTATAGTCAAGGCCATGGTTTTCCCAGTTGCAATGTATGGCTGTGAAAGTTGGACCATAAGAAAGGCTGAATGCCAAAGAATTGAGGCCTTTGAACTATGGTGCTGGAGAAAACTCCTGCGAGTCCCTCCTGCATTCAAACTGGTCAGTCCTAGAAGAGATCAACCCCGACTGCTCTTTAGACTGTGATTTCTGACTTCCTGTCGACTTCCTCATCAACTTTGTGGAAAGTTCACAGGGAAAGTTGCAAATTGCAATTATGTGACTGCAGAATGCTGCAGAAATTGGAAATATGGTTCAGTTGCTGAGCACTCAAATCCTGATAACATCCTGCAGGAAGTCTGTGTTAGCCAGAATTTGGGGGAGTGTTTGTAAGTACTACTTGCTCAGTGCTGTCATAAGTTTGAATAGTCACTGAATAACTGCTAACTGAAGACCACCAGTATAATTATGAAAGACCTCATATTGTTGTGATTCTAAGGTGCCAAATATTTACCTCTTTTACACCATTCGTTTTCTCTAAATTACTTTTTACATTTGAGTCTAATGAGGTTTAGAATCTTAATGGTTTAAAAGTGTACCCTTAGAATGCAGTCTATTAATTGAGTTTTCTGTAGTTCATGGGGATTGATTGTTAAAATTTATAAACAGCATCATTCCAGAGTTTCGGCTCATTAGCATGCAGCTGGATGTGAGGGACAGAGCCCTGCTTCCCTTCTATTTAAAGCTGTGGAAGAATAGTAATCTGGAAGAGAGCAGTTGGGAGGCAAAGGCATCTGGTGCCTTTTGCTGCCTCCCAAAATGTAGCAGCAAAACTTTTGACTCTGGATGGATAGTGTAAGGTTTTTTATTTTTTTTTGTTAACCCTTTTTAAGTTCCCAGAGTATAGTTATTTTGAATTTAAAATCCACTGTCCCCACAAAACTTTTTTTAAAAATTAAGAGTGTTTGGCTCTACCCACAGTGACTTCATTGTATAACCCCTTGGAGCTGAAACTATTTGCAATGAGTTATTCAGCCCTGGCTTCAAAAAAATTGTCCATCTGTCCCCAACCTTTTGGGCACCAGGGACCAGTTCCATGGAGAGAGGTTTTTCTGCGGACCGGAGGGGACGTGGTTTTGTATGCTGCCTGCATCCGGTGGATAGGGCTTTGTTTCTGCGGACCGGTTGCTGGCATGCCGCAGCCCGGTACTGGTCCATGGACTGGAGGTTGGGGACCCCTGCTCTAAAACAGCTGAATCTTAATACCACTGCAGAACATTGATAAGGGTGACGGACCAGCTGTTCCAAAGTAGAAGACCTACCATAGGTAAGATTTGCCTGTGGGTCTTTGAAGATGATCTGATGGGCAGATTCCATTTGGAGTAGGCAAGTCTTGCAGTTATGCATGTTGAATGCCATAAAAGGTTTTAAAACTCATTACCATGCTCTTGAATTACAGTTAATTCAGTAACTATAATCAGCATTAGTTGATAAAGATTATCTCTAAAGTTTTATTAAGTATTTACTAAGTATTTTCTCTTTCAAAAAAGGTATAAAGAATTCTGTTTGGTTTGTAAATAATTACTTCATCATCCATAGTTTTAACCTAATTTTGCAACGTGAGTTCAAGTATAATATATTGGAATGGATTGCGAATTTCAGCTCAGCTCACACAGTCTTTTTTATAAACTACAAGTAGTCCTTGCTTATTGACAATTTGTTCAGCAACCATTCAAAGGTACATTTGCACTGAAAAAGAAATTTATGACTAGTCCTTGGATTTATGGCTGTCACAGTGTACCCGTGGTCAAGGATCACCATTTGTGATCTTCACAGCTTGCTTTTTACCGAAGAGACAGATTAAAAACAACTTAAGGGTGATAATGGACGTATTAGAATATTATGAACTGCACCCAGGGAAACAATTAGCATTAGTGTTTTTGGATGCTCAAAAAGCATTTGATAATGTTTCTTGGCAATTCATGATTCAACAATTACAAATAATGGATTTTGGAAATTTTTTTATAAATATGATAAAAACAATTTATAGTAATCAGACAGCAAAAGTGATAGTAAATGGAGATTATACTGAGAGTTTTGAGATAAAAAAAGGTACGAGACAAGGATGTCCACTATCTCCTTTATTATTCATTTTTACTTTGGAAGTATTAAATAGAAGGATAAGGCAAGATATAGAAATTAAAGGATTGGAAGTAAAAGATGAAACATATAAACTACAAGCATTTGCTGATGATTTAGTATTTATTCTGGAAGAACCTTTAGAAATGATTCCTAAACTATGGGGAAAGATAGAAGAATATGGAGAAGTGGCAGGATTAAAAATAAATAAAGATAAGACTAAAGTAATAGTAAAGAATCTTACAGATAAACAAAAAAAGACAAATATTAGAGAAAACAGAGGTACAAATAGTGAAAAAAGTCAAATATTTAGGTATTTACCTTTCAGCTAGATGTTCGTCAATTAAAGAAGATAATTACATAAGATAATTGAAGCAAATAAAATCGGATCTAGAAAGATGGAGAAATCTCCAATTATCAATATTAGGAAGAATGAATGTGCTGCCAAAGGTTTTATTTTTATTTCAAACAATTCCGATAAAACTTGAGAAATTTTTTTTTCAAAATTTAAATTCATTGGTTTCGAATTTTATTTGGCAGGGGAAATACAGCTAGAATTAAAATGAAAACATTACAAGATGCTAAGAAGAATGGAGGTTTTGGATTGCCGGAATGGACATTGTATTATCAAGCCTCGGTGTTAACTTGGGTGAAAGAGTGGATAACACTTAGAAATAAAAGGTTATTGTATTTAGAAGGACATGATTTACAATTGGGGTGGCATGCTTTTTTATGGTATGGGAAAAACAAAATTCATAAATATTTTCAAAATCATGTTGTAAGAAATGCTTTATTAATAATATGGGAAAAAATTAAAGCTAAAATATATACTAAAATCCCAGGGTGGTTGTCAACGATGGAGGCATTTATACATCCGAATCTAGTGGACTTTGAGAAAATATGGACATATAAAGATATTTTAGATACTCATGGAAAATTAAAACCCAAACAAGAATTGGAAAATTTAGGAATTAAATTATCTTGGTGGGCACATTTACAGATATTAAATAGATATGAAAAAGATGTAAAAATGTATGGATTTTATAAAGATCAAAATGGGTTTGATAAGATTTTGTTGACCTCAGATGAGAAATTGATTAAGAAAATGTATAACTTTTTGTTAATTTTAGATATGGAAAGTGAACAAGTGAAAGAAACAATGACAAGATGGGCAAAAAATTTTGGTTATAACATAGAATTAGAAAAATGGCAAATGTTATGGGAGAGAAATTATAAATTGACAATGTCAACTTCATATAAAGAAAATCTGTATAAAATGTTTTATAGATGGCACCTTCCACCAGCAAGATTAGCAAAAATGTTTAAAAATATGTCAGATAGATGTTGGAAATGTAAGCATAATACAGGCACGTATTATCATATTTGGTGGACATGCGAGAAGGCAAAGCTTTATTGGAAAAATATACATATGTGGTTAGAAAAAATATTGGATGAACAAGTGGACTTTAAACCTGAACTCTTTTTATTAGGCATTATGCCTGAAAAGACTAATAAGCAGAAACTATACCTAATTCTACATATCACCACAGCAGCAAGAATAATTTTTGCACAATATTGGAAAAATGAAGCTTTGCCACAAGAGGAAGAAATAATCAGGAAGATCTTGGAATGTGCAGAAATGGACAGATTAACCATGAGACTAAAAGACAAAGAAGATACAGACCATTATCAAATTTGGAACTTATTTTATACTTGGTTAGAGAAAAGAAGCAAGGATTAGGAATTGAATATGTATTAGTTTAGCAAATTTCAGACAACTTGTTGATTGGAAAATTTACATATATGGGGGGGGAAATAAAAACTAATAAAAAAGATTGGAAAAAAAAGAAATTTATGACTAGTCCTTGAATTTACGGCTGTCACAGTGTACCCGTGGTCAAGGATCACCATTTGTGATCTTCACAGCTTGCTTCCAACAAGCAAAGTCAGTGGGAAAGCTAACAGGAAGTCTCAGGTTGTGGTCACATTACTTCATTCTTACTGACTGAGGTGATTTGCTTAATGGTAGCAGCTGGAACTAACATCATAAGCTGGGTATCACATGATATTTTACATTATGACTGCATTGCTTAGTGACAGGATTACTGTAGAAGATTAGCAGACTGAGCCTGAAAGCGGGGTCAAAGGTGCCATCAATTTGGAGTCGTTATATTCTCACAAGAGACCAATGACCCTGTGAATTCCATTGACCCTTATCTAGTGCCAATTGGTTTGACAGTTAGTAGATCAGATTCTTGTGTGTCGGTAATATGTAATGAACATTTTTTTAAAAATTCTTTTATTGAAACAATCAACATCAAACATAAGATCGTATTAGAAAGCAATCATCATATAACCTGCAATACAACACTAAGGATTAGACTTTGTGAACGTCTGGTTTAGTAAACATTCCTCTTATATATGTTCTAACTACTGTTTCTAGTCTATCACATATTGTTCATTCGAGCTTCAGAAGTAAATTCTCTCAGTAGTAGTGCAATCTTTTATGATCCCTAGCAAAAGATCCTGAGGTAGAAATTCAGTAACCTGAGGTAGAAATTCAGTATGCTTTTCCAATATTCAATCAATCAACATTAAACATAGGATCATATTAAGAAGCTGTCCTCATAAAACCTGAAAATACAGCATGAGGTATTAGTCTTTGTAAATGTCTGGTTCCTGATTACTTGCACCTAACAATTGCTGGTCCCAACTGCAATCAGTAAGTGAGAAATACTTGTAGTTCTAATCTATAAAATGCAAAACTATATGATTTCTAATCAACTTCTAGTAAAATCACATTAAACCTCTTTTTCATGTAAGTTATATTTCCTACGGTCATTCAATTTGCACAATCAGGAAATAAGTTCGATATGTTGGTCTTTGTGTGTGTGTATGTGTGAGTGTGTGTGTATTGTGTATGAAACATTGTGTGTGAAGGAAAAATATGAAAAGCATTTATCTCTTACAGATTAATTAAACAAGAAGCATCTTGTTAAGATATTTTAATATCAAGTTATAATTATTTATAAAAACAACTAAATCAGCAAAAAAAATTCTATAAATAGTTCTGCTAAACATGCAGTCTCAGTTTCTAAATTATCCTCCAGAAGAGTCTCTGAGAAGTACAATGCCTGTTGATATATGGACAGAAAAGGTATTCAGATTATTGTAATTGATTAAGGATCTTTCCAATCTCTGCAGTATCAGTCTTTGTGAAAGTAGGAAAATTATACAATATCCATTTTTATTCTCAAGAAATTATTTCTGTCTTTTCAAAATCTCATTAAAAAAGATATGGAAAACAAATACTTTCAAATGATGGTTTATCTGTGTACTTACATATGCATGTAGAATAATTTATATATCTCCCACTTCCAAGATTCAGAGTGCTTTTCAATACATTTTTATAATATAGCTTTATAAGTATTCACAAATTTATATAAAACATGTCTATACCAGTTCCTATCTTTTAAAATGTTAAACTTCAAGTCCGCTTGAGGTTTTCCCAAATGCAAATTAATATTCGCCTGCCAGATTTTGTTCCATGCTACCTGAAAACCGGAATAAACATTACACTGCATATTCTCAAACCTGCCATGCTAAATATATTCTAATTTTTAATCTTTTCTACAGCATTGGTGAATTCTTTGTCGATGGGGATGATTTTCTTCTGTTCTCCCATTGTCAGTGTATTTACCAACATGTTTGGTTGCCGAAAAGTAGCTGTAGTAGGAGCAGCTGTGGCTTTCATTGGGCTCCTTTCAAGCTCCTTTGTACGGTAAGAACAGTAATTTTCACTGACTTTTCAAAATGCAACTGGCCTCTAGCAGTATATTTGGGGCACCCCTTTGAGAACTCTAATATTTCTTCTGCTGCACCTCCCACCTTCCTATCATTAGATGATGATCTTAAGGGGGTTCTAAAGTGTTAGGATAATACTTCAAATATGATATTTTGACTAAAATTGTGTCATATTTAAAGTATTATCCTAGCACTTTAGAACCCAACAGCACTCTTAAGATCGCAAACTGTTTTGGCTGCCTTTTTGTCATCAAACATGATTTAAGGAGCCATTTCTGAGGTAAAATGGGCTTCTGTGTAAATGAATCTTTTCCCATGTTGCTCCATGTTATTTTTGTATTAAAAGTAGGAAACATCTTACTGCAGGGATTATTGTATATTCAAGAAAATTGTGAGATTTTTGCATGGACTGCTCTTACTGCCTATTTGTCAATGTTTTGAGGCAAACAGATTCCACAATCACAGGAACTCTGTTTTATGGATGTAGTGTATAAGAGCAGAATCTTGAAAGCTTGACAGTTTCTCTCTTTCTCCCCTGAACCTCATACTTAAGCAAATCAAAGCCAGACAGTCTTGAGTTTCTTTGTCACACTTTCTTCTCTTTTAGGACTAACTGCCCTTGCTTTTCTTCTTCAAGGTTACCTCCATATGTCTCTACACCATTCGTTCAAGACAAAATCATTTAGATCTCCCTTTTCAAATTTGAAAAGATTGTTCAGAGTAATTTGTAAAATGGCATGGGATTGCAAAATTGTGTACAGTAGTGGGAATAATCTATTTTGCATCCCTGCATCATTAATGGCGCATCTAGTAACACTTTATATCCCATCTGAATGCTTAGTAGAGGTATTTTCTCGTATCTATTTAGTTAATCACTTCTGGAAATGCAATGATTGTGTGGCTTTGCTTTCAGCTTCATTTACCAGTTCCAGTAGCTGGAAATGGTTTCTATTCATGAGTTTCAATCATGCTGTGAAGCTTCCCTTGACACTTCCAGTAAGCTAATGAAATTTTCAGAAGATGCCTTTTTTATATGGCCATAGAAGAGATAAACAGTACATTTATCAAATGATACAGATTGATTTCAAAAATGGGATATGCATAAGATGATCCATTGAGGTGCAAGAAAGAATAGAATGTCTATATTTATCTCATCCTTTTAAAATATATATTTGGGCGTATATTTTATAATGTGCATAATATATTACAATATTACTGCATGGATGTAATTTATAAATAAATAATATATCTAGTGAGGATGCTCATTTTTTTAACTTATAAGTGTATGCAATCAAAAGTTTGGAGACTGCAAACTTGAAAGATAAAAATAAAATTCAGTTTGATTTAATCTTCATAAATTATAAAAATTGGATGAAAATAACAAAATAAAATATAGCATACACTGTGTTAGTGTTCTTCTCTTAGGAAATAGGAGCCAAATGATCTAGTATATGATGGCAATAGAACCTGAATATGAATCAACAGTGTGATATGACTGCAGAAAAGGTCAACTGTATTTTTAGGCTGTAACAGAATTATAATTTCCATATCACAAGAAATATTTTTCTTCATTACGCAAACCATGTGGAAAACAGAGTCAGAAAATATATTTAATGTATATAATTAATGTTGGTTTGAACTATGCAAAGTTATATTTTGGGGATTAAACATGTAAACATTATGGAAATATAGTTTTCTAGATATGACTTATAAACTAAATTATCTTTGATTTTCTAACAATGTCCAAAAGTCAATATAAAACAACAATGAAAGATAAAAAATAAAAAAGGAAAATACGCAGAAGGCCACAGTTAATTAACCTTGTTCTCTGTTTGTTGTAGTTCACTTGGACCTCTGTATTTCTCCTATGGAATCTTGTTTGGCTGCGGCTGTTCATTTTCCTATCAGCCATCCCTGGTCATTTTGGGACATTATTTCAAGAAGCGTCTGGGACTGGTGAATGGCATTGTTACGGCTGGGAGTAGTTTGTTCACTATAACACTGCCTTTTCTTTTAAATCAACTGGTCAGTTCTGTTGGCCTCTCTGGGACTTTTCAAATCCTATGCATTTTTGTGTTTATTCTCTTCCTGGCTGGCTTTACTTACAAACCTCTCAGGCCTAGTACCAAACAAAGTGAAAAAGGGAAGAAGTTCAAATTACCTCCAGCAAAAGAAGTGTGCAATTTTTCCATTTTCAAAATTTTGAGTTATAGAATCTGGGCTCTGGGGATTCCAGCTGCTTTATTTGGATATTTCATACCTTATGTTCATCTAGTAAGTATTCATACTTTTTGTCTTTATGTTTTATTGCTTACACGAGTGAATATAATCAACTTTATGTTAAAATATTTAGATTTTTTTAAAAAAAAAATGTTAACAAAAGAGCAGTTAAGATTTTTTCATTTCCTTCATTTTATTTAATTTGTGTAAAAAGCTATATTAAGCTGGGGTACGGGTTCAGACAATTATTTGCAGAGCATAATCTTGGCATCAGATCTAAGGCATAAGGTGAGATATGAATGAAACAGTTGCTGGCCCAAAACACCATTTTTGGGGATTACTGTTAAACTAGGAAACCTTCAGTCAGCCATTATTTCTTTTTTTTTTAATCTGTTAGGTTTCACAGTTTGAAGTCTATTTAAGATACTAATTTATGCTACAGCTAATATTTTTTTTTGAGTAAATAAAAATCTAATCAATTAATCCATTTTGTATGTGTGCTATGAAAAGAAGAGCAAAGGAACTGGGGCAAAACATCTTGGTCTGTTTAATTGAGATATAGTTGTGTGAATTTATTTAGTAGATTTACATGTGGTTCATCTTGTCTAAGATAGAATTAGGATATTATATAAGAAATGATAAACTTAACAAATCTTTAGGGCAACTCTAACACGTGGACAGCAAGAATGGATTTGTTCTCTATGTCTGAACCTAGGACGCAATTTAGTAAGGCAAAGAAAACTTATAGTTGGGTGATAAAATGATACAAGTTCATGTTTATTACTTAAAATGTTAATTCACATTTCATTTTAAAATAACTTTTCTTACATCCTTAGAACTTGTACAGTTTTTCTGAAACTGATTCAAATTAATGAATTTACAGTTCTGAAACAATTGGGTTTTTTTTTTTAGAAAAACTATTGTACCCTTTTCATTTCTGCTTTATATTAGGAAAATATTTTTGGTGATCACTTTCAAAATTTCTAGTTTTCTGGCTGTATGTTACGTGAGAAGGAAAATTTATATCTGCGCCTGTCTATGTGGAACAATAGAACTAGAAATGTATAATTATAATTGTAACTACACATATTTTAATATTCGGGCAGTTCTTTATTGCCCTCTTGTTTTCTATTGCACCTCTTGTTCCATATCTTTTTACTGTACTGTATTCAGTTTTTCTTTGCTGTGTTAGCTTCCCCCTTTTTTCCCATTCACATCACCTTGGGTAAGTTAGAGCAGTGCTTTTCAACCAGTGGTACGGGTAGTTGCACCTGGCAGGTGGTACGTGACCATCCTAGAAAAATGGTAGCGGGGGAGGGGAATGAGCTGAACCGGTGGAAGTACTGCACAAGCCTGAGCGAGAGATGGCTGGAGCTACAGGGCTGTCAGGGTTCAGCAGAAGTGCCAGGATCAGCGTTTTTTGGGGGCTGTCGGCACAGTGGAAGCACCAGGATCAGCACCAGACTCTTAGCTGGAGCTTGGCGCTGATCCTGGTGCTTCTGCTGAGCCCAGAAGAAGCGCTGATCAGCTGGAATGTTGCAGCATCTCCAGGGTCTTGTGATTTACATTCAGATACTTGGCAACTGATTCATATTTATGATGGTCACAATGTCCCAGGGTCATATGAAGTGACCAAAACCTGCTGCAACCACCCAGCAGACGGGGGGAATAAAAATCAAACATCCTCCACCCCACCTCCACTGTCAATCCTCAACAGAAATGTTCACAACAATGAAAACCTTGGACAGGAGGAAGAGCATCGCCAGGCGAGCAGGCAGGTGTCTTGCTTGGCTGTAGTTTGGGGGGCACTTTTTTCAGTGCCATTGTAACTTTGGACAGTCACTAAGCGAACTGTTGTAAGTCGAGGACTACCTGTACTTTATCACTTTTTTCCTTTTTTTTTTTTTTTTTTGGTCATCAAGTTTTTGACACCTTGCTAGGCGACTGGTGGTACTCGGATGTTGCCATAACCTAAAAGTGGTACAATGGGTGAAAAGGTTGAAAAGCCCTGAGTTAGAGGAAGGAAAAGGAATCCATTAGGCCATCTCTATTGTTGTATCCTCTAGACAGTGAATACTGATGAAAACAAAGACAGAGAGCAGGACATTTAACCCCTTCTCAGTTTAGGATGTTTTCATGCTTGACAAAAAATGTGGAAGCCTTGAGATTTTAATCGATACTTTTAAAGCCTGGGAAATGTGATAACTGTGGTCCAATCTTATTGACATTATAGTAGTCATCAATTCAGAACCATTCATTTGGCAACCGTTCAAAGTTACAAGACTGAAAAACGTGTCTTATGACCATTTTTCACACAACCATTGCAGCATCCCCATGGTCATGTGATCAAAATTTGGACGCTTGGCAACTGATTCATATTTATGACAGTTGCAGTGTTCTGGGGTCATGTGATCACCTTTTGTGAACTTCTCACAAGCAAAGTCAAGGGGGAAGCCAGATTCACTTAAGAACTGTGCTACTAACTTAACTGCAGTGATTCACTTAACAACTGTGGCAAGAAAGGCCATAAAATGGGGCAAAACGCACTTAACAACTGTTTTGCTTAGTAATAAAAATGTTGATCTCAGTGTGGTCTCAAATCAAGGACTACCAGTACTTCTTCAGAGAACTTGTTTGGTGATTTGGGAAGCCAAGAAATTTGAGGTAGAGATACTTGATGCTGAATAATTAGCTATTAGAATTGCTTGAACAATATAACTTTGTATCTGGTCACAAAAAGGGAGCCTTTTGATTTCAGAGTCCTTGCCTTTGAATATTTTTTCCATTTGTTTTCTTGTTCTGTGCAGGCCATAACTGAGGTTGTTTTTTCTTTGTGTACAACCATGCATTTTTTTTGTTTAAGATTACGCTGACCTAGTTGACAGAAGAAGTGAATTTGGGAATAATTGTTCTAAGCGCATCTCCTTGGATCCCCTTGAAGCAACTTTGTTTAGGGTACAGCCAGGGGGATAATTCTGAGCTGAGGGCAGGGATATGGATATCTCTCAGACATTTTGTGAACATGACATGAAATCTCTATGTTGGAAAAAAAATGGTGCAACAACATATAGAACAGGAGGCACTGGAACCAGGCACAAATTCAGAATAAAGGTAGCTGATATTTTTTTAATTTGACTCTGAAGAGGCCAAGTCAAGATTGACAAGATTGGTTGGGTAAATTAAAATTTTAATAAGTTAATTTTGAAACTGAAAATTTTCAATGGCTGCCACAGAGGAGGCTCAAAAAACAGCAACCAGAAATTCAACTATAAAAATCTGAGAGTCAGTATGGTGTAGTAATAAAGCTGTTGTGCTAGGATTGTGGAGGCCAGGTTTATCCACTCTCATCCATGGAAGGATATGGGATGACTTTGTGACAGTCTCTCTAAACTCAACTTATCTCATAGGGATGTGGGGATAAAATGAAGGTAGATCCCCTGTACTGTAATCTGTCTTATGTAATAGTTAAGTTGCTGCACTAGAAACCAGGAAACCAAGCTTCCAGTTCTCTATAGCATTATATAGACCACCCTGTATTGTACAAAATAACTAAAGCCATGGTGGATGGGTAATAACTGTAGCATCTGAAAGATACAACTTGAATTAAGGTGGTCTGATTTTATAAATGGGGCAGATGAATCCCTGCAGGGAAGTAAAAGTGTAATTATAACTAAAAGGGTTAAATTTTATGTCGGATGTATGACATACAAGTTACAGGTATGTATGAAAGTGGGAATCAACAAACTGATGCATGTTACATTCCAGTGAATGGAAGAAAAAGTGATGAGTTTGGGGAAACATTCTGAATGGATGCAATCTAGCAAAAATTAGCATTTTTTTTTACCAAAATTAGCAAAAAATAGTGAAAAATTATTCTGTAGATTACATGAATGAATGGGGAGAAATGAGACAGGAGAGTACAAAAAAGGCAATTGGGCCATTCAGAAGAGAAATATAAACACTGATATAATGTAATGTGAATAGAAGTACTTGAGTGTAGAGATAGGATTGAGAGAGGGTTGAGATAGGGTTGAGAATTAATATTGAGTGAATATGAATTAAATGCAAACATAAATGGCAAGTATAAAAGTACAAATGAATCAGGATTAAATTGCAAATGCAATATAAGGGAAAAATGTATGGATGAAGAAAAGAAAGACCAAATCAGCTCCTCAAAAACAAACAAACAAACAAATAAAGAAAACAAAAAACAGGGAGGGAAATAAGTTTAAAGAACAAAAGGCAACATATAATTCAGTCTGTGATGTGATGGAAATAAGGATGGTTGTGAAGATAGACTGTGTATAGTGTGTGATATTGGTATAAAGGAGATTTAGTTGCATTTTTTCTTATATCTCATGATTAATTCATTTAAATTATCTTAACTTGTGCTCTGTATAACATTGCATACCCAAAGAGAGAGAATGTAATATGTGGATAGATTTTCTACATTGGGCTGCAGCTTTCAATTTGTTTATTAGGGGTTAGAGAGAGAGCTTTTGATAAAATGTGATATAATGTATGATATGATACTAACATACCAGTGCCTATTTAATTCTTTACAATAAAAAATGTCATTTCATATAATTGCACTAGGGCTCATTCAGATTGGAAAATACAACTAGAATTACCTAATTCTAGTTGATTTTTTGGAGGAATGTATTTTTTTAAAGCAGACTTTGCCCACTTATTTTCTTTCTTCTATTTTTGAAAATACAATTTTATTGAAAATTGTAAACACAAGAATAAAATGAATGCAAACTATAATAGAGAAAACAAGAATCATCTTCTTTCTTCTAGATGTCCCGATGAAAATAGCAGTTCAGAGCTATCATTTTTGGATGGAATAAGGTCAGAAAAGCCTGGTATAGTCTCATCTTAATCTCTACAGATTGGAGTTTCAGTTACTTCTTGATAGATAATAATGAAAACTTTTTTTCTTAATAATGAATCTATACTTCTGCTGTTCATCACTAGGTTATCATAAAAACTAATTAAAATGTCTAATTAGAGGGCCACTTGATATGATATGTATTTCAAGTGAACGATTGTTCCTGAGTCTTGTGCTTCAAATACACTGGATCTCAATAATGTGCAGAGCAATTGACAGGCAACCTGACAGACATTTTGGTCTCCTCATGAAGACAGCCTCTGTTCTGGCTTCCCTAAAAGCCCAGAAAAGACCAAACTATAGTTTTCAGTAGACAAGCAGTGACCCATTGGGCCGTTGTTTCAGAGATACCTCCTATTTGAACAGAGACACAGAATGATTATGGCTGGGCAAAACAAATCAGTGCGAGTAGGAGTGACTACTGACTTCCTGTCAGTTACCCTATTGATTTCCCTTAGACCAGGGGTGTCAAACTTGCAATGTCACATGACGTGTTGTGACGTATCATGACTTTTTTTTTCCATTGGGTGGGCATGGTTTTGCCATGATGCATCCGGCCTTCCTTCCTGTTCCTTCCTTGATCCCTTCCTTCCTCCTTCTCTCTCTTTCCTTCCCCTCCCCTCCCCCTTTCAACAGGCAGTGGCTGCTGCTAGGTTGGGGAGGAAGCAAAGCTAGGTGGGCTAGAGGTCAATGGAGTGCAAGTGCAGAGGACAAGTGGAGGATGTCCCATTTTTTCACTGGTTTTCTCCTTGCAAGCTTCCCACAGGCAAGGACTTTGCTAGTGGGAAAGTGACAAAGGGTGTTGGCAGTCATATCAGCTCCTTCTGGGTTTCCAATCAACTTGCGGGATGTTGTCAGGGAACATTGAAAATAAGGATCATGTGACTATAGCTGATGGTTGCAGCAGAACAATAGCACTGAATAGCAACAGCACAGTAGCATTGAAGCAGCAGCAAAAAAATTTACCAAGTTTCATTCCCTCAGGAATAACAGGTCCCAGCATTCTGAAAGTTAGCCCATTTGAAAAACTTCAGTTGACAAAGTTTTACCGTATGATGCAGCATTTCGCCCAATTAAAGGTTACAAAGTATCAAACAGACACAAGAGTTTTAGTGCCATATAGATGGACGGTTCTGTGTCACATCAGGATAAGGAGAATCCGGATTGTTCTCTGGCAGGTTCTCTCTCAAGGTTGTTTGCTAGCGAAGAGGTGTAGACTGTAGGCCTTAAGAAGCATAGGAATCTAGTTTTCAAGAGTTTTGATTTCACCTGCACCCTGCTTATAGATGTTAAAAGGCAATGATTATTTTGGTAGTTGGTAAATCATTGTAAATGAAGAGTAAAGGTAGTTGTGGGAGAATGTCGCCAAAATCAGATGTTGGAAAAAGAGGTATATTAACAGGCCAAATTTCACTTGTGATTGAGTAACTCTGGTTTAGGGTAAACCTAAGTCAGAGTATGTGGCGCACTTCATAATTCTATGGAAAGATCATCTTGGCATTTGGATTAGTTCATTAATAGCGGAAAATATGCTATGGGAGCTGCAGATTGAAGTGAGAATTGCAGGACTTTTCTCCTTTCACATTAACAGGGATGCCTCTAACTGTCGTTGTCAGCTTCAATTAGGTGTCATCTTTATCAATACTTTTTTTCTGTATACTTTTGTTAATAATTCGAATAAGTCAAAATTGGAAAAAAAAGCAAATATACAGGGATTGAATTGCATCACTGCAAATTTCTCTAGGTTTTTTTCCATATAAACTGCCTCAAGGGCAAAATCCAGTTGTGACTGTTTATGCTTCTTTATATCAGCTGAGTTAGGCAAATATTCCCATTTACTTATAACTGAATTCAGTCTTACATTATTTAACTGTTTTTGAGCCATTTTTGCTTGCCTATTTGCCTTGATAGCAACTAACTGTTTTAAAGACATTATTTTGTGTTTTTCAATTATATATGAATCAAACAGTACTATTTTCAGGATTATTCTCTATGAATATTAACCATAATTAAGCATCTCATCTTTCTCCTATCTTTTTTCTGTGCTCTTTGTATCTGTGTTGTGCTTCTTTTTCATTAACTTTCTCTATCCAGATTTAATATGCTGCTTGTGCATTAAAGTGTGACCTTGATTTTTACATTAATATTTGTAAGGCCCAAACTTCCATGACTCTTATGTGCTTTACTTGCTTTTCTAATCTTTGCATTTATTTTCCTTCAGATTTCAACTTCTGCTGCAATTTGACAGTGCAGGTTAGTGCTCCCCCCCCTTTAACAGCACTGTATTTACTATATCTTTACACTTAGGAGTTTTTGCTTGGCGGTATTTATGTTTGCTTTATTTAATTCTTTTTAATGTGATTCACTTCTGTCTCTCTGTCACTCTCTTTTTTTCTCTCTCTCCCCCTCCCTCCCTCTTTCTCCACAATGAAAGTGGAAGGAAACATCTGTTTCCATATTATAGTACAGTCTTTACAGGTACAGCAGGCAAAAGTGGTGATCAAATATTACAATTATTAGTGACCATTTACTTTCTTATACATATTTTCTTAGAAGAGAGGCTTTCTAAGAATTTCCATGATAAAATTAGAGACAGGAAAGATTAGAATTTTTTTTTTAAAAAAAGATAAAGGAATGAGAATTAAATAAATTTAATCATTGGTCCATACAATAACACATGACTGGTGTTAGTTCATTATATTATATTAAAAATAATTCATATGCAGTGAATTTTTTTATATGGACATCTTAGGAGGAATTTAATGCCTATTATCCTGTGCATGCCTATATGGAAGTAACCTTATTTTAGGCAATGGAAGTCATTCCACTGAATATAAATTCTATATTTATAATGCAAATATTGATAATCTTTTGAGAGAAGTTGGAACTTGTTCTGGGTGTATACATAGAAACTGTGCAAGGAAATATCTGAGTCCCTTTCCAGCAAAACACAGAAGCAGTTTTCATGTCACTTTTTCAAACCATTTCCAAAACTGGTCTTATGCAGCTGGGGAAGGGAGCAGTGTTTGAGGAATAAAAAGCAAAGTATATTATACATATAACATTATTTGCCAACCTAGCATTTATAAACAGAGCTCTGGTAGTAGGAATGGCCCAAAATTATATGCTATGTTACATGCGATATGCATCAGTTTGGTACGGTTCTGCATTTAAAAGCGGGAACAATAATAATGAATAAAAGCAGGCAATTTATTTTACATGTATTTGTTTTAATTTGTTTTAAATAATTGCAAATAAAAGCCATCAGCAATTTGGATTTAAAAAAAATAAAAGGACATTTACTACGTTATAATAAAACAATAAAAAGCGGATAAAAATAGTAAAGTTGAAATAAAATTAAACAAAACAACATTACAAATAATGGTGGAAATGCAATGAAGTTCTGAGATCTGAGAGAATAAAAAGGCTTTTGCCCAGTGCCTAGAAAAAAGAACAAAGAAAGGACTAGGCAGAAGTTTTGGGGAAAATATTCCATAATTGTGGATCTAGTACTGAAAAAAACTGCTCCAAAATAATAATCATAATCATCATAATAATATGGTATTGTTACTTTAGCCAGGAGACTACAATGCTAATGCAAAGTAATAGTTTGGCTGCTGATTTACTATTGTGGGTACATGTTCACAAGGTGCATCACAGGAGTGCGAACTAGTTTCACACCATAAAGAAAGATGAGCATCTCTTTCTGCAGCATCATCCAAGGCCCCCTCCCTCCATCAGAACCGTCTTGCAAATGAGCATCACAACCAGAAAGGTTCAGAACCAGTAGGAATCTGGCCACCTGCACAGAGCACTAGCTCATCTCCCTACTGAAGTGGTACCTGTTTATCTACTAAAATACAACACGCTTTTGAACTGCTAGGTGGGCAGAAGCTGAGGCAAGTGATGGGTACTCACTCCGCCATGCAGTGTTAGGGCTCAGACCGCTGGATCAAAGACCGCCTCCAGCATCCTTATAACCCACTGAGCCACCAAGTCCCCTGTTCCAAAATAGCTGTCCAACATTTCTCAGTCTGCATAGATGGGCCTTCATGAAAAGCTTTGGTAGAAATATATGGGAAGAAGCATTGTTTTGTGTTGGCTATTTCTCTACAAGGTGATTTCTTTGCTCCCAATGTATGCATTTCAATGTATATATTTCATTCAATCCCTTTTTTTTTCTACCAAGAAGGAACTGTACCCTCATCTATTATGTAATCATGTTATTCAGTATCTTGCCTGTCAAGATAAACCATTTAAATGAAAACCCTTGTTTCATGTATTTACCACTTGTCAGTACCAGTATTTTTCCTCTTTAATTGTGGCATTAAAGTATATAACAGTTCATATACTTTAAAAAGGAAAAAGTGAGTAGACTTATAGCTTCTGCATACAAATCTGAGATGAGAAAAGGGAAGAACCACTTAGAGACACATACTTTTTAAAGAAAGAAAAGAAGGAGAAAACTTTGGAAGGAACCTGTTTCTCTTGTGAATAACAAGACCTTTATTCTTCTGTAGAGTCATGCAAAATGTGTTAAGCTCAAAGCCTTTAAGGCAGTGATGGCGAACCTCTTAGAGACTGAGTGCCCAAACTGCAACCCAAAACCCACTTATGCATCGTGGAGTGCCGGGTGGGTGTGGCCCATTGGCTGGGCGTGGCCCATTGGGTAGGCGTGGCTGCAGTGGTAACAGCAGACTGGGTGGGACTAAAAAGTTCAATCGATCAATTCCAACTTTGCAAGATCTTTAGTTTTCCGTGAGAAGTTGAAATTGACTGATTGAACCTTTTTTTTTTTTTTTGCACATGGCGGCGGAGGCCTAAAGCGAAAAGGTTTTATAAAACCCAACTGAAGGCTTAGGACTAGGGCGACGGCGCGCATGCCCACAGAGAGGGCTCTGAGTGCTGCCTCTGGCACCCGTGCCATAGGTTCGCCACCACTGCTTTAAGATGTTCCAAAGGAGACATGTGAGTTCCATGCTCTTTCGGAACAAAATCTGACCATTTCAAATACTGACATTTTGAGAACTGAGTCATAGGAAACAGTTTTCAAGCAAGTTCAAAACAAAACATGCTTGTTCAGATAGTTTCATTTCAGGATTGAAACAACAACAATAGTTACATTTTGAGCTTTATTGAGATGAAATGTACCCAGCTTGGCTGATTTTGAACAGGACTATTTTTCTCTGAGGATAGAACAAAACAAGATTCCTTCTCCCAAGCAGCAGAAGAGAAACATTTGATTCTCTCCTGTATCAAATGCAATCCTCATGTGATAAAAATTAAAATTATATTATATCTTTAATACCTTTTGCTGGGTAAGCAGTTGATAAAGGTAAACTGCTGGTAGTGTGTGACTTTTTTTAAAAATAAAAATAAGGTGAAGGGATGCAACTCCAACACTTTTTCCAGAGCAGGAATGCAATGTTATTGATTCAAGCATCAGGGTACCAATAACTCTGGTGAATGAATGAGATAATAAAAGGCCATTCAGGTCTTGCTGCTGAGATCACACATGCCAGAAGTTACATACAGTAGAAGTAGTCAGATAAAGAGAAAATAAAAAATGGGGGACTCTTGTGAGGTAGCTGCATTCTGTGAGGTAGCTGCATTTCAAATGGTTGAAACCCTTTATTGAAGTTCATGCATGTTACCAGCCATGTCCCATAAGATGGTATAAATTTTATCAGTCTTTTTTGTGGGGGATTGTTTGTTTTATCTGCTTTATATATAAATAAGAAAACATATTTATTCGTATTTGTGCATAGAATATGTGTCTATCAATTTTTCATTTATTGTGGATTATGAACATCTGCATTTCAAAAATATACCTGCATAGATATATGAGGCAGGTAGGATAATTAACAGAACACTATGCCCAACTTTTTTCCTGAACCTTGCGATTTAAGTTTCTGTGAAGTTTTCAGAGGGTCACAATAACAGAGATACAATGAATAGACAGACAGACAGATAGACAGACAGATAGACAAAAGTCAGATCCCATAGATCAATGTTTTAGCAATCTTTTTCAGTACTCTACTTAGGAATTTTTAAAGGCCATGAGTCAGATGACTAGGATATGTTCAGGAGAAAATATTTGAGTATTTAATATAATTTATATAATAAATTGTCTATGGGGCCTCTTTTTGGTACACTAGATAGATGACTAGAAAGAGACAGAATTTTCTCCAAGTGTAGGTCTTTTGTGTTGCTTTCCTTTGACATTTAAAAATGCATTTTTAGAGCATACTGAGTCTAACTAATCTAAGTAGTTCTAAATAGATCTTTAGAATTTATTTTGTTAATATTTTCTCAAAATGATTCTGGCAGGTGTGATCCCATTTTACCTTGACAACAGTTACATGAAGTAGTTTAGAATGTGAGAGTATTGTCTGGTGCAAGATAATCCAGTGATTTTGACAATGGATTATTTATTTATTAGTTGCCTTTGTAGGTCATTTAATTGTCATCTAACTCTGCAGGGAATATATAATCAATGAGAAACATAATGAAACATTAACATACGCACATAACAGATAACTAACTGAAGGAATGCAAAATTGTAAGAACCCATAGCATACCACAGGATTCACAAATAATCTGGGGCCAGGTTCAGTTGGAAGAGCCAGATTATTAAAATCTTCCTGAAGGACATCAGAATATCTTATAGAAGAAGTCACAAATACTCAGTTTTGACATGGTATTCCTGAGAACATTTATTTGGAAAACATTCTCTGAAATACATTTGATATGCTTTCAAGTCCAAGTGTTCGTTCTTAGTATACCTAAGAACAAGGAACACAGAAATACATGTTAAGATAGTCAGAGTCCCCTTGCTTTTCAGCATTATGGCTATCAGATTTTTCTCACGTTTGTTAGAATATTGAATTGGTGTTCCTAAGTTGTAACTATGAGTCTCTCTCTCCATGTGAACCTTACCATTTCTTGGTAATATCTTTTTTTCTGCTGCATTCTAATGAGATTGCTTTTATCCTGGCACAGCCCATTACTGAGATAGGCTTAAATCATCCTGAGTTATGAAGTAATGGTGCCTCCTGTATTGTATTCTGATACACTCCACATTGATATCTGGAAAGTGGGTAAAAATCTAGCAAGATTTTTGTCACTCATGCTTTGCAGGGAGCTCAGACAATTGACTTGGGAAAGAAGTAAATAATGAAGCAAGAGAAGTATTAGCAGTCGGGTAGCCAATTTCATGCCAATTCATCTTTCTGCAGACTTAAAGTTGAGTAAAGAGCTTCCCAACTAAGTAGTGGAAAAGATCTTAGGTAACCCTATGGCTTGCGCCAGATGGTTCATTTATGAAAAAAAAAAGAAAGAAAATACTGTTCTTTGGTATTATTGATCACTTCTTCCTGTAAATATTAAGAACATTATATTGTTTAATTTCTCCTGTAGTAGCAAGGGATTAAATGACATTCTTATGGTTTTAAAAAAGCATAAATCCTGTCTATAGAAAGAGTTGTTTGCATGTTTACATACTAACAGTTCTGCTTTTCAACAATATTACTGTGTTTTGTAAAGCTGATATGATCTGAAACTTTGATCTTTTACAGAGGTTTCCTTTAAAAAAAATCAAAATAGCAGTATGAATAAAATGAACATTTAAAAGATAATTTTTAACAGTGGGGTTTATTGATTAGTCTCCTTAATCTTTCAGTTAAATGGGTTTGTGAGACAAATGAGAATTCTGGTTATTTTGTTTATATAGCTTTAAAGGCCTTCTTGCCTGAAGTGTCCAATAATTTGTGATATGTGCAGTATAATTCTTTCCTATTTTTAATTTTGATCCCTTAAATTTAAATAGTTCTTAAACTCATACAATATTTAAGAATAATTTCACATCTTCTTGACTCTTTTGATACTCTTAAGTTTAATGTTTAGATACTTTTCTTGTATAAAGTGTTTTATACCTATCCATAGTTTTGTCCTTGTTTATTTTTCTGAACATATTCCTGCCTTTATTGAACAAAAACAATTTGATTCTCATGAATTAACGGGTGATCAGGTTTGAACAATGAGATCCACATGTGAAGAGTTCAATTAACTACTTTATTGCTCATGCCTATTTCGCAGGAATCTTCCAGACTGGCAGCCTGCAGTTAGAAAAGACTAGATAAAGTTCAATGGCATTCAAGTGTGTGTGTGTGGGGTCACACCTTGCCCTTTTGTGCCTACATAAGGATTCCAGACTAATTCCCTGCTTGATTCCTCCCCCTGGCTCAGCAGTCTCTTGCTGACACAGGTGCTGGATAAGAACCCTGCATTCATTTTCCTTTCACACATTTGTCCAGTAAAAAGTTGGTTAGGACCATAATTATGCTGAATAACACAGAGTGGAATATTCACTGACTTACTTGTATTTTTCCAGCTTACAAATGATGTTGTTAGAATTATCATTGGTTAGATGTTGGTTCATGGAAGACATTCTGCAAATATAGCAGCAGTTCATAGCTGCTTTTCTTATTACTTGAGCTTTTGATTATAAAGATTACAAAGTGTAGCTGTAAGACTTGTTTTTACCCCTTTTAAGAAATCCATGGGTTTTCCAGTTCTTATATTTTTCCAAGTCTGGTAGTTATATGATTGAAACCAACCAACTTTGGGAAACTGAATCCAGTATGACTTAGTTACATTTGTATATGCAGATATTGTGTCTGTTGTGAGTTGGTTCTATGATTTTTATAATGAGAACAGCTTAGCTACATCCTTTCAACCTTATCTTGGTTTAATAAGTTGAGATATAAACAAGTATTTTATCAATGAGTGCTGTTTATTTGTCTGTTTATATGGGCTGTTATTAAACTAAGAAATCTCTAATTAGTCAGAATAGGATATTATGACTGGCTACAGTACAAAACTAAGTCATAATTTGAAGCTGGTTCTGCATTCCATTGATTACATCACAAATAGAACAAAAGAGGAACATTAGTGAACAAATTTATAAAGCTGAGATATTGTTTAAACAATGTGTACAAATGTAATACTGTAAAATTTCAAAATATGGCTGATTTTAAACTAAAGTATTACTTGTTAGATTTTTTGTTATATTAAAACCCTGTTTTTCCTCCTTCCAAATAGCTAAAACATGTGAAAGAACGTATTGGTGAACATGTTCCAGATGTGACACTTCTGCTTTGTCTTGGCATTACTTCAGGAATTGGTCGACTGATCTTTGGCAAAATTGCAGATTATATTCCAGGTGCAAAAAAGGTTTATCTACAGGTACTGCTAGATAAATGATATAAAATGCATTAATAATATATTTCTAGATGTTTCGGACCAATAATATGAATCTTTTGGTGGATTTTTTCTATATTTGCTATTATCAGACATGCATAACTTTTGCAGAGTTATGTGCGGCATCTAAAGACTACTGAACTGCTGATAAGTATTTAGTGGCACAAGAACAGTCCAGGAGATCTGAGATAGTTTTGTGTAGGCATAGTTCTCACCAATAATATCCATGAAGTAATGCTTCTGAAAACAGCATGTTACCTGAATAGCATGTTTTAAATATTTAAATCTATAGATAAGCAATACTGAATACTGAAAATTGGCAGAGATATTGTCAGACTTACTTTTATATTTATGCCCCAGCAAGATCACCTGTAAGACAGGGCATTAAGTTGATCCTTTTTATTCCCCCTTTCAAGGCTGAGTAAACATTTCCTCAGCTAAATGATTAAGAAGACACAGATGGCTGGTTCACTGGAGTTTCACCTAACAGGAAGAAGGCATTCACTGTTTTTCATTTGAAGTTTTTTATTTGTTTCATTGTTAAGATATAAGCAAAAGAAAATTAGATCAACAATGACGGACCCTTTGCCTAGCAGAAATAAGATATAAGCAAAAGAAGATTAGATCAACATTGACGGACCCTTTGCCTAGCAGAAATCGTAAAACCCAATATCTTAATATTAGCACAGCACATGCTTTATATGTAATGTATAAAGTGTTTTCTTAAAAAATAAAGTCAAATGTAGGCACGCTTACTTTAGCCAAAAGTAATGAAACTTACAAGAAACAACATGGGACAGAATACTGAACTTGGGCTGGCACACACTGCTTGGGCAGCATATTAAGTTTGGATGAGTTCAGCAGAAAATTACTCTTTCTTTTAATGCTGTTGTGGTCACACCGGGTGGCATCATTTTAGCTGACCGTAACTAATCTTGAGAAAACTGAACAAAATTACATCTGCTTAGAACTTAAATGAAAATTGGCAGGATATATCCAATTATTAGGCCAGATTAGGATATTGTGCTAAACCAGTGGTTCTTAACCTGGGCAGTATTGCCCCCCAGGGGGCAATTTTGTTTTTCAGGGGGGCGATGGAACAAAAAGGGGCAACATGGGGGTGAAGGAACGAAAAGGGGGCGATATGGGGGCAATGGAGCAAGAAGTTTTGGGGACACTTTTGAGACTTTTTTGTACAGTGAATCGCTGCATATCTGTCATACAAAAACATCAGATCGCTCGCTATTAGTGGATTGAATTGTTTTTAAATGTTCCTCCAGCTAGCTTCAGTACAGAACGCCGTACATATGTGAATACGCATCGCTTATCTTCATGCACGTTGCAGCCTCTACCCTTTTTATATTTCTTTTTGCGTCTTAATTTTCATTTGTAATTGAATCATTAAATGTTACTGTTTTTCTTTTCGGGCATTTCACTTTCTTGCAATTTAATTTTGTTTTCAGTGGTCATTACATTTAAGTGTCTTGAATAAATAAGATAATAATGAAATACATGTATCACGAAGTTTGGGAATAAAGTGACAGGTGGCACCAGAATTTTTCAAACAGTTGAGATATGGGAAAAAGACTGGAAATAAATTATTTGCATCGATATGTCCTGATGACAATTTTAAAGAAAATAAAAAAAAGTGTTTGCATAAATTGAAGAATTATTTCCTATGTTGTGATTGAGAGGTTATGTCGGGGGAGCGGGGTGATGACAACTTTCTCATTGGCTCAAGGGGGCGATTCTTTCAAAAAGGTTAAGAACCACTGTTCTAAACAACCCAAGATAAGGTGAGAGCAAACCATGACTGGATGTGATTATGCAGTTAACATGAATTGAGACTGATTCAAGGGAAGTGGAGAGATTATTTTTTATAATTACTCCCCAGGAAAGTAGAAATTACTGGTATATTAATTATCCTTTTCATTATGACAACCATTACGTCTAAGATTAATAAGGTGCTTTTCAGGATTTTAATACTCTCATAGAGTACATGAACAAACAATGTAATCGAATCTTATTATTAAACAAAAGAAAATGAACATTCTTAAAATATTTAAAGAATTGAGACCTTGTAATAAAAGAAAGTCTGAAATTTTAAGAAGACTTCTCTTAATGATGGGCTGTTCTATGTTTGACTGACACAGAGGAGTATGCCTGAATGGATTAGGCAGATCTTCATACTGTCTATTTAGGCCTGTGAAAGCTAAAAGCAGGTTTTTAAATTGGGCCTGGAGACAACCTTCAGCTAATGCAGTTTCTACAGATTAAGTGTAACCTTTTGCATTTGCCAAGTCCCCACAAGCAACCTTCTGCATTCTCTACCTAAACACTCTAAAATATCTTTTAAGGCAGTCTCGCAAAGAACATATTCAGCAACCCAGTCTTAAAAGGAAAAAGAACATAAGCCACAGCATAAATCGCTAAGGCAAGGCCTGGTTCTTTTCTAGAGAAAATCCAGTTACCAAAGGAGCTAAGAATGGGGAAAAAAATTCCCTGGCCTTGTGGCCATTGCCATTTCAATTTTCAGTAAAACTGTGGAGCGTAAGAACATTTACAAATTGCTTCCTTGCTTTTTTAGAGGGAATGTTAACTTATTCAAAGGAAATTGCACACCCTTCTTGAAATTGATGATTTTCCAACTTTGAATCTCATCTGTTACAAAATTTCCTGTAGATAATGTTTTGGCGTTCCCACTGCTGAGAGGAGGACAATCTGTCCTGATAACCTTCCAAATGGGCAGAATGTCACCTTCTATAGTTGTCACCAAGCGGAACCAATGTAAACAAAGGAAAGGGCTGGATGTCCTGCACTTGATGTTGCCGGCCACACATCTGGATGAATTATCACAGTTGTTCCATGTGATTTACTCACACACACACAGAGAGAGCCCTTCACTTATAACCATAATTGAGCCTGGAATTACAGTCATAAGATGTCTTGGTTGTTAAGCAGATCACCACATGACCACATCCAATTTTACAGTCTTTTCTATGGTGGTCATTAAGCAAATGTCACAGTTATTATGTGAAGCCACGTTGATTTATTTGCTGGAAACTGGAAAAAAACACCAGAAGCCAGCAAAAAATATAAAAATTGTGACTGCAGGATATTGCAGTGACAGCTTTAAATGCGAGCCGGTTGCCAAGCACCCTAAGTGTAGTCATTTGACTGAAGGGGCAGGAGGGAGTGTGTGTGGCCTTCAGAACTCTGGAACCAGGTCATAAGTAGCTCTGGGGAGGTTCGTCAAAACTTTGAACGGTTGCTAAGAAACCGGTCATTAAGCAAGGATCACTGATATCTCACATTTATTTTTATAAATAATTCAAGACAGCAGATATACATCATACTCCTTCCTCCTCTATTTTTCTCACAAGAACAATCCAGTGAGGTGAGTGGGCTGAGAGAGCAAGTGACTGGCCCAGTCACCCAGCCGGCTTTCATGCCTAAGAAGAGACTAGACCTCAAAAACATCATAGAGTTATGCCATGCCTTTGTAACAGTAATGTTGCAAATAATAATTTGGACACTTTACAACAAATAATTAACCAAAATATGTTTTTAATGATGTCCCTCAACTCACAGAAGGCCCTTTGCTCCAGTACTGGCTTCCATGTGAAAAAAAGAGAGTAAATGCTAATTAATTTCTCTTTCTCTGGCAATGCACACGCAATCTTCCAAAGATGTCCTGAGGTGTCCGGAGAACACATTGAAAGTTGTCGGAGGGCTTTGCAGAGGAAAAAGGAATGTGAAAATCATCTACCTTGTTCATAGATATCTTAATCTTTTGATGGAAGAATTTTCTATCAGCAAGTGGATACAATTAAATAAAAAGACACTTTCCTAAGTCAAATAGACTTCTGAGTACTATATAGACACATCAATTTAGTTTTCTTGATAACAATGAAAAGTAGTTTGGTATTACTTTCTTTATAGTAGTAATTATAATTTTCTTACTCCCTAGTTTACTTTACTACTTTGGAATGTCCTTGAATTGGGGAATATAAGGAATTTAAGTATAACTCTGTCAGATCCTGCTTAGATTTGTTTGTTTAAGAACAACCAAGCTTGACCTAGGTAGTGCTACCAGCGATGGATAAAACTTTATCCATTTTTATGGGGAAAAAAATCACTTGTAATGGATACAATAATAGAATTCCTTCCCTGTTTTTCCTTTCCTCTTGTATAGGTGATATCCTTTTTGTTAATTGGCCTGATGTCTATGATGATCCCATTATGCAATTCCTTTGAAGCTCTTATTGTTGTCTGCCTTATCATGGGCCTTTTTGATGGATGCTTCATTAGTATCATGGCACCGATTGCTTTTGAGTTAGTTGGCGCACATCATGTTTCTGAAGCAATTGGATTCCTTTTGGGCTTGATGTCTATACCAATGACAGTTGGCCCACCTATTGCAGGTAGGCAGAAATGTTTAATTAAATATGTAAAAAGCATATCAAGTAATAATGCTGCTGTTACGTTTTTAATTTTAACTGTGTATTTTAATACATTGTAAGTTGCCCAGAGTTCTTTAGATTAGGTGACCACAATACATTTATATATCATCATCACCTTCCAACATCTGCCTATCTTAAATCCTTGATAAAAATGCCAAATCCAGATCAACCATAGTAATAATAATGAGAAAGTGAAGGTAGTACCAGTAGTAACAGATGCCTTGGGACCAATTCCAAAACATCTGGAACAACACTTGAACATCATCGGCATTGACAAAATCACCATCAGTGAAAAACCAGGATTTAGTAAAGGTTTCTTGCTGGAGAAAACGGAATTCTGAATTTCTCCTTATTTATTCTTATTCTTTCTTTTGGAGTGGCATAAAAATATTTATCACAAGGGGGATTGCAGAAAATCACTTCCAATATCAATTCCCTGAGCACAAGTTGTGTATGATCCAATAGCAGTTTTCCCCTTTCTGAGGCAATTTTGAAGAAAGGAAATGCTTTATTAAGCTACAAGATATTTTATTAAGACCTCAGTTGGATGATTATTGTAAGTATAGTGAACTTAAGGAGTATTGACACATTTTAAAAAGCTACTGAAAAATCTAGCTATCTAGCTTGTTTGAGTGTTAATCTTAGTGTTATTTTTTTTCCTTTTTCAGGAAAATTACGGGATCATTTCGGCACATACGATGTGGCATTCTACCTAGCAGGAGTTCCACCTATTGTTGGAGGAGCTATATTATGTGCTATCCCATGGGTGCATGCAAAGAGGAAACGCAAAGAACAAGCTACACCTGTGAATGGAGAAACCACAGAAAAAATGCTGGAAATCAAAAGCCTCCCCATGTCGGACTCATTTGAGAAACCTAGCAAAGAATCGGAATCTGTTATTTAATATTGCTATTTTTTCTACCAGATTGAATTTATTTTTATAAAATTAGGTAGCTTTCTGTTTATAAACTGAGTGCACCACAATCATGCTTTTTGGCAAAGCTATGGTTGAGCAGTGTGGAAATAATATCAAGAAATCTTTTCAGCTGTTTTTGGTTGCATTTACAAACTTTTCGACTTTCGGTATGACCAATGTTATAACTAAATACATGCAGGTGAATGTGTAGGTAGGGAAACATATGAATGCATATTTGGGAGTCAAGATCTGTCTTTATCAGTTTGATTTCCTCCCAATCCCTTCACTTTTGTAATCTGTCCAGCAGAATGATTCAGATGGAATTTTTAGTAGCATCTAAAGCAGTGGTTCTCAACCTTTTTAATGCCGTGACCCCCAACCAGTCGTAAGTCGAGGACTACCCAACCGGTCGTAAGTCGAGGACTTCCCAACCGGTCGTAAGTCGAGGACTTCCCAACCAGTCATAAGTCGAGGACTTCCCAACCGGTCATAAGTCGAGGACTACCCAACTGGTCGTAAGTCGAGGACTTTCCCTGCCCGGGAGCGCCGCGCATGCATGATGCTGCCCCCTGCGCCAGCCGAGGCGTAGCTGGCAAGCGGCAGCGACGGCGCAGGGCGACCACTGGCTGGGCCACCAGCTGGCCCAGCCCAAGGGAGGTAAGGCACCCGCTGGGCCCCTTGCACGCCAGCAATTCTCCCTGTGCCCGCCGGCCTCCCACCTCCCACCCCTGACCCTCTTTTACTTACATTTTTAGTACTTGCTCAGCAGGGAGGGGTGGAAACTTCTAGACAGCTCGCCTTTGCTGCAGACAACTTGCAGCACCGTTTGCAGACTGGGACTTTTGGCGGGCTCAGCAGGGCAGAGACAGCCTGGACAATTCCTATTGGCTTTTGAGAGAGTCTATTCTATTGGCTTTCAAAAGCCAATAGAATAAGAGGGAGTAGCACAGCTAAGGAAAAGGGGAAAAAAATAGCGGACTGCGTTGTTTGGCGACCCCCGTGAAATGGTTGTTCAACCCCAAATGGGGTCACGACTCACAGGTTGAGAACCGCTGATCTAAAGGTTTTTAAACTATTACTGCTAATTTTTAAAAGTTCTGGGGAGATAGATTTCAGAATTTTTTAAATGGTGGTAATTTTTTGCAAAATGACATCTGCTCTCTAGCATGCTCCCAAGTTGAATAATTTACAATGCCCCATTGTGTGGTTTGCTTCTTGGTGAAGGTTTGGCCTTGTTTGATTCAGTCCATGGCATATTGCTTCTAACAGGAATATGAGCTCCAGCTTAATCCAAATGTATACCAATACTTAACATAACCTATAACTGGAGCATTTATTTTTACAATATTGATATGTGCAGGATAAAACAGAATTTTATAATGCAATAGTGATACTTATTAGTTTTCTGTAAATTTTCTGTTGCTTAAATCTTTTAACAGTTCTAGTCTGTATTGCTTCAAGTCTAAGGCTATCTCATACTGAATAATTCAATTAAAGGCTGATTTTTTTTCATGTGTATATGGGAAAGTAGGTGTTGAAACACATGAATGTCATGTCATTTAGTGCCTAGGAATTATAGTTCAAGCAATTACTTGTAAATAAGATTTTAAAATTACAGGTAGTCCTCACCTTATGACCTTAATTAGGATTGCAACTTTTGTTGCTAAGTGAGGCAGTTATTAAGTGAGACATGCCCAATTTTATGACCTTTTTTGTCATGATTAAGTGAATCACAGTCATTAAGTAAATCTGGCCTCCCCCACTGACTTTGCTTGTTAGAAGCCCCCTATGAAGGTTGTAAATCAGTGTTTCTCAACCTTGAAAATTTTAAGGCATGTGGACTTCAACTCCCAGCGTTGCTGGCTGTGGAATTCTGGGAGTTGAAGTCCACATGCCTTAAAATTGTCAAGGTTGAGAAACACTGTTGTAAATGATGATCACATGAGCCAGTTCACTATAGCTGTTGTAAATACGTGCCAGTTGCCAGGCACCCAAATTTTAATCACATGACTGTGGGGGATTCTACGATTCTACGTCATAAATGTAAGGACCAGTTGTAATTCATTTTTTTTCAGTGCCTTTGTAACTTCAACTGGTCGCTAGACAGATGTTTGTAAGTCAGCCACTTTCTATACATATGTTAAGTACATTGACGTGAATTTTTTAGTTTTATTTGCATGTTATTATTGATTCAGAGTTCAGCAATTTTACATGTAAATTGCTTTTTTTGTACTTTTATTTTCAAATCAAAAGACATATTTAAGATAGCATTAATTATTTGAGTTTCAGTACTGTCATGCATTTCTCTGGTCCTTCCTGTGCATAGCAGAGTTATTAAAAATAGCAATCCTGTGGATGAAGGCCAGATTTTGATTCTAACCTGCTCAGGTCCTGTGTTCTGCACCAACAGCAGAAACAAGCAAGATAAATACTGAGAATGACATGACAACACCCACATGGGTTAGCTTTCAGTATTTTGAAATTAAAGCTGCATTTGGCTGAATGTGCCTTTCCAGTTATTCTACCCTTTTCCCCAAAAGATACATTTTGCAGCATTCAGTTCATCTTGGTAGCTATTTAGGCCTCCACTGAAGGATGAAAACTGACCATCCATTACGTACTGTGTACATACATACTCATCATACATTTTTTACCTGCGTAAGAAACATGTAGTGTGTAAAATAAGAAATAGTGAGCACTCCCAAATTAAAACCTCAAGATAAGAAAACATGTGACTAAATTTGATTTAGTTTCATGCTAGAGCATTTCATCACTTCAAATCATTTCACTCTATTTCTCCACATAAGTCTCCAAAGCATCTGAAGGCAGGACAAGAAGCAACGGATGGAAACTAATCAAGGAGAGAAGCAACCTAGAACTAAGGATAAATTTCCTGACAGTTAGAACAATTAATCAGTGGAATGACTTGTCTCCAGAAGTTGTGGGTGCTCTAACACTGGAGTTTTTAAAGAAGAGATTGGACAACCATTTGTCTGACATTGTATAAGGTTTCCTACTTGAGCATGGGGTTGGACTAGATGACTTCCAAGGTCCCTTCCAACTCTGTTATCTTGTTATTCTATTTGAGGGTCTGTATTTGGCCATTTTCACCCACTTCTAAAGTAATATTTTTAGTTCCATCAAAGTTTTTCCTCTCCTCTTTCATTCTTGAATGCTCCTTGCTCTCTCGGACTGCATTTTTTCAACTATATTTCTTTTTTCACATTATGAAATCTATCAACTACATTTTTATACTACCTATTAGCATTACATCACATACTTCTGCAGCACTCAATGATTGATTTACTTATGTGCCATCAAGTGTCAACTCTTTATCAGCCAGATAAACACATTTTCTCCATGACAGTCTGCCCCTAGCCTGATCCTTCAGCATTAGTGTTTTCATTCTGTTCCAGTGTCTAGATCCCTTCACCTTATCATTCATATTTTTCATGGAGGACTTATTATCCTACTGTGGTCATTCTAGTTTCAGTCATATTTTGTTTTAGGGTTTCCCCCATTAAGTTCTCTTTTCCCCTCAAATCCATTCTTCACACTATTCAAAAATGGTGGTAGTTTCATAAACACAATGTCTCTACATCCTTGCATTCTTTACTAATTCTCTTAACCTTTCATCATAATCATTTTTTGCTATGTTTGCACATGAATAAACTTATATTTAAACTACATATTCGAAACAGATTTTTCTAAGCAGACACTAGTCACCATTGTTCTTAGGTCTATGAATTGCTAATTTGTTTTTGTGTTCTCTCATCTTGTTCAAACCCATCCATTGATGTTATCCAACAAAATCATTTTTTTCTCATTCAGAACATTGCATGATTTTAATAACACTCATTGCTAGCATGTACATCATTAGAATGTAACCTACAGCTATTGTCAACATATAGAATCTTAATTTCGTAAGTATGTATAACATTGTTTTAGAGCAATTCACCCTTTCTGACATAGATTTTAGCTTTCATTTGTCATTATATCTCCTCTGCATGTATTCATCAACTCCAGAATATTAGAGTATCTTCATTCACTCCTTGATTTTTGTTTGGTTTAAGAAAATCCTGTCCAGAATGAGACATTTATCAATCTGCAGGTACTGAGTCCTAACAAACTACCACATCCTTCTCTTGGCAATTCTCTTGCTGCAGTGCTAACTCCCATTTTTCTTGTTCTAGGAAAGTAGATTCCAATTCCTTTTTCTCGGTAGGTCTTACTAGACATACTGTATATGACAGATAGGAGACAGATAAGATGGGCAGAATTGATAAATACAAAGTTAAAGTATCAAAATGCCTATACAGACACAACAACCAGATTTAAAATAAATTCTTACTATTCCTTTGGTCTCCAACATCCTTTAGAGTGAATTTTAGCAAGAATGCTTTAATAGAAGTTTCATCATTTTTACAGTCATGAAGTAGAAAGCACCCCTTTGGACCTGAGGGTTAAATCCTACTACCCTAAGTGACTGGAAAAATGAAAAATGTTGCAGCCTTACAACATTTTAAAACTCACAGGGAAATATACAGTAAATGACTCAGGGAAATAAAACAGTAATTAAAAAAAAACCAGCAACCTTCTACAACATTTGTTAATAGTGTTATAAACATTGAAGTATTGTAGGATTCCTGGTGAAGGTTGTTCTGGAATCACTGATTCAGCTGCGAAGGCCACTCTTATCTTTAAGATGTAGTCAGTGAGCTGCTGGGATTCGTATTAAAGGACACCAGCCAAAGCAGACAGAAGTGCCTAGTAACAGGGCAACTCGGCAGTGAAGATAAGCCCTTAGTTTCACAGACATGTAACATACTATATTTGCTTCTTTCATTTAATCAATTACTCCATGCACTTTAGCATTTACTCTTATATCCCAAGTTACAATCTAACATATGTTGTCACTAGAAGAGCCCATAACAACTCACCTCTACCACTCTATTGGTCTTTCTAAAAAAAATGTAACCAAAGCCATTTTACACCAAATGCATATATGCTATGTGATGCAAGCTAAGTTATCTAAAGTCTAAGAGACTAGCTTGCATGCCAACATACTGTTGTTTGCATCCCACTAAATGAAAGATACACAATGTACACACAAATACATGCACTCGGCAAAATCCTAGCAAGATCAAGTTGCTGTAGCTTTCAGTTCTGGTGACTTTCCATTTAGGGGTAGTCTTGGACTTGAGAAGTCATCTTGTGCACCAATTAACACTGAAAAACTGTCTGTTCCTCTGGGGCTAAGGTATTTAAGCATTTTTCAGTGATTTATAACTTTGGTTTGGCTTCATTTTCTTCTGTTTTCTGTTGTTTTATCTGGTTCTTGTTTCTTCTGTTTTACTTCTGTGTAAGCCACCCAAAGTCACAATCTGTCAGTTGGGCTGCCATATCCAGTAAATTGATTATCTAAATAAATGTGATCATTACATCATCTTTTTCTTTCTAGTTCTTTAGCTCCAGGGCTCTTGTGGGGCACACAAATGTAGCAAATGAATTTAAATGCCTTCTTCAAAGAAGGTTCAAAAGCACCAATTAGGCAAAGCTTTTCTCTATATTTACCAATAAAAGATATCCATGGAATGGTTTTTGTTCTCATCCAAGATTTTTGCTTGTTTATTAGAAATAGCAAGGTGGTACTTCAACCAATGTTATGTTATGTTTATGGAAGAGGAACATATACAATAAAGAATTTCATTTCTGGGAGATATGTGTATCTGTATGTCTGTGTTTGTGTACAATTACAGTATTAAACAGATAGAAAATATTGTCCACAGGCTGTTGAGATGCCTGCCCATATGAAATTGTTTTATATTTTTGTTCATTTCTCACAGAGATCTACATAGCATCATCATAATCAAATCAGACCTTTTCTGTTAGATTGCAGCAAAAAAAATTCTAAGAAAGATAATTTTGTAATGTTTTGTTGAGAAAACAAACCAATCATAGACAGCACATTTTAGTTATTACTTTTATGAGAGAATTTATGGCTGCCCTTTGTTGGATCAGCTTTTTTATTTGTGTATTGTTGAACTGGTTTTTTTTCTTTTTTACAAATCCTAAAGGGAACTGGACTATAGTTCTTAAAGAAGCATGTTAACAAATATGAAATTATTAGTCAAATGATGAAGAAACCATCTGCTTGTTTAGCTGGATATTTATTTTACAAGTTTTATAGGCTGCTATAGTTACAACCAATTCAAAGAGATAACTCAACTCCCCCTTTGTAGTATGGACTAAAACCAAAATACAATGGATGACATAAATACATTTAAAACATCATACTGATAAGATCCTTGAAGTAAAACACAGTGAACCCTACCAGTGTTCAAAATAATTTCCACTACCAGGGGGACAAAATATAGCCCCCCCCCAAAATCTGTATCAATAGCTGGTCCTTTCTAGGCTTTCTAAATGCCAGATAGGGGGGCAATGAAGAAAAAGCGCATTTCCATGGCTGCTGCAAGTGGCCATTTCTGAGCAAAGAGACATGGAAGGAGCCTCTTTTACTTACTGGATTTCCTGCAGATATCCTGGCCTTAAACTACGGATGGTTTTGAAGGAGACAATCCTGCTTATTAAATTGTCTGCATTAGTCGTATTAGGAGATGAGATCTTAGCAGTTCAATGTATACATATGGAATAATTATCACTACTAGCACAGAAAATAAATTGCATTTCCATGCAGATTATCCTGTGTATCCTGTGTAGTAAACAAGAAAATTCCCTTTTCTATGGCTTCAGAAGGTGAAGAAGATTGTGAAAAACAAGCTGACATCACTCCAGGTACTGAATAAACTGAAAAAATAATGCCAAATTGCTGACCAGATAGACTTTTACTGAAAACATTTCCCCCCCCCCTTTGTCTCTCTATCTCAAGGTAGTGAGAACATCTTTCTTCCATGGCTGATTGAAATCTAGAAATGAAAAGGAGTCTTAGCAATCTTGATTGGAAGTCAGGAAATTAGATCACTGATTTCCCAGCTAGCTTTTAGCAAGTAAATACTGATTATGCATCAAGTCAGTGTGAAATCTTAGTGACTGCACAGATGGCCCATCTCTGGGATGATCTGCCCTTACCCTGGTCATTCAGATCTCCTGATGCAGCCATCGCTGCTCTAATAAAATACTTACATCTTGCTACTGGTTACCTTTCTGTTTCCTTCGATCATTTCTGGCACTATGGACTTCTCAAGGGAGCTAGATCATTGCACTGTGTGTCCATTGTGATAATGATCATTGAAGCCTAATAATTTTAAGCACTTGATTTGTTTTATGATCCATTTGTTTATTTTCTGGCAATCTATAGCATTCTTAGGAGTTATTTTCAGAGTGTCAGTACTCTTTTTATCCAGCTTCTTGATATTTCTTGCATGATTCTGTGTCTTCATGATCAGGTATAAATACATCATGGCATCTGAATATATTTTCTAGGGTCTTCATTGCTATGCAATATAGTGCTAGTTTATAGCATATTTGCTACGGTAGTTCCTTTGTTGGTAGTTCATTCTAAAAAGCAAAAGCTATTGTTAATAACTTCATGGTCAGTTCTAAGGATGGTTGCCAACATGTTGTAGCCAGTTGGAAAATATTCCTTGTTTTTTTGTGTCTCTATTTTTGATGTCCTTAAATATTTTGCAATAACCTTCTAACAGCTTTCAGAAATTCTTTGCTAAGTGCCTTTCCAAGAGCTTTATTTTTCTTGAAATGTGCTTCTCTTCTTGGCAATTTCCACCATTTGTTCTGACATGTAACTTGATTTCTTCTATTCCTTGGTCTTTTGACAGTTTCTTTTAATCCTTAACAATTTCCTTGCTTTTGTTCCATAATTTCTCTAGTTCCCTAACAAAGTGATTCCTGATCCTCCCCTTGGAGATGGTGAGCTTATACTCAAGGTCCTATCGTGGAGACTGGATGGCTTTGTTCTTCCACTTTAGCTTGATTTGGAAGATGCACATCTTTGTGATCTGTTCCAGTTAAGCCTCTGGCCATAGCTTTCCTATTACACTATGATTGAGTTCTTCCATCTTCTTGCACCAATAATGCAGTGTGAGTTTTGTGAACTCCATCTGGATATACTCATGTACGTAGGCGTCATTTTGGCTGCCGGAAGACGGCAATGAAGAAATAATTGGATTGGATAGCTTATTATTCTAATCTAAGCTGTTTTTCTGCTTCATTTCAGTTTATAGGCCACTTATCCAATTGTCCACTTATCCAATCCACCTTTCCTCCTTAATGTGTCTCACTTGGAAGCAGCTCAGGTTGCTTGGATATTTTTTTGATTTTTTTATTTGTATTCCACCTTTATTATTTTTTACAAATAAAGCAGTGAACATATCCAACACACCTTCTTTCTCCTATTTTCCCCACAACAATCCCGTGAAGTGACTAGGGCTGAGAGTGACTGGTCACCCAGCTGGCTGTCATGGTTGGCATCAGTTGAACTCATGGTCTGCTGCTTTCTAACTTAGTGCCTTAACCACTCAACCAAACTGGCTTGGATGTTTTCAGTTTTAGATTGAAAGTGACCATAAAACCCATTAGCTTCTGCACTGGTAGTTGGAGAGTAAGACTAGACAACTGTTATTAAAAGGGTATCTTTACAATTTCATTGTGACTACAATGCCTTCTCCCATGCAGTATGAAATTCCGTTTTTACTGTTGTGACTAAAGTGATAATTCACCTCTAGCTTCTTCTTAAATAGTTGCTGCCCAATATATTACCTGCTTGCTTTAGCTCAGGGGTGTCAAACTGCTGGACTGCGGGCTGGTTGCATCATATGGAGGCCTTGCCCACCCCAGCTCCGGCAATGTGAAAAAAGTTGTGATACATCGCGACACGTCATGTGATGCGGCGACTTTGATGCCGGTGATTTAGCTGAGCAGCTGGGATGACTTTTACATCTCTGTGACACTGCTGAGAGCAAATATTTTTGATGTATACTGCCAGAATACTTTAACAAACTCAGAGAGAACCTATGAAAGATCCCATGGATGAAAATCCTAAAGGGGAAAACAACCCAAGAAACTTGGGAAACTCTGAAAAATGTGATCATAAAAGCCCATACTAGCACAATACCACTGAAAAAGAAAAACAAGAAATTCAAGAAGAAACCAGCATGGCTGCACAAAGATTATTATCATTATTATTATAGGCCGATTATCACCAGACAGCCAGAACATGCAAAGATGAAGTCAAGAAAGCAAATGCTCAGAACGAACAAAGACTTGCAACAGAAATCAAGGATAATAAAAAAAAAGTTTCTTCCAACACATTAACAAGAAAAAAGTCAAGGAAACTGTAGGTCCATTAAAGAGAGAAGATGGCAAGGAAATAACAGGGAGAAAGCAGAACTGCTTAACTCATACTTTGCATCAGTCTTCACAAAAAAGAAACTATAACCCAATATACAAAAAAAAACCCACTGCAAAAGACAAACTAGAAACAAAAATTAAAATAAGCAAGAAAATGGTAAGAGAACATCTATCCAACTTTGATGAGTATAAATCACCGGGACCTGAAAGATTACATCCCAGAGTTCTGAAGAAGCTGGCAGATGTTATCTTAGACCCATTACACCACATCTTTCATAAATCCTGGAGCACCAGGGAAGTACCTGAGGATTGGAAAAGGGCTTATGTCAGTGATGGCGAACCTTTTAGAGACTGAGTGCCCAAAAACTGGCCCTGCCACCGCTCCACCCCCTGCCCCGCCCCCACCCCACCTGCCCACAGGGCCACTCACCGCCTCCAGGGCCCGCTGCAGATCGCCCAGACAGCCCAGCAGCACCATGGTGGCCACGCCCTCTGCCCAGGCCCTGCAGCATCAACTGTGTGCAATGAGGCGTGAGGGCAGAGTCTTGTCCACGCTGCCTGGCTGCCATGTCCTTGGCTGCGCTGCTCCATGTGGGCCATGCTCGGGGGCGACTCTCCTCCAGGGAGGCTGTTGGTGAGGACGGGGTCGTGGGTGGAGGCGAGGCTGGGGCAATGGCACATGTGCCCACAGAGAGGGCTCTGATTGCCGCCTCTGGCACGCGTGCCGTAGGTTCGCCACCACTGGCTTATGTGGTTCCCATCTTCAAGAAAGGGAAAAAAAACAGACCTAGGAAACTATAGACCAATCAGTTTAACATCAATACCTGGGAAGATCCAAGGAAAAAACAGATCTGCGAACAACTAGAAGCAAATAGATTTATAATAGTAGCCAGCACGGGTTCGTTAAAAACAGATCATGCCAAACCAATCTTATTTCATTCTTCGATAAAGTGATTAAACCAGTAGACCAGCGACATGCTGTGGACGTAGTATACTTAGATTTCAGTAAGGCATTTGATAAAGTAGATCACAACCTACTCCTTGGTAAGTTACAAAAAGGTGGAATATGCAACATCACCACCAGATGGATCTGTAGCTGGCTGGCAAACCGTATTCAATGAGTAGTCCTCAATGGCACCACATCCACATGGAGGGAAATAAGCAGCAGGATACCACAAGGTTCCATCTTAGGCCCAGAACTCTTCAATATCTTCATAAATGATGAGGGAATTGAAGCAGAACTCATCAAATTTGCAGATGACACCTAACTGACAGGAATAGCCAACACCCCAGAAGACAAAGGATCCAAAAAGATCTTGACAAACTTGAACAATGGGCCCTATCCAGTAAAATGAGTTTCAATGTGGAGAAAAGCAAAGTTTTACATTTAGGCAGGAAAAATCAAATATACAGATTGGGCAAGATCTGGCTTAAAACAGTAACTGTGATAGGGACTTTGAAGTCCTAGTGAACAATCACTTGACTATGAACCAACAGTGTTCAGCAGCAACCAAAAAAGCTAATATAATCCTGGGTTGTATAAACAAAGGCATAGAATCAAGATCATGCGAAGTATCAGTACCGCTTTATAAAACCCTGGTTAAGACCACACCTGGAATACTGCAGCCAATATTTGTCACCTATCACAAAAAAGATGTTGAGAGTTTGGAAAAAATTCAGAGAAGAGCAACTAAGATGATCAAAGGCCTGGAGATTAAAACAAAGAACAGCTGTGGGACTTGGGTTTGGCTAGTCTAAAGAAAAGAAGAAATAGAGGAGACATGATAGCAGTATTCCAGTATTTGAGGGGATTAGAAAAGGGGATTACGTTATTCACCAAAGCACCAGAGGGAAGGTTGAAAACTGATTAAAGAGAGAAGCAACCTGGAATTAAGGAGAAACTTCCTGACAGTGAGGACAATTAACCAGTGGAACAGCTTGCCTCCAGAAATCATGGGCGCTCCATCACTGGAGATTTTTAAGAAGAGGCTAGACAGTCTCTTGTCTGAGATGGTATAGGTTCTCCTGCTTGAGCAGGGAGCTGGACTAGAAGACTTCCAAGGTCTCTTCCAGATTTGATTCAATTCTAATTCTAATAATTCTAATTCTAATTATTCTATTCTTATCCTTATCCTTATTCTATTCTATATAAAAAACTTTCCCGGCCATGATGAGGCAGGATAGTGGGCGTGAAGATGGAATCACTAGTTAGGATTATTAAATTTAGATGCAGTATAAGCTTGGTTTGGGGATGTTGCCTTATTTTAAAGAGATTGATGTAGATCAGGGGTGTCAAACTGCCGGCCCATGGGCCGGACTCATCATCCCAAAACCGCACCCACCCCATTGCCAGCAATGGAGAAAAAGTTTCAATACATCACAAGTTTGACATGCCTGATGTAGATTGTTGTGTCTGTTGTATCTATGTGTATTGCGGGAGACCCTAGATTGATGGAGCAACTGTCCACAATCACAATTACTTCATGTGTTTTTGTTTCAACTTTTTTTCTTGTTTTTTGATTTTCTGTGTATAATACCAATTCTTATTGAATCTGTGAGGGGACCAACCTTCTGTGAAGAAGGAATGGTATAGTTAGTCTGAGCACAGCCTCTTTTCAATCTGTTCCAAGGGCAGCTACAACTGACTGCACTACAAAATAAAAAAGATGTAAAATGAGCTAGCTAGCCAACAAACAGGATGGTTAAATGACTTCCATCACCCCCTGTACAGCACGCTGCTTTTGAAAAACATTCTTTTGTTATAACTTATAACTTACCAACAGCAGCCTTATAGCCCAATTCTACGCATATAAATGGCTTTTTCCCCCATAGGTAGGTAAAGTTGCAAAGTTATGTACCCACGCTTGTAATCACAAGGATATCACACCCATCAATTATCAATGTCCACACAGGGCAAACCATTTTTTGGATATGAGATTTTAATACGAGAGCCAAATTCTATTTTTCTTTCAAAACTAACCATATTTTTCTGAGCAGTGGCCAGTTCGAGCAAAATTCTCAAATTATGGATCAGAAGCCATGGTAGGTTCACCTCTGCTTGCTTCAACCACTTAGAAGAATGGACTAAGTTTGTTCCAGGTGCCCAAGGCAAGGTAGCTAAATAAATAAATAAATAAATGCACCTGCCAGGAGTAAAAAATAAAAAAAACAAATCTCGTTTTTGGAACATTTGCTTATTTGAAGCTTCGGTTGAATTGCCAGCACTCTTTACTAACACGCGGCAATTAGCCTCCATTCTCCCTTTCTCCAAAGTCTGCCTGACCTTGGTCCCACGAGCCGTTCTGGAAATCAGCAACCGCACAATCGGGTTCTCGCTTCCGACGGCCTTCCTTCTTCTCGTACACGTGGCGGACCTCGACTCGCGCATAACGTATCTTCCTTTTTTTTTTTTTTTAATCCTATACTCCGGTAAATGAGAGTTGCTTGCAACGGCGACTCTGACAATCTTAGGATGCGTGTAGTCAATTATTCAATCAACCAATCGACTGTTAACAGCAGCGGACTTTCCTGCAAACAACTCCCTCGCGTCCAGCTGGGCTTTGCGAGCCATGCTTTTTCCTTACAATAAGACCCGAGACTTACTTATGTTCACTTGTCCTTTCGTTTGCAATTTTTTTATTTCTGAACGGGCATGGTTTTGTATAGGCAATCAATCCTACCTGATGTTTTATACGCTTTCCTGTCGTTTCGTAATGAAACGCAGGAACAACAGCGGCTTCTCTACGGTGAAGAAAAGAAAAGGAGATTAATCAAAGGATTAATCTCCTTTGCTGTGCTATATATTCTTTCCTCGGTGCTCTGCTTCTGTTCGCGGATTTGGCAAGCGTAACTTTAAAGCAGGGGTAGGCAACCTTGGCTCTTTTATGACTCGTGGACTTCAACTCCCAGAATTCCTGAGCCAGCCATACTGGCTCAGGAATTCTGGGAGTTGAAGTCCACGAGTCATAAAAGAGCCAAGGTTGCCTACCCCTGCTTTAAACTCTCCAGCAAGAGGGCAGGAGGAATCACATCAGGGCACGCCCCTCTTCGCTTCAGTGGGCGTCGGTCACGTCAATAACCGGAGATGCGAATTAATTCGCCTGACGTTAGCCAATGGGACCATTAGACAACCTTGGCGTGAAAACAGAAGGGACGTGTTTTGCGGCGACAGTCTCCGCACCCGTAAACGGGCGGTTTGCGGTGCTTTCTGGGAATTGTGGTTTTTCAAGGAGAGGCACTTCTTGGCCGGCCAAGATGCCGCTGGCTCTGGGATTAGTCGGTCACGTGTCGCCTGCCCGGCTCTGCCTCGGCGGCCCTCCGGTGTAGACATGGCGGGGGGTGCGAAGAAGCAGGTCCGCTTTGCCCGGCTGGAAGAAGATGGAGCGCCAAAAGCGGGAGCCCTCGGGGACGCCGCTGCGGAGAGAGCCGGAGAGTCGCCGCCGAAGGGACTACCCGGAAGCTCGGCGCGGCTTGCCCTTCAGCCGGTTGTAAAGGTGGCAGATGGCAGCGGCCGAAGAAGCCGGGCAGGAGGTGGCCTTGGCGTGGGAAAGCAGCAGGCGGCGGCGGCTTCCCGGCGGGCCCTGAAGTGGTGCATTTCGGCTGCTCTTTGCGCTGCTTTCCTGGGCCTGGTAAGAAGGCGAGAAAGTCAGGCAGGCGGGCGAGCCAGCCGGGCAGCGCGTAGGTTTGACAGCCGGCTTCGTCCTTCGATGACTCGCTGCCCCGCGGGCTCCCTGCACTTCTGGCTGGGCCCGCAGCTTCTTGGGAGGGAAAGAAACCCAGGCTGGGCGCTGCCCTCCAGCGCCCTTGAAAGAGCAGCAGTCGGCAGACACGCCACCCGAGACCGAGTGGGCTGCCCGGGGCTCTCTGTCTTCCTTAAGGAGAAAACATGGTCCTGCTGGACTATGAACAAATGCCTTGGTATTCAAGCCTAACATACAGGGAGTCCTCGAGGTACGACCACACTTGCGCCCAAAATTTATGTTGCTAAGTGAGAAATTTGTTAAGGGAGCGTTGCCTTGCCATTTTGTGACTTTTCTTGCCACATTTGTTAAGAGAATCACTGCGTGGTTAAGTTAGTAACACAGTTGTTAAGTGAATCTGGCTTCCCCATTGACTTTGCTTGTCAGACGGTCACAAAAAGTGATAGGCGTGACCCCGGGACACTGCAACCGTCATAAATATGAGCCAGTTGCCAAGCATCTGCATTTTGATCACATGAACATGGGGATGCTGCAATGGACATAAGTGTGAAAAATGGTCATAAGTCATTTTTTTCAGTGATGTAACTTGGAATGGTCACTAAACGAACTGTTGTAAGTTGAGGATTACCTGTACAATACACTCAGTATAATGCTGATGATCACAACCACTACATGACACTGAATGTTTACATCCCACTCTTGCATTGGAAATTTAAAATGGCATGCCTGGCAGGTCTTCTGGTTTCATTTTTGCAAGAATCATCTAGGTTGGGATGAGAGACCGTATCTGGCTCAAAAGCACTTTGTAAACGCTGTGGGCATCTCGAAGCTGGGTAACCCTGACTTCGAACCAGCATTTTAGCTTCAATGCTAAAGAATAAATAAAATACTTCCTTTTGTTAATGAGCAGGTCATGTTCTTCATAATACCACTAGATGAGATTAACAAAAAGGCTTGGACTCAGATGCTATAGATGGAGGAATGTTATTTGGCTCCTTTTTTTATTAGTGAGACATGAAAATTGTAACAAACATGAATTTGCATATCAATAAAAGACAAAATAAAAGTCAGTTAACTGAAGCTTAGCTTAGGTCATAGGTCGGCAATCCGCGGCTCCGGAGCCACATGGGGCTCTTTCAGCCTTCTCCTGCGGCTCCTAGCCTCCTCCGCCATTTGCAGAGAGAGAGACAGAAACAGAGGCACTTGCCCTTCCCTTCACTCTCTCTCTCTCCCTCCCTCCCTCCCTCTCTCTCTCTCTCTGTGTGCATGTATAAAAAAGAGTGGCCTCACGCTGTTCTCAGACAAACTGACAAGCTTATTGGGTGGGGCTCCTGCCTTTGCTGCATCTCAGCAGGAAGCAGCAGAAAGCAGAAGCTCGCTCTCTCTCTCTCTCTCTCTCACTCACTCACTCACTCACTCACTCACTCACTCACTCACTGAGTGGGGGAAGAGGACTGGCAGACCAAGGGCAGGAGAGAGCCAGCCAGCCCAATAAGAATGTGTGTCAGCTTGTCAGAGAACAGTGTGAAGCCAGCTTGCCAGGTGAGCAGAAGATCGGAGAGAGGGAGAGGGGGGGAGAGAGGGAGGGAGACAAAAAGGGAGAGAACTCATGCACAGCAGCCTCTATTTCTTTTTAATTAAACTCTTCAAACTCCCCTCCTCGCATATGGGCGTAGGATTTACAGCTCCCAGTGTTTTCTTTTCTCTGGGAAACAGGTCCAAGTGGATTTTTGAGTGTTTAAGGTTGCTGACCTCTGGCTTAGGTAGACAAAAGTTCTGATAGTTCTTTTTGGAGTGTGGTGCTGATGAACGACCATAATAAAATTTGATTAGTGATGGTAAATTTATTTTGGATAGGGCTTCATTGCCCATGGATGTTACAGGAATAATTCCTTATGGAGGTTTTGATCCATATAGACAAATTGGCCAGAGATCTGGAGTCCCTGGGTATTTGACACTTTGTGTATTTTCATATTGACACACCTTTCAAAAGACATCCTTGAGGCCTATTGTGTAGATCCCCTCCTGATACAATTTGATAGTTGATGATCTGAGAAAGAAACCTCTTAGAGCAGGTCTAAGAATTTCTGAGAAATTTCTCTCATGAATGAAGGCAAATATATGTGTCCAGGATCCTGCAGAAATTTCTCTATTCTGGGAAATCTTCATGGGAGATTTCAGCTGGTATGGTGCAGAATTTGAGTCTGTGAGCAACCTGATGCATAAGCACACAAAATCCACTCCAATACAACTATTCTTGTAAGCGTAGATGCTTCTTCTAATAAGATGTCAGCAGTTGCAACTTTGACCTTATCCGTGTGGTTTGCGTGATGAGTTCTTTCAACTTTTTCTGTGACACCTAAATAAGGTTATTATGGTCCCTAGTCAAGATAGACATGTGATATTCTAAAACAGAGCTTTTCAATCGGTGGTACACGTACCACCTGTGGTACATTGGCATCTGGCAGGTGGTACACAGCCCTGCCCTGCCCAGCCTAGCTAAGTGTAGTGGGGGAGGGAACGAGCCAAAGCGGCGCAGTGCAGGACTGGCCTCAGGAGCTTCAGGGTGGCTGGGATGAGGCAAAGGCCCCAGGATTGGCACTTCCACCTCACCCGGAAGAGAAAGGAGGAGGAGGGGTGCAGAAGCTATAAAAGGAGGTAGTTTGGGCAGGAGAGGGAGAGGAAAAAAAAGATGCAGCCTTGGGAAGAGGAGTCGGCTGGAGGTGCACTGAAGGGAAAAGAAGGAGGAGGGGGGGAGAGAGGTGAGGAGATCAGATAGGTTGGCCGGGAGCCGATCTACAACTTCTGTGGCAGCCATCCATGCCAGGCGCACACACAGGTGGCAGCAACAGGCAAGAAATGCAGCGGGGGAGGGGTTGCCCACCATGAGGAATGAAGAAAGGCAGCATCGGCTAGAGGTGAGGCATGGAGGGAGGGAGGGAGGAAGGAGATGGCAATGAGAAAGGGAGGTAGAGAGCAGGAGGGAAATGGAAAGGAAGGAAGAGTTGGAAGAAAAAGCCGGGAGAAAAAAAAATATGAAACTGTTTGAAATAGGCGAGAGGTAGCCGACTGCTTCGGCTGCTTGAGAGGAGATGTTTATTGGCAGAAGCGAAGTACCGTATCAGCAGTTCAGTTCTGGATCAGCTGAACAACAAACTGGAGAGTGGAAGGATTCTTAGGTGATTTTGTGACTTTGAAGTTCTGGGATTTGTGCAATGTGGGTTTTGTGTTCTTAAGGAGTGTTTGGCAATTTATATTGTGGCTGATGGCTGATGTCCCGTGTTGGATTTTGGGTTCTAATTCTACTGCTCTGCTATTGTTAGCTGTAAGTTTTGCTGCAAGGGATTTTGAAGTATTTTTGTCCTGAATGGATTTTGCCTATAGCATTCATTTACTTATGAATGGAGCCATTTGGGGAGGCTGCCTTAGCTGGCAGCCGGTTCCTTAACTTTCCTTTCTAGCCAATAGCTAATTCTTAAAGGAGAATGTGCCTTTTTAAGCTACTTCCCTCAGCGGCTTGTCTTTTCTGTCTCTGGAAGCTTTTCCTTGTTTGATAAATATATGGAAGAGGGAAAATATGGGTTTTTTTTTTTTTCAAATTCTTCCTTCAGAAGGAAGGAGATGGAAATAAGAGGGAGGCAGGGAAGAAGGGAGGGAGGGAAACAGGAAGGAAGAGAGGAGGGAGGGAGATTGGAATGAAAGGGAGGGAAGGTCTGAAGGAAGTCTCTGCCATTGGCTTGCTTGTCAAAAGATTGCAAAAGGGGACCACCTGACCCTGGGACACTGTGACCATCATAAATATGAATCAGTTGCCAAGCATCCAAATATAAATCACATGACCCAGGGGATACTGCAACGGTCATAAGTGTGTAAAATGGTTATAAGTCACTTCAGTGCCATTGTAACTTTGAACAGTCACTAAGCGAATTGTTGTAAGTCGACTACCTGTACTTTATCACGTTTTTCCTTTTTTTTTTTTTTTGGTCTTCCAAGTTTTTGACACCTTGCTAGGTGACTGGTGGTACTCGAATATTGCCATATCTTAAAAGTGATACAATCTGTAAAAAGGTTGAAAATCCCTGCTCTAAAAGAACAATGGGATGTTTGATGTAGTGATTAAGGCATCAGGCTAGAAACCTGACTGTGACTGACTGTGAATTCTAGTCCCATTTGAGGCATAAAATCAGTTGAGTGATCTTGGGGCAGTCACCCTCTCTCAGCCCTAGGTAGGAGACAATGGCAAACAGCGGCAAACCATTTCTGGAAAACCTTGCCAAGGATACTGCAGAGACTTGTTTAGGCAGTTGCCAGGAGTCAAGATTGACTTAAAGACACCAAAAAAGAAAAGAAACCCTAAGCAATATAAGTTGGAGGGAGCAACAAATGGAACTAGTTCTGCTTCCAGGCTTTCTTTTATAGGCTTCATAGAAACACCCTGTTGGTAATTGTGTTATTCTATGGTATCTGCACAGAAAAGTGAGGGCCCTGGTTTACATGTACAAATATATATCTATCGATTAATGGAAGATATATATTAAATAGACTAAGAATGTACTTGTTGAAGGGATGGGTATATTGACATGAAAATTATTAATTTTAATAAGATGACTTGTTTGTTTGATGTCCAATGGACTGATCTGAAAAGAAGTGAAATTTAAAATTTGTAAAATGTAGTTGGCTTATAGTTAAACTTGGACATACGGAGTGAAGAAGGTCTACAAATTTAAAATGATTGTATTAAGTTGAATGGCTTTAACTTGAACTTTTTTCTTTGTTTACATGTACAAACAGATATCTAATAATAAAAAAATTATTTAAAAAAAAGTGAGGGCTGATGTAGTCGAGGGGTCAGCAACCTTAAACACTCAAAGAGCCACTTGGACCCATTTCCCAGAGAAAAGAAAACACTGGGAGCCATAAAACTTGCCGGTGCACGTGAGGGGGGGGAGCTTGATTGAAGAGTTTAATTAAAAAGAAATAAAGGCTGCTGTGCATGTTCTCTCTCTCCCTCCCTCCCTCTCTCTCTCTCCCTCTCTTTGTCTCCCTCCCTCTCTCCGATCTGCTCATCTGGCAAGCTGGCTTCACACTGTTCTCTGACAAGCTGACACACATTCTTATTGGGCTGGCTTGCTCTCTCCTGCCCTTGGTCTGCCAGTCCTCTTCCCCCACTCAGTGAGTGAGTGAGTGAGTGAGTGAGAGAGAGAGAGAGAGAGAGAGAGAGAGAGAGAGAGCTTCTGCTTTCTGCTGCTTCCTGCTGAGTTGCAGCAAAGGCAGGAGCCCCGCCCAATAAGCTTGTCAGTTTGTCCGAGAATAGCGTGAGGCCACTCTCTTTTTTACACATGCAGAGAGAGAGAGAGAGAGAGAAAGAAAGAAAGAGAGAGAGAGAGAGAGAGAGAGAGAGAGAGAGAGAGAGAGAGAGAGAGAGAGAGAAGGGAAGTGCAAGTGCCTCTGTTTCTGTCTCTCTCTCTGCAAATGGCGGAGGAGGTTGGGAGCCGCAGGAGAAGGCTGAAAGAGCCACCCGTGGCTCCGGAGCCACGGGTTGCCAATCTGTGATGTAGTCCATTAACTTCAGTCAGCCTTATTTTCAAATAAGCATGCTGAATTGTTTGAACAATTTTGCAAAGCTTTATTAAGAACAGCTATTTTTTTTATTTCCTATTTTATTTCTTTCTAGGGGATGGCTATTGCTATTCTAGGACCTACATTTCAAGACCTGGCTGCAAATGTGAACAAAAATGTCAGTCAAATTTCATATATCTTCGTAGGCCGTTCAATGGGATACTTTGGTGGTTCTCTAATTGGTGGAATACTTTTTGACTGCATGAACTCCAAGTTTCTTTTGGGTAAGTGGAAAAAAATTGAATATGAATAATATAGATTGTTGTCCTTTTAGTAGAAGAGGTGTTACATATCTATCCCTAAGAGAGTAATACTTGTGTTTACAGATATACTGTATTATACAATAATGAGAATTAGACAAAAGCAATATACAAAGTTGAAAATCCTTCTACTTAGTGGATCAGAAATGGGACAGTAATTGTATCAGCTCTTTTCTTTTAACCTCTTCCTGAAGTTTTCTAACTTCATCTACATGTGTGTCCATTACAGGGATGAACAAAAATATTACAGGGGACCTTGGAATCATGTAGTTCAGCTATCTGGAGCAAACTCCAGAAGAGTAGATTCAGTCACCTCTTAAATTTATCCTTACAAGCTCTTGGTTTTCTTGGTGTTTGTCTTCTCCATGTGCCCTAGTTGGTGCTCAGAATTTAATGTTCTGATTGCTGTCTTACCAATCAATAAATCAGACTATTTTTACTCTGGCTTTTAGCGGTATTTAATCAAATGTCTACTGCATCCAATTTTCTGCAGTGGAAACCCTCAACAAAAACAGAATGAGTGCATCATTTGTAATATGCTGTATTCTTTGGAAAAGTATCAGGACTGAATTCTTATAGTCTTAGGCCAGAGGTCCACAATCTTTTGGGCACCAGGGACCGGATCCGTGAAGAGAGGTTTTTCTGCAGACTGGAGGGTGTGTGGCTTTGTGTACTGCCTGCATCTCGTGGATAGGGTTTTGCTTGTTTGTGCTGGCATGCTGCGGCCCAGTACTGGTCCATGGACCGGGAATTGGGGACCCCTGTCTTAGACCAGTGACTTTAGGATGTCATTCAAAAGCAATTTATATCAAAATAAGGAGCAGAGAGAACTGCAATATTTTGATACTTTCTGTTCAGCAATCCCCTCTACTAAAAAAGTAAATCATTCCCTTTTTAACATAGTCAAGAAAGTGCATTTTTATTGATTGCTTCCTTATTTGCATTAGTTATTTAGAACATTGTTTCAAGTTCTTTTTTTTATCTCACTTAAGTGTTCTCAATCCTTTTGCCTTGGTTTCAGAGTTACAATTCTTTATTAACAAATGGGTTTTAGGACTTTTAAACATATTACATATAAAGATGTATGACATAGAGCAGTGGAGGCGAACCTATGGCATGGGTGCCAGAGGCGGCACTCAGAGCCTTCTCTGTGGGCACGTATGCTGTCGCCCCAGTCCTAGGCCTTCAGCTGGGTTTTATAAAACCTTTTCAGTTTAGGCCTCCGCCGCCGTGTGCAAAAAAAAAAGGTTCAATCAGTCAATTTCAACTTCTCGCGGGAAAAAAAAGGTATTGCAAAGTTGGAATTGACTGATTGAACCTTATTTTTTTTTTGCACACGGCGGCGGAGGCCTAAAGTAAAGTGCCATTACCACCGCAGCCACGCCCACCCAATTGGCCACGCTCACCCGGCACTCGACGATGCATAAGTGGGTTTTGGGTTGCAGTTTGGGCACTCAGTCTCTAAAAGGTTCACCATCACTGACATAGAGATACCACTGAACTGCCATGCAAGTTTAGTGGCATTGCTATATGAGACTGCCTTCCTAGTTTCTATGTAAGACTTCCTTTTGCAGTCTACGGACTTTCAGTTGTATTTGGAACTGGCTTTTTCAGAGCTCCATTTTGTGCACCATTCCTGAGTCAGGGAGCCTTGCTTACCTCCTATTTCAATTACTGTAGCAGACTGTACATGGGACTGCCCTTGAAAAGCATTTGGAAGTGACAGCTAGTCTAAAACATGACAGGCTGGTCAAGGATGAGTATTTTCCATTATACATTGGTGACCCCATTGCTTTGGATGTTCCATTGGTTGCCAGCTGGCTTCTGAATGCAGTTGAAGGTGCTTCTTGTCACCTTTAAAGTCTCATGGCTCCAGACTGTTATCGGAGGGACCACCTTCTCCATGTTCATCTCCCCATCCAGTCAGATGAAATAAAGTAATTTCTGGCTAAAGAAAGACATCTGAAGGCTCCTAAGAAACGGGCATTTGCAGTTGATGTTCTTATGCCTTGGATATAGTCAGTCCCTTCTCTCCTGGGTTTTGGAGAGCAGACAAAACCTGGCTTTTCCATTTAACCCAGGAGGAAAGAATGTTATGAATTTGGATGTAGTGGTGGTCATATGACTTCATATGCTTTCCTTCCTCTCTTTTTTTAATTCATTTGGGGTGGATTTATTTGTATAATTGTTGGAGGGGTTATTGTATGAAGTTTATGATTGTTAGCCACTTGACACTTCAGGAATGGACAGCATACAAATAAATAAACTCTTCAGAATTCTGCAGAAGTCAAGGTTTAGGAAAGGATGAGAAGCAATTTTAAATTGATTGAAGCAAATTGTTTTCTATACTGCAGTATTTCTAAACTATTGAAGCAATGCTTTCTAACCTTTGAGTAAACTTCTGAAACCTAAATCCAAAATATACTATTAGGAAAAAAGCCCCATAGAGATCAGTAGCATTATTCCAAATTATAAATGCTGACGATCGCAGCCTAAAACATTACATTTGATATAAGACTGCTACATTAAATAAGCTACATTTCTCCATGATTTAGTAATAATTGTAAACACAAATCAAAATTATACTGGCTTTGAATTTACTGGATTTAAAATAAAACACGGGCAATTTTAATTCTTAAAATGTTCTATTTGAAGTTTTTAAATTATTTATATTTATAGGCTTATCTATGCTGGGTACAACAGTAGGCCTGTATGCTATTCCATGGTGTAAAAAAGCCATCTTGTTAACAACCGTGATGTCCGTCATTGGTTTTACAATGGGAATTCTGGATACAGGTAAAAAAAAAACCCTTACTATATATATATGTCTTTTTTTCCTTCCATCATGTTGAGATCATTCAGTAGAACTGTGTTACATTCCTTTATAATAAATTATGTGTTCCTGATACATTGCTAAGTGTGCATCATGTGCATAAAATATTTGAACCTGCAAATTTCCTTACTTGACCAAAGGCCAAACTAAATTTCACCACTTGGTTATATTTGCCTTTTCCTGTTTGCATGGGGTGGTAGTGGTAAAAAATCAGAGATTGAGAACTGTATGTACTTTAATCCTAAAATAGAGCTGAAGAGTCCTAAGATAGAGTTGAAGAAGCTTCTTGGATGAGAAGCGAAACGTTTTCAAAGAAAAATAAAGTCCAGTTGCCTTGTAAAAAAAAAGCATCTTTGGGATAGTCCTAAGAAAGTTGATTTGTATATAGAAAGATTTCTTCATATAGATGCACATACAGTACTTTAAGTACTTCAATAATGTTCTGGCAATGTTCTGGTTACAGAAGATCATTATTTTTGCTGAGGGGATCAAGAGAAATACTATAGAGACATGGAAAAATGACTCAGACTAGGACTGAATGAGAGAGCAAGGGAGAAAACCAAAAGATTGTTTAAAAGAGTAAGACTAATAGATACCTTTAATCATACACTTTAATCATACAATCTTTAGTTTGTGTATTGTGTCCAATTCTGAACACCATATTTAAGGTTTTAGAGCAGTGGTTCTCAACCTTTTTCAGGTTGAGACCCCACTTGGGCCGCCCATGTGCGGCGTGACCCCGACCCGCGCGCGCGCACGCGCGCAACGGGCCAATCCGCGCATGCGTGGCGCGCGCGCAAAAAAACCCAAAATGGCGGACCGTGACGGGCCGATCCGCGCATGTGTGGCGCGCGCGCAACGAAAAAAAAAACAAAAAAACCCCAAAATGGCGGACCGCGAAGGGCCGATCTGCGCATGCGTGGCGCACGCGCAACGGCCCAAACCGCGCATGCGTGGCGCGCGCGCGATGAAAAAAACAAAAAAAACCCAAAATGGCGGACCGCGGCCGGCCGATCCGTGCACGCGCAGCGCGCACGCAACGGCCCGAACTGTGCATGCGCGGCGCGCGCATGACGGAAAAAAATGGCGGACCGCGGTGTCCAGCGACCCCCGCGAAACGGTCATTCGACCCCAAATGGGGTCGCAACCCATAGGTTGAGAACCGCTGTTTTAGAGAAACAAATATATTTAGGGATAGTTTGAAGAAATTAAGAATGTTTATCTTTCAGAAGACTGAGGGAGAATATGATACTACTTTTCAAATACCGGAAGAGTAAAATAATTGGAAGATCAAGGTCTTTTTTCTAGCATTCCAGAGTGCAGGATATAGAATACTGTATTAAAGTTACATCAAGGAAAATTCCAACTGAAGGTTGGAAATAATTTCTTGAACTGTAAGAGCAATTTAAATGGCCACTTCCTCAGTTGGGCTTCATTGAAATATAACATATAGGAAAGTGTAGCCATAAGAAAACATAATTAAAAGAAATAAAAAAATGAGAGCATATAGAAGAGATGGCCCTTCTGTAAGAATAGAATATTAGATGAATGTCAGTGTTCTTGGAACTTATTTTATTACTTTTGGTTAGAATTTGTATTCTGCTTTTTTCTAGCAGTTTCCTCCTTCAGTTTTTCTCCACAGAAGTCCTGGAAACTAGGCTGGACTATGAAAGAATAACTAGTCCCAATTCTTCCACTGAACTTCCATATGTGAGGATAAAGTTGAGTTTGGACGTCCCTAGTCTGGTACATCTTAATAATAGACAGCTTTGGCCTCTAGAGCAGAGGTCCTCAACCTTGGCAACTTTAAGCCTTGTGGACTTCAACTCCCCAAATTCTTCAGCCAGCTCTAGAGATTCCAGTTCATATTACTCCTGTCCACATTAATTTGGCCTGTTGGGAATGGAGTCCAACAACATCTGGAGGATCACATGATTCCCTCTCCTCTGTTGACTTTGTGGTCATTTCACAAAGTTGAAAACGGGAATGAGCTGTAATGAAACAAAGAAACAAGTCAGCCAGGGAGAAGATTGCTTTGGTGAAGACAAAATTGCAAAAGTACAGTACCTACCTTGAAAAGATGCCAGTTGGAATAGGAAGGGAACGGCATGTGTTAGGTGAGGATGTCACGTAAGTTTATCAAACTTTTTAATGTGAAAATTTGACCCTGAATTATTGTCTTTCAGGTGGGAATGTTCTGGCTTTGGACACGTGGCAAGCAGAAGCTGGTCCGCACATACAGGCTTTGCATTTCAGTTTTGCCCTTGGCGCTTTTGTAGCTCCCATCCTGGCGAAGATGGCACTGGGTGGTTCTGCTCTTGAACTGCAGATACATCAGGGTAGCAGTATTGATAACCAGTCAGCTGCGAATTCTCCTGGTGCTACATTGTGGCCGAAGCTTCATTTGAACTGGAATTTTGTGTGGTCTTATGCTGTGATTGGCACTTACCTCTTACTTGTTGCATTGTTTTTCTTTACTTTATATTTGAGGAGCAGTCCTGTTCATGGTAGAACAAAACTTTCCATGCAGAAATACCAAATCGCAAAATATCACTATGCTCTCGTACTACTTCTTTCTGTCTTTTTTTTTTGGTATGTTGGAGCAGAGGTCACCTACGGCTCCTACATCTTTACTTATGCAAAAACTTATGCCTTTATGAAAGAAACGGAAGCAGCAGGGTTGAACGCTGTCTTTTGGGGAACCTTTGCCGCTTGCAGAGGATTGGCAATCTGCTTTGCTACCTGTTCTTATCCTGGATCTATGATCCTGATAAGTATCGTAGGCTCTACTGTGTCGTCACTCTTCCTGGTCCTCTTCAATGTACACTCAGTTGCTCTGTGGGTTGGTTCCGCAGTCTATGGTGCCTCAATGGCTACTATCTTTCCCAGTGGCATTTCTTGGCTAGAGCAGTACACCACTATTCAAGGGAAATCTGCAGCAATGTTTGTAATGGGTGCAGCTCTAGGAGAAATGTGTATTCCTGGGGTGGTTGGCTTCCTTCAAGGATATTTTCCCACTCTTCCAGTGCTCATGTACACTGCGTTGGGAGCAGCTATCATGACAGCAATACTGTTCCCTGTGATGTATAAATTAGCGACATCCTCCGATGATGCTAAATTGAAGGATGCTGGAGACAGGGAAGTTCAAGAAGCTTTATTGTCCAACACCTATCCTGAAGACGATGATGAGGATAGTGAAATCAGAGAATGGAATGAAGTAGACTTTGAAATAATTGAGATGAATGACACACTAAAGAACTCTGTCATAGAGACCTCTAAGAAGATCCAAGGAGAATTTACTACCACCATCTCCAGCCAGACTCCTTCAGAGAATTTGTCATTTAATTCTTCTCCTGTACTTGCTGTCAGATCACCAAAACAGGAGAATTCAACTAAGAATGATTAAGCAGTCTTACTTTAGTGGGAAAAAATTTGAGATCAGAATTTCAACCCTAGGATTATATATTATTTCAATATTGGTGGGAAGTTTGCTGAATTCTAAGCAAGGCCTTTTTATTTTAAAGTATTTTAAAGTATGAGGGAAGTGGTAATGAAACCCCTTTATGTAACCGTGAGAGTGACTGAAAGACAAAATAGAATGTTTCCTAAATTTAATATTTTTTCAGGAAAGTGAAAGCTATAATTTGAATAAACAGAACTTATGTGTTCTCCTCCAGCAGTCCCCAACCTTTCCAGCTTGGCGGACCGGTGGAGGTGGCAGGTGGAGAGAGGGGAGGGTTTTGTGTGTGTGCTACTTCCACAAATGTAGCTTTGTGCGTGCACGCGCACGCTCACTTGCTGCTTGTGCGGCCTGGTTACCAATGGGCCACTACCTAGGCCCAGGTCGCGGACTGGGAGTTGGGGAGTCCTACTCATTGTTGGCTTATAAAATGATGTTTATAATCTGTGTACTGTACCTGAAGGGTCTGAAGAATAAGAATCTTCAATTCATTGATGTCATCTCTGGAAACAAGATGAATCTGGAAAATCAATCCTTGAAGACCTCTGCATTTCTAACTCAACAGTTCCATGCGTTTAGATTGAATCCTAAATATATTCTATCCTATTTAACAAAAACAATGATTAAAAAAAAAAAAAGTAAATGACCACAGTCATGGCTAAATTAGCAAATACATATTTTAAAAATTTGCTCAGAAGCACTTTGTATAACAGAAATAGTTGCTGAAAAGGATTTGAGTTTATACTGATATAATAGTTATAGTAACCCTGTGGAGTGAATAAACTGGAGGTTAAGATTGCTCATTGAGTTTAGCAATGATGAACTATAATCTCAGGTTATGCTTGCAAAGCAGAGAAAATTCACCTGCAATCCCAAGAGGAATCCCATGGCTGCTTTGGGTTTTCTAAAATATGTTGTAGTCCATTGAAGACTTTAAGGGGTAAGGAAGGTGAATCTGCCTCAGGAAATTTGATCAATTTCAAAATGCAAACAGGATTGTTTTTCTCTACCTGCATTTTCAAGTACGGATCATAATTTAAAATAAAATGGTGTGTTTGTGGTCATCCCAGCTGCACTATAAAGTGACCTTATATTTAAATAGCATGATACTATGGTACTTGACACCTTCATGTAACTTCTTGCATAATTCAATTTTAAAGTTAAAAACTAAGAAATCGCCCTCAGAGATGTTCTATTATAAATATTGTAGTATAAATCAGTAAAATCTGATGGTATCTTTAAAAAATTAACTTTTAGCAAATTGTTTAGATATAGTGGACACAACTATAATTGAAATTTCTAAATCTGTCAAGAGTTGCTGATGTGCACTGAAGACACCTTTTCCAATTTGTGCCTTCTAGATGCGTTTGACTGCAGCATTCATAATTCCTAATCAGCAGGATCTTTGTGTTAGACAAAGATTATAGGAATTTAGAACCATAACATTTAGACATAATCAAGCTGGGGAGGTTAATTGAAAAAGCGACTTTCTTAAAAATTAAATATTGTCTATGTGAAAAGAAAAATCAGTGCTAATTATTTTTACAGTACCAGTACGAGGAAACCTTACTGTGGCTAGCATTGGACAAATAATGTTGAAATTTTGATCATTCGTTAAAAACTCTTGATTAAAATATATTCACTGATAATAGTTTAACTGCCAGAATTAGATGCTTGTAAGTGTAAAATGAACACCAGGTATGATTAAAATGCATTGTTAGTATTTCTAAACTACTGTAAATGGTGATTAAGTTGTGATGACGAGGATCATTTTAATGATTCTTATTCTTACCAGATAATTAACTACAACTACTACAGCAGCTTTCGTAGTGGGCTGACTGAAGTTACTGAATATTAATTTTCATGTGGAATAGAGAGTTTGGAATCTGCCGTCTCTCTGTACACCAATAAACACGACTGAAGTTATTTTGAGGGCACTTTGGGTGCAGATCTAAATGTGGGGAAAGGAGACCAAGGAAACCTGAGGGCGATGAGTGGGCGTTTTCTTACCTATTGTTGAATGTAACCCTTAATATCACTGGGGGAGATCATGTCTCCCAACAGTGTATGTATAATTACATCTTTTTGGATGTGTGCATGTTGAAGTTAACAGTACAAAAAACTATGAATTACTTTGACTTGTACCTTTTGATACTTCGTTCTATTCTACAGTATGTTTTCCTTATGTCTTGCAATTATTGCTTGAATATGATTTTTTTTCTTGTGTGTTCTCAATGTTACAATAATTTTGTAATAAAAATGAAATAGGGACTGTATTTACTGGGGAATTGGAAAATGTGATTTTTCTTGAATAATAATAGACTTAATAGGGAATTAAGTACAAATATTAGATTTTTCATTAGAAAGTGAAAAAGGATTCAGTTGTCTTTCAAAATAAGCTATCATAGCCAGGGAAAACCAGAAGATGAAAGCCTTGGGCAACATCAAAGATGTAATACTCAGTATAGACTTTAAATGTTTATTATGAAAGGATAACTATTTTATAAAGAACAGCAACAAACAGGCAAGCTTTTATAAAACAGGAAATAATTGGTATTAAAAGGACAAGAGCAATAAAATACATTAAAATGGGATTACTCGTAAGTAACCATGGAGATTATGGAGGCAAATGAGGGTGATGAGTAATAGAAAAATTGTAGTGGTATTCTTTACAAATGTGATTCTAAAATGATAAATATTTGTAAAGGAAAAAGATATACAAGAATTAATTACAATAGATGGTGATCTACAAGAGGCAAGCTGCCAAACAGGAAATTACTCACGTAATACTTATGGAACTGTAATTTTATAGTGTTCCAAAGTTTTAATATACTAACTACTCTATGTCTACTAATATTGATATGACATTGATAGAAAGATTAGAACGGAGTGATGTAAAATGCATGTACTGTGATAAGCCTGCACTCCATCATAGCATCTTGCTGGTGCTTGTTGCATACTTACAAATACCAGACAAAAACTGTTTGTAGTTACTTTGTTGATAGGGATAGATTCTCACAGGAGTCACAGAAGGTGGAGTGGCAGGTGGGCTGGAGTCGATATCCGCATGAGTTCTTGAAATAGGGCGGCATAGAAATCTAAGTAATAAATAAATAAATAAATAAAATGAAATGTGGAGCTTTTAAGTGCTAATTGAAAGGATTTTGGGGGAAAGCTTGGAGAGAAGCTGCAAGGGCAGCTGGTGGCTGGCAGCTTAAATGCCAAAATTGATTTTGCCCACCTAGTCTAAACATAGTAAGGCCTGTGGAGAGACCCTTCTCCACAGGACATTTTCTGTCATGGCACATAGGGACAAGGTATAGGTAACCCCGTTTCCTTGTGTTCCTATGGTTAAAAATATTTTAGCATGCTATTGGCCTTAGGTGGAATGTCTGGTCTACAGGTATTGTCAATAAATACAAATATTTTTTTAAAAATTCAGAAGACAACTATTTTTCTTTTATTGACCGTAGTAAGTTTTTTGATTGTGTAGTTCAGGAGTCAGGAAGAGCAGTAAAGAGTCAGATCCTGCCCCCTCTGCCTCTGTGGGCATGGCTGAGAGGTCTGCAGGCCAGGGAGCATGGCAACCATTGAATGGCACTGTGTTATCAACAAGGAAGCCACCAATAGGCCTGGGTCACCTGCCCATCATTCTTAGCTCATGAGCTGCACAAATACAGGCAGTGGTCTATATATTTAATTTGTGGGCTGTAGCGTGCCAACCTTGTGTAGATCACACTAGCATGTGGAATGTATTAAAGCTATTGGATGTACCAGTATACTTGAGTATGTTTCTGAGAAACCTTTACAATAAACAAGCTACTGTAAGAACAGAATTTGGGGAAAAGAATAGGATATTGAAAGATTGTTGGAGTGATGTAAATTCCTATTCCAAGATTCTACTAAATAGAAGAATTGCTTTAATAACCACTTTTTAATAGAATATTAGGAGAACTAAAAGAGCCATTAATGGAAGTAAAAATAGAAAATGTAATCTCAGGGCTAAATTTTAAGATAATGTATTATTTATATAAAATAAGCTGTATATTTTATAGACTTAAAAATAGGAGCTGATGTAGAAAGATGTATAAAGATATATACAACATTTATAGTTATTGAGTTTGGGGAGGAAATGCAAATATTATATAAATTGACATATGAAAGAATAACCATAGACTGATATATTGCACAAGATATAATTTCTGTCCAAGATCAAGAAGCTATAGCTACACAATTGGTTGTAGCCAACTAGAAGGCCTTCAGATCTACTGGATATTTTTGCTGGAGGAAAGCACTATTTTTTTCCTGGTTTTCTGTTCAGTCCTTTTCATCTTTGTCTTGCAGAATTTGATAGATTTTGATAAATGAACATAAAAATTGGCTTTGGTTGCTATGATCCATGACTTTTGTAGGAACCAAGATGAAGCGAATATATTCTCATAGGTCATATTAAGATCTCTCTGAATATTTGATACCACTGATGGTATTTTTTTGTTTTGGAACTGCTTGCAAGTATGAGAAAATGAAGGCACTGATTAGCAATAGTTCTGCTTCTACCAAAGTGGGTAGTTTCAGTTGTTGTTGAATAATATGGAAATAAGCAATTTTTGTCACCATTTATATTGTGTTTTGCTTCTTCACAATGATATTAGAAAACCTCTGAGAAAGACTGTAAGTAATAATTGAGCAGTTGTGCACGATGAATAGAGGACAAAGCTTAGAAACTAATTTCTATACTGATAGTAACAAATATTTATTGTTTGCTTGAAGCCTGGAGAGGTTTTAGTTGGTACAGTATAAATATGGTACTGAATGTGTTGACCATTGACCATAGACCCCAAAAGGGAAAGCAATGTCTGCTTACCTCCCTTTAGGAATTTCTTTCTAATAACATTCTTCTTTACTACAACACTTATGAACTAAGCATGGATTGACTCCCGCAAGGGGAATGAATGTTTGTATCTGGGATTGCTTCACAGGACACTTCTTCCCTGTTAACATTTAAATGTTAATTGGGGCAAGGCACAATTGTTAGATTAAAGATACCATCAGATGGAGACCATGACCAGTTTTCATTGGTGTATCATTTCAAGCCTTTTTCTACTGGAGGCCTTGACAAAAGTGACTTGAGGCATTCATCACACCAGATATAACACACTTTACATGCCGCAGCTTTTGGAACAATCTTGTCTACCTATTGGTAGGTCCACTTTAGCAGTCTGACAACTGTGCTACATTTGCTATACTGACTGCTGGTTTGGTTCTAAATCCAATTCAACATACTGGTCATTACCTTTAAAATTGTACAGTCACTCCAGGATCCCTTTTGGATTATCTTTCCTGACCAATTGCATACAATAAGCACCAAGTTCTAATATCATGAGCTGAGGACCCTCACATCCCCTTTCCTAAAAGCTAGATATTGATTATCTATGGCTACTCCCATAACTGAAATACATTGCTTCCAGGGATATAGGGTGTCTCAATCCTCTTGGCCTTAAAACACTTAAAAGCTACTTATTTAATAAGACACTTAGACTGTTTAGTTTGGGATGAACACCTTTTAAAAAATATTTCTATAGTTATGTTAAAGAGCAAAAAATATTCAGTTTTCAACATGCTGAAAATAAATGTGATACTACTACTTTCTACCACCATATAAACACAAGCATTGACAGAATTCTACAGTGCAGCTCATGAGTTTTTATATTCACTGTAGTTGCTTGAATCATCTGGCTATTTCTGCACCCATTTTTCTCCTCCAAAGATCGGCAGGCTATGGCGTTTGCCAGTTCATATATTTTTAAGGGCCATATTCTTTCAGGAAATTCTTCAGGAAAATTCAGATCATCAAAATACTCTTTATTTTATATATTCATTATAGGCTTTTTGAATAGCAACACTGAGCAATTTCTACTCATTAAAGATAATTCTGATTCACGTCACTTTAGTAAGATTGTTAAAAAATTCCAGTTCAACTACAATGAGATTTAAAAATGCACATTTATTTGATTTTATTAAATTTACTATGGTTGCAATAATTTTTAAAAACAAAATGATTTCCAATTAAAAAAATGTATTGTGACCACATAATTTCTCATTTTATACAGTTGTACAAATATTCTAAATACACATTTTCTTATGATGGCAAATAAATTTTAACTGTACAGTACATAATGAAATATTTAAGCATATTTAGAAGCAATAGAAACGTCTATACAAAAGCAAAAATGGATTTTTTTATTTAAAGTATTGCAACAGTCCCACAGTTTTATAACAAAAATGTCTTTGCACAGTTCCTCACAATGCCCCCATTAATAGCCAAAGCAAGACAGTGATTTTAGAAAATGTTTCAAAAATGCTACACTTACTACTGTTTGCAGTTTCATCAAAACAACAAATCTACTTGGAATCAAGCAAAATGAAGAAATATCCCAATCAACTTTAAAATTGTATAAAATCCATTGCACATTATTTTAGTCAGTTATTTGAAAAGTAAAAAAGTGTATTTACAAAATATTTTGCAGTCAAAATTTAAAGTTGATGAGATATCAGTAACACACATCCTGATAGTTCAATAAAACACAATAGCAGTTTCCCAAAGATTTTCAATATTACTACAGAAATCCACAGGGAAATATTTTTTTTTAATTCTGAAATGGGTTTACAAGATGTTAACACAGTTATTTCAACATTTGTATTATAAAACAATGTTAAAAAGGCAAAAGAATGGCATCATTAAAAATGGATTATTAACAGATTACCAAATGTATTTTTAATTTACTTAGAACAAACATTCATTATTTTTAGAACAAGTCAACAATGTATGAAAATCCTGGACAAGATGAAATTGAAGGACCATGCATGACAGTTTTAGAATGGTAAACATTGAAAACAAAAATAGCACCTGGAATCCTCTGACATATGCAATCTAAAACTGATCAAGTAGTTGACGAAGATAAGGTGCCTTAGATAGTTCTCGGCTCACTCTGGAGACTTTGAAAAGCACCGGACAGTTCAATGAAACACACGGTATCTGTCGATCAAAGCAACTTGTACAATTCTTGCATATCTAGAGGAATATATAATCAATTAGTGCAAAATACACTCAAATGGGGAAAAAATACATAATTAGCATTCAAACTAATTATGCACAAGACCAGACAGAAAAGAAGACATTTAAATTTTCTCAGCCTTTTAGAAAATAAATAAATTTAAAAAATAATAATAAAATAAATAAAAGGAGGCTGGGAAAACTAAGATGGCCATTGACTCATGGTCATAAAGCAGGTCAAACAGTAATGTGACCATCAGAAAATAAAGAAAACATGTCAAAAATGCTGATAGTTCGTCAAATTGTACAGTTTTTCAAGATTCTAGTTCTTGATTTTGGAAAACAGCTTGTAAGTATTGCATGCCCTGGGATAGGGGCGACTACACTGTCTACTACTGCTCTAAGGATTGACACAAGGTGATTCTGATTTCATGCAAGATTTCCACCAAATCCTTACCAACTCATTTCAAGTCTATGGTCTTCCACAGACCCTGAAGATCTGTGGACCCTGAAAATCAGAACTAAATATGGTGTTGAAGACCGCTACAGATGCATAATGGTAAATGGCACATATGGTCCATTAGATGAATGGCATTACTTTAAATATTAAAACCAAATTTATACTGGACTCAATCATTCATTAAGTCTTTAATGTTCAAAATACTGACATAAGTTTCTTTACTGAAAAATAGTGTATGCCTAAAATGCTTGTCAGTATCCAGAGGACTATGAAGTGATCCAACCTTACTGGAGAACTGAAACCTTTTTATATGCTAAAGGTTTCTCCCTGAGCCAAATCGTAATGATTACATTAATATATTACAGGTAGTCCTTGCCTTAGACCACAATTGAATCCAACATTTCCATTGCTAAGCAAGGCAGTTGTTAAGTGACTTTTGCTCCATTTTATAATCTTTTTGCCATAGCTGTTAAGCGAATTACTGCAGTTAAGTGAATCATGTGGTCATTAAGTGAATCTGGCCTCCTCCATTGGCTGTCAGAAGCTGGCTGGGAAGGTTACAAATAGTGATCACATGACCCTGAGAGAGTGCAACCGTCATAAGTATATGCCAGTTGCCGAGTGCCCCAGTGTCATGCGACTCTGGGATTGCTGCAATGGTTGTAAGTATGAAAACCAGTCATAAATCACTTTTTTTATTGCTGTTGTAACTTTAACAGTCATTAAACTAATGGTTGTAAGTTGAAGGCTACCTGTAAGTTGAAAGCAACTGTTGTCTGGGATTTTTTAAAATCCAGTCTAACTCTCAGCCTTGGAGCCTCTATGCAACTGCACAGAATGTTGCAACAAGAGAGAGAATTGGGAAATATGGAATGGAAAAAAATCTGCCACTGTTTTCCTTTAGAATGACATGTTATAATCTACCACTCTGGACCTAATTACAGCATAACCAGGAGCAGTGTACTAGGGTACATTCTGCATGCTCTCATAATTGAACAATAGAGATGGGAAAGATATATGCAAAACACATGTTTTTGAAAAATATTATTTTTAAAAAGTATTCAATATGGTGTAAGTTGGATATTTTGAAGTTTGTATTAATGAAAAATGCGCAGAATGATTATGGATTTCCTTCCAGATTTTTTTTTAAATCATGGGAAACTAGCTTTTAGTTAAAATTCTTCTAAGCCTCCCCCCTTAGAGCAAAAATACAAAAATCTGACAGACTGGAGTAAGGAATGCATACAACACTGATATAGACCACATTTAGACTGATCAGCACATCACAACTTCTGACTGAATGTAAAATGCCTCTTTCTTGTTTAAATGCTCTCTGGATAGAAATTAAGAGCAAATAAAAAGAAAAAAAGCAGTCTCTATAATAAAGTGCCACGAAGAGCACAATTCTCATAATCCTATATAATCAGTGTCCTTGGACAGGTGAGGTTTGACATCGTCACAAAAATGCCATGCTTTTCGTATCCATCAGACATTGAAAATTACATAATATCATCATTTGAGTGATAACATAATTTTACATGTTGACCCTTGCAGATATTACAGTACAAGTCAGAAAAATGGGACATGTTAAAAAAATATCCCCCAAATTCTGAGTAAAGCCACTAAACAAAGTTCCCAGTCCTTCCAGATAAAAAGTATGCAAAAAGTTATTTTTTTTCTTCTTACTCTCTTAGAAAGCATTTAAAATGTTTTTAAGAGTTCCAGCCTCCCTACTACATGCATCAAGAAAACTGTATCTAATAATTATAATTAACATGTAACAGCTTATCTGCTCAATCTTTCAGAACTCCTTTTGTAAAAATTCATAAATTATTTGTTTCAAGTAATGTGTCCCAGTTACTAAAAGCTAAACAGACTATTGTTCTCTACCAGTTTTATTCCCACCTTGGTTATTTGTTCATGTTTACGCTCCAACTCTCTGATTTCCTGATTTAGCATTACAATAACACGCTGTGGTTGGCTCCTACATTTATTGCAGATTCCATGCTGAGTCAATTCATCACATACAGGGCAATGTAGAGTGGTAAAATATTGGGAAATTGTCCCTTTTCGACATTCTTGCTCAGTGCGAGACATTGTGGACACTTTCTGGATCTATATGGCACAGTAAACAAAGCAAAATATATTTAGCAGGTTACATATGTTTTCCCTCTTATCAGTATCACTTTATCTTCGTTTATAATTTCCTCAGTATGTCTTGTCATTCCACATTCCTTAACATATATAAGTTTATCACTCTGCAACTTAATGCATTAGAATAGTGGGAGAATGCTGTTCAGTTTCGCTCTTCTGCTAGAATTTAAGGCTTGTTTGGAATCAGGGAGGACGCTTAAAAGGGTATGCACTTTGTGGACCTGTCTCAGACAGTACTGTTAGGTTTGTTCTGATACTTTTTACCTACATGATTTTTTTGTACTTTAGTATATTATTATATACTCAGTATGTGGCAGAACATTCCATGCTAACATTGGTCTTATCAGCCACCTACGGACACATCGTTGATGGCCCATAATGCATAATCCATAAAATGTCAAGGTTCTCATCGAATTCGATGGACAAACAATGAATGAATGAATGAATGAATGAATGAATATACTCAGTAGTAGTAACATACAAATACATAATGCTCCTTCTTGGACTAAAAAATGAAGTGCACAAGCAGTGGTTAAAAGGTGTTTTTTTAAAGTTGGCAGTTGTACATTGCAGTAGCTTGTTGAACAATCTGGTGCAGTTCTAGTTTCATAGTCCCTGTTATCTGTGTCTTCAAAGAGCCAGAGAAATAATATTTCAAAAATTTATTGTGGTGGAAACTATGAGGATGGCGATGTTCTCTAAAAAGTCCATCGTTTCTGCCATTAACACAACAAAGCAGCTGCTGGAAATTTCATGCTTCTTTAATACAGCTAGTGTTGAACAATTCAATGCTAGCTGTATTGAAAAAAAATTCTTTAAAAAATTATCCGTTGACATCTGAAGTGGTAAAAGAGGAAGTAAAGAAATTGAATATTTCAGCTCAAATCTTGTCACTCTTAAATACTGAATTCAATCTGAAACCCAGGTAATTTGATACATTTTAAAATCAGTATATTGTAAATATACCTATTGCTTTCACTTCCACTGTTACAATCATGCATTATATTTACTACTTCACTTACCCTTGGTAATTCATTATACCAGCTGAAAACATCTATGCCAATGAGAGATAAGATCCTAGCCAGGGGAGGAAGAATCTGCTTGGTTATATAGTAGGTTGCATTCAGTCTCAGATTTGGGTCTTGCAAAACATCAATGGGCCGTCTAACCAACTGTATGAGAGGCAATCCTGGCATGCCATAAACAATAACATATGGAACTCTTTCACCGACACGTGGTTCAGACCGTCGGTCATAAGCAAGCATTTTTCTGTGGGGAGATACAACATGAGATTTCAAAATCTATTTGCTGCATGTGGAAGTGACAGAAACCCCAAAATGCAAAGAAACTTTAATGCACAAATTTTATATTTTTATATTTATTTTTAAATTTATTTCTTGCAGTTCCTTTACATAGGCACTGCCAATTATGACTACGCAAAATATACAAATGAAAGACCCATACATTAAAACTAAGATAAGAAAACTAAGCTGCAAGGGCCACTCTGATCTAGGAGTTAATGCTCAGGAGACAGTGAGTTCTAGTCCAACCTTAGGCATAAAAGCTGGCTGAGTGACTTTGGACCAGTCATTCTCTGTCAGCCCAACCCACATTAAAGGGTGGTGGTTGTGGGAAAAATAGGAAGCTGGAGGAGTATTCGGTTATGTTCGCCATCTTGAATTATTGATGAAAATACAGCTACTCCTCGACTTACGACCACAATTGAGCCCCAAATTTCTGTTGCTAAGTGAGATAGTTGTTAAGAGAGTTTTGCCCCATTTTACGACCTTTCTTGCCACAGTTGTTAAATGAATCACTGCGGTTGTTAAGTTAGTAACACGGCTGTTGAGTCAATCTGGCTTCCCCATTGACTTTGCTTGCCAGAAGTTTGCAAACACAATCCTGGGACACGGCAACCGTCATAGAGGCCAATTGGCAAATGTCTGAATTTTGATCACATGACCATGGAGATGTTGCAATGGTTGTTAAGAGTGAAAAATTGTCTTAAGTCACTTTTTTCACGGCAACTCTGAATGGTCACTAAACAAACTGTTCTAAGTTGAAGACTGCCTGTATTGAAGGTCATAAATAACTAAAATACATACATATATACACAGAATTTAGACCCAGCTGACGCTAAAAATGTGACTCTACAACCCCACCCCCGCTTTTTATACCTTAATAAAATGAAGTCTTTCAGTATTCCTGGAAGATATCCTAGTGTTTCTTCCTACTCACCCTTATGTGATTTAATATGAAATGAAATATTAACATCCTATTACTTGTTGTCACTACCTTGTGATCTCCAGAGCTGGAACACAAGCACCAGGTCTGTATGCAGAACTTCCTCGGTACTCCTTTGCAAAGATGAAGTCTTGCATGCTAGCCTTCCCTTCTAATAATTTCATGCATTGATTTTGCACATATTGCTTGATATGACTTATATCACGTGTTTCAAATAGTAGCTTAATGGAGCGCTCAAGTATCTGGAAAAGAAAAAGAAAGCCTGTTTTCAGTTGTCCCTTCAAAGCTCATTTAAAGATACTTGAAATGATGGTGGCATTTTGCAACATTACCGCATTTGTATATCATCTGACAATTAAAATGCTCTGGACAATTTACAAGGAAGTCATCCCTCCTTTCACAACTGGTACTTTAGTCAACCAAAGAATGAACCCTCTAACAAAAATGCATACTTCATGTCTATTTTACCTTCGAAACAGCAGGACAAGCATCTCTTCTGACAGTTTCTATGCCTTTTGCATCAAATACTGGATCTTTCTGATCCAACGTTTCATACATATAACCAACATATCTCTTTTTGGTTTGCAATATACATGGCAAATAAACCTATAATAGGAAAACAAATATTAATTTGTATCAAAAACGCAAATGTTTCTAAAACTATACATCTTTCATAAAAAAGCTTAGATGTAATCTTCCAAGAAAGCATTTAATTTAGACTCTGAGTGATAATGTCCATATGTGACAGGCTTAGAATTCCATTTGCAAAAATTAGTTGCTGTAGTACCTGGAAGACTGCCCTCTGTGCCATGCTATTGGGCTGGGCCAGGCCTGGCTTCGCATAGTCCGAAGGAGCTTCCTAGTGTGTGTCATAGCTCTGAAGCTATGGAAAGCACCAGAGTTGTGCTGCACCAGAAAATCCCTTTGTGCAGTGTGAAGCCCAACCCCAGTCCCAGTTGCCCGTGCCACTTTGCCCTCCAAGACTTTTGTCCTCCAGCACTCTGCTGCAGCAGCAGCTCCTTGCCATCAATTTGCTCCTACAAGGCATGCCCATCATGGCCCTTCACGGGGCTATCTTCCTCAGGTCACATGAAGAAACTGCCACGTGCAATCTTGAAAAGAAAGTTTCATGAGGCCAGCAGCTGCCTTACGAAAAACGAGGCTGAGCATGTGAGGCTGAGCATGTTTGGCCACAGCGGGAGCAAGAGGGCAAAGGTCAGCTAGGGCAGATGGGGCCATGAAACGCAGGGAGCCAAAAGGCTATAGAAGGGGAGAGAGGATGGTGGGGGGAGTTCAAGCATCCTTGCAGTCATAAGTGAGAGCAGGCTACCAAGTGTCTGAATTTTGATCAGATGGCTGTGGGGACACTTCAATGGCCATAACTTCAGGCACCAATTTAAGGCCCTTCAAATGATCACTGAACAAATGGTTGCAAGTCAAGGTCTACCTCTGGAAGTGAATTTGGGCTAATGAGTGTGATGAAATACCTCTTTCACATGATTTGAACATGTGAAAGATTCCTAATTTAGTCTAATAAATATAAGCACAATAAAATTATTATAAAATTAAAATGCTTTGAAATATTGCATGAGAAAATTATTAGTAAAACTATCTTGAGTGCAAAAATACCTTTTCAAACTAGTCTTACCTTTTCGAATTTCAATTTTACTGGTTTGGGATTGGTAGCTGTTACTGCTTCAGCAATTTCTTGACCAATTTTAAATGATTGTTCCTTAGTAGCTCCTTTCAGTAGTACAAACATGCTAAAACAAGAGAATTGGCTATTTAATTTTCCCTCAGAATTGTTTAAGCAGCACAGTAAGAGTTTCTAACATGGCAAACGGCATACAGGCACATTTGCACAAATTAGCGTCCTGGATATCCAGACTGTTTCTGCTTACTTTAATACTTTATTTCTAATTCTGCCTTTTCCTGGAGAAGAAATTCTGCCAACTTCCTATTCTACTGTTTGAACTATATTCTTATACAGATTCAAAAGTTCTTATATGAACCTGTCTGACATGATTAAAAGAACAAAAAACAACTAAACACAATACTGGCTGGCAAGCCTCTTCAACAAAAAACCGTCTTAATTACCTGTCTGTGTCCCCATATACAACCCGTGCTCCCCATTTCTTTGTATCATTCACTAATTTTATTGCACGTTCCAAGGTCTCTCTGGCTTTGTGCACAATACTATCAGCAATCTGGAGATTTAAAAGACATATTACAAAAATCTTAGAATACAGTATTTTCTTTCACCTAATCATGCATTTTTCATTCATTTGCAATACTCTTACTACTGTTTATAAAATTATATCATTTGTTCTATACATCCTGTAAAATCTTTATAGCAGAGTAAAAATAAAGATGAATGATTAAGCAAATCTGCTAAGATACATTCAAATTAGCCTTCTGATCATTACATTCAAAAGACATTAGCAAAATATATGTACTTATTTCTTGGAGCCAGAAAGTACACAGATAAGAGTCTCCTTCCCTTACTTCCATCAATTGACACTCCTTGGATTCATGTGTTTAACAATGCTGCCCAAGCAGTTTTAATTGCTCTTTTGAGAAAAAAGTGAAAAATCCTCTTCTATGTGGCAAATACCCAAAGGGTGACAATGACATTTTCATAACACCTCTGCTGCAGATTTCAATGGCTGGAAAGGTTTATAACGGGAGTTTAGATGTCTCTTATCAATTTCTAATTTACTTTAAAGTATAACAGAGTTAGAAGGGTTCTTAAAGGTCTACTAGTCCAAAGTCTTGCTTAAGCAGGAGATCCTATACTTTTCCAGACAAATGGCTGTACAATTTCTTCTTAAAAATATGCAATATGGGAGCACCCACAAGTTTTGAAGGCAAGTTGTTCCACTGATTAATTGTTCTAACTACCAGGAAATTTCTCCTTAGTTCTAGGTTGATTCTCTCCTTTTTTAGTTTCCATCCATTCTTTCTTGTACAGCCTTCAGGTGTTTTGGAAAATAGGCTGACCCCCCTCTTCTTTGTGGCAGCCCTTAGATATTGGAACACTGCTATCATGTCACCCCTAATCATTCTTTTTATTAAACTAGACATACGCGACTCTTGCAACCATTCTTATGTTTTAGCTTCCACTCGCCTGATCATTTTTGTTGCTCTTCTCTGCACTCTTTCTAGAGTCTCAACATCTTTTTTATATCATGGCGACCAAAACCTGATGCAATATTCCAAGTGTGGTCTTACCAAGGCCTGTGGTACTAGCACTTCACGTGATGTTGATCCTATCCCTCTGTTAATGCAGCCTAGGATTGAACTGGCTTTTTTGGCAGTTGCAGCACACTGCTGGCTCATATTTAAATGATTGCACACTAGGACTACAAAACCCTCTCACAATTACTACTATTGAGCCAGGTACCACCTATTCCAGTGGTGGCGAACCTATGGCACTCGTGCCAGAGGCGGCACTCAGAGCCCTCTCTGTGGGCACATGCGCCGTCGCCCCAGCCCCACCTCCCCTGTCCTCACCAGCAGCCCCGGTCACGGCCCACACGGAGCAGCGCAGCCAAGCACATGGCAGCAAGGACAAGACTCCACCCTCGCGCCCCATCGCATGTAGATGATGTTGCGGGGTGCAGGCAGAGGAAATGGCCACCATGACGCTGCTGGGCCACCTGAGCAATCTGCTATGGCAGGCTGTGGAGGCACTAGGTGGTCCTCAGGGTGGGTGGGGTGGGGGTGGGGCGGGCAGTTTTTGGGCACTTGGTCTCTAAAAGGTTCCCCATCACTGACTTATTCTATACATGTGCATTTGGTTTTGTGTAGTTTTGTGCAGAAAAGAGCAACAAAGATGATAAGGGGTCTAGAGACTAACCTATATGATGAACACTTGGGGGAACTAGGGATGTCTAGTCTAATAAAGAGAAGAACTGGGATGACATGATAGCAGTTTTCCAATATTTGAGGGGCTGTCAGAGAGAAGAGTTCTACAACTTAGAATTAAGGAAAGATTTTCTGACAGTTAGAACAATTAATTGGTAGAACAGCTTGCCTCCAGAAGCTATGGGTGCTCCAGCAATGGATAGCAATTTGTCTGAATGGTAAAGGGTATAGGGACTCCTACGTGAGGAAGGGGTTGGTCTAGAAGACCTCCAATCCGCTTCCAGCCCTGTTATTCTATGTTCTATGTATTCTTCAGTATTACCTGAACTAAATCAGCATTCATGTACTACAGTTAGTAAACCAAACCATTTTTCTTCTAATGTGTTAGGCTAAATTTTGTGTCCCTTCAATCCAGTGTTTGGTTCTTCATGCTGCCTGGACAAGTCCCTGGAGTCTGCTTAGCAGGGTTTTTTGGAAGTCTTTGCCTCTTCCCAGGATTACTCTTTTCCTAGGGCTGGTGATTGGCTCAAGGTCACCTTCTGGCTTCATGCAGAAGTAGAACTGATAGGTTTCCAATGCCTTAAGCACTATATCAATACGAGCCTCCGTTATTGTTAGTAAGTTAATATTTTGTTTTCAATTACTTACTTCACTACATGGCATCCTTCCAGAAAAGTTAGCAGCAGTATAACCAAAAGTGAAGTTTGCTATAAGTTTAAGGCCAAGCTGACGTGCCTCAAGCATTCGAGTGATAGTTTTGTCAAGTTTGTAAGCTTTCATTGATTGCTTCACCATTATTCTAGTCTTCAAAATTTCTTCCAGCATTCTTGGCAGTACACCCTTTCTTACAGAAGGCTATCGCAAAACAAAAACAATAATTGAAAGGTTGATAGTAATAGCATCATTAATCCTCATGTAAATACTTAGTGATATATTGAGGCAAACTGAAGTAAATCCTGACTGATATTAGTAGCAGTGTGGCCGTATTTTGCCCAATAATCATGTAGTGATCTCTTCACACAGAGTACCATGTGAAGAGGATTATTGGCTGGAGGATAAGTAAACTGGTGCAGAATTGTTATTCAGGTGAACGATTGTCTTTTTACTCTGCTACATAAATCTAGGAATAACTTTAGAAAGTAGCATGATTGATAAGATTGTGTAGTGACAAGAAGGGGAAAAGGTGATCCAGAGCATGTCTAGGGATACATATAGCACCAGTCAGTACCCTTTTTAACCAAATTTCTTAGTTTCTTTAAAAAGTTGCTAGTAAATAATCCAAAAGTGCTCCCATGCTCTCTGAATCACAATTTTAACGTATTTATTTGCACTTAAGAACTTTTTTTTAATATCCAAGATAGGGCAATTCATCTTATTACATAAACATATTATCAATCTGATGTTTAAAAACACACTGGATCACTAATATGTGTCCCCAAATGTCTCTAATACTTTAACTTGACAGCCTTCATAGTTTCCATTCAAGTTTTCTGACTTATTTATTTATATATACACTGGACCACAGCTTCTCTCCATCTTCTTTCTTTAAGATGACTTAGGACTCCTTATGAGTAGGGCAGCTGTGGAAATGATGTGTTATTTTTAGTTCTTTCTTTGGGGTAGGGATGTGTTACTTGCACTTCTGCATCAATATGGGTGAATAAGCTAATATCTGAGTATTAAATTTTTCCTTGTTGTGAAGAGTTCTTTTTTGTGCCTTTGGGGTTGAATTTTGTAGTTGGCTTTTGGGAGTTCAAATACAATGTCCACTTTCTACTCAATTTCTTATCTGGTCAACTTGCCTTTTGAGAATATGATAGCCTCATATGACAGTCTTTTAAACAGTCCTTTCATTTCATTAAAGCTCTCCTCTGTTAATTCTCCTGCCTGTTAATTCTTACTTTTCTTAGGGAAGGAGAAGATTAACTTGTGGTTAAAAATAGGATAGGGATCCAATAAAATCAAAGCAGGAGAATTTTGTCTTATTTCTTTTTCCATTCTCTATCCAATTTCTGGTTAAAACTGAATTTCTTACTTTAAATTTTAAAAAATTCTATGAATCAGGTGAGAATCAGAATCAGAGAGAACCTTCTGCCTTGTTTTTCTTCCTAAGGGATGAATCTCTTCTTTGGGCGTCACATCATTCTGAAGCCAAGCAAACCTGGGTGCCCTCACAGACAATGCTGCTCATCACACTTTTGAACCATTAGTTGCTGAAAGGACTAATTTATACTGTTTATCAATACCTATTATTTTCCTTAAAATTCTATATTTTTCCCCATATCTATTAGAGTATGAAACTGAATTTATTTACATTTAAAGACAGAATATAAACAAAAAGTAACTTTTATAAACACAACGTTATTGTGCTAAAAACAAAATTAAGTACCTTAACAAAAGCTATTCCACTGGGTGAAATTGTGATATCATGTCGAAGCTGGTACAACAGATCAGGAGATACTTTCAGAGATGTGCATCCAAATTTAAATTCATCATTTCTAAAATATAAGGAAAAATGAATTGTTCTAAAGCGTTCATTTTTTTCAGTCTCTCTCTCATAATCCAGCTTTTCCTGCTTGCAACCTCTACATTCATTCACTCATTTGCTATTATTTTCTCCTTATCTATATTACAATCTTTTTTTAATCTGTTACAGTTAAATATGAATACATTTTTGCTTCTCTTTTCAATTGAGCAAAAATACCAAACTTCTTACAACAGACTAAAACTGACATGGCAAACACAAGGCCCACAGGCCAGATTCAGCCCGTGATGGGTCCAAGTCTGGCCCATAGGGCTGCCATGGAAACAGTAAGGGACTGGCTGCCAACCCCTTGCCCCCCTAAGCCTAGCCAGGTGCCCCCCAGTGTGCGCACAGGTGTCTGTCAGCAATCGCAGCCCACTGACCCCTTGACTGGCATACTCTGCAGTCGTGCAGCTCATGCAGCACAGGTGGGTCCGAGCACTGCGACTGCTGGGCTGGCCCTCCAAACAGCAAGCGGTGGCAGAGGCATGGGGGGAGGCATGCAATCCAGTCTGCTGAACATGCTGGGTGGCCGCCTGCCCCGTCCCAGCCATGGTGGCCATGGACAAAGAAAGAGACGGTAGGGCTGTGGCGAGGCAGCCCAGCTGGTCGCCGTCATAGCCATGTATGCTCAGCCTCATCGTCCAACCTTGTCCTCCACCGAGCCTGCCACCTGGCCCCATCCCCCGATGGCCCAAGCAAACAGGTGGAGTAACCCCATCCCTAAGAGGCAGTCGGGACTCCCCTCCCCACTCCAAGGCTTCTCTGGTTGATCATGCCCCGCCCCCCCCGGTCCCACCCCCCTCTGCCAGAGACTCTAGGATCCCCTCCAGTTCCACCCGGGCCTCAGACATTAAACTGGCCAAGCTCACCTAGTCAGCAGTGACCACTCAGTCACGCCCCCACAAGGGCAGTCACAATGCTGATGTGGCCCTCAATGAAATCAAGTTTGACACCCCTGGACTAAAACAACAATATGCACAACAATAACACTACAAAATAAAGTCAACAGATCATAAAAGCTGGTTTATTAATTATACGTTTGGAAAATAGGATGTTTTTAATCCATCAGCAACAGAACAAAGAGTTGCACTCATAAATTTCTCGAGAAAAATACCAGTTTCTATTCTGTTGCTGAAATCTCACTTGTTTCACTTATTTCTCTCAATAAATTTAGACCATTAATCTTTTTTAGATCAAAAGAAAAATACTTTGTAATCTTCATTTTTTATGTCATGCAATAATTATAATTTACTGTTAGGAGTTACGTTGGGTATCTTCTCAGCCTATTTATATAAATCCTGTCATAAATTAATACAATTAACAAAATATGATAGATTTGAATCTGCACATCACCATAGTGTTTTCTTTTTGTGTAAGCAAATGCTCTCGCCAGATTGCCAATTTTAAAACTTGCAAATATACAGATTGTCACTGATTTACAATCACAATTGGGATTGGAATCTCAGACACTCAGCAAAGTAATCATTAACTGAGATGTCCATGTAAGTGATACAATCCCAGCATTCCCAGTTGTTAAGGAGACAGACCCCAAGAGAGCCGCCTGCTGGGAGGACATCTTAACTCCACATGGAGCTGAGATTTCTACCCCACTCTGATCAGCAGCCTTTTGAGAGCTGTTAGGCAAGAGCTGACATTCCCTCCCAGCATTTCTGAGTCCACTGTGATTTTGAACACTTGTTATGCAACTACTTGTTAACTGAGGACTGCCTGTATTGTCTCTCTACAGGCAAGAGAGTTATTTTTAAAAGAGAAAGAGTGCTATACATTTATTCTATTAGTAGTGCAAACATGCACAGAGATTTAAATGGTTAATACTTACTTCCCCAAGTTTTCAATATGTCCCAAGCATGTAGAAAAGCAGTAATTGTATGCTATCACTATGGATGGGTATAAAGACTGAAAATCTAGCACAAGGACAGCATTGCTGTAGAAACGGGATTCTGGCTCCATTATTAAAGGAATACACTGAGGAGCCCTCATTTGAGCTCGTTGTTTAACGCTGGGTGTCACAGCAATGTAATTCATTGGTTTGGCAATACGTAGCATCATTGATTCCACACGATACTAAATAAAACAAAAAATCAGTAATTAGCAATCCAACCTAGACATTTACTGCATGTTTGTCAACATCATGCTGAACAGAAGTCTAACAACTCAAGAGCAATTCATTCACAAATATTAATAATTAAAGCTGTAATGTGAAGGTCCCAGCATCATTGGCTGGTATAGGACAATCAGGAAACAAAAGCTGTATCCCATGTTTATTTTTCAAATGACAGAAAAATAGACAAATTTTGTTAGGAATGCCAATCTACTCAAGAACACAATTCTGAGACCAGCGGCAAGTGCCAGAGTTAAGACAACAGAAAATATAATTTATCCTAGAACTAATTCAGGAACCAAAAGTATTTGTGTCTATTTCTACCAACAAAAAAGTTAACTCTCTTCTCACAGAGGAAGGATAGACCTGGAACCAATATAAATGATTGGCTAAAGCAATCATTGTCTGTAACATAAGTGATTGTTTATGTTTACTATAATTCTCTATGAATTAAAAAAGATATGTTCATTTTTAAATAATTAAATCAAAGCAATTAAAGGTTACCTGTGATCCTCTTGTCAATACATGCAAGAACTGAATTCCAAACAGCCTTGCCATTTCACTTGTTCTGCCAATCAAGTCCACTTGTTCCAATAGCTGTATATTCCCACGAACACGACTAATATAATAATCAACAATTTTCCACCTTTAAAATAAAAGCATTAATATGTAAAACCTTCAAAACTAAATTACAAAAGAGTATTTTGAAAAAAAGCCCAAGAATTTGCTATGAATTTTAAAAATGGAAAGCAATTTAGTATTACTCTTTGAAACAAAAGTGAACAAAACTGGTATATGATGACTTTACTGGAATATGAACACTTATGTATTTCAGATTTAATTATACTATTGGCTTTCTCTACAATCACTATGGAAAAGATTCTTCATGCACAAAGGTGCAAATTTCATATTTAGATGTGTTAATCGTAGTTTACTGGGATCAGCTGGTGGTATCTAGGTGACCTAATGTACCTCTCTGTGGAAAGTAAAAAAAAAAAAAGTTGTGAGGAACATGGGGAACACCAAATGCTGCCACTTTTTTCTGTGGCAAATTTCCATAAAGCTGCAAAAGCTGCACTATGAATTTTTAGACAATTAAAAAAATCTTTGTTATTGATTACAACCTATTATCACCTATTATCTCAGAATACAAATTGTCTTGTGAAGATTTGAGACGTGAGATAACTGCAAGTTAAATAGATTAAATTCTATTTGCTTACAATAACATTGACCTGATAATTCATATCATGTAAGTTTTCATACATTTCAGCCAATTCCATGGGCATTGTATTTTAAATGTAAAAGTAGAGTGGTTTACTAAACTTACTGTATTCTTAATTAATTGTATAGCCAATTTACTTTTAGATAGCATTAACACCATTCTATTCAATGTACAGACTTATAACAGAGCACTATGAAAACAAGCAGCACCAAGCCTCATACTTGCAACAAGCTGAAACCGTCCACTTCATTTTTTAAAAAAACAACAACCCTGAGGCTTGTTCTGAATTGAATCTGATAAATTCAAGAGTCGTAGGACTCTATTACTCCACTAGTCATGCAATGTCTTTCCTAAACAAAGCACAATTAAATATAGTTTAAGGTCCAGAATGACATTCTAAGCAATTAATCTAGAATGCAAGTATAACCTTCTGTTCTCTTTTTCACACCTCCAACAGAAGAGAAAAAGGTCAGGGGGAGACTGGAAGCAATTTGGTCAATCTCAAAATGTGCCTGGTGACATCAGGAAGATGAATATGGAGATCTGATCTATAATGCTGACCTGTTGATTTACAACTTCAGTTTGGAACTACAATTATTATTATTATTTATTATTTATTATTTATTAAATTTCTATGCCGCCCTATTCCGGGAACTCCTTTCTAATATATATAGTAATCGCATTTGGTAATAGGCAATTAATTTTAAAATGATCATTACAGACAATTACCGATAGGTGTCTGCCTTGTTGTCAAACCAATCAGACAGAACACGAGAAGTGAAGAGTGGGAAACGCTGATGAAGTATATGAAAGCTCACATTTTCAAATGTATAGTTGGTCAAAGCCACCTAAAAAAATAGAAAATTTGGATGATTATATTTTTCTATAGTTTATATCCAGGAATGGAACTGATTCTATTGGAATGGAATTCAATAGAACAATTACACAAAGAATAGGTTGAAAATTGCCACAACTTTTAATAGTTTCATTTTACAAAGAGTTTGGTACAAAACAGGGCAAGGATTCAGATTTCAAACAGCCTAAATACTGACCAAAATCTCAGAACACATGCTGGGAGAATGTTGAAGGAAGCAAGTTCAAACCCTTTATGCCACAGAGACATCTTGTGCTCTCACAGTGACCTTGAATTTTCACAGGCTTTGTTTGCATCACTAAGCTAATCAGAAATGCAGCTAAAAATATTTCCCATCCATATCAACCAATAACTAATATTGCTGCATTCCAATGAGCATTGCAAGAAAAGCTAGATGGGAGAAAAATCAGCAATGAATGTGCTTCAATTCTATTTTTATATCTGTCTCAGCCATAGTCAGATATTAAGGCCACATTAAAACAATTGAAAAAATAACCCTGATTCAGTATCTCTCACCCAACTAGCATAATTGCCCTCCTCCACTCAAGAAGCAGACCATTTGCTTTCCCCCTAAGAATATGGAAAAACCACATTATGTGAGTGAGTTATTACCTCATCATTACAAAATTCTAAATAACACACTAAAGAACAAATTAGCCTATAAAATTAATTATAGCACCATTAAAGAAAAAGAGTTGATTTTAAAAATCAAAATATTTAGAAACTGATGGTTACCCATAGGACACTGCTGGGAAATTCTGTGAGTTTATATTCAATGGAAGAGAATACCTATAGTTCAGGACTGAATTGTTGGGAGTTCTTGCTGCTCTCTGAGCTTGGATGCTTGCTTGCAGATGTTTTATTATCCAACTAGGTAACATCATCAATGCAAATGACTGTGGGGTTTGCTGCCTATTTATATGTAGTATTTGCTCTGCCACTTTGGTGGGGAAGTGGTTTTCTCATTGGCGATTCTGCATGATTGTGGAGTCCTTTGTGCTCTCTTGAGCTTGGTGGTTTTCTTGCAGACTGCATGACTGTTCCTGCTTACCCTTATGTGGGCTGCTGGAGGGGATGTATAGTGTTTTTGTTTCCTTCCTAGGTTTTTTATTGTCTCTTTTGTATAATGTAGTTTATCTGTATACATCTATTGACAACAGATTCATCTTTCAACAACATCTTTGAAGCAATGATTATACTCAAATAATACTCAACATATCAGACACACCAGGTTGGAGAAGAATGACTTACAATAGAAGAGACTGACTTAGACTGACACTACAGACAAGTTTAATTAATATATTTCAAGTGAAATAATGCCAGGTTAGTAAGCAACTGGTCTTTAAGCAGAATACTGCCAAAAGATTAACCAGGATATGCTACTGAATTATCCAGCAGTAGGTATCTAGTAGTATTTTGCTCTACTTAACCTTTTCTGTTTACTCTTTTCCTCCACAATGCAATAATTCAAACCAAATTTGGTATTCTCTGTGGTATTCTGAAGTCAGCAAAAGTACAGTCAAAGAAATTGTTCTCTGTGTGCTTTGGACAGAACTTTACAACAGTGAAAGAATACAATTATCAAGATGTATTTCTTTTATTACGTAGAAGCAAGTAAGCTGCCCAGATAAAGAAAATTCCATAAAACATATTTCTATCATTCTGAAAATGAGTAGTTTATTTCAGAATAAACTCTTTGAAAATGTTATTTTATAATAATTTGAATTTATATACACCCAATAATCCTATTGCCCTTTTCCAAGTTTTATAACTTTGCCAGATGTTACCTCATGTCTCATAATTCTCCAGATATTTAATATAACTCTTCCAATAATGTTTATTTCACTCATTGTATCTGCTCCATATTCATCTAGATCTGAAGCAAATCTGTTCTCTTTCTTATCATCTAAAATAAAAAATAAATAAATTTAATGATAAATACTAAATATATCAGAACAAAACATTCATGCTTAAATCTAAGTTTGCTATAATGGTAATAAATCATCCTGGCAAGTTGTATGCTACACTTCAACTTAAGGATACAAATGCAATTCTCATTTTTTCTCTTGCGTTTCTGAGACAGGAGAAGAATCATAACATTTTAAGAAACAGACCTGCAGGTCTGAATTTATGTCATAACAATGCATACCTTTGGCTTGTGTTCACAGGTAATAAAAATCTGATTGCCTATCCCTCTGTGGAAATTATACTTCATATCTGCTGCCAAACATCAGGTTGATAAACTAAGTATGGAATAACAAGGTGACCTTAATTTATTCACATTAGATTCATATGCTGCTTATTTTGATAGCTGTATCTCCTATTTCTGTCCCTTATCAGAAATTAAGGGTTAGAAATAGAATATGGGTACAGCTATCTAATGTCACAAATTTAATAAGTCAAATTTCCCTATTAAACTGATAAATTAATAGCTTGCTATAGGGGCAGAATACAAGGAATGCACCCAGCTAATGGTCATTTCAAAAAATGGACAGAAGACTCATAATTAACACATGGTTCACAAACACACCTGGAACACGAGAGATCATCTGACATAAATCAACATCCAGAGCAGCAGCTCTCTGTAAGAGGTATCCCCAAGAATGCATTTGGACTTCATAGCCTAACAAAATATCTGGATCATACCTAAAAACAGAAAGATTAGCAATTATTTAATTTAAATTTATTCAAATGTCACTAAATTAAATACATATAGTTATTTGGTGAAGAAGTTTAATTCCTTATGTGTGGAAAGATGTATACAAAATTGATCTTAAGTACTGTGTACAGGTAGTCCTCCACTTATGACCACAATTGAGCCCAAAATTCCTGCTAAGCGAGACAGCTTTTAAGTGAATTTTGCTCCATTTTACGATCTTTCTTACCACAGTTGTTGAATGAATCACTGCAGTTGATAAATTAGTAACACAGTTAAGTGAATCTGGCTCTCCCTTGATTTTGCTTGTTAGAATGTTGCAAAAGGTGGTCACATGACATCGGGTCACTGCAACCATCATAAATATGAGTCAAGTTGCCTAAGAATCTAAATTTTGATCATGTGACTATGGGTACACTGCAATGATTGTGTAAAACACGGTCATAAGTCACTTTTTTTAGTGCTGTTATAACTTTGAATGGTCACTAAATGAACTGTTATAAATTGAGGACCACCTGTATTGTCATTATTTGTCAAATAAATGAATTGAAATTCAAGTGAAGATGACAAATTATTTTGGAACCTGGAGTTTTTTTGAATTTTAAAAAAAGCTCAGTCCTCCCGACTAAAGGCATCACGGAGCTGGAGAACATTGGTTCTTTTTAAAAAAAAACAAAATAAATGGATTGAATTTCTAGTTAAAAGGAAAAAAATACACAGCGTTATCATTGAACTCATTAGTTTCATAGTAGATTTCGATGTATGAATGTATAACTTAGTCTAAAAAAAGGATTACTGTTTTATTACTCTTAAGGCAGCATTTTTTTCAAAATTTAAAAAAACTGATAGTTTCTAATTCAGAGAAACCATTTTTATAGATCAGAAATTTTAAATGTCTGTTTATTTTAGGTTATGCTATAAAATATGTAAAATAGAGTAATTTTTATGGCTATTACACTTCATTTTTAATGTGTGAGTTATTCTACAAATTAGTTTCCAGAGAAACTGAGTAAAGTAGTCCAATGTAAAAAAATTACTTTTTTCACAGTAGGAAAAGAGAAGCTGGCAGCTATTTTCAGTGATTAATTTTCTAAAAAAAAAGTTCAGTAAATATTTGACTTGCTTTTATTTACAATGACAGATCCCTGTATCGCCTTAAACTTATTTTGCATCTCTTTCACCTAAAAATAAAAAAGGCCAAATAGCCTTGTGTTAGTAGATTGTTAGCCATACCAAACCAGATGTAAAACATTTTGGTTTCCAATTAATAAATCTCTGTTTTGATTTAAAAAGACAGTCTGAAAGCTTTAATTCTCATAAATAATGTATTCAGATGAATGCTGGCAAAATTCCTAATGGTCTTATTTAAATAAAATGAACATTTCTATCAATTCTGAGCAAGTTTTGCATGACTAGAAATCTGTAATTTTCCATTCAGATAAAGTTTTGATCCACATGATAGATGACTGTTCTAATGCTAATTAATTACCCAGTAAAAATAAATAATCAAGAATCCATTTAACAGAAACATTGGCTGAAAAAATATATACATGTTCAAAACTATTTTGCTTACCCTTGTGCAGAAAATGAATATTTATATTGAGAATAATTTCATTCTTATTAAGACATTCTATGCCTGAAACATAGCATACCAAACCTTCTGCTGGTGGATTCACACATGAATGAATGCTTCTTATAAAATATTTTCTCTACATGGAAAACTAGACCTAAAGATATTGACTAGCTCAGTGGGAATACGCTATGTGCACCAGGTAACATAAATCAGAGTGTCAAGGAATTTTTTTTAGTGCAACAAGTTTTTGAAGTTTTTTTTTCTACACAAAAATCAAGGCAAACTAAGCCAGAAGGGCATTTTTGTAGAAAAAAAATATCCCTGGATGCTTAAAATTATAACAGCCTTTATACAATATTTCTCTGTGTGTCTTTAGTTTCATTTCTTTTGGGGCAGGGGATCTTTTTGACAGGCAGAAATGGAGCTCTTACTCCAAATGAATCTTTTTTGGGGTTTTCTTAGGATGACCCATCTCATTCAAACAGTAATACAACTCTCTGGTTCAGAAATCTATCTACTCTGAAATAATAGGAGTAGTTTGAATAAATAGCAACAATTGGGTGCATATGCTCTGTAGTCTCTTAAGCATTTCAGTTACTTTAATTCTAGTTGTTTTGTAACCACGGAGTTATGTATGGATGTATATATATATGTATATAACAATATAAAACAATATGAACTCTTTAATATCAGCTTTTCTTCAATGAAGTCATAAACATTGATGATGATGTCTTCCACAGGTAAAAGTAGGGCATCTATTATTGCCCTAATGTTTATGATGGATATTACTAACTTGACAGATAGTATTTCTGTGCACATTACCAAATTCAAATCCAGTATTTTCAATTAAATAACATCTAGAGCATGGATTGTTTTCCAGGAGTTCAAGACAGACTACCTAAATTTTTCCCACTGATCTCAAATCATCCAATGAGCTTTCACGGCTTAGAATGGAATTGAACCTGGGATTCCTTGTGCCAATCAATCCCTCGACCATTATATTAGTTGGGTTCTCCAATTACGTTGTAGCAAATCATATAAAAGACTCCTGACATGTTGATGAGTCTTAGTCTATAACAGTAGATAGGACTGAGATACATAAGTAAATAGACTGATAAGTAAAATAGTTCTACTTATTTTGTTTGCAAATTTTGCCAAAACTTCACTAAGTAAGCCACAGATCAGAAGTTTATATGAAATCTAAATTATGTCATACTGTTTTATCCAACTTTAATACCTGAAAATCTTATCTGTATTAATGTGGTGATGGATTCACTGAATAATTTCAGTATCTTGATAAGACAAGCAAAGTATTTATTAAATTTTACTGGAATTTAAAATTAAGATATGTAACTTGATTACAGAAATGCTACATATTTATTGCTAGTGTTATTCCACATTAAAAAGGTCACTACTGATGTAATGTGAGTAGTTACAGCTATTAGGTTTTTTTAAATTCCATTCTCAGTTCTAATTATTGGTATAGAATTCACAGGAACTCAGTTTATAAATTAAACACCTTCATGGAGAAAGCCACTGCAGTTTAACTAAATAACTTATAAGTTTCTTTGATAGGCACATATATGTGTGCCTCAGATTTAGTCCACAAAGATGTTTTTTGCACTGGTCATTTCAGAAACCATTTGGCTATTTCTGCACCTTTGTTTTGTATTCTTCAGTTATTACTGATAACCAAACAATAAAAATTGTAGTCAAGTACACTGAATATATACTAGGAGATCAGCATTTATTCAGCTGTTCTGCTAAATTTTATTTTTCCACCACATGCAGTTCATGGATATCAAACATTATTAAACTCTATATTATAATTATAAGGTTGTAGTGAAAGCTTGATCATTTCTTCTTCTCTCTGCTGTTCTAGTAAAGCTATGAAATTTTCATTTCAACCAACAACAATTTAATGTGTCATCCAAATTTTAAAAAATCATTTTTAGCAATAATAAGAGGGAACAAGAAAGTTTGTAAAGTATAGGTTAAAATAGCTTGTTTCCACTAATCAAAATTAAAATGAACTATAGTTCTTAGGTTGAGCAACATAAACCACAATTAATAGGTCAGTCATTAAGTTGTTTCAAAGGAGAGACAACATACACATTCAAAAATTACCTAGTTTTCAATTGGCAAGGTAAACTACGTAAAGTTTAAATCTAAACCATATTTTAAACCATTGTCATGTTTATTTTATCTGCAAAACAACATAGCATGATCTTTATATGAAGCTGACTGGAACTAGGAAATGAAAATTAACATATCCTAATTCGTGTCTTTGTCTCTTTCAAGAGTTCTCCAATATCTACTAAATCCAACAAAACTTATTACTTTTGCAGTAATAATTCATAATATTAGCAACAAAACCTATTTTGAACACTGTTTTGTCCAATATACTATTTAATGAAATTAATGTCAAAAATAATAGGTTGGGAAAGAAAAGTAATACAAATTTCAAATATACTCAAATCCAGGAGGTAATTTATTTGAAATATAGTTCCATACATATCAGCATAGAATTATTATTATTTTGCTAAATGAAACCATTGACTGAAAGTCTTGCATCAACTTGATTTTGGAGGGGTTGTAATTTTTATCCCTGAAACAGTAAAAATATTGTATCAAAAATATCTGAAAATACACATCATACTTCAGTCATTGGCCAGTCCTAGAAGCTGACTACAGCATTTCAAGAAGTGTTTACCAGGTAATAACCCAGATGTTTGGTTTGCCTTTTTCACGATAGAGAAATCAGTGTGCTTTCTTCATTCAGTGAAGCCTTCAGCTGTCAAGTCTTCATTTTTTGATCTTCAGAGATAAAGAAAAATTGTAATGTTCTGTTGTTTGGAATGATTATTTTTTTATGCAGAAAAGTGGTATTTTTCCTATGCTTCCAAAACGGTGGAAGATTTAAAAAAATTAAAATTGCAATTTCCAAGTTGTTTTGTAAGTCAGACGGAGCAGCGGATTCCCAAAAAAGAGAAAGATAAAATTAATTTCCTTACCTGTAATTTTGTCTTCTCTGAACAGGAATCCGCTGCTTCGTCAGGACCCACCCTTTGCTGGTTGCTTTCAGCAACTCTAGTATTCTGGTTTCCTGGATTTGGTCAATGCCATTCTCATCAGAAGTTTTCTAGTTGGAGAGAGAGAGAATTGCAAATGTACTCTGCCTAGTACACATTTTCCTTGAGAATGTATTCCAGCCAGAAGTTTCAAAGTTTAGCTTTCTGGATAAAATAAGACTTCAAAGCTTTGGCAGTTGACCCGAAGAAAGACACATCTGAACTTCTGTAAGTGCATGATTAGAGGATGCTATAAGAGCATGTAAGAAATTTGAAAATGATACACCAAACAAAATTTGGAAAAGGAGAAGTTTCCCTTTGGAAAAGACACATGTAAAAAAAATCATGCCTACCTATTTATTTTTGCCTGTATCACTAGGAGCAATGAGTTTTCCTACGAAGTTGTCAGAAAAATCACCTCTTTCCTGCCTATTGGTAGATTTTTTTAAAGCTGTATTTTAAGACAGTAAGAAGTTTTCTAGATTTCACATGCATCTTAAGGATATTATAAGTTCAGTAGCACTGATGTGAATTCTGGTTTAGAGATCTGAATAAATATACCTTAAAAGATAAATATATTGTTATGAAGACCCAAAGCAAACATTTAACAAAATAAAAGTGTTAAAATATGGGGACATAAGAAAGAGAAGAGAGACCAACACTTGAACAAACTTAATCAGGAATTTATAAGATGAAAACAAACAAAAAAAAGAATACTACCTTTTAATAATATTCACTACCTCCTGGAAAAGTGCTCTCTCATCAGTAGCATATGAGACTTCCAACCCTGAGATACCAGATCTTGCAAGCAAAGGGGCATGTTCTCTATTACCTGAAAAGCAAATTGAAATGCATTTATTTCTTAAGAAAAACATGATCGTTTCACTTTTGACAGTGAGCAGTACTAATAGTATTCCAGTAACCTTCCTCCACCTGCTGCAGACAAAGCATGAACAAGTTCATGTCAATTTTGCATTTAATTCTGTTATATTGAAAAGCATATACATGTTTTTGAATTTTTTTAGAATGCTATACCACTGGTTTTTCTAAGGTTCGTATGCTGTAACTTTTCACAAACATATATTACAATAAATTATCATAAATTTTTCTTTAGATTTGAATTCCTGCTATCAACCTTTGTTATTCTACATTATGAATATGCTTGATTCAGAGGAAGAAAATCATGCTAATCTCTATCAATATGCACCAGGTTAATATTGCTGGTCTAACACATGGCAAAGAGGGAGAATATTAATTAATATAGATGCCATTAACAAAACTGCCTTGGTATCCAAGCACTGAGCTCTCTGTGCAAAGACAACCTTGCTTTCTCTTATACAAAAGATCACGGACTATCTTTTACCAGGTATTCTTCACATAGGCAGGAAATAAGCTGATGGGAAGGATTCTAGACAGAAGTAGCTACTAAACATTTCAATGTAAGATGGGTAAAGACTCTCCTTGAGGACAGTGATAATCTATTGAGACTAGGAATGACCAGTGAACATTATGAAACATGGCTTTTCAGCAACTACTATGTAACCTAAGGCCTAGAGCATGTGGAAAAAATATTCAATATTGTTAGAAATTAATTGATATTCACATCAAAACAATTAAAAACACATTTATTACTTCTCGTTCCAAGTAAATTATTTTTTTAAACAGCCACACAACACATACATGGCCAAAATCAAGTTGAGATTGAAACACTTTCATAGATGTTTCTATTTAAATTTGATCGTGATTTTTGTTATAATGGTCCAACATTAATCAATGTGTTTTTAGAATTTAAAAAGTTCATGGTAGAATAATCAAAATGAGATTTTACTTTGTCAGCCAACAGTATCTTAAATAAATCAAATATTCAGTACTAATAACTCTGCAACATTAAATACAATCTCTGTTTTTTTTAAAGAAAATGTGCTAAATCTAATATGGTGGAATTCAGTCTATACGTTTTCTTTCCAGTTTCTGAAGGCAGCCTCTAGAAGGACATAATTTAATAAAAACAATCTATTGCTTTAAAATTAAATATTTTAAAGAAAAATGTTATCAAAGGATGCTAAAGGTAAGAATCGGAATTACTTAATATCCAGAAATAAAAGTGGATGAAAAGATATGTTTTTGTTATCATATTACATTGTGTTATTCAGAACTTTAATAACAGCATAAAGTTATTGAATATAAATCTAGGAGTTTACTACTTTATTCTTGCAATTAAGTTTAAGGTTTTTTCACTAGCCTAAACCAGTGGTACTCAACCTTTAACAGCTGGAGAGCCACTTCACCATTAACTGTTGCAGAGCATAACATCAAACGTGAACATTGCAATCTTTTCTTCATGGTACTACCTAATTTTGGGTGGTGTCCATCACCACATGCAATATTTACTGAACCATGTCATGGCATATCATTTTTTTTCTCCATTGCTGTTATCCTTGTTCCTTATTGGTTGCTGGGGGAAAAAAGGGAAGATTCCCATTCTTTCCCATGGCTGCTGGGCTGGAGTGATTTCTATTCTTACCTGGCAGGGGGATCCCAGCAGCTCCTTCGCTTTCCTCCTATGGGAGGAGGTACTTCAGTGACTCCCACACTGCCGGTCCTTTGGTCAGTGCTCCCCGCGCTGCCTGATAGAGTGGAGCGCCGATCAGATGCCTACACTGCGAGAGCCGCCTGTAGGGCCTCAAGAGCATCCAGCTCTAGAGCCACAGGTTGAGTATCACTGGTCTAAACAAAGCCAAAAAGGTACAATACAATAAGGGCCCTCTTTAGACCCTACAAAGATCAGAAAACCACACAACAAGCCTTATGCAACATTTAACACATTCCATGTTCTATCTTTATTCAAACCAATTTAGACAGATTACCAAAACTGAATTTCTTGAACAGTCTCAGGAAATTAAAAAGGACTAGTTCAGCACAAGAGTTTTGAGGCCTGCCATCTAGGGTATGCTTTCCTCTTTATATCTTCAGGACTTCTGCAGGAGCGTGCTACAAGATATTAAACATTGTTTAATATATACTTAGGTAGATGTTAAGCATTATAGCCCTTGCAAATGTTCATAAAAAGATATAAGGTGGAAACCACCTACTATAAGTCCGTGATTCTACAACGAGATGACATGAATTTAAACACTAGCAAACCTCCTTCAAAACAACATTTTTATTTATTATGTTTATTAATACCTAAATACAATCAATTCAAAATATTGACATTAATTTTAAAGAAAACAAAATGAAATAAGGACCTTGACTTGAGATAGTTCTTGCTCTGTCTTTATCGATCACTACAGCACCAGAGATTTCCATTTTCTCAGTATCTGGCAATGGTGTGTCAGATGAGATGCAGTAGAATAAAGCACAGATAGGATCAAATTCAGGATCCGCCTCCAAATCTCTTCTTGTTCGAGCATGCAATTCTATACTTAGCAGTGTAAGATACTGTACCTACACAGAAAAGTTTATATTATTAGCTTTGTTAAAATAACTTGAAAAAACACTACAAGCAAAATCTTTATCAACAATCAAGCATGAGTTTATCCTTTAGCTGATTAATGTGAACTGTTTCAAGAATCAATAAAATCATGTAATTTAGTGATAATGAATACATTAGTGTCTGCCTATGAATATTCACCAATCTTGACAAGTATTTTCATTTTGAAAACTTCAAAAATGATCTGAGAAACATATATTGGGTACGCAAAGCATTTTCAATAAAAAAAATGAGTTACCTCATGTAAAGCCTTTGCTTCTTGAAGGTTTTGCACACTTATTTTAAAACCGTAAGAATTGTTCAAAGATGGTCCTTCAATCTGAGAAGTTTCTTTCTTTTGATTATTTATAGTAGCGAACTGATTCTGTTAAATAAAACAACAAACTTCTAATAATTAAGACTATTTTTGATAATTTAAATAATTTAACTCTCACAATCTTGTTCATCTCTATTCAGCTGGTGGGTATAAATAAATACTCAGATCATATTCCAGGTAGAAAAGCACTGCCATGTTGTTATACTTTCTAATGCTTTTTTCACAACTACAATGGAAGCTTCTTTCGTTTAATACAAGACTTATACCAGGAATGTGTCTCTGAAATAACCACATGAAACCATTCTCCTCTTCAATATGCTGCACTCAATTATAGCTGATTACAAAAGACTGGGAATAGCTGCACAGCTAATACTGATTGCATCAGTAATACTGCAGTTTTAGCATTTACAGGTACGTTACAGCCACATAAATTGCAACCTATACCACAGAAATTGTTTCCTAGGTTGTTGCTAATGTTTATTAACATATCCTTCAATCAAAAATATCAAACTCAAGATGTCATATGTGTTCTTCAAGAATGGAAAGTTCAGGTTCCAACAAAAGCATTAAATATTCTTCAATAGGAGATGCATACTTTTGTAACAGCTAGCAACAGGTTTTCGTATTAAGTCAGGAGAAATGAATCTAAAAGTGATTTCTGATATGGTGTATCATAGAAAGTCATTTTACAAATAATTCCTAAGCAATTTTCACTAGGTATTTATTTTACTCTCCCAAGCTAATTTCAGCCTACCCTTTCATATAAACTTCCACAAAGCAGTAAACTAGAATGCAACAAAGCAGGATGATCTTAAAACAAAACTTAAAAGACAAAAATCAAAACCCAAGTGAGTATAAAGTTTCATTCCTTCTTCTTACCTTAATTTGTGTTGTTAAAAGAACTTTACGAAGTGCATCAACATTTCTTCCTCGTCTAGAACTAAACTTCTGAATATCTCGTCCTATGGCTGAAAAAAGAATATTACTTTGTATTATAAAAATTTCTATGCATTTCAGTTACCACAGCTCTAAGCAGCTTAAAATATAATGAGCATATATACTAACAAAACAAGTAAACTTTAAGACCAAATTACCTAAATACAACTCTGAATTAACTTCAATTCATGGTACAACTGTACAGTTTCTTTTCAGGAATATTACAATGACCTCCAAAGGTCTCTTCCAAATCTGTTATTCTGTATTCTGTACAATGGACTAAATTATGTACAAAAACTTCAAAGGTTTATTTTAATTCAAAAGTTGCAGAGCAGATCCTTTGCATTCAGAAAGCTACTGGTTCAATCACCGGCAACTTCAAATAGTGAATAGAGTATTTTCCAGTTAGAATACATGTTGTACATGAAACAAGCAAATGTTAGCCCCAATACTAAATCATGGAATGACATTGGATCATTTTATTTTGATCTTATGTAAATTAGATAAAAATGTTGCAAATTCATTAATTCTGCATCTCAACTCTAGGCTGCACAGCTGAAATGGTCAGTTACTAAATCAGCGCCTGGAGGCCATTTAGATCTGAATGGAGAGAAACAGACTTTGGCTCAAGCCTGACAAGACTGAGTGGCTGCAGTTTTGGGTTTCCTTGTGTTGGGTATGTTTTCACTGTTGGTCTTGGATGGATTTGCGATTAGTAAACAACTCTCTGGTCTTTCTGGACTAACAGCTACTGCTTGATGAGCAGGTGGCAATTGAGGCACAAATTGATCTTGTGTGCCAGTTGTCTCCTTTCCTCAACTAAGAGGTCCTACAGATAGTTACTCATGCCCTGGTCATCTAATGACTGAAATATGAAATGTGCTCTACGTGGGGCTGCCCTTGAAGACAATCTGAAAGTACAGCTATTTCAAAATGCAACAGCCTGAGCAATCATGGTATCTAATTATGCCGTGTCATTACTGCTGTACAAACTGCAGTGGCTGCCAGTTGGCTTCAGGATGCAATTCAAAATATCGGTTACCTATAAAACCCTTTATGACACAGGGGCTCATTTTCTCAGGGACAACCTATCTTTTAATACTTTCTACCTATCTGATACATTCAGGCAGAATAGATATGCCCCAGATCCCCTCAATTAAGAATTGTTATCTTGGGGAATTGAAGAAGTATGCCTTCTCTGACTCTGCCCTCTGGAACAGCACTCTCAAAGTAAGTATGGTGTTAACTTTCCTGGGACTCTAGGCTCTACAGACCAAGTCTGAGGTTAGTGTCTCTGTGGAACTCATCAGATTTTTATTGGTTTGGTTGTTTTTAGTTTGGGCTGCTACTTTTTGTTTCATGCTTTTAACTTTTTAAATTGTGTATCTGGATACTGTAAGCCACTCAGGTGTTTTGGGGTGGGCAACCATAATAAACTTAATATAACATGTAAATAATACAGTAACTGACTGAATTTATTTTTAATTGCTGCATTTCTTTGGTCATAAGCTTACCTGATAATGGAGTATATCCAAGTGCTTCTGGTAATCCTTGAGATATATGCTCTCTGATAGGTGTACTATGAAAGCAAGTATCAGAATTGCCATCCGGTTCTTTGCTCAATGGGGAGACACAGAACGGTATTTTGCTTTCCTTTTTGACAGATTTCTGTTCTTTCTCAGCTATAGATTTATTTTCTTCTAGAGAAGACAATACACCCTCTGAGTCTTCTAAATTAGATTGCTTAGAATCGGTGGATACTTGTTGCCAGGGAGGAAGTACTGGTGAATCAGGAGAACTATAATTGTTATAATCTTCCTCTTTTTTGTCCTTATCTATTGCTGCAGTGACAAGTGGCATTGTCTTTACTTTAACGATAGTCTTACTCATTTCACAGATATTTACACCAAACTTTTCCATAGTTTGAGGTAATATGGGATTTGAAGAAGAGCACAGATCTTCTGATTGTATGGCAGGTTTGCTTGGTAAACCAGAACTCACAGCAGCTTTGACTATCTGATGACATAGATTCTTAGGCAAAGACATATTGGTCAAACTCTCATCAATCTTCTCCATTTCAATTGATTTGATGACAGCTCTTTTTTTTAAATATTCGTAATCTTCTTTGGCTTGAAGCCATGACTGAATTTGCTGGTAGCTTGGTGCACATTTGCAAGGCATGATTACTATCTTTTTGTCATTAATTTTACGGGTGTTCCTTTGTTTTTTATCAGTAGAGAACTGGCTATTTCGAAGGGGAGAGCCTGGCCTAGGACTCTGTGCCATTGCCAAAAATGCAGTCTTCCAGAGTTGTAGTCCCTCCAAAGAGAAATCTCCTTCAAATTCAAGTAGATCATTTGGAAGTCTAGATTCTACTATAAGTACTCTTCCTCCAATCTCTCTGTAAAATAATTACTTTAATTATTTTTCTCATAAACATAATTTATTTTACTAGCAGTGTTATTTGTCCTTATTGTTTTTCTCTAATACCATGCATGCATACATTTATTGTATAATGGAAACTTTCCTATCCTCTACTGAAGCCCTCAAATCTATACTAGAAGGTCTTCAACCTCCATCTCAGATTTGGAAAGTATAGAGGGGTAAAGAAAGAGAATCTGATTTACCAGGAAAAAGCATTATCTTCAATACAAAATTACTATATACAATAAAATATACAAGTAAAATATACAAATATACAATAAATGATAAAATGTGGTTACGGTAAATTATCTAAGCAAAAGAATAAACTTAAGTCAAAATCCTTTAGGTTCTAAGATATTACATCCAAGTTAGTAAATTTAAGATAACAATTGATTATGAATAACTTTGTTGTTACCCAAGAATATTTTTCTAAAATGGTAATTTATCCAGTTTCATTTAAATACTTCTGACTAATACCCAATCATTCTTACATGTCATGTTCATAATGGTTAATTACAAAAATAAACTGGAGTGTCTTACTTTTATAGCTGAAATGTAATTGTGATTTTATGTCGCTCTAGCCTTCACCTTGTAGGCCTTATGGATCCAGAAAGGAAGGCTATATTAAATTGTATCCAACTTTTTAATTCATATGTAAAAATGTAAACATTTATAATGATATAAAAAAGAGAAATATACAGAAAGTCCTATTGACTATCTATATAACCACATTACCTTGGCTTTTCAGGTACATCAGAGGGGTTGCTGCAAAAAGGTTCTTGATAAATTGTTTCTGCCAGATCATGATCTAATAATGTTGACATGATTTCTTCACGACTGGGAGGTGACATTAGAGGTTTAAGGATGTGAGCAGCACGAGCTGTAGAACTCCCATTTTTTGACTGTGATGGAGAGCTTGTAGATCTAGGTGAACTGTCAGGAGTTGGTGTTAATCCCTCATTGTTTCTTGAAATATACAACTCTAAATCTTCAGAAGCAGCATCCATAAGTTCACCATCGGGGGAAGATAAAATAGAAGAAAAAGAAATACTAACTGAGTCAAGCGATTGTCCAGGTTCAGAAATGACTTCCTTTCTAAAGGGATTTTGACTCCAATCACCATTTGGAGATGAAAGATTAAGAAAAATTGCTTTCTTCATAATATTTCTATCCAATTGAAGTTGTTCTTTATGACACATTTCAGCCTGCTGACCATCTGCTGGTGAACCGGGTTGAGACGTAGATGGAAGAATGTTTTTCCATTGATTGTGGAGATTTTCATTGTTTTCCAAACATCTTTTATCAAAAAGCTGAGGGCTATGTTGGCCAGATCTTAACCAGGATTGAGGATCTGAATTATGCATATTTTCTTCTTTAGATATTTTATTATGATTTAAAAAATCAGTTTCTGTTTGACCTGGAAAATGGTCCTGAGCTACATCACTCAGAAATTTCTGTGGTAAATTTTGATCTGCTGGGACAAATTGACTTGCAGAATACAAACTACAAAATCCAGTCTGCCCTATAGCATTAATATCAAAATTGTAATTATGATCAGGTGACAGACTATCTTCAAGTGAGTAACAGCTTTCAAAACCCGCATCTGAATAAAGAATGGAACTATCAGCAGGTGTAACATGGCCAGTTTTATTACTTAGTTGTTTTGCTGAATCTTTTAAAAGCTTGACCGCCTTTTCTTTAGATTTTTTATCCCTGGGAATACGAGGCTTTCTTGGAGATGTAACAGAACAAATTTTTTTAGATGGTTTATTTGAATCAAGAGGGAAGGAAGCATCTATGTTCGACTGAGATTTAACTGATGCTTGTTCATGAATGTTGTTCGTATGCATTTTCTGTTGTCTCTTTTGGAGTAATTCTTTCAGAACTGCTAAGCCAGAATGCCCTTCACTGAATGCTGAAGGAGTTAGCAGACCCTTGCTCTTACACTGGGAATCTGGTTGGGCTTGAGAGACTGTTTCTGATATTACCTTTTGTTTTGTATTTTTTTCAGGGTTAAAATGTGACACATCTAAAATAAACCCCCCCTGTTTCTGTTCCCATTCTAATTTTTTCACTGGACTTCTTAAAGAAGCTACAAAGCATTTTTTTGGTAACTGGTAAGATCCATGGCTTTCCTCAGAAGTTTTTAAAAAAGAAATATGATCAGCATGCTTTGCTGCTTCTGACAAATAAACTATTTGCTGCTGATTATCTTTACAACACAAGAAGTTACTAGGATGAATCTGATCAGTATTGATCACCTCAGAAGAAATAGAGTTTTCATTTACTTTTCCCACAGAGGATAAGAGTTTGTTTTGTGAATTTGTAACTTCTTCTGTCTTTTTAAGTGCATCCTTAGAATTATATGCATTCAGTGCTACCTGAGATATACAGTTACACTGGTCATATACGTTATTTTGAATTGGGGATTCTTCCATTCTAAATATACTACTCTGACTGTTAGATCTTTGGAAATTTATTTTGGCTTTTTCCCTTCCAGATATCAGAGAAGCTATGCCTGGATGAAGATCCTCTGTCAAACTGGAACCTTGGTGCCCAATAGGCTTTTCATTTTCCAACAATGATTGGAAATAAATCAATGGATTTACCTGGGCATTACCTGTTAATGAAAGCTGTGCTGAAGATGGATGTCCTGTAGAACAGCCAATTGGATGTGAATTTCCCAGGTTGTGAACATTCTCAGCTAACTCCCAGGGGTTTGGTGTAAGTTTAAGTTCTGCTACAGGAGGAATACTATTTTGACTATCTGCAATTGTCACCAATGTGGACACTTTTTTAAATTTTTGTTTCTGTTTTGATCTTGGCTTTTTCTTTAAATTATTTCTAGGTTTATTAGACTGATTGCTTTTTTTGTTGCTTCTTATAGTAGCATTAGCAAATTGCTTTCTACACTTTTTAACCTGAGTTTTTGATTGAAAGTGTTTGCCCACATTGGGATTAACAGTTTTACTGATGAACGTATTAGTATTTTTAAACACTAATGTTTCTTTTTCTAGTTTACACGCAATTTCTTCGGCATTTGGCTCAGTGGGAGACCAGCAACGGGGTGGGGATACATTAACTGGACTTGCACTTCTTTCTGACAGAAAACCTAATTTAGACATAACATCACTATAATTCAAGTCACAGTCTTCAGTTTCAGCACTGTATGATGGCAAAGGAGGGGAAAGAAAGGCATGAGTCCTTTTTCTGAAATATAGGGTTCTTCTAATAGTTTTACTTTTTATATTTTGTGGCTTCCCACCCAGCCTTTTCTTGGCAGACTTACATTTTGCTTTTCTTTTGTTACTTTTCTTTGGTGTTAATGGATAAATAGGATATTTGGTTGCAGGTGAATCAGGAACTTTTGGCCAGAAGTCCTTCAAAGGTGCAAGCTTCTTATATAGATTCATTTTCTCTTCAGTAAGAAAGACTTGTTCCTCACTAGAATCTATTTTTCCCAGCTTAACAAGCATATTTTTCCGCCCCCTGAACCTATTAATAATAATATATTTTATAATAACAGGTGGCAATTTTCTAGAAAGTCGCCTTCGTTTTCTACATTTTTTAGAACCATCCACATTTTCATCATTTTCTACAGAATGAGGTAGTGTGATTTTTGAATTATGTATGCCCAAACTAGATTCACTGTCTTCAGTTTCATAATTTATTTTACGTTTAGCTCTGAGTGTATATTTATTACCACATAGTCCAAACGTTTCCTCAGATTCTTGAGCAAAATCTTCAAAAGGACAATCAATATAGTTCCTGGTGTCTGTGGACATTTTGTTTTCAAAAACCATATGATGAATTTGGGTATCATTCCGTAACAAAATGTCTCTGTTGGGAATATTGCTACTTGCATTATTTTGTACATAGCAGCTTTCTTTCGTGGATAAAACATCCATGGTGTTTGCAGACTGCTGATTGCTAAGAACCATTTTCTTTTTATTTCGTTTTAGCTTAGACTGTTTTTTTCCTTGTTGCAGTTTGTATGTCACAGGGCCCAACTTCTGGGGCTGATTGAGACAATTAGAAAGAACTACACTAGGAAAGAACATATAGTGTGCTGCCTGTTGATTTACATTTGTTTTTTCATTCTTGTGTTCCTCAAATTCTTCATATCTAAGCTTAAAGTTATTAAGGCTATCTCCATCAGTGCTTTTTTCAGAAGAAAGAATAAGAGTCTGATTACTCTCTGAGCAAGACATAGTTTCACAGTTTTCTGGTGCTAGGAAAAGGCTATTTAAATCGGTAGTGTTTGCTTTTACATTTATTTCAGAAGATGTTTTATTTTTGGAATAAACTAAATCTATAAAGTTAGACTTATTTGTCAGAACATTTTCACTAATTTGGTGGTTCATATGCTGAGATACATCCTTTGCAACCTTTCTAATTCCAGTATACTTTCTGCTAGGCAAATGTCTGCTTACAGAGGAGATGTCTTCACACAAAACAGAGCCTTTTTCACTTTTATTATTTTCCTGATGTGGCTTTTCAGAATGGAGGATATTGTTGAAGGATGCTGGGTATTTCATGCTATAAATACTTTCATTTGAAAGAGAATGGATTGATAAGTCAGGTCTTATATCTGTCATGCTTGGTTGAGTAAGACCTTCTAAGTCATCAGTATGCAAAACATGAGAAGAAAGGGCACTTGTGTGTTTACACTGAAAAGTTATTTTAGCAGGTGATGGGGGTTCCAGAGTAGCAGCATCTTTATGAAAAATTGTAGTCTTTACAGTTTTGCTTGTTGCAATTGCAGAGGTGTGGGTCCGAGAACCTTCATTGTTCAAAGGATTGTCTAGAACAGAACAGATGGGTTTTTTTTTACTATTTTCTCCCTGAGGTTAAAATATCAGCAAGTATAAAGATGGCCAAATAATAATTATTGATGATAAAAGAATATAATTAAAAGAAATTCTAAGGGCATCAAGCAATACAAGATCATTATGAGACTAATAACATGGTATGAGGGACACTTTAGATAACATTCACAGAATTCCACAATATTTATAACATAACAAGCTTATGGAAAGCTCCTAACATTTGACAACTATGTTTAATTCTGGCCACTTAAATTTTTTGCTGGTGAACCACTAGAAAATATTGCCTCTATATTATTATTGGGGGGGGGGGTTGAAAACAAATTCAATGGCTTCACCTAAACTTAACTTTGTGATATATGTGGGGCAAGATTCCTATCCAACGTTTCTACAAAGCACCTAACCCATATATGTGACACAGAGATCACAATGAAGAATTATTGTTTCTGAGAAAAATGCAAAACCCTTTTAAGTGTACTTACCACTGTTTTCATCTGCAGTTCCATCTAACTGAGGTATAGAAAGGCTTGCTAGAAGCATGTTATCATTCCAGTCCATATCATCTTCAGAAGAACTATCATCTTCACCTGAACTTTGATTTCTACTTCTGCCCATTGACCTACAAGAAATACAACCTATTTTTCACAACTAAAAACGTTTGACCATAATCTGGTAGTTCAATAGTTATGACACATTGAATATTGGACAATAAAGACAAATAAATCTCTACAATTCACTTTCCAGGAGGATGACAGCCTGATGGAGTATTATTATTGTGGTCAGATCATTTCCTACTCAGACCTAAGACTGTAGCAACTTTTTCTCTTCAATGGGAGAGAACTATTAGATTACTTTGATCCTAGATGCTAATAAATCAGAGGGCTCTGATTATTTCCTTGGGTCAGTCTATGGAATACGGATAGTTGAAAATCTCCTCCTACTCTTTTTCAATCTAGCTAAGAAAAATCAACTGGGACACAATTAGAATGCAAATGGCAGAAAACTAGTTTAACACCAGTAAAAAATGCATAATTGAGCTCACTTTGTGGGAGTGATGAAGAAGCAGGATTATTCGCTTTTTTCATTATTTCGTCTCAATGAAGATGTGAATAATTTGTCAACCCACTTATCACTTTGCTCAACTCTAGCTAGTTTATTATACCTAGTAGGAAACTTCATAACAAAGACACCATTCCTAAAAAAAATAAAGAAATTGGATAATCTGAGTAATTATAAGTGTGGTTAATATCTCCCTCCTGGGCAAAGTTACTGAGCTGAGATAGCTGTTCAGACTGGATGAAACTAAAAAATTTCTACAAACATTTCAACTAGGGTTTAAGTCTGGTTTGAATAACAACTCTCCTGTCCATCCTATTAGATGCCTTTTGCTGAGACATAGATAGGCAGAGTTGCTTCTCCTCTATGATTTTTGATACAATTTACCATGGCATGCTATGGAGATGCTTTACATTTACCTGTTTTAGTGAGTTGCAAATAGATGCTACACGTGTCTTCTAACGCACCTCTTTCAAATGAAGCACTCCATAGGCTTATTTCTTCCCTCCACCAACAAGCCTAATCTCTCCTCTCCTTTATCAAAATCCTTTCCATTCTTACTATGGTTTTCAAAAATATGACAATTAGGGCTAAATAATATTTAGAGAAAACCAGTATAACTATGCTTTAATTAGGGCTTCTAGATTATCTTGGTTCAAGTTGTACCTACTGCATATTAGACTGAGTTTACATTTGTTCCTATACCTTATCCTACATATATTTTCTTGATACTATATTAGATCATGGATAATATATAGCTTATATAGATTTTCTTCAGTAATATGGAAGGTTCAATACAGGCTGATCAGTACTTTTATCAGATATGCAACTGTACAAAAAAAAAGAATATACCTTTGCTTTGCATCAGCTTCATTTGAGCTGCTATCCCATTGTTGGGACATTAACAAACTGAGCTCCATTTCTTCTTTTTCAATCTGTGGCTCATTTTCTTCATCATCACTGTTCTGAAGATTTCTATAGTGTCCAGAAGAATAATGCTGTGATGATGCATTTTGTTGTACAATCTCATATCCATCATCTTCCAACCCAGCTAAAAGCTGTATCATGGCTTGATCAGAACTGTTATTCACTATAGGAAAAATAGAACGTATTTTTGTATTTGTTTTTTTAAATCTCTGCATTTGTTTTTAATAAAACCTAACAACCTCACAATCTTAGTGCCATAGATGAACAAAAATACACAAGATTTTTTGTTTTTATTATAGTTTCTCTCATGTATCTTGATATGTGTTTACTGAACAGTGGAATATAAGCAATATTATGTTGACTTGCATGTTCCATGTTGGGCACAAATGAATGGTTTATTTATTTAGCATATGGCAATGTATATTAGCTAGGAGACTACAGGGTTAGTACAAAGTACTTGTTTGGCTGCCTAAAGCTGCTAGTCCATTCAGTTCATACTTGCGTGTTATCCAAGATGCACCACAGAGGGTGAACTATCTCTGCACTTAGAATTGTTAACAGTGTTCTGCAGTGTCATCTGGGGTTTTTCCCTCTGATGTCGCCTCACATTTGGGGGTCACATTTGGGTAAGTCCTGCACCACTTGAGATCATACTTCTGTACAAAGCACCATTATTTTTCCCACTGAAGTGGTACCTATTTATCTACTTGAATGTAACATGCTTTTGAACTGCTGGGTTGACAGAGGCTGAGGCAAGTGATGTGAGCTCCCTCTGTGATGCTAGGACTTGAACTGCTAGAACAAAGACCATCTACTGGTTTTTAAGCCACTGCACCTTTTTACAAATGAATGGGGATAATGAAATAAACAGTTGTGAGTTGGGTGAAAACTGTGCAACCTTCTGAATGAATGCAACCTAGAAGAAAAAGTTATATTAAGTGATATGAATGGACTAATGGGAACCAAACAAGAAAATGCAGAAAAATAATTTAATAAGTATTTTTCAGAAAAAGGTTCATTTTTTTTCAAATATTTGGCTTCAGCACATTTATACATACATATAGCCAAGGAAGGAATCTAAAGCATTATTGATTATAAAAGATTGAATTAGTGAAGAATACCAGAAAGAACAATTTTTTAAAGTGGGACAGCCACATCTGAATGTGCTAAAAATGGATTTCGGGGGTGGTCGTGTGACAGATATGGAAATGAAGGAAAATAATGTGAAAGAATGACTGAATAAGAATATAAGTTTTGTATGATAAATACTACAAGATAAATTCCAAGAGAGTACAAGAAAAAGCTGTGGAAAGTACTTGAGTCAGTGTTTAAAAAATGGCTTTAAAGAATGCTATAAAAGAAAACAAAGGTCAGAGGAAGAAAAATACGATATTGATGGAAAATAAAAACTATATTAGAAAAGGGTTTAAACAAAGTCTTCAGAAGAGTGTATGGAAATGATAAATTTATTTGGAAGGAAACTAAAGGGAAAGAATACAGGAGGAGATATTTTAGCAACTTACAAGGAAATGATAGTGATATGTTAAAGAGTGACATTGAAATAAATACTACAAAATGTCAGTGTCCAGGAAATAAGTGTATGAAAATGCAGTGAGAATGTTGAAAAATGGTAAGGCTACAAGGTCAGGAAAGGTATCCAGGCAGGTGCGAGAGATGTTGTGTTAATTTGATAGGGCACATGGGGCATTGAGGGTCAAAAGAGTGCATGGAAGTCTTGGGGGATCCTAAGAAGTGCCATGGAGGTCAAGTAGGGTCTAGAGGAGGATAGCAAGGGTCAAGAAGGGTGCATGACAGTGTCATGATGGTCATGGATGGCATGCAAGGAGGTGATGTGGGTTGGATCAGGGAAGGTATATGTGAGTGTATGGATTGGGGGTGGGTGCATAAGAATATACAAGAGGTGTTACATAGGCTGGGGAAGGCACGTGGGCAGAGCAGATGAAGGAAGGCGTATGGGGCCAGCACAGGTCTGGGGAAATATACAGGGAGGTGACATGGATTGAGAACAACGCATGGAGGTTTCTTCCTCCCTTCTTTCCTTCTTCCCTTTCTAGCAGGTAAGTTTAAGTGGCTGCTGCTGGGTGGGGGAGAGAGCAATTGTTTGAGAGAAACTGGCCAAGCCTGGGAGAGGAGTCAAATGGGTAATTAGTCTGGAATCCCCATATGCGTACAAGAAGGCAAAGGCCGACTCCCTCCTTAAATGCCATTGAACCTTATCTAGTCTAACCCAGGTGCAAACTTTCAGTGTGAGAAAATTCCTATGTATAAGCTTGGGAAATAAAGCAGCTAACTGAACTCTTCATGCGTGGGTCTGGCTGTTCATGCCTGACAGCGAGTGATTGCAAAAATGGCTGGGAAACTATCATGGAATGTTGAGAATGAAGATCAAATGACCACAGCAGCGGCCTAGAAGCACAGCAGCAGCAACTTCCCCAAATTTCATTCCTTTGGAAGTCATAGGTCCTAGAGATTGGACACATGCTTTAAATTTATTTATACTTAACCTTATGTAAAAATTAAGATGTTAAGAGAGTTAAAATTTTAGAATTAAAAATTTGAAAAGTTATAAAAAAAATTGATCAACCAACCCTACAATTGCATGCTCCTTTGGGCTTCTCATGCAAGGCTGCAGAGCCATGTTTTAACCCCTTTTCAGAAGATCAGGAGATTGGGGACCTTCTCACCTCCAGGGGAAGAATATTCCATAGTGCAGGGGCAACAGCAGAGAAAGCACTCTCCCTAGAGCCTGCCAGCTGGAGTTTTTCTGCAGCATACCTTCCCTGACTGGGTGGGAAGTTAGCCCATTTGAAATACCTTGATTCAAAAACTGTGGCCCCATGATGCAGCATTTTGCCTAGCTAAAGGTCATGACAACAAGAATTTTAGCAATATATAGATATTAAATTTGGAGATCACAGAAATAGAAAATAAAAGAGGATCAAATCACACATGCGCAAACCAAATATATAAATATTAATAAAGAATGGAAAGGAAAGACAAAATCAAAGAGTCACGTTTGGAGAGAATTGATGAGAAGTTTAAAGAATAATCAGGAGTGCGTGAATAAGTTTAAGGGGGTGGACAGAAGCAATGATAATTTGCAAGGGCAGAGAAGAATAGAAAGGCATAGTATTGTAAAAATAGATTTCCTTTTCTCCCATCTTTTGCGTTTAATTTCTTTTGCTTAATAATTCTTATTTTTTCCACATTTTAGGTATGTGTATAATGTGATGGGTATGTAAAAAATAAATCAAATACATGTATATACTGTAAGTAATAAAAATGGAACACACTAATAGTTATTATAGTACTTTTTAATTATCTGATTCCCTGGCCTTTTAAACAAGCAAGACAAGCAGGGTTATTAATATAATAACGCTACACAAATGAATTATAACCAAAGTAATTAAAACAATTTAATATCTATATCTAAATATTCTTAATCCTTACTTAGAAAAGACTTTGTGATTTATACTTACTAAACACAGGAGTATTATTGAATCTCTGAGATACTGGTTGGAAATATTGACTAGTTTCCATTATATTCAAAATGGCTTCTTCATTTATAAGTGCATCCTCTTTATGTTTGCTTTCGGACTCTTCTAAAAAATGAACAAGGATTCTAGGTAAGCTGTCAATATTTTTTTTACAAATATCACAAGACTATCAACTTATTAAAATGTGCATTTACATTTTCTGAAGATATAATATATTGAGAACATGCTTGTGGTTCAAGAGAATTAAGATATATTCATACCCCATTTTAATAAAATGATCCATAAAGAAGCTTTCTTTTTCTTAGCTATTTGCTCTTTTTGTATATACATTTGTTTTCTCTTGCTCAACCGTGCCCAACTCTTGGAGACTTCTCAGACAAGTCCCAGCAGTTTTCCTGGAAAGATTTAGCAGTGCCTCTTTTCCAGGATAGAGAAAAAGTAGCTAGTCAAAGTCACCCTGCTGGCTTTGTGCCTATGGTAGGGCTATAACTGACAATATCCTGGTTTCTAGCCTGATATCTTAACCACTACACCAAACTGGCTCTCATATTATATAGTACTTATACATACTACATGTACATATGTAATACATATTACATACACTCAAATATACCGGTATGTACTAAATTTCCTTTATCTCCAAATACTAAGTAGCAATAAATATGAATTTGTTCCTTTCTTCAGCAGAGTGGAATTAATCAATATATCTTATATATAAATCTTATCAGAATCTGTTGAAAATTTAACAATGTTCCATCTTAATTACCTTCATATTACAATTACCAATATTCCTAATAACACATGTAATTATAGCATGTTATGTATATACATTGTTTTAAAGTTCATCATAAGCCAAAGTTAAATAGTCAAGATATTTACCAATAATAAAAAAGCATGTTAACATTAAATAGGATTATAGACACTCATGAATAATCAGGCAAAGTATATCAACAAATTGTTAATTAAGGACAAAATAAAATACAGATGAGAACGAAGATCAGTCTCTTTAGTGGAAGAGTTCAGTCCTTGTGTTCATTTCATTATCTTCTTCCATTCTGAATAAACCAGTTCTAATAGATCAAGTCATGTAATGGAGGAAAACAACTGCTGTATTAACAATACTAACCTCTGTGCAGCTCCTTATCACTGTGTACTTCTATCATATTTGCTGGTGAGCATGAAATAACTTTAGGTACCTCAGAATGTAATGTCAATTCAGCAGAGAATTCTTGTGATTCATTATTGCTGTCCATTGAGCCAGATGTCCTAATTAATAACAAAAAAAATATTTAACATGATTGTTGAATCCAGAGGTAATGAGATAAAGATTAACATATAAATTAATACTTACACAGAAAAATCACTTTGTTTGAGTATTTCTTTAAGTCTCTTCTGAAAGATTCTTTCACTTTCTGTGGTGGCCACAAATCCACGATCTTTTTTCATGAAAAAATGTAGGAATTTATAGTCACTATATTAATATTCTCTCTCCTTAAGAATTGTTATTCAACATTTTTAACTATAGATAAAGCAATATATCATCTGTAAATTGCCATGCCCATCTAAAAAAAAGAATCTGAATCAACAGAAAAAAATTGAATTTCTCTGACATATCCACAAAACATGAAGTAATGGTAGCCCTCAATTTATGACTATTACAAATATATATCGTTTTAATATATGATATATATATTATATTATGAAAGGTTTAATGACCTAAATCACAACACTGCTGAAAAAAATGGACATGACTCATGTGCAAAATTATGACTGTTGCAGCATTTCCACAGACGTGTGATCAACATTCAGATGTTGGCCACCCACCTGCATTTATGGCCATTGGATGCTTCGGCTCCTCCCAACTCCCTCCCATCTATGCCCTTTTGGCTACCCTGCACCTGTCTTGCAGGGATAAACAATGGTTTTCCATTGCCTTCTTTCTAGGGCTGAATGACTGGCCCAAGTTCACCCAGTTGGCTTTGTGGAACTAGTCTCCTTATTCTAAGTTGAGGCTTTAACTTTTACACTAAACTAGTTGTTAGGAGCAATAATACTGACACAAAATGTTGCAAGATTTTGAATTATTTGAGAAAGGTAACAAAATGAAGAAGTGAAGCAAAATATACTCAAATTAGGCAATGAATTTTAGCCATGCGCTTCAGAGTAATTCTTGACAACGTAACCTTAAGACGTAGGTGGGCAACTAATTTTCCCAAAGGCTACATGACAAACTGGGACTGTTGCGGAGGGCTAAACCTACAGGGCTGTGAAAGTACAGAGGCACGCATGGGTGCACATAGATAAATTGACAAAAAAAATAGCAGCCACCTTCAAAATAAAAGCAATGCGATTGGTAATGCATGCATGGCATACACTTATTTGCATTTGATTTCTAGTTTCCGATTGAGCGCACATGGGCTGGACAGGGACAGACAAAAGACCAGATGTGAGGACCATAAAATGCTCCAGTCTGCTGTAAGATACTGTATTTTTCCGTGTATAAGATGCTATTTTTTCCTGCAAACACCCTGTTCAAAAATCAGGTGCATCTTATACAAATGCAGCGTCTTATACACAAAAAAATAATGGTAACCTCTGCAGCTCGAGGCATGCCGCCTGGTGCAGGTGTCAAGCCCCTGTGGGCTTGCCACTAACAGGAGGGAAAAGGGTGCAAGTTCATCGGTTGGCGGGTCCGGAGGCAGCGGATGGGACCAGCAGCATGGATGGCAGCAACAGCCTTTTCCCTCCCTCGTACCTGTATGCTGACTGGGGACCTTGTGGAACGCAGCTGCGAGGCTGTTCTGCTCGATAATAGCGGCAGGCCAAACTTCTGGATTTGCTGGCTCAGCTGTTCGGTGCTCCGCCAAACAGCTGATCGGCGTGGAGAAACGGCATGGAGTTTAAAACCTGCCTTCACTTCCCTTGCCTTGCTGTCATGCCGGTGCTCACGCCGGTTTGTTTATCAGGGTCGGAAGGCTGCTGCTGTGAACTAACTATGCATGCTCATCATGCCGGATGCTGTTTAGGTGGGTGGGGCCGGCCGGGAGGCATCTATTTAGAGTGCTGGAAGGCAGTTGCTCCCAGCGCTGACTTTGTTTGCTGTAAGCTTGGAACTCGCATGCCAGAATGTTTTATACAAGGGTGCGTCTTATACATGGAAAAATATGGTATTAAATTAATGCATTCTTGAATTTATAGCATCTTCCAGATGCTAAAAAACATGCAATTTACTTATTTATCAGTTCTTAGATACAACACTTTGCAAATTAGAGCAATGCATTCATATTATTCTAACTTTAAGAAAGAATGCTTTTTCTTCACTATTTCTGCTTTTTTGGACCTAAGACTATACTGGTAATAGAAAAAGAAAAGAGAGTTTAAAATAAAATGAAATATAATCCAATGAGAACATGTAAAAGCAGCAAGCAAAGAAGGAAGAAATTCAGAAAATGTTATGTTATATTACATGATACATTACAATATTTTTATATCCTGCCTTTCTTTTAGGAGTTCCCAATAGCAGCATCCAATCAAAATTAGACACTTCTGTCCAATTGTACCTTGTGAGTTAGGAGGAGTAATCTGTGATGATTCTTTGTTCTTTCGACGCCGCTGTTTCTCATCCTCCCATATTGCTTGTAACCCTGGATTCTGACCAATCTGGTCTGGAACAGTAAAGATGCAGCAGAATCAATGGCAGTGTCAAGCTTATGAAGATATAGCTTTACAAGAGGTTTTCTTGAATAGCAATACTGACAAAAATCTGCCCTCAATCATGCTAATCATGTTAGGCTTATATTTCATCTTTTATCCAGAAGCTCAAGAGATAACAACTGACTAAAGTCACCAACTATGACTTTATAAACTTTAATGGTTGAAGGTGGACTTGACTGGGTACAGTTTAGCACCTTCTCTACTGGCTATCAAACAAGTTATTTAACTTTTTCTAATAAAATATATTATTGCTTAAGGGAATTCAAATATTTTAAGTGAAGGAATTATACACTGAACTGCAGAAATAACAAACCTGCAAATATACCATGTGATCACACAAAGAACAATACTTTACCGTCAATATCCAATCTATTTAAAATATCAGCAGCTACTGCATCCACTTCCAATTCACAGGTACTCTGTGGCTCTATACCTTCCAATATCAAAGAGCTGTATTTAAATTAAAGTTTAAAAGAGTATATTAATATGTTGCATTTTTTAAAAAAATGTATTATATATAAATGTAAGAATTATACATAAATTTTTATATCAAAATATAGAAATAATCACAGATTTACAATGGTTTTAACCTTAGTTCAATTAAAGAATGAGAAGCATTAGATATGTACAAATGATCATTTATTTCCTATTCCACCAGTGCTAAAAGTGAGCATCTCCCAAGCTTGCATTACAACACAAAAGGGCTAAAGGTATTTGTAAGTCCTGGGGAGCAAGATATAAAAGAAAAAAAGCAGACTGACATCATGTCACAATCAGGTCAATGGAATTCAAGAACAAGATTAAAGAAGGGATTATTGAATATGAAAAGTCTGATTCTTTATTTACAATGCAGGTATTCTTCAAATGTTGAGGGTCACACTTCTCACAATTCCTGCTAACATGGCTAAAAGCCAAGGAGTGAAGAAGTTGCAATTTCAAACATTTGGAGACTATTAGAAGTGTGTATGCATGCATGTGTAGATAGGCTGACTATAAGTATTAGAACAAATGTTTACTTCAGTTAAATTGCTGGAAAAATGAGTCAGCAGCTATAAAATATATGAGAAAATTGGGTCAAATGTCATAACATTTCAAAATAGTATCAATTATTTAAGAGATCTTCAAGTCCAGGACAATTCTCCCATTAACACATTCTAAGTAAATAAGAATACATGGGTGCTAACATGTTCTCAGAAGGTTATCTCTATCCTAGTGTATAAAACAAAATAAATTAAAAAATTAAAAAAGAACTTTGAATATAGCCCACTGATTTAGATTTATGGCCCTTCTACAACTTTTTATGGAATTCACTTCCTGAAGGGGTCGTGACAGCTGTCAGCCTTGACAGCTTCAAGGCAGGGCTAGATAGATTCATGGATGCAAAGTGTATCGGTGGTTATTAAAATGGATGTCCATGTGCCGCCTCTATGTTGGTTGAGGCAGGCAGGATTCCCTTGGGTACCATTTGTTGGGGGTCAAGGGAAAGGGAGGGTTTTGCCTTCTCTTTCTGCTCAAGATCCCCATGTACAATTGGTGGGCCACTGTGTGACACAGAATGCTGAACTCGATGGGCTTTGGCCTGATTCAGCATGGCTCTTCTTATGTTCTTAAACTACTTAAACCTACAGCTATATTTAGTACTAATACATGTATGTAGATATCCCATGGGTTAGGATACTTGCTAAAGCAAATATGTATCCAGATATGCCAACCTAGGAATCTGATTATCTTCCCACTGATGGGATCTTGTAGCAGATCTTGTCCAATTATCTCCGCAACTTCCAATTTCTTCAAATGCATCACCTATATATAAAACATAGCCAATATGTAGTATTAGAAAACATGCCAGTTTATTTGAATCTTTATATATTAAAAAATTGAAATACTGCTTATTTAACAAAAAGTTTATTATACATAATTTATTGGCAAAACCCTGTAATAAAATAAGCAAGCAATTAAATAGAGTTTAAATTAATCCCCATCTGCATTTTGTTTGCTGAATGTAACTTTATCTAAAAGTCTTTTAAATTGAGAGAACATTGGAAGTGCAAAAGTAGATCTAGGAAAGTATCTCATTTTCAGAGAAAATTACCAATTCTTAACTTTCAGGGTTTGAGATGCATGGTAGTATCTGCCTTTGAGTTCTTCTGTTACTTAACAGAAGAAGTCTGCAACAGAGTATATGTGACAACATAGCAGCTCAGCACAGATACCATCATACAAAACTATTAGAATATGTATTCATGATGATGCCTATCTTCTATAAAGAAGCAGCAATCAACAGCCAAATAAAAGCAAAAAAAACCCCACCTTCCTTATGTTACAGAAGATCCCAAAGGGAATAATCGGAATTATGGCAGGAGTATTAAGAAACATGAGAATGATTTACAAGAATGCAATTTATTCCTACATTCAATGCTTAGCATATTTTATGCAAATGTACTATGACAGGCAGTCCTCGCCTAACAACTGTCTTGTTTAGTGACCATTTGAAGTTAGGATGGCACTGAAAAGATTAACTTTACGACTTGCCCTTGCATTTATGACCATCGGAGCACCCCCATAGTCATGTGATCAAAATTCAGGCATTTTGCAATCAGCAGGCATTTATGACCATTGAAGTGTCCCGCACAAATATGACCAACATTTGTGCACTTCACAGCCAACTGCTGACAAGCAGAGTCAATAGAAAAGTTGGCAGTAAAATTGCAAGTTACGATCATATGATGTCTTGCTTAATGACCATAGGTACTTTACTTGACTGTGCCAGAAGTGGCATCGTAAATCCGGCATGGTCATATTATTTTTCACTTAATGACTGTGTCACTTAGTGCCAGAGTTTCCAGTTCCAAATGTGGTCATTAAGTGAGGGCTACCTGTAATTCAAAAATATGTCTATCTCTGTGTATTAGAAAATTAATATACTTGTTCATAAGCCAACGCTTTAAAATGCATCACTGACCATATCTGTTATGACTGCATCACAAATCTCTATATAACTGAATTGACCATTCTGGCAGAAGGTTTTTAACAAATTGGCAATATTCAGGTAAAATATTTATCTTCCAAAAAATTACCTTTTTCCTCACCACAGCACCCTTAGAATTATGTACATCTTCATTTAAATTTAGCTGCAGTATCTATTATGGCAGACTGAGAAACTGAGAAACCTGCAGAAAAGCTCTCTCGTGTAATCAGAAGTGCAATATGAACTGAGGATATATTTATGTTTTTTAAAGCAAGATTGAACAGATTCTAAATCCATTTTTCAGCCAATTTCAGAAACCTAAAAAGGGCTCTTCAATATTAACTTCTGACAGAAGAATGAAATGTGATTTCAGTGATTTCATACATAAAAAAGGTTATTTTGAGAAATCTCTCAACAATAAATGTGGTTGTATCTAAGACCAAAACACAATGAGAATGGAATAGTAATTATGAAAAAACCTACTGCACCTGAAGCATCTATGAGAATACTTTAATAATTACAGACACCAGATGAAGAACTATCCCAAGACACATGTAACAGAAAAACAATCTGCAGATCCGAAAGAAAGGAAACAATAAAATAGGAGGAAATAAAACAATAAATTATAGAAAGGCTCAGCTCTTTCCTCAAATTAGAAGATAGCATTATATAAATGTCTATATAATCTTTCTAAGTAGTACAAAATAGCCACAGTACACTGAAAGTGATGAAGAATAGAGAGTTTCCACATGGAAAATATCAAGGAAGATTGCACACTGCAGGAAGAACAGCAGAACCCAGTCTGACTCCAAACAGAGAAGAAACAACTGCAGGAAGCTTGCTTTATGCTTCTCCGATTTCTATTTTTTCTTCCTTATGCTGTATTTTTATTTGATAAGTCTAGGGATTATATCCTTAACTTTCTAGAAATCTTTTTCTTTTGAATAGTAGTGTAAATACTTTAAATGAACAAACTCTATACTTTATATGCAGGCAGAGAGCAAGAAATGTTGACTTAGTTCAATTACTTGCCACAGTTTCTGAAGCTATGTTGTTATAATAGGACATGAAAGGAGATAGTAATAAGATTTCTGATTTTCAGACCTGGAATGTCTCAAAAAGTGGTGTTACAGGATACTGAACATAATGTTCTAAATACGTATCATTTAAGATATTTAAGATATATTCTTCAATATCTCTTGCAAATTTTAGGTGAGGAACCATGTATCTATGGGTTTTGTTAGAATAAAATTTCCTAAATGTACTCAATTTCAGTTCACTGTCATTGGATTTTCTTAAACTTAAAACATTAAAAGTATTCTTTATTTTCTCTTTCAAATGACAACTACACTCAGACATAATTAATATATTGTATCTATCTTTTACATTTATCTATTATACACCATAGCTGGTTAAATAATCACAGTGACTAAGTTCTTATTTTTTATGCATGAGGAATTGCTGCTTTGTCATTCATTCATTAGAAGAGCAAGAGGGGTATAAAGTTAAAAAAAAAGCATGGAGAAGTAATACTCAGCCATTATATCTGTAATTTTTTATTCTGAAAGAAGAGAGAGAATCTTGGATTATGCACCCAGCAGATATTAATGGTGAGAAATAGTATGGAACATAAACAATTGATACAAAAGCAACCATTATTTCCATAATTTACAGCTTATTCTAGAGGCTGAATTGTCTGAGTAAGTTTGAGATAACTTCCATACCTTTTTTCTTTATCTTTCTAAACTTGACTGCAGCCAGATTGATTAAATTCATTCCATATAAATTATAATCTATAAAGAGCTGAAGGAGGTAGGGAATATGAGCTTCATGAGGTTGGTAAATTTTATTCATTATAGCTCCACCTTGTAGAAGCTCGCATACTCTATAATTAAATAAAAAAAATCATCAGTAGTATTTCAACATTATTTTTAAAGAAATATTTAAACATGGGAAAATTATTGAACATAATTTGAATATAGCAGTTTTCTGATATCTGTCCAAAGAATTACAGCTACACATATAACTTTTTAGATACTAAAAACAAGATTAAATGAACCTAAGCACAAGCGTTTGAGGTATCTACAGATGTCTGTGTCTAGCTGTTCAAAATATTTGTTTTAAGCAAAAAGAAACTTCACTTAACAACCACATCTGGACAGAGATTTTTGGCCTATGTTGTTGCGGTCATTAAGCGACTTACCCTGTGACCTGACTTGATTTTACAACCATTTCTATAACAGTTGCAATCATTAACCAAAATCACATGGTCATTAAACAAATCCAACATACATAATGGATGTTGTTATTTTTTGCTGCAAAATGACAAAAATCGTCGCAAATCACAGTCATGTGGCAGTGGGATATTGCAACTGGTTGTAAATGTGAGCCAATTGACAAGCGCCTGAAATGCAATCATGTGTCTACTGGGGCCCTGTGTTTGTGGTTGTCATAACTTGAAGGACAAGTTGTGACTTTTGTTGAGTCCATCATAATTAAAGCCATGTTTAATTTAATGCGGAAACAAGAAAAGATGCCTTCTTTGTGACTGAAGCGAAGATTAGTTGGAGCAAAAATAATAAATAAGCCCAGGTTTCACAATAGTGTACATCTTAATAAGTTACAAATTATAGTTACTATTGTAACAGCATTCAGCATTATGGCACTTTTTAAAACTTTTTTTTCTACTGGTCAAGGGTTGCAAGAAGCACAGCAATGATGTTACTGCATTAGTGAAAGCAGAATTTTTCAGAGTTCATCCTTTTGGAGATTAAGATTATCTATTCATTATTTTGCTACTGAATGTTAGCAAAAACCATCTACCTGGGGAGGAGTGTGGGTAAAATGGAGGCAGCAAATTTGGTATCTGTATTATATGTAGGAGCCGTGGTGGTGCAGAGATTAGAATGCAATATTGCAGGCTAATTCTGCCCACACCCAGGAGTTCAATCCTGACCAGCTCAGCCTTCCATCCTTCCAAGGTTGGTAAAATGAGGATCCAGATTGTTGGGGGAAATATGGTGACATTTGTAAACTGCTCAGAGTGTGCTGTTAAACAATATGGAGTGGTATATAAGTCTAAGTACTATTGCTATCTACAACTCACAGTACTTCTGTGCATATGGGTAGTCTTTGACTTACGAGTGCAATTGGGATCAGAATTTTGGTGGTAAGTTGAACAAGTTTTAAGTCAAGGCATCTGCCTGATCATGTGATTTTTATGACCGTTTTTACAGTGGTCATTAAGTGGATCACATGGTCATTAGTTGAAATCATAGTTGAACCAATCATGAAACATTTTACAATGGCCAGAAGTGCTTTACAGGTGATAAAGCAGTCTTTCCAAAGCCATCGTAAGTCCGAACTATTGTCATAAGTCAAAGTTTACCTGTACAGATAAGCCTCAACTCACAACCATTTGTTCAGCAACCATTCAAAATTATGATGTGTCAGCGCTCCTGGCAAAACCAGGTAGGAAACACAACTAGATGAGCTACATCTACTTTATTGTAAGGCTACATCAATAGACTCCTGAAGATCTAAAAGGATAAAACTTCATGCCACCATTTTTAACATTAGAGAGGATCCTTCTTAATTTCTTTCTCTGACCATTAAGTCACTGGAGCTCCTGCCTCTCTTGTCTAATTGTTTCCCAGACAGAATCTTTTCACCCCTTTCTCCAACGTCATTCCCACATTCCATTACATGATGGTGCTGAATGAAGGGATTTATTAGTTGTGCCCAAAGTTATGGCCCTTGAAATGTCCCTACAGTCAGGTGGAAATGTGGCCATTTGACAGTCTGCCAGCACCTACAGCCACAGGAGTGTTGCAACTCTCCTCACTCACCTATCTCTCCCTCCATCTCAGCTGCCCATCCTGCTCCCCTTCCCATCAGGCCTAGGAGGCTTCAATCATTCCCTATGCTTCCCTTCCCAGCAGATCCAAGAGGCAGACTCAGTCCACCAAGCCTGGAAGTCCTCAGTCTGTCCCAATCTATCAGCATGTGCAACCATCATGCACAAAGCATTCAATTTTACTGTTTTTCTCCAGCTACTGACAGTCATGCCCAGCTTATGCAAGGTTGCCACATACCATTCTCCATTCTCCTGGTGCTTCATAAGCCTCCTTCTCCAAATCGTGCAAGGCTTGGAGAAGGAGCCTTCTGAAACATCGCAAGAATGGTGCCTGCTCAGAGAATGGCACCTGACAGCCTTAGTGAGAAGGCCATGCCTTGCAACAGCCGAGCATACCTGTCAGTAACTGGACAAAAATGGTGAAGGTAAGTGGAGTGCTTTGCATGTGCTGGTAGGTCAAAGTGTAGGATGAGACCTTCTGGGAATCAAGAGAAGCAAGTGCAGGTCTCTTAGGCTTGTGAGCTGAGGGGCAGGTCAAAGCCTCTAGAGCAAGGGTGTCAAACTGCCGGCCCACGGGCTGGACACATCACGTAAAAGCTGCACCCACTCTATTGCTGGCAATGGCAAAACCGGCCCAATACATTGTGCGACGTCATGTGACATCGCGAGTTTGACATGCCTGCTCTAGAGCAGGGGTGTCAAACTCAATTTCATTGAGGGCTGCATCAGCATTGCAGTTGCCCTCAGGGGGCTGGGTGGGTGTGGCCAGGGTGGGTGTGGCCTACTGGGTGGGTGTGGCCAGCTCTACATTGTTCGCGTCAAGGGTGCCTGTGGGGGCCTGGGCAGAAGTGGGATAGATCTGAGGGTCTCTGGTAGAAAGGGGTGGGACCGGGGTAAGTGCCAAGGAATGGTCCACTGGAGGAGCCTCACTGTTCCTCTCAGGCCATGTGGGAGGGGGCTTATGGAGCTAAGACTGAATGCATTTCAGCATAGATGGCCACCACAAAATTGTACATTGGCTCCCAGCTGACCTGGGCCAGGGCAAAGGCAGAGGGGGCCGTTCCCTCACTGTTTCCAGGATGGCTTCGCAGGCCACATGAAACCACTTTGCGGGCCGCATTCGGCCCCTGGGCCTTGTGTTTGACATTTCTGCTCTAGAGCTAGTAGGCCAGGGAGTACAGAGAGCAGACCTGGTGGGCTGAGGCCTCATAACCAATTAAAGTCACAGAGTTTAGCTCGTAGTTGCAGTTAGCACTTTTTAGGTACACTCTGGGGAAGGGGGGAGGGGGGGAAAAGGTCAGCCATACACTGTGAAGGTAGTAAATGAGAGTACAAAGTTACTCTCAAAAAGTACAAAGTTACAATTTCATCAATTTTGTAACTGCAAGTACTCATTGTCAGAGGCAATTGCTAACAAAAGACTGCCTGTATAAAAAGATATACCATGGAAGTACTAACAAAAGAAATATTTACCTTTTTACCATAGCAGGATTGTAAAGATAGATCTTCATAAACTGCCTTTCTTTTTCATGATATCCATAAAAAGGCCTGGAAAACAAAAACGCAGTATGATATTACAGTATATTCTGGTTTGACCTGCTCCAAATAATCACTTTGATGAAATGGATCCACATGTCTTAAATAACCATCAGCAGAGTAATAGGAACCTTGCCCATCACAGCCCAATCTGGCACTGAGATTCACTTGTACATATTATTTATAGGAGAGATTTCTTTATTACAAGTCAAATATGAAATAACATAGAATGGATGATCAATTATTCCATTTCTCAGAAAACAGTTTGACTGTATATTATTTTTCAATCTGAAGTGAGCACTGCTAGTTAATGATCCAAAATAAAGCTTTTTATAGTGCTGAACAAGTGAGAAGACATCATTCCGACACTTAGATGATCTCTGTACCCTTTGAAACTCCAAAAGTTTAAGAGAGAACATGGATTAGTTAGCTATTACATTGCCATGGTACAAGAATACTGTCATACACAGCTGTGCTAATGGCCCACCCCAAGGTCTTTATTTTGGAACACTGTGGCAGCTAGATCACCACACTTTTTTATTGCCTTTCCAAAATACAGATGATGGGATACCTTTTTGCTTATTGTGCAGCTAAAGACAATTGCATAGTAGCCCTGATAATAAAGTAGGGAATGGCAACCATATTTTTTTTTACTTGAATCCAAATTATAAATTAAGGCTTTTAGAATAAATCTACACATTAATTCCCAAGACTATTCACGTGCAAATTGAAATAAATGATCAAGTATGGCATAGTATGGTAACGCCATAAATAACAGTCCTGCCAATTCCTATATTTGAAGCAATTTGAAATTTCTACCCACATTTACCTTGCCTTACAAAAGAAATATTTCTAGTTTTACATACTGTTTCATAAATGTATAAATTTAATAACATTCTTCCAAAGTTACCCCATCTGAACTGTTGATCAATGCTGACAACAGAAATCAACGTATCCTTTACAGCAACTATGGAAAGGTGGAAGTATAAAGTGCACTCTCATTTAAGAGTTAAGAAGCCTTTAACTATAACTTAGAACCACTATTAAACTACATGGTGAGATTAAGAAACATAATTTATTTCTCCATTAAGAAATATGAGATATCTTCACTAATGTAAGGGCTGGGGGAGAAGGGAAAAGGTTGTAATACCAGCTACCTTTAACATTGGCAGGAAACACCAACCAAAATCACATCACTGTCTGATCCTTCCATAATGTCTTGGCAGAAATAGATGAAAAATATTTGTTCTACTAATTCCTACATTAAATTGGTTTTTCACAATTTCTTTCAATTGCTCAGCCATTGTAGCTGCCAAGCCCTAACTGACCTTGTCTGGACTTAAAAGCTAAGCAAGAATATAAGAACTATTAGCTACATCAGGAAGCTGAAGAACATCTTGGAAGAAGGCAATGACAAACTACAATACTTCTATAATATTGCAAAACTAAACTCTATCCATAAAATCACCATGCATGAGAGGCTCAACTTCAAGAAAGTTTTATTTTTCTTCAATTGTGCAGTTCTTACACACTGGTATCACAAGAAACACACAAGAAAGGAGATGAACCACCCTATAAACTATTCATCTCATAATCTCTCAGAGAGAAGGGATCAAGACATGAATCAAGGAGTGTACACAAGCTGCTTTTTTTTTTTTGGCATAAAGGACAAATAGCTTTAATCAGAACTTTCTTTCAAAACAAAACTCAAATGTCCAGAGTGCTCCATATTCCAGACTGAACAAAGCTGCAAACATTTAAAATATTTTGCTACAAGGAACAATTAGAACACAAAAGGTACAGATACTCCCTGTTTTTTTTTTATTCTAGGGCAGGGGTGTCAAAATCAATTTCATTGAGGGCCGCATCAGCATTGTGGTTGCCCTCAGGGGGCCGGGTGGGTGTGGCCAGGGTGGGCGTGGCCTTCTGGGTGGGTGTGGATGGAGTGGGTGTGGCCAGCTCTACATCGTTCATGTCAAGGGTGCCTGCAGGTGCCTGGGCAGGAGTGGGATAGATCTGAGGGTCTCTGGCAGAAGGGGGTGGGACCGGGGCAAGTGCCAACGAATGGTCCACTGGAGGAGCCTCACTGTTCCTCTCAGGCCATGTGGGGTGGGGCTCATGGAGCTAAGACTAAATGTGTTTCAGCATAGATGGCCACCACAAAATTATACACTGGCTTCCGGCTGGCCTGGGCCAGGGCAGAGGGGGCTGTTCCCTCACTGTTTCCAGGATGGTTTCGTGGGCCACATGAAACCACTTCGCAGGCCGCATCCAGCCCCCGGGCCTTGTGTTTGACATGTCTGTTCTAGGGTTACAAGAGTAGGTAGCAGTGATGAATTGGGTAATTTAATTGCCTATTACAGGGGTCTTCAAACTTGGCAACTTTAAGACTTGTGGACTTCAACTCCCAGAATTCCTCAGCCAGGCACGCTCTCTGAGGAATTCTGGGAATTGAAGTCCACAAGTCATAAAAGGGCTACATTTGAAGACCCCTGGCCTATTATATATGCCTTGTCCTAAGAATAATTGAGTTAAACTTTAAAAACTTTAAATTTTTAAAAAAGTTATCATCCTCACCAGTTATCATCAGAAACAGCAGGATCAATTAATTAAACATGTCTCTACATAATCAATTCTAGAAACACAATAGAAAATGACACAGCATAATTCAGAGCACAAAAATTAGTAAAAAGTAGACTTTATGGCTATTGGTCTGAAGGCTCTTTCTCTTAGTAATGCCCAGCATAGTATATATCTGTATTTGGCAACCTGCAGGCAATACACAATAAAAGCAATGCAGTTTTTATATTTGGTATGTATTGTGAAACATAGTAGGAATGTACAGATTGCATACATTAAATGCTCAAACAAAAGCAAAATGATCTTTGCACTTTGACTTACAACCTGAAATTTAATTACCAATGCTGGTTACAACAGCAAACTTTACATTTGCATAACCACACTCAACACAAAACAACCCATAATGAACTTTTTTTGGTGGAAGAAGTTGCAAACAATAAATTGATTCAGTGGCTCCACTGTTTATAATCTGATATTGCCTCTTAGCCTTTTATTGAACTTATTAAATGTTTTTAAAATTGTTTTGCATGCCACCCAGAGTCATGCTATGTGAGATGGGTATGTGTATAAATATAATCAATCAAATCTATCCAATAAAGAGAAGGTAAAAGAGGTCTTTACCAGAATTTGGGTTTGGGATCAATCATTTGGCATGCAAATTGAGTACCCTGTCTCATCCATGCCAGTTGATGAATAGGACCCAGCAAACAATATGATTTTTAAAAATTGCTTCTTCTACCTCATGTCTCTCCCATGACCTCTCTCACCACTAGTATTGACCCATGGCATCAAGGGTAGAATCAGGAAAGGGATTAAAAATTATACTGGTGACAGGCCTTGAACCTCTTGGAACATGTGAAACACTTCACAAAGCAGCTCAATTTTGTTGTGAGCTTGGAACAAAACCAATGTGCTGATTCCAAGATTAGGCCAAACTTGCAGAATGTGTGCACATTATTGTGAGGTTAAAAATCTTGTAACAGCTTTTCAGGTCTGGAATATTTGTGCATATCTATCACACAGCAGCTAAATTATTGCACATGGATTATTGGCTATGTGGCACTTCAGAAATGATTCAGGAAATATGTTTTACAGCACATGACAGCGTGAAAAAAGCACTAATCTGCAACTCTTGAAAGCAGACATACCTTTTCTCAGGATTGTATGGCTGGTCTTTGCAACTACATTTGTGCCTCTCTGTGCTCCAAAATATATTTTCAGAATCAACTCTAAAGTATTGCACAGTCCTAATACATATCCTAATACATATGTTAGTTTTACTCATTAGTACACAGATATTACTATTTCAATATTTATCAAGTTGTGGATGAATGTGCATTTAAATTCCCATCTTGCAATGATGGATTTATTAGTTACTATCTTTTCTTCTAAGTTTTATAGATCTAAGAGGCTCAAATTCTGATAAGCATACCAATGCAAAAATGACATTCACCACTTTTCCACTGTATTTTAATTATAATCTTTCAGCTATTGTCTTTCCTACTCCCTCTCCACTTCTAAAATCCTCCATTTAAAAACAAGGGCAAAAAGAAATAATTATGATAGTTTAGTCAGTTACTGCTTTTAAAAATATTAAATAATGCTGATAATCCAACCTATACTGAAAAACTCTGTAGCCAACTTTGTTAGAAAAAAAAGTAACAGACTTGGTTCTTTATGAAAATTAAAAGGCAGGCATGGCTACAGCAAATAGAATATCAGTTTAAATGTTATGAAGAGAGCAGGAATCTGTTTTGTGTATACAGATACAAATAATAGACAACCAATGACCCCTGAGTCATGCTTTCAGAGATATTTCCTTATCTAATAACAGAATGACCATGAGGAGGCAAAAAATTAGTGGGAGCTATTTCTGACTTCCAACTGGCTTCCCCCATTGACTTTACTGGCAGTGTCAGAAATCACAATCATGTGACTGTGGCGGCACAGCACATAGTACTATTGTAGCCACACTTTTGCCATTACAAAAAGTCTGGAGATTCTTGACATTTCAATCTGATGTGAACAATTTTGGGTGCATTCTTTAAGTTAGGGTTTGAGGTACCTCAATTCAAAAATTGTTGCCCTATGATGCACCAGTTTGTCAAATTGAAAGTTACAAACAGGCAGAAGAGTTTTAGTAGTACATAGATTAACCCTTTGAAGATTCTCAAAAATAATTTTATTATTTAACTGTGTTTAAAAAATAAATCAATACTTACATTCCATATACTAGTGACACCTTAAACACATGCTGAATAGAAGAAGATGGATTTCCTAAAGTAACATTGAGTGCCCGGTCAATGCTGAATGCCAAACTACGCAGATAATGATCTGGCAAATGTCCATAACCATCATATGGCACATATAAGTAAGGGAAAATACCATGTAAATGGAGACAAGTCTTCTGGCCTGAAGAAGAAACAAATTGTTCAGAATAATTATGAAAATTAAGGAAGTCATCACTTTTAAATAAATGCTAGAAGAAGGTATGAAATATACACATAAAAATATACTATTTATTTATGCTACATTACAGACTGCAGTTATTTGCCCTTTGCAAACTATTCCAAAGAGGTTACGACACAGTAGTTTTCTGGTATTTACTAAAGCAGTTCCTTTCTTTTTTAAAAAAAATAAGGCTGCTTTAAGGACACTATTGAAATGCAATTCTTTTAAGAGTCCTCAGGCTCAAAAGATGCCTCAAAAGGAGAGGCTTCTTTGATAAATAGAAGAGAAGTATTACACTTGTTAGTAATGTAGAATGTCACTAACTCCTCTACTTTTATTAAAGAAGCCTCTCTTTTTGCCAGTGTATATGATATACTTTGTTTTCCATAAAAAACATTGAAACAGTTTAAAATCAGATTTAGAGCAATAATATGTTAAAATTGTATTATTAAATAAAATAATTAAAAGTACTCAGCTTCTTAAAACAGCATGTATAAAGATATTTTATTTATTTATGATATCTGCATCCCCCCCTATTTCCATAGGTTCTGGGTAAGTAATAAGTGTAAACAGATACAATACCTCCCCGAACCACCATAGACACACTTACATCGAGAGAAATCCAATGACAAATACATTACTGACTATATTATTATTAAAGTAGATAGAATGGAACTTTATTTTTAAAACATTTCTAACAATAAAAAATATACAATAATTAATCTGAACAGATCAACCCAGTAGATCAATATATTTAACCTTGTAGCAAAAATTTAACAAGGCAAATAATGGTCTTTTTATGCCAAATGGAAAAAAATATTATTGTTATAAGAAATAAGCATAGAAGTTTCAAATTAATATTGTGATATGAAAAGAAATTAGAAATCTAAATTTTGCATTAATGTACTTTGCTTGCAAAAAATAAGATTTTGTGGGGTTTTGCTGTCTTCATTGTTTTTAACTCTTTTTACTATGGTATTATGTGTACAACATAGATAAAACTATAAGTTCCTGTCACAATAAAATTTCAACTGAACAGATCAACTGGAAGAAATAATGTCTATTAAACACATGCTTTGCAGATGCTTATTAAATGCAAATTCACATAGTTTATTTAAAATATATGTGATTTATATAACTATACATTCTGCATAATTATACAAAAGTTACACACATTATATAAAGTGTCAAGACCATTTCATTGCCATTTTCACTATTTGGGGACTAACTTCAAAATCAAACTTACCACTTGCATCCAAAGTCCACTGAACAAATGTCCATAAAATTGAAGTTTTATTGAACTATATCCAATTATTATCAGAGCATATGTTATCTGCTAGTATTCAATACAGAGAAATATCACCTAGGGTGATTTTACTTCAGGAAACTATTGTATTTCCTGTCCTTTTTTCAACAGATAAACTGTTATGGTTAGGGTTGTATTAAAATATTCATCCTGTGTACAATTTACAAACCAGTATTACAATATAAAGTATTAAGACACTAAAATAACACAAATACCGGTAATCACAGATGTCATCATTACTGAAATTTAATTAACTCAATATAATAACTGAAAATCAGATTAAAATTTTATAAAAAGAAACAGGGACCACACATATCCTCTCTTAGACGATCATAAAATAAATACGGAGGGAGGACTGAAAATCAGGGGTCCCCAACCCCCAGACTACAGCCCACTACCGGGCTGTGAGCTGTTCAAAACCGGGCTGCCCAAAGCAGTGATAAGCATACGTGCATGCACATCCACACTTGCACAAGCAGCAAATGGAGCTGTCTGTGCACAGCAAGCTGTGAAAAACTTACTATGGTTAGTAAACCATCAGGACATACAACAATGAATGTTGGTCTGATGTGTTCGATAAAGATCTGATATAATATGGCCATTTGTGCACTGTTTAATCAGAATCTTTTTACTAACATAATTCAGATGAAACACTAATCACAATAAGCCGGATTATGGGTAGTTCTAAAGGGTTCCTAAATTTCTCTAACCACTGCAGATATAAGCTTAAGTTTACTGTTTTAATATTGAATCTATGCCACTAACTTCTGCTTTGGTACATTTTATGGGAAAGCTGCCTACTTTACAGTGCCTGGACAGTTCATTTCTGACCAAAAGGAATTAAACTTTTAGGACAATTGGAATGAATATATATCCTGATAGAAGTGAAAAGCCATGATTTTTCTTTTTAAGGTTTAATGTGCAATTGTCATGCTGGAAAACAATATTTTCTTCATGTTATTGCATTCTCACTGCCAGTAGGCACAGGTAACTATGACTTACAAATCAATATCTGAGTCCAATTAAAAGTACCTGGTATTAACCTATGAACTCTTATATAGCTCAACTCCAACTTATCTTCAGGATAATCCATTCTGAGCAGAATCTGCCTGTCCTATGGGGTCATAAGAAGATGCTTAGGTCCTAACCTCATAAAAAATTAAGGGGAAGGGGTCCAAGTGACATATATTTTCAGTGGTGGCACCAACATCTGCCTATCACCTATGGCTTATTTAGCTCCCACCTTGCTGGCATGCCTGAAAGCATTAAAGAGTAGTACATATTGATGGAGATAATTAAAAATTATGGTAGGGTATCAGGCTTTAAATTAAATATATCTAAGACAAAGATGTTAGTTAAAAATTTAGATACTAATTCAAAACAGGATTTGGAAAGAATAATGGGTTGTGAGATAGTTAAGAAGGTTAAATATTTAGGAATTGATATTGAAGCCTCTAATGGGAAATTATATAAAAATAATGATGAAGTTTTGTGGAAAAAGATACAAATAGAACTTGAGAAATGGAAAAAATTACAATTATCTATGTTGGGCAGGATAGTGGCAGTTAAAATGAATGTATTACCAAAATTTTTATTTCTTTTCCAAATGTTACCTATACTTAAAAAGGATGCGAATTTGGAAGAGTGGCAGAAGAGTATTAATAGATTTATTTGGAATGGCAAGATACCAAGGGTTAAATTAAAAATCATTCAGGATATAAGGGAAAGAGGTGGTTTGAAAATGCCCAATTTTAAGTTATACTATCATGCTGCTGTTTTAGTAGCGATAAGTGACTGGGTTAACTTAACTAATGATAGACTATTGAATATTGAAGGGTACTGTTTATTATATGGTTGGCATGCATACTTAGTTTATGATAAAAAGGTGGATAGGAGTTTCAAGGAACACCTATTGAGAAGTGCTCTGCTGCGTGTCTGGAAAAAGTATCAGTATAAATTACCGGTAAATGAAAAGATTCCTCTCTGGACAGTTCCCAGACACCCAATAGAGAACATAAATAGACTACAAGTTCAAGATGTGGTGCCCTATGAGAAACTCCTAATTAAAGAAGGGAATTTGTTATTATTGAAGTCCTTGGATATGTTAAGGGAAGAAGGAATAGTTCATATTTGGTTTTCATATTTACAACTGCAGACTAGATGGAAAAAAGACTTGAAGACGGGTTTATCCCAAACAGATGAAAATTTAATTCAACAAGTTAGAGACCAAAGGTCTATGCATATTAACAGATTATATAATGTATTGATAGAAATTGATTCTGAAACTGAATTAGTTAAGGACTGTATGATAAAGTGGGGACAAAATTTTGGACAACCAATCATGATGGAAACTTGGGAGAGGATCTGGGTGAAAAATGTAAGATTTACACAAGCGCAACACTTAAGAGAAAATTTTTATAAAATGTTTTATAGATGGCATTTAGATCCGAAAAAATTATCATGTATGTACCCTGATTTATAACCTAAGTGTTGGAGATGTGAATCTATGGATGCTACTTATTTTCATGTATGGTGGACTTGTAGAAAAATCAAGGCTTTTTGGATAAAAATATGGTGGATACTGCAAAATATTTTGAAAAAACGTATTGAATTTTTACCAGTTGTTTTTGTTAGGTATTATAAAAGACTGCACCACCATAGAGACGAACTTAATTTTGAACTTGATTACAGCAGCAAGACTGTTGCTGGGACAATATTGGAAGACGCCAGAACTACCATCTATTGAAGAATGGACTTTAAAAGTTATAAATTTGGCAGAAATGGCTAAAATATCTGCATATTTGAAGGATCATTCAAATGAAAAATATATGTTGGATTGGAAAAAATGGATAGAGTATATACAAGGGAAATTATCAATCTAAGAAATTGTATTTAGCATATAGTTAAATTTTTATATGTTGGACTGAAAAATATAGTTAAATTTTTAATAGTGTTTCCCCTAAAGCAAGACAGCGTCACACTTTCTTTTTATCCCCAAAAGCCCCACTATGTCTTACTTTCGGGGTACGGCTTATATTGATTGGAAAACAATTGTCAGTTTTATTTTAAGTATTTTAAGTATATTAAGTATTTTAAGTATTTTAAGTATTTAAGTATTTTAAGCAGGAGGCGGAAGTGGGCAGGAGTAATATGTCTTACTTTCGTGGTACGGCTTATATTAGCCGACCCCCTGAAAACCCCGATACGTCTTACAATCGGGGGTGTCTTACTATCGGGGAAACACGTATGATCTACATAATAATTTGGTGTAGTTTAGAGGGTTTTCTTGTGTTTTTACCCTGTATTCACTCCGGGAAGTCAGGGGTGGGTGGGCAGGGTCTTATAATGTATTCAACTGAAATATGGTATTGGTATTATATAAGAACGATATATTTTCTGATAAAAGAGGGGTTGCTTGGGCGGCACCTCAGCACCACATCTGGAAGGGGAGTAGATTGAGGAGTGAAGGTTGGAGGGATGTAGGGAGGTGGTATGAGGGAGGAGAGAGAGGGAGGCAGTGAGGGTGGGCGGATAGAAGTAGAGGTAGGGAGGAAGGAAGAGGGGGATGTGGTGGGGGGGCGCCGCCGAGCAATACCCATAGTTATTTTAATTATTCTAGTTAAGTTTTTACGCTTTGTTTTTTGTCTTGGAAAAAGTTCTAAACGATTGTATCCAGTTGAGTTGTTTTCAATTTGATTCTTTGTTATATTTATGATTATAAAATTAATAAAAATTTCTTTTGAAAAAAAAAAAGAAACATGTGGCCAGGCTATGCCTATTTACAAATTGCCCATTAAAAAAAAAAAAGAGAGAGTAGTACATATTGCAGTCTCAGGCCCTAACAAAAACTACAGGTAGTCCTCAATGTACGACCACAATTGAGCCCAAAATTTGTGTAGCTAAGTGAGAAATTTGTTGAATTTTACCCCATTTTACAACTTTTCTTGCCACATTTGTTAAATGTATCGCTGCAATTGTTAAATTAGTAATATGGTTGTAAAGTTTGCCCATTGACTTTGCTTGTCACATGACCCCAGGACCCTGCAATGGTCATAAATGTGAGTCAGCTGTCAATCATCTGAATGTAAATCATGTGATCATGGGGATACTGCAATGGTCATAAGTGAAAAATGGTCATAAGTCACTTTTTTCAGTGCCGTTATAGCTTTGGTCACTAAGCGAACTGTTGTTAAGTCGAGGACTACCTGTATTTAATGATCCACTGCATCAGTTTGGTAAAAACAATAATGTATACTAGTTACCTGCATCTATCCTACCTCAAATTCTATTGTAATTGCAACTCATCTACCCATCATTCTCCTTTAACAACCACTTGTTTAGCAATAATTTGAAGTTATGATAGCACTGAACAAGGGGATTTACAACTGGTCCTTGTAGATGCAGCAACTGCAGCATCCTCACTCACATGATTGCAATTCCAGCTTGCAATTACGATAGTTGCAGCATCCTGCAGTCATGTGATTGCCCTTTATAAGGTTCAACAGGCAGTAATTTGTCTGCCTTTTATTAATCTGGGGAAAAAATTACTGACAATAAGCTCCTCTTACCTGAAAGAGATCACTTTCAATTTAAGTGAAACATCTATGTCAGGGGTGTCAAACTACTGGCCCACGGGCCAGACGCATCACGCGAAAGCTGCACCCACCCCATTGCCTGCAATGGCAAAAGTCCCAATACGTTGTGTGACGTCACGTAACGTCACAAGTTTGACATGTCTGATCTATGTGATTATTGTGTATTAAATATATGTGAGAAAAACTAGATCTGAACAGATTTAAACATTAAGATATGTAAGGTAACATGCTTACCTTAAACCAAATAGTACTGCATTTTCTTGTGTTATCTGTTTCCTAATATCAAGGGATTGTTCTTTCCCCCAGCAAACAATTATAAGTGTATTCCAAAGGGAAGACAATTCCTAGTAAATACTGATAATTTTGATTCTCCTCTAGACTCCAATTCAAGAGTATTTCATTTGTGCACAACCATAATGTACTGAGAATCTCTAAATCTTTTGTTTTAAAGCTCTCATATAGTCAAGCAAGAAAAGTAAAATTAACATTAGGAAATTTGCGATAACTTTCAAAAAAACATCTGAATCAAAGAAATTAGATTGGTAATTCCATCTGAAATATTTAAAACATCTGGTTGAGCTTCTAAATCTAAAGCAAGATATAAGAATGAAAAAATACTACTAGTTAGCTTGTTGGAATATAGATTCTGGTTTCATAAAATTAAGGACAGGTGTACCTACCTTTTCTTCTTTACAATGAAACTTAACTTAATGTACCATTCAGGAGAAACCCAAATATACATTAATTACGCTATTTCCGTATTTTGCAGCAAAAACTTATTTTAATGGGGAAACCCACAATTTAATAGGTATTTGTGAGGGTGCTTTCTCAAGGTGCAAAAGGGGCAAGGAGAAGCTACCTTGCACTTTAAACACTTTAAACACTATTTAAGGGAATCTCTCTCGTTTGCACCTTTTCCAAGGCTGCTGGGCTTGTGCAGTGCCCTCCCTCCCTCTGAATGGCTTTCTCAGCACTCCCTCAACGTGCTGAGTCTTTGGTTTGCTTTGCTGGAATGCTGAATTTAGGATTGCCTCTTTTCCTTCCCACTTTCTTAGAAGTAGAAAGTCACTGGTTTAATCTAATACAATGTAATAATAATAGAAATAAAGTGCATTATTTATTTGTTTATTCAGAAAATTTAGAATAAATATAATGAATCATCCTGAAACCTCCCCCAGTCCATGGAAAAATTGTCTTCCATGAAACCAGTCTCTGGTGCCAAAAAGGTTGAGGACCTCTGATGTACACAATTTAGTTGTTAATTTAGACACTTTTCACTGATAAAATGAAAAGCATAGAAATCATAGAAAAGTAAACTCTTTGTTCATTTCAATTAACTGAAACTAAAACATCCAAAAACATTCTCACATCTGTTACTTGGCACAAAAAAACTTTTTCTACCGGTATAATGAATGAATGCTAAATCTGTAAACATAATCATACAGTGAGGGTAAAAATTATTTTATCCTCTGCTGATTTTGTACGTTTGCCCACTAACAAAGAAATGATCAGTCTATAATTTTAATAGTAGGTTTATTTTAATAGTGACAGAATAACAACAAAAAAATCCAGAAGCGCAGTTCAAAAAACTTATAAATTGATTTGCATTTTAATGAGTGAAATAAGTATTTGATCCCCTATCGATCAGCAAGACATCTGGCTCCCAGGTATCTTTTATACAGGTAAAGAGCTGAGATTAGGAGCACTCTCTTAAAGGGAGTGCTCCTAATCTCAGCTTGTTACCTGTATAAAAGACACCTGTCCACAGTAGCAATCAATCAGATTCCAAACTCTCCACCATGGCCAAAACCAAAGAGCTGTCCAAGGCTATCAGGGACAAGATTGTAGACCTATACAAGGCTGGAATGGGCTACAAGACTATCACCAAGCAGCTTGGTGAGAAGGTGACAACAGTTGGTGCGATTATTCGCAAATGGAAGAAACACAAAATAACTGTCAATCTCCCTCCGTTTGGGGCTTCATGCAAGATCTCACCTTATGGAGTTTCAATGATCATGAGAAAGGGGAGGAATCAGCCCAGAACTACACGGGAGGATCTTGTCAATGAACTCAAGACAGCTGGGACCAGTTACCAAGAAAACAATTGGTAACACACTTTGCCGTGAAGGACTGAAATCCCGCAATGCAAGGATTTGCAAGGTCCCCCTGCTCAAGAAAGCACATGTAGAGGCCCGCCTGAAGTTTGCCAATGAACATCTGAATGATTCAGAGGAGAACTGGGTGAAAGTGTTGTGGTCAGATGAGACCAAAATCGAGCTCTTTGGCGTCAATTCAACTCACTATGTTTGGAGGAAGAATGCTGCCTATGACCCCAAGAACATCATCGTCAAACATGGAGGTGGAAACGTTATGCTTTGGGGGTGTTTTTCTGCTAAGGGGATAGGAGAACTTCACCGCATCAAAGGGATAATGGACAGGGCTATGTACTGTCAAATCTTGGGTGAGAACCTCCTTCCCTCAGCCAGGGCATTGAAAATGGGTCATGGATAGGTATTCCAGCATGGCAATGACCCAAAACACACGGCCAAGGCAACAAAGGAGTGGCTCAAGAAGAAGCACATTAAGGTCCTGGAGCATCCTAGCCAGTCTCCAGACCTTAATCCCACAGAAAAGCTGTGGAGGGAGCTGAAGGTTTGAGCTGCCAAACGTCAGCTTGAAAACCTTAATGACTTGGAGAGGATCTGCAAAAAGGAGTGGGACAAAATGTGTGCAACCCTGGTGGCCAACTACAAGAAATGTCTGACCTCTGTGAATGCCAACAAGGGTTTTGCCACCAAAATACTAAGTCATGTTTTGCTAAGCGGTCAAATACTTATTTCACTCATTAAAATGCAAATCAATTTATAACTTTTTTTGAAATACATTCTTCTGGATATTTTTGTTGTTATTCTGTCTCTCACTGTTAAAATAAATCTACCATTAAAATTATAGACTGATTATTTGTCAGTGGGCAAATCAGCAGGGATCAAATAATTTTTCCCATCACTGTAAGTGCTGCATTTATACTATATAACAATAAATATAGGGTTACAAATATATATGTACAAAGATGGGAAAGAAATCAGCAGAGGATAATTCCAGCAACTTTTTGGCTACTATATCATAGCTCAAAGGAAAACAAACAACTGTTCTCAGTGTAGAGATTTGAATTCAAAGAGTAAAATATGATTCTGAATATGCATGGACTTATCTATCAGAAATACCTTAAAATATCTATATCTCTTTCTGGCCTTGCACAAGTGTTGTTCTGGAAACACATGCAGTTGGTTTAAAGTACTCCCAACAGATGCTCTATGTATACATATTTGTACGAACTCTGAATCACATTTTACTCTTCAAATCTGGATTGCTACACAGCACAAACCTTTGCTGAACACTTATTTTTATATGCATATCTGAAATATTTTATATACAAACTGTAAAAACAGCCATTCAAAATTGTTAGTATTTTTATTATTATATTACCTCTTTGTTGCAGGTATAGTAATTCTAGAAATAAAATCTAATTCTGTCAAAGAAAAAAAAATTAGCTTTTAACTTTTCTCCCCAAGATTAAAACAACAGCAAACATATTGTTAAACTTTAAATTAAAAGGCCCACAGAAATTGCTGTTTCAGCAGCTTGTTTCTACATACCAACTGGATAAGTAGATATGAACTTCCATATATTCAACACTGCTGTTTAGGAAATTTTAGAAAATGAAACCCATAGAGATGGGGAGCACTTTCTCATGCTGGAGAACACCATATAATTATTTTTATTGCGAGACTGTACTGTATCTAGCTAAAGTTCAAAATATCACAGATACTTGAAACATGAGGTAAAGCAGAAAGGAAGATATTATACAAATGTATTAAGAATATTAAAATCATAGCATTCGTAAGTTATTTTATTAAAATTTGCTTTAATTTAGATTTTTCTTGTATTACTAGGGAAAAAGTAGGTTCTAACAAAACTTAAACCATTTTTTAAAAATATCAATGTATCTATATTTAACTTTCTCTTATATTTCTCTCCCTTTCAACATATTCTTCTAAAATCTCCACATGATTTCAACAAGGCCACATTTGGCCTCTGCTAAAAGGCCTTGTATGGGCTGCACCTGCCTCACAAAGGGCCAGGTAGCAGGTGGGACAGCAGAGCACAGAGTGGCAGGGGTCTCGAAGTGAAGGGTACTGAGGGTGACTGTGGATGGGACTGGGCTAGGCTTTGGCTTCCTGGGGCACAGCAGCTTTGGGCTGTGCTATTGCAATTCACAGGGCGTTGGCAACCCAGCTGCTGAGCTCACTTAACAACTATGGCAAGAAAGATCATAAAATGGAGCAAAATTCATTTAACAACTGTCTTGCTTAGCAATAGAAATTTTGGGCTCCATTGTGGTTGCAAGGTGAGGACTGCCTATATTTAGAGAGGAATCTATTGAAACATAGTTTCTTCTTCATGAAAACTACTGCGACATCATCAGCATATAATCATTTTTTAAACAATGACAAATATAGGATACCTTCTCCCCATCATTTTAGTGGTCTGCAACTTACGACCACAACTGAGTCCAAAATTTCAATTGCTAAACAAGACATTTGTTAAAGAGCTTTACCTCATTTTACTACTTTTCTTGCCAGTTGTTAAGAGAATCACTGCAGTTGTTAAGTTAGTGACATGGTTGTTAAGTGAATCTGGCTTCCTGAAGCACCTCATTGTGCCCCAATCAATGGCGGGTCCTTCACGATAGCCGAATTAAAAGAGACATGCATCCAAGCACATTTCTCGGGGTGAAGCAACACAGACAAAAGGCTGCCTCCCCTTTTTATTACCTGTTACAGTGGGCGGTTACACAATGCATCACATGGTTACAAACAGCCAATGACAATGTTATACCTGTAGCCAATAGCAAGGTTATACTGGCAAAGTTACACCTGTGGCCAATGGATTCAAATCTTGGTACAACTTCCCTCCACCTATTAGCCCCTCCCTCATTTCCTGTTGTTCCAAAACCGCATGGTCAAGCCTCATGGTCTTCTTTGTTCCTTTGTCCCTTTGTTCCAAGCCTCATGGAAGTTCCTTTGTCCCACCTATGCTCCGTCCAGCTCTTACACGATCCTAGGGCATAGGCCATCATAGCAACATCTCCTCCTTTTTCTTTTAATAAGAGTCCGAGAGTTTTTCATCCGAGAAAACGGGACATGGTTTTGTTTTCTCCCAGTCTATGTGAATTTGTCCAGTCATCAGAGGCTGCAGTTGGTTCTTATCCAGGAAATGGACAGAAGAGGGAGGCCTACACAGGTTCAATAGGGGAGGAATACATTGTACACAGCAACAGATTGTTACACAGAATACTACAAACATTATAATACTAAAAACCAATTTTTTGAGCCACCCAGCATTAGGTAGCCAGGAAAACAAACTGTCCCAATCAAACAAGGCACCAGTTCCTTGTGATAAAGGATTGCTTTGTACCATACTTTCCATATGAGCGACTGTGGCAGAAATGTTGGGTGCGTTGTCAGAAATATACATACAGCAATGGCTTTGAATGAGGGCACACACGCCTCCTTTTGCAGCGAGAAGGACGTCCAATGCATAGCGATTCTGTAAGGTTACCTCTCTTATTTGCTGCTGTTCTTCATTCAACAATTCTATTGAGCGAATGGTTTCATTGAACATTGCAATAGTCCAGTTGTTTAATATATGTAAATCCCTATAATTCATGGCAACACCCATTGAAGGAATTAACGCTCTAGCAGTTTGAACAGACCAACTATCCCCCAAAGTGAGTTCATTGGAAGCTTCAATAGCGCATCTATTCCGCAAGCGGAAAGAGGGTAGTTTATCAAGTTTATAAAAAACAGGGATTACAGCTCCATATGTACATACACCAGACCAATTCTGGGGTATTGACCGATATGCATTTTTTCCACATAAGATCCAATCTTTATCAGACGTGAGAACATTGTCTTTAGAGGCGTTGTACAGAGTTTCAAAAATTTCACCAAAATCAAACAAGGGAACACAATCAGCACATGCTTTCCTATTGTCATTGTTTGTCTCATTATAATATTTAGTTTTATAGTCTAGCTGCCAAGGGATAGTTATATTACAAGATTGCCAAATACCTAGAAGGGGCGTTGTCTTACCTGAACGCCTTTTCTCAGCATGGTGGTGTATAATCCACTGGATAGGGTTATTTCAGCCCTCCTGCTCAGAGAGACTAGGAAAAGGCTTTAGCCACGCCTTCCCCTGGGCGTGTCTCCCAGTTTTTGACGAGGCGAGGTAGCTAAGCTCTGACACCGTGGATCCAAAAAAAGTAACAGAGTAATAGAAAGAAAAAGGGGGATGCCCTCCACGCAAGCCTAGCCCGTTGTTTAAGGGAGGGAGTGGATTATACACCACCATGCTGAGAAAAGGCGTTCAGGTAAGACAACGCCCCTTCTCCAGCATGGTGGATGTATAATCCACTGGATAGGGACATACCAAAGCCCCCATGTCCCCCAGGGTGGGAAGACTAGGTTGGCGTCTCCCTGAGGGCAGCCACCTGTTGAAAGACCCGTCTGCCGAACACGGCATCCGCCGCGGCAAACCTGTCAATCTTGTAATGGGTAATGAATGCGGACGGAGACGACCAGGACGCCGCCCTGCAAACTTCCTCTATGGAAGCCTGGGTGGCCCAGGCCGCGGAAGTTGCTGCACTACGTGTAGAATGGGCCGTGATGCGTGATGGAACGGTCAGTGAGTGCGAGACGTACGCCTTAGCTATGCAGGCCCTGATCCATCTGCCAATGGTAGAGGAAGATACCTTGCTGCCCATGGTCGATGGTTGGAAAGAGACAAACAAAGACTCGGACCTACGGAAGGGACCTGTGCGCTTTACGTAGATGCGCAGAACCCTGCGCACGTCCAGTTTATGCCATTGGCGTTCTAATCTATGGGTCGGATTAGGACAAAAGTTGGGTAGTACGAGGTCCAGAGACCTGTGAAAGCTGGTGTTAACCTTTGGTATGAATGAGGGATCTAGTCTGAGGACCACTCTGTCTTGGTGGAAGATACACAGGTCCTCCCGAACTGAAAGAGCGCCCAGCTCCGAAATCCTTCTAGCGGAAGTAATGGCTATTAGAAAGGCCACCTTCAAGGATAGAAAATGTAGTGAACATGATCGCAGGGGCTCAAATGGAGCCTCTGTTAGGGCCCGTAATACTGTGGGTAGGTCCCAGGAAGGGTATCTATGCACCGGGGGTGGACTAGAGTTTGTCGCCCCCTTGAGGAATGCCGAGATCGCTGGATGGTGAGAAAGAGGACCCCAATTGTCACAGGTGAGGATCGTGGCTAATGCCGCCACCTGTCTGCGGATGGTGTTGATGGACAGCCCCTTGGACATGCCGTCTAATAGGTAGTCTACGATGTTTGGAACGACTACTGAGAGGGGATCCAAGCCCCGAGAGGAGCACCACTGACAAAAATTGCGCCAGGTTGCATCGTAAATCCTGTTTGTTGAGGGGCGTCTAGAGGCCTGAATCATATCGATTGCTTTTGGGGAGTAGCCCTGCCTAGTTAGGCACTCCCGCTCAAGTGCCAAGCGGCCAATTGTAGCCACTGAGGATCTGGGTGACGGAGCTCCCCCTGAGATAGGGCCACTTTGTTCGGTGGGAATTTCCACGGAGGGGACAGGGACAGATCCACTAGATCTGCAAACCACGGACGCCGAGGCCAATATGGCGCAACCAATATTACTTCCGCCTGCTCCAGTAACAGCTAGCGGATGGTGGCTTGGATCAGGGGGAGGGGAGGGAAGGCGTACAACAGCCCCTCGGGCCACCTGCACCATAGGGCGTCTGTTCCCTCAGCCCCTTTGGTCGGGAACCTGGTGAAGAACCTGGGGAGCTGGGCGTTGTTCGGGGAGGCAAAGAGATCCAGGCATGGCTCGCCGAACCTGGACCCTATCATGTCGAATATTTTGGTGTCCAGTCGCCACTCTGCATGGTCCACGGTTACCCTGCTCAGCGAGTCCGCCTGTCGGTTTGCCTCCCCCGAGATGTGTTCCGCCCTTATCGATTTCAGATGGGTCTCTGCCCACAGCCCCAGTTCCTTGGCCTCCTGGAGAAGGGCCCAGGAATGCGTGCCCCCCTGCTTCTTGACATGGGCCTTGGCCGCTACGTTGTCTGTCAGGACTAGGACATGCTTGCCCGATACTAGGGGAGAGAAATGGAGGAGGGCCAGGTGGATGGCCCTTAGCTCTAGCCAATTTATGTTCTGCGTCAGGTCCGCCCTGGACCAACGTCCCTGTGCCAGCTGCGTTTGGAGGTGAGCACCCCAGCCAAACAGACTGGCATCTGTCGTCAGGACTACCCTGGAGGGTTCCTTGAATATAGTCCCCTTGGACATGGCTGGAGAAACCCACCACTGGAGAGACGCAAGGACGTGGTGCGGCACCTGGACCTTGTGGGGAGAGGCGCTGAGGTTCTGTTTCTGGAAGGGGAGGAGGAACCATTGGAGGGTCCTCGAGTGGAGTCTTGCCCATGGCACTATCCCCATGCAGGATACCATCTTTCCCAGGAGTTGGGACAGCTGCACCAGGGGAACCCTTTTCGTGCCCCGGATCTGGAATATCAATTTCCGGATGCTCAGCTGCCGTTCCTGGGACAGGTAGACCCTGCACCGTTCCGAGTCTATCAGTGCCCCCAGGTGAAGGAGTCGCTTCGAGGGGGAAGTGTGGCTCTTCCCGAAGTTCACTGAGAACCCGTGGGACTGAAGTACCTGGATGGTGGTTCTCAGGTCTGCTTGCGCCGACCGAATGGATCTGGACTGGACGAGGATGTCGTCCAGGTAGCACTGCACGCGCACCGGCATCATCCGGAGATGAGCGGCCAAGACTGCTAGTACCTTCGTGAAGACCCTTGGTGCCGAGGAGAGGCCGAACGGGAGAGCCCGGTACTGATGTCGGTGCGCGTAGCAAAAGCGCAGGAACCTGCGGTGGAACTGGGCGATTGGGATGTGAAGATAGGCCTCTGTGAGGTCTATGGATGAGAGGAGATCCCCTTTTCTGATGCTGGCTAGTATGGACCTTAGGGTCTGCATTTTGAAACGCCGGTACACTAGGAACCGGTTTAGGCCCTTTAGGTCCAGGATCGCCCTCCACCCTCCTGATGCCTTGGGGACCACGAACAGGATGGAGTAGAAACCTGTCCCAGTTTGGTCCTCCGGCACGGGTTCTATGGCCCTGATGTCCAGGAGGTGTTTGATGGCGGAGGATACCAACCTTGCCTTGGAGGGATTTCGCGATACCGGGCACTGGGTGAAGCGATCGTGTGGGATCGTCTCGAATTCGAGTGCTAGGCCTCGCCTGATTGTGTCCCTGACCCAGGAATCGGAGGTGGTCTGTTCCCAGACCTGATAAAAACGCTCTAGGCGCCCCCCTATTGGGATGTCCCAGAGGTAGTCACTTGGTCCGCCGGAAAGGGCGGTTCCCCGACCCCCTGAAGGGACGCTTGGTTTGAAATTGGCCCCTGGGTCCTGTATTTTGGCGGTCCTGTTGACGGTCCTGCCTCTGAGGGAAGGAACGTGAACCTCTGGGCCCATCCCAGGACTGCCCTGTCCGAAAGGGCTGCCGCCACTCCCAGGTGCCCGTGGGGCGTGTTGCCTGTCTGCGGGGGTCCGGCTGCTGCCGCCTATTGGTCTTTTTGGAAGGGTGGGCAATGATTTTACGTTTGTCCCTACCCTCGACTACATGTGGGTCAAGGATGGGGCCAAACCGGTCCTTGCCTGTATACTTTGCCAAGGAGAGGCGGCACTTTGCCCGTAAGTCCGCCCTCCAGTGCTTCAACCACAGGAGCCTGCGAGAGGCCACTGTGGCTCCTATTGAGCGGGCAGAGCACTTGGCCGAGTGGAGAGAGGCATCGGCCATGTACTGTGAGGCCCCTATCAGTTTCACGAGTGTCTGGTGAACTCTGACCTGGTCAGGCGGGATTGTGGCCTGAAGTTCCCGGAGCCACATGATGGAGGTCCTGGCGAAGAAGGAGGCACCTGTAGCAGCCTTAATGGCCTGACCGGAGGTCAGGTGTGCCCTTCTGTAGTTGGCCTCGAACTTCTTTTCGTCCACAGAGAGGAACTCTGTCATGTCCCCTGAGGCTGCAGAATTTGAGAACAAGGAAGTTAGTGGGGAATCCACTGACGGTACCTCTAGTAGGGAAGCGAAAGACGGGGCCACATTATAGAGCTTCTTTTCCACAGTGCTTTCCCTGGGAATGGTGGACAGAGAGGCCCACTGGGCCTCCACCGCGTCCCGGAAAACAAAGGGACAGGGAATCTGTTTGTGTTCCACTACCTTCACCTTGAACAGCGGATTTGACTCCTTGTCCGCTGAGGTGGAAGGTTTCTCCTCCTGCACAGAGGTTAAGGAGGCAGTGGAGCATGCCTTTGACAGTAAAGCAGTAAAGATGGAGTGATCGAAGAGACAGGAGGCAGAGGCCTGATCGGGCTCTGCTTCCTCCTCGTCTGATATGGGGGTGTCCGCCACGTCTAAATCATCGGGCTCCCCCTCCCCCATCTGGGATGAAGCCTCTGAATTAGCAGATTCCGGAGCTGGAGAGTAGCACTGCTGAGGGGGAGGACCATTGGGAGGAGAGGGGACCTGAGGGGAAAACTGTTGGGTCCCTGATGGAGTCATGAACTGCGTGAAGGCGTGCTGCATGAAGGCCTGGAATTGGGCCTGTGACCATGCAGGTCCCTGGGCCCCAAGGGTTGCCCCTACCAACGCTGGGGCAGTAGCCACTTGGAGACCCTGCTGAGGAGGAGGGGAGGAGTGAGAGGGACCTGCCTGTTCGGTGTCCCCCAGAGGAGTAGCAGTCCAGAAAGCATTTGGTTGGGGAGGCTCCCTAGTATTGGTATCCAGTGGGGCAGGGGGAACCGGATCGGCCCCACTGGACAGGAGCCTCTGTGCCTTGGAGAATTCTCTCTCCAGTGCTTGGTGCCTCCTCGAGGCCACTCGCTCCGCCGACTTAGAGGTCTCCTTGGAGGAAAGATGCCTGGTCTTGGCCTTCTTCTTACCTCCTGTATTTAAATCGGTTACCCTGCGCTTTGGCTGCGCGGAGGTGGCACCTGAGACCGGTATAGCCGGGGGCGAGGGACTGTCTGCCATTGCCACTAGTCAAGCCTGTAGAAGGGTGACTAGTGTAAGGGAATTGGAACTTATGGCCGCAGAGCAAAGTCCAGGGAAGAGGCGCAACCGCCCCTTATGCTGAGACCAGATAAGATGCGGCAGATCAGCCGGACAGGTAATAGGCCTGTCCTGTAGGCCGTGTGGCTAAAGGCCACGGCTATTGGAAAACAGGCGGCCTGTGAAAGCCTTCACTCCTGCCGGGGCCTAGGAAGCCAGGGCCCACAGGGTACTGCCTCCTCCAGCAGCCCTGGAATTGATTTATATGCTCCCTGCTATATCCTGATGAAGAGAGGTATGATCGGCCGGGCGTTCCTGCGGTTACAGAGGGCGCCCCCCCGATGGCCTGGACGCTGGGGCGCGCGTCAGAGGCTCTCCCTGGTCGGGCCTAATAAGTTAGGCCAGGACGAAGGGCTCTGCGGCCTGGGCCCAGTAGGCCTAAATCAAGATGGCCGTCGCCACCCGGTAGCCTGGAGTGGCGGGAAAACTGCGTCCTAAAATGGCGCCTGTGCAAACTTCTGAGGCGATTCCCTAACCCCTGAAAAATCACGGGTCCTGTGGAAGGTGTGGCACGAAGCGAATTCAAACTCTCCCTGCTCTTGCCCCCCCCCCCCACCGGTTTACTTGCGTGTGGAGGCTGTTGCGATCCCTGACAACGGAGCCCCGTGTCCGGATCGAATATTCGCCACCGTTCGCTGCGCCTCCTTGCCGTTTGGAACGGCAAATCCGGTGGTTTAAGGCACCACGGAGGGGCCTGTTGGCTTGCGCGCCGGCCTCAGCAGCTGGGGATGTTGATGCTTCCCTTGTCCCCGTTCCTCCTGCTGGCTTGATTTTATCTAGCCCGGCGTTTCTGAGCCCCTGGGGGGAGCGGAGGCAGCTGCTGATCGGCGTTTCTAAGCCCCTGGGGGGAGCGGAGGCAGCGGCTAGCTTCCCCGCCGGCTTGCTGCCAGAGATCGCTCCGTTGCTGAGGCAAACTCAAAACCAGGACCGGATTGCTATACTAAAATGGATTGAAGATAAAGGCCTAAATTGAGGAAAAAATTTGGAAGTTGGAGATAAAAATTTGAATCAAATAAACTACGGAGCCTACAGAAAAGGTGTCTGCTCTGAGCCGAGACTAGGAAAAAACTGGGAGACACGCCCAGGGGAAGGCGTGGCTAAAGCCTTTTCCTAGTCTCTCTGAGCAGGAGGGCTGAAATAACCCTATCCAGTGGATTATACATCCACCATGCTGGAGAAAGGTGTTATTACTAACTGAGGAAGCTGTGTGATTAATGCATACTTGAGCAGGGTAACACAAAGCAAGAGAGACCTGTAAGGATGGATTCAAAGTGAAAGAGAGAGAGTTTTCATTCACAGGCACACCATGAAGGTGGAAAAGCATGTTTGTTCTGTGCTGGCATGTACATTCAAATCCAACAATTGGATGCATTCAGCAACATAGCATGGTGAGAAACATAAAATACAAAACAGCAAAGATTGTCACAAAAATAAAATCATTAACAAGACTAGAAAACATAAATTCAAAACAGGCAAAGAGAAATAAGAAAGGGAGGGGGCCATGGTTTATTAAACAAAACAACGGGGAGGGGGGTATGAGAGAGAGAAGGGAACACCAACAGATTCATATGCAGATGGAGAAGGCAAAAACAAAACGCAGTCATATGCAGATGGGATCTCGTTTACAGCCATCCTTTGTTACTTGGAAAGGGGAAAGAAGGCTGGCTGGTTTTAAACTGGCCTAGTTGATGGTCTTCATTGCAACAAACAAGGTCTTCAGATCTGGCAACCAGCGATAATAAATCTGCAATTTCAAAAGAAGAGGGGGGGAAGAAATGGCTCTCTGCTGCAGGGGGGAAAAGTTAACAGTGAGCAAGGCATTATTAAGGCAGTTTTGAATCAATGGAAGGCCAGGAAGTATTTTCTCCTTTTCCAATTATAAGGAATAGAAACAACAGACTTAAGATTTTTTAACAAGTTAAAAGGTAAGGGAGTAAAGACTGGATTAGCATCAGTAAGATCAACCGGATAGGCAGAGGCAGTTATTAAGTCTTCAGTAGAAGTGAAAGCTCCCTGTATAGGAGCCTGAAGAATTTCCTGATGAACAGGAGACAGGGCAAAAGGAACAGAAACACCAGAAGAACTGCAGGGGACAGTAGGAGTCATAGAGGTTGCATAGGAAGGAGGTAAATCTTTAAAATGGCCCTGCAAACATGCAAGGACCGTCTTCCACGTAAGGAGAATTTGGAAGGGAGCAGAAGGCTCCTCACATAAGCCAAGTTTAATCCAATCAGCAATTTTTAATGGTCCCTTTAAGGAGTGAGAGGGACAATGCCAAATAAACATTAACAATACTTTTAACTTCTTACGTGAAGGCAATTTGTGAATTTTTTTTAGTTGCATAATTGAGGTCCTGACAATTACACCAAGCCCTTCAAGATGAGCCCTTTGGTCCTTGGAGAATTCTGCCCACATACTCACGGGGATAGGTCCTTGCTGAAGAAGGAGCCACGGGGGTAGGTCCTTGCTGAAGAGGACGCCACGAAAGCGCGAGATGAGTAAGAGGGTGTCAAGGATGTAGTATACAACACCGGCTCAGATCACGTCGGGGTCACCATTTGAAGCACCTCATTGTGCCCCAATCAATGGCGGGTCCTTCACGATAGCCGAATTAAAAGAGACATGCATCCAAGCACATTTCTCGGGGTGAAGCAACACAGACAAAAGGCTGCCTCCCCTTTTTATTACCTGTTACAGTGGGCGATTACACAATGCATCACATGGTTACAAACAGCCAATGACAATGTTATACCTGTAGCCAATAGCAAGGTTATACTGGCAAAGTTACACCTGTGGCCAATGGATTCAAATCTTGGTACAACTTCCCTCCACCTATTAGCCCCTCCCTCATTTCCTGTTGTTCCAAAACTGCATGGTCAAGCCTCATGGTCTTCTTTGTTCCTTTGTCCCAAGCCTCATGGAAGTTCCTTTGTCCCACCTATGCTCCGTCCAGCTCTTACACGATCCTAGGGCATAGGCCATCATAGCAACAGCTTCCTTATTGTCTTTGCTTGTCAGAAGTTTGCAAAAGGTGATTTCATAACCCTGGGACCTGCAACCATCATAAAATTACATTCAGTTGATTTATGGCAGCTTAACTACCACTAGAAGTCTGCTGAAGTAGAATTGATGTAATGCTATGAATAGAGCATCACAGTCCATCTGCCCTATAAAAAGGAATGAAAATAATCCAATTTTCTCCATAAAGATTTAATAAAAAGAGATTCAAGATCTAAAGTTGATAGCGTAAGTTGCCTATTAGAAATGAAAGAAAAGGTAATAGTGTAAACATCGGATGAACCTCTGAGGAATGGAAATGAAAAAGATCTCAGTAAAAGTAGTACTGTGTAATTAAAACAAAGAGTGTGAAAAAAAACCCTGAAAAAGTTAATAGTGATAGAGTAGCTATAAAAAGCTTTATGGAGCAGCTTTTGAATTCAAGCCTCAGCAGATGACTTGACTCTGCTGAATGTGATAGGCTGAATGTTGACTCTGGCTGAATGTGATAGGGATGGCCTTAGTTAATGCTTGGTATGGGGAATGCTAGACTCTTGACAAGAATGTCAATTTCTTTTTTAAAAAATTCTGGAAGGAAGCAGTGGCAAACATCATTTATGTTGCTGTCAAAAAATAATTTGTGTATTTTTCTGAAAATAAACTCAATTTAATTCACCATTTAGAACAGTGGCCCCCAATCTTTGGGGCATCAGGGACCAGTTCTGTGGACAGAGGTTTTTCCGTGAACTGGAGGGGGCAAGGTTTTGTGTGCTGCCTGCATCCCACGGATGGGGCTTTGCTTGACTGTATGGCCCAGTTTCTGGCATACTGCAACCCGGTGCCGGTCCATGAACTGAGACTGGGGACCCCTAATTTAGAATACAATAAGCGCTCTTCTGTTTAAATGTTATATGTGAAGAATAGGTGTCATGTATTTGGGAGAAGAATACAGGTAGTCTTCAACTTATGACCACAATTTAGCCCAAAATTTATGTTGCTAAGTGAGAAATTTGTTAAGTGAATTTTGCTCCATTTTGCGACTTTTCTTTCCACATTTGTTAAGTGAATCACTACAGTTGTTAAATTAGTAACATGGTTAAGTGAATCTGGTTGACTTTGTCAGAAAGTTGCCAAAGGAGATCACATGTCATGACAATCAGTTGTCAAGCATCTGAATGTAAATCACGTGACCATGGGGATTCTGCAATGCTCATAACTGTGAAAAATGGTCGTAAGTCATTTTTTTCAGTGTTGTAATTTTGGCCACTAAATGAACTGTTATAAGTCAAGGATTACCTGTACTTTTCCCCATTGATGGTTTTCTAAAAAAAAAATGTAATATTTTCTATAGAATAGAATAGAATAGAATAGAATAGAATAGAATAGAATAGAATAGAATAGAATAGAATAGAATAGAATAGAATAGAATTCTTTATGGACCAAGTGTGGTTAGACACATAAGCAATTTGTCTTTGGTGTATAAGCTCTCTGAGTACATACAAGTAATCTACTCTGTGCTAGTCATCTAGTTTGCTCAGCATAGATGGGGCGTTGTCTTACCTGAACGCCTTTTCTCAGCATGAGGATATAGAATCCACCGATGGGTAATCATAGCCTATCTGCCCAGCTTAGACTAGGTCAGAACTTTAGCTGCGCCTCCTGCAGGGAGTGCCTTCTGCTTCCAGTTTTGACTAGGCGAAGCTTCCAAGACGAAAGTCTGACCCCATGGCTCCAAACAAAAAACACAACAAATACACCTGCCTAGACTGATTAGAGGAGGGCGTGGATTCTACATCCTCATGCTGAGAAAAGGCGTTCAGGTAAGATGTAGAGTCCACCGATGGGACATACCAAAGCCCTACATTGTACCTACGGGTGGGAGTCTAGGCAAGAGTCTCCCGAGAAGAAACAACCTGCTGCAACACTCTCCTGCCAAACGAGGCATCTGCAGCAGCAAACCGGTCAATCTTGTAATGCTTAATGAAGGAAGATGGAGAAGACCATGTCGCCGCCCTACAAATCTCCTCCACGGAGGCTTGAGTGAGCCAAGCTGCCGAGGTAGCCGCACTCCTCGTGGAGTGAGCCGTAATATTAGATGGAACCGGTAGTGACAACGAAACATAAGCCTTAGCTATACAGGCCCTGATCCACCTGCCAATGGTCGGGAAGAAACCTTCTGACCCATGGACGATGGCTGAAATGAGACAAACAACGCCTCCGATTTACGGAAAGCCAAAGTCCTCTTGACATAATGGAGTAGGGCCCTACGAACGTCCAAAGTATGCCATCGTCTCTTCAGACGATGGGAAGGATGCGGACAAAAATTAGGGAGTACGAGGTCCTGAGACCTGTGGAACCAGGAATTAACCTTTGGCACAAAGGAGGGATCCAAACGTAAGGTAACCTTGTCATCAGAAAAGGTGATCAGGTCCTTGCGAACCGAAAGAGCCGCTAGCTCCGAAATCCGTCTTGCTAAAGTAATAGCTACAAGAAAGGCTACCTTCAATGAAAGATAACGGAGCGAACAAGTCCCCAGGGGTTCAAAGGGCGAAGAAGTCAAAGCCTGCAGAACCTTAGGCAGGTCCCAGGACGGAAAATGATGGACTACAGGAGACCGTACCGCGACAGCCCCTTTCAAAAAAGCACATACAGCAGGATGTTGCGATAAAGGGGCCAGGTTATCCCAGGAAAGAACAGTTTGTAAGGCTGCCACCTGCCTGCGAATGGTATTGAGCGCCAGACCCTTATTAATGCCCTCTAAGAGGTATTTCAGGATATTGGGAATGGTAACAGAAAGAGGATCTAACCCATGCCTACCACACCAGGTGGAAAAAATTTTCCACGTGGCATCATATATTCTGTTAGTGCAGGGGTTCTCAACCTTGGCAACTTTAAGACTTGTGGACTTCAACTCCCAGAAAGTTGCCAAGGTTGAGAACCCCTGTGTTAGTGGAAGGGCGACGGGAAGCCTGGATAACCGAGATAACGCCATCCGAAAAGGATTGTCTAATTAGCCCCTCCCGCTCAAGTGCCAAGCGGCTAGTTGTAGCCACTGAGGTTCTGGATGCTGAAGGTTCACCTGACTGAGAGACACCTGATGCGGAGGGAGTCTCCACACTGGCGAGAGTGACAGGTCCACAAGGTCTGCAAACCATGGACACCGTGGCCAGTACGGAGCAATTAAGATCACCTCCGCCTTTTCCAGGAGCAACTTGCGGATCGTTGCTTGCAGCAACGGAAGTGGAGGGAAGGAATACAGCAGCCCCCGAGGCCACCTGCATCTGAGGGCGTCCGTCCCTTCCGCTCCCCGTGTCAGAAACCTGGAAAAGAACTGGGGAAGTTGAGTATTTGTCGGAGTCGCGAATAGATCCAAAAGAGGGCGGCCGAACCTGTTCGAGATTGCTTGAACAGAGTCGGGTCCAGTCTCCACTCCACGTGATCTACCGTGACTCTGCTGAGAGAATCCACCTGGCGGTTCGCCTCCCCTGATATATGTTCTGCCTTGATAGAACCTAGGTGTGATTCTGCCCACAGGCCCAGATCCCGGGCCTCTTGCATGAGAGCCGCCGATCAGGTCCCTCCTTGTTTGTTCACGTGTGCCTTTGCTGCCACGTTGTCTGTTAGGACCAGAATGTGATGCCCTGCCAGAAGAGAGGAGAAGTGAAGAAGAGCTAAGTGAATGGCCCTCAGTTCGAGCCAGTTGATGTTGTGGGCCAAGTCCTGTGGTGACCACCTGCCTTGGGCTAAATGGGCCTGAAAGTGAGCCCCCCAACCAAACTGGCTGGCGTCGGTGGTCACTGTGAGTCTGGCTGGTTCCCGGAAAAGTGTCCCCCTGGACATGGCGGATGAGGTCCACCACCGGAGAGATAAGAGGACCAGGTGTGGAACCCTGACCTTTCGGGACGACGCACTTTGGTTTAGTCTTTGAAAGGGAAGAAGAAACCATTGGAGGCTTCGGGGGTGAAGCCTGGCCCAGGGGACGATCCCCATACACGAGACCATCTTTCCCAGGAGCTGGGACAACTGCACTAGAGTGACCAATCTTTGTCTTCGAATGAGTTGCGCAAGCTTTCGAATGCTCGCCTGACGCTCCTGGGAAAGATGAACCATACATGCGTCCGAATCTATGACTGCCCCTAAATGTAACAGCCGCGTTGTGGGAACGAGGTGACTTTTTCTTGTAATTCACGGGAAAGCCGTGATCCTGAAGGGTGCGTAGCGTGACCCGTAGATCCGCTTGTGCGGACTGGAGGGAACTGGATAGGATCAATATATCGTCCAGATAACATTGGACGCGCACTGGCAGCATGCGCAGGTGAGCCCCCAAAACCGCTAGCACCTTCATGAATACCTGAGGGGCCGATGACAGGCCAAACAGGAGGGCCCTGTATTGAAAATGTCGATTTTTGTGGCAGAACCGGAGAAACTGCTCCTGCCTGATCGGAATGTGCAAATATGCCTCTGTCAGATCTATGGATGAAAGCAGATCCCCTCTTCGGATGCTGGCCAAAATGGATTTGAGGGACTTCCTGGTGCCTCCTCGTGGCCTCTCGCTCGGCTGCCTTCGACGGCTCCTTAACCAGGTGCTTAGTTTTAGCCTTCTTCTTGCCCCCCCGTTTCCAAATCAGTAGATCTGCGTTTTTGCGTAGTAGGGGGTGTGTGCCTGAGCCTTGGTATGCCTGGGACGAAGCACTGTCTGCCATGCTGTCTGGAAGGTCCAGTAAAGGTATCCAAACAAAGGGGGGGATTTTCAAAGACGCAGATCAAACAGGCAGGGAAGGGAGAAGCCCTAATTCTGCACAGATGCAATGGCAGTCACAGTCAGACGAATCACTAAATGCGTCTGCAAGGCCGGGTGACTAAAGGTCACAACTATGAGGAACAGGTGGTATTAAATCCCCTAAGAACAGAAATGACTGTAACCAACACCTGCTAAAGTTCTAAGAGCAAACCACAACCTATGAACCACTTGCAAAAATATGATAGGCACTCCGGATGCAAGCCGGATATACTGTGTTACTCCCCCTGGTAAGGCCTGAATACAGCAGGCACTGTGGCGGCAAGGAACCAGGGTGAAACTGCAAGAAAAGCCTTCACCGGCACCGAAGGTCTTCGGCCATACCCTGGGTGAAATGGCGACCACGCCTTGTGATAGAAAAGCCCAGGCCGCACCCTCCAAAATGGCGACCGTGCCTACCAGATAGGCCGAGGCCGCACCTTCCAAAATGGCGGCCATGCCTTCCCAGAGAAGACTAGGGCCGCGCCCTCCCAAAAAATGGCCGCCGCGCCAGAAGTGTGATCGGACTGCCTACAAAATGGTGGCTGCGCCCAAAATTGGCGCCCGCACTCACACACACGCGGCTCCTAAAACGGCCGCAACCAGCTCAACGCTGAAAAAACGGCAAACCTTGAAAGAGGTAGACACCGATCACCCCACCCTCACGGGCAACCTGGCGCTCTCTTCCCCACTCCCGAGCCAACTTGCGGTTAGAAGTAGCGGTGGGGCCGCTATCCAGGGAGCCGCTTTGTCCGTCGAAGAGAGGCGATGGGAAGAGACCTCCTGAAACACTCCGGAGAGGGAGCGATGCCGAAATTGGCTCGGGCAGCGACAGAGAGCCAAGGGAAATAACCCCCTAAAGCTCCAGTGGCCCGAGCCCTTGAGGCCTGGAAACCCAAGGCCTACCTATGTGCAGCCAAGAAGTCCTATCTAAATCAATTTAAACAATGTTAAATTTGGAATACAAGTTTTAAATTAATCAATCAGAAATTAAACCAAATAGAAATAATTCAAGCCAAAGACAAATTCAAACTAGTCTAAACCAAGGAGCCAACAAAACTTGATGTTGCCGGGCTGTAGACTAGGTCAAAACTGGGAGCAGAAGGCACTCCCTGCAGGAGGCGGAGCTAAAGTTCTGACCTAGTCTAAGCTGGGCAGATAGGCTATGATTACCCATCAGTGGATTCTACATCTTCTCATGCTGGAGAATGCCCTATTCAAGGTTAATGTTGCAATCTGAAAATTTTTAAAAAATTCTGGACCCAAAATTTCTAAAAAGTTACAAAAGCAAAAATTGGATTTTCTTCACATTCAAGTGAGAATAATTCAAATATTAAACAAAAAGACTAAGAACATGTCATAGGATGTCATAGATCACATAAGATGATTTTCAATTGTAGTACATTGACGTTGTAATACCTCAATTCTGGCTAGTACCCACTAAAATGAATTTTCTAAACTGTTAACATTTTTGTTGTTCATACTATTTTTTTTATGTGGCTAGTCTGGACATGCTGTTTAGTTTGTTGACTTCTATTATCAGATCACTCTGTTAACATTACTAAAGGATAAAATTCTAAAAATGTAATCATCTTCCTTAAAAGGTTGCAAAATATTTAGTGATGAGAAACCTTGGGAAGGAAAAGGCTGGGAGGTGTTTTTTTTATTTTTGAGGAAGAAATCATCACTATTTTATGGTAGATACCTTACATAATAGTTCATTGGTATAACACAAGCAAGAGTAACACATTCCCTATCTCCTTCAAATGACAACAATTTTGTTATGACTGGTGACAAAAACTAAACTAAGTTCCATGACGAATGTTACACAGATAAAAAAGATATTAAAAGTGTCTAAGTTAATTGCAAAGTAAAAGTCAATGAATTAAAAAACTGAAATATAGGAGTAAATCCAAAGAATATAAAAAATAAACTTCCAAAAATATCTGTTAAATGAATGTAATCAGATATTGCTACATTAAAGGCTGAGATATTAAAATATTGATTTAACAACTGCTACAGTCTTAAATGATAAATATAGATAATCCTCAGGTTGAAACCATTTGTTCAGCAACTGTTCAAAGTTACTACAACACTGAAAAAAACAGACATATAGCCACCCCTCACACTTACAACTATCTTAGCGTCCCCATGGACACACAATAAAACTTTGGGCACTTGGCCACTGGCCATATTTACAACTATTGCAGTATCTTATGGTCACATTCCCCTGCCCTGCGTGAACTGTCTCCATTTCAACTCCACACACATCTATCTATTCCCGCCCCCCTTCACTGCCCTTTGGCCACCCTGCACAGAATGGCAGAGATGAATATGTCACTGTATTCTGCTCCTGATGCTGCCAATAATACTTGATCCCTCTCCTCCTTGGCACCATTGTCTTCTTCCTTTTTTTCTGCCAACACCTTGCCTTGCCTCCAATGGGCTCATCAATGCTAGCCAGCCTTAGACCCCATGGTATGGGGGTTCTGTCAATGCCGGGCTCAGAGGCAACAGTGAGAGGCAGTATGGCAGCAAGGGCAAGTGGTAGAAGGATACAGCAGTGTCTTCATCTCAGCCAGATAGGTGGGTGGCAGAGTTGAAGAGGAGACACTTCGCACACACCGGAATTGGCCCTTCCTCTCACTGACCCCATTGTTGACAGAGCACCTGTACTGTGTGGCTTGAGGCCCATCCACAGGAGATGCAAGGCGACCATCAAGGAGGAAGAAAACAAAGACACCACTGAGTATGACAGGGAGGAAGGTCCACTGGGCGTGAGGCAGTGATGGAATATAGCAGCGGTTCTCAACCTGTGGGTCGCGACCCCATTTGGGGTCGAACGACCGTTTCACGGGGGTCGCCAAACACAGCAGTCCGCATTTTTTTCCCTATTTCCCCTCGGCCGTTGCGCGCGTGCCGCGCATGCGCGATTCGGGCCGTCGCGCGCGCCGCACATGCGTGGTTCAGGTCGTTGTCACACCACGCATGGGCGGCGCAGGTCGGGGTCTCGGCCTGAAAAAGGTTGAGAACCGCTGGAATATAGTATCATCTTCATCTTAGCTATACTATGCAAGGTGGCCAAAAGGGCACAAATGGAAGGGGAGGTAGGCAAACTGAGGGCGTTGAAGCAGTGGTACTTCATGCAGGGCAGGAAAAATGAATTGGTTTCTTCTGTACCACTGATCCCCTCGAACCATCACTTGCTTTGGAAGAACTGAAGCACGGGACTGGGAGGCTCAACCCAGGAATGGCTTACATGGAAGAGGGGCTGTTAGGAGGCAGGAGATTTAATTGCCATTTGCAATCTTCCCAGCCAGCTTCTGACAAGCAAAATCAATGGGGAAGCTGGCAGGAAGTTACAAGCCATTGGAATCATGTGAGGCCCTTGTCTAATGACCACAACTGGGAATGCTGGAACTGCTGTGTAATCATGTGATATTTTGCTTAACAACTGCTTTGCTTAGTGATAGAAATTCTAGTCCCAATAATCCAAGGATTATCTGTAATGGTACAATGTGAGGATACTCTTAAAATTAATCAAGACTATTCTTGGACTGACTGAGAGTTAGTATATGTTTCTATGACAAACTGACAAGATGGGAGGTAAGACTGATGCTCTGCAAGTAAAAAGTGTAATATACGGATATAGATCAATTCTATTTCTTTAAGCAGGCAAGATAGAGCCATTACTATGGAAGTACTATTAAATCAGTCTTCTAGAAGCACAGATGATGGTATGTTGTATTTAGCCAAGATAAATGTTTCCTAACAAAAGGTAGGTCAACAAAAGAAGGTTGTTGGAAAAGGTATGATGATTGATTTTGATTTTTTGATCAAATGATTGATTTATTTTTAAACTCTATGACAAGTATTTATTGTTTCATCTTTGATTGAGCCTTTTTGATGTATAAATATTTCAAATATAGTGAGGATAAGGCCCCAGAAGTTCAGGTTAGTCCTGCACACCATGATTATATCTTCTAAAGTTCAATAAACACTTTTATAGAAATTCAAGTTCTAACCCTATTTGTTAGGGCTAGTTCTAGTCAAATTCAATTCTAGTTTCACACACTATAACTTCAATGAACTAATTTTAAATTTTCACATATGGTTCATTCCAGTTTATTTCTGGACCTTTATTTAAATATAAAAATCAGTGCTAAATCTCATTCAGGCAATGTTATTTCAATAGATATTTATAGACTGTCTCTAAAAATAATTGGGTAAACTTTAAAAAAATGATTTGGTGTTTTTATTGATTAAATATCATTCTGAATAATTGAAAACAGCATATATAGTTTTCATTTATCATTTTCTGTTAACATTACTGATAATTTTCTCTTTTGCCCAAATAAAATAAAATCAGTATAAATGAATGAAATGCATACCAAATTCTTGTCAGAATAAACCCTCTGGGTTTTTATAAACTTAAAAAAAAAATTCCTAGGAGTACATCTGGTTGAATAGAGTTAAATATTCTTCCAAGTAAGCATAAATAGGATTAGAATGAAAGATATTAAAACTTTTTATTCCACAATACCTTTTGTGTAAGTTTTATCTAAATATTTTGATACTATATTTAGATTTAGATTGTTTTTCAGACTACAATTTATTGCAACATCACCAACCCAGAAACTTAACAACAAACTGCATATGGATAAGGATCATTTTATCTTGACTTACTTGTCAAAAATCATGCTACTGGTCATTCCATTCCATACTGATCTATACCTAATGCAGAGAGGTAGGTATTTTCCTTTTGTATTTTTTTTTCCTGGAAAGCATTAAGGTACTTTCCCTTGATTTAAAAAAAATAGTAAGAGAAAGGAGAAAAGTATCTTTATTCCCAAAGCAACCCATGGGCTGTTTGAGACAATATTATCTCTACCTTTGATGGTTGTTGTTATTTTGCAGAATATCTTCTGGTCCTCCAGTTACACCCCCCTTCTGTGCCCTAGTGAATAAAACATAAGCAATCCCCACCTGTGGAATCAACACTTGCTGCTATTGTTAAGCAGATTTTGACAAATACAATTACCCAAAGGGAAATATCAGAAATATCAGACTGTAGGACTCTTGAAAAAAATGCTTTATAAGAAACTGCAATTATACACAAAAGAACCAGCCTGCTTTTATAAAATTATCATTTTGTAAGATTAGGAATTATGAAAAAAATATGCTGAGAGCTATATTCAAATATTCTCCATTTACAAGAACTGAGGGATTAAACTGCAAAATAGAAATTATTCAAGCTGCTACAGTGAGGTAGGCAGCAAATAAATTTAATAAATAACCAAATATAGGAAACATGCTACGGTATTAAAAACTGTCACTATTATCAGTATTAGTTTTTTTGTAATTTAGATTGAGTTCCTGCATGTTTTTTTTGTGCAGTTTCATTAATTATGTCACAAATATCCCAATGCCATGTTATTTGACCCAGCAGTATTTACTTGAGTAGGCACGCACACTCACTCACACACACGCGCACACACACAGACAGAGAGAATTTGTGTCTGGGGGTTTACATGACACTTGCTAAACGTAGTTTGCTAAAAGCAGAAGAGAATATTATTAACCAAAATAATATTGGTCTTACATGGGTTTTATTAAAGAGCAAAATATTGTTTTAAAATCCTGTGTGACTAGATGTAGAATCATCCTTAGAGCAGAAATATCTATTCCTGATAAATTTATGATCTTTTTAATATAGCAATTTAAATCTCCTTCCGTTTATCTAGGATTAATAATGCATTTTCAAGCCCATTCACACTTATACGCTTTACCAGAAACAGCAACTCAATACTGTACCTCCGAATATTATGTTTGAAAAAAAGGGGGGGGAACAGTCAAGGTGAGTTATAGCTTTATACTGCCATCAGACAAAAGCAGTATATTTATACAGCTGGATTTCATTATGGTCATAATACAGGAAGGCGGGAGTAGAGAGTGAGCACTCGCTTCCAACAACGCATACAGACGGATTGTGCTCTTTACACAGAAACACGCCGTGATCCTCCACCCACACCTCCCGGCTGCACAACTGAGGGTCACGGCGGCGCAGTCCCTAACGAGGGAAACGCGCCCTGCGCGGCTCGCAAGTCGCCTCCGGCACAATGCTCAGACGTGCATGGGGGGCTGCCATTCCTTTCCCCGCGATTCCCAGGCGGGGCCCCGGGAACCGCCGAGTTTGCTCAACCGCAGCGGCGGCGACGGCGGCGGGAGCAGGTAGGGGAGGCTCCTGCTGCAGCGCGCCAATGTCGCGAGGCGGAAGGCGAAGAGAGAGAGCGAGAGAGGTCGGGGAACCCCGGTCCATCCGTCCCAAAAAGCAGAGCAAGAAGGCAGGCAGGGTCCCAGGGCCAACAAAGCCTCCTTCGCCCTGGCCGTGCCCGGAGCGAGCGGCCGCCCGTCCTTACCCGATGGAGTGGCTCCGAAGACTCTCACCACGGGCACCTTCTTAACGGGGGCCTCCCTAAAGGAGGACTGGCAGGGGTCCAGGCCGGGCAGCGGGCTGCTCATATAGTAATCGGCGGTCACGACCCTCACTGAGAACATGTTCGCCGCCACGAAGAGAGGCGCCGCTGAGGGCGACCACTGGGCGCAGCCCGAGGCTGGGGCTCGGCGCACCCGTCCGCAGCGCGAGCGCAGCCCCCGCCTTCTTTCCTCACACGCCCGGCGCGCGCGCGCTCCCGCGCTTGGGCGAATGAACGGCCGGGCGGTCCTGGAACGGCCGGGGAGCGAGACGCGCACGCGCTCGCAGGTTTCCACTTTTTTTTTTTCTTCTCCCCGCCCCCGCCCCCACGTCCTGCCTCCAGGATTCGAGCACCAACCGGGACGAGGCTCTTTAGAACGAGGCGGACCGCGCGCGGCTCGTGAGCAACTCCCACTTTGTCCGTGGCGTGGAACAGCGCCAGAACAGGAGCTTCTCGGCTGCAGTTGTTGTTGCCATGATAATGACGTCACGAGCCAGCCACCTTGGAGGGTTAAAGCGCGGGGGGGGGAGGGTGGCAGTTGGTGAGCGAGAAAGGTTGGATTCTCTTCTTCGCGTAGCAGCTTCCGCTCCAAAGCGAATTTAATAATTCGGCTTAAAGAGAATTGTGCTATCGATAGTTCGGCTTTTGAAGTCCCAAGGGCTGGGAAAAGTTATACGAAGAGCGCAGTCGCGGTCAGGGACTGGACTGGTAACTTAAGGGATCATATTTAGCCGCCATTTCAGAAGTCGAGCCCTTTAGCTCAAAGGGAAGGTGAGTTCCTTGGGCGCCTTGGGAAAGGGCGTTAGAGGGGAACTGCGTGATGAGCAGAAGCTGGGAGATAACGTTTCCTGCGCGCGCTTCTCTTTCTCCTCCGCCCCCTCCTTAACTGTTCCTGCTGGGGAAGAGAAAGATGAATGGAGCGCCTGCTAAAGGGCGGGAGTGGCAGGAAGGGCGGGGCTTTAGCCGCGCGCTGCGGAAGAGGAGCGTGCCGCCCGCTTTTTTTCCCCCCAGCTGCGGAGCTCGGCGCTGACAGCTGTTCTGCGGTGGCGCGGGACTTAGACCGGCGCTGCTAGCCAGGTGGGACAGTTGTTGGAGCGTGCGCTGATCTGGTGGTTGGCTGTCTGCAACCTGCCAATCAGGGTGACAAATCAGCGGGCGATCGGCTTTTTAATGGGAGAATGCGCGCGATGAATACCTTCTACAACAAAGCGACGCGTGCCTGCACAAATGGTTTTTTTTCCAATTCAGCTACATTATGGAGTTACCGTAAGACGGTAGCCAAGTACCCTGATGATTTAGAAAGGGTCAAGTGTCATGCATTTGTCACCTTGCTGCCCCTGGGCAACACAACCATCGAACTGCAGCCATTATCGGAATTTAGAAATCGAATATCTGTTTCACTGATAAATGAAACATTTTGCTGTATAATACTTTCTTAGTGATTGCATAATAAAACTGGTCTATTACTAAAGTTAAAAAAAATATTCACCATAAATTATACCTCCTATTTTTTTTTCTTTTACTCCTTTTTCATTTAATGTACGCCTATACATACGCATATTCTGCCTTTGTTTAAGAAAAGGAATGTTATTCTATGATAATCGAGGCATTGTACAGAACAATATTACGTTTCTCCAGTTTGGATTAATTTATTTATTTTTTTGCTCATGAAACCAATATCCTAATTTTGTATTTGGTATCTTCCAGTAATATATACAAGCTGAAGAGACTGGCTATTTTTTAAGTTTAGGAACTGCCAATGCTTTTGTAAGGCATTGTTCAAAAATGTTGATCAAGTATAAAATTATGCAGAATGAGGAGAAGAGGTACAGTTTTGAGTGGTTATACTATGAAAGTGGATAGAACCTTGAAAGTACATGGGCTTTATTCACCTAAGACATTTATGGTAAACCTATCCATAGTTTATTTAACAAACTGTGAAGTCATTCAACTATGAACCATAAATTAACCATATGGACTGGCTTCACACTGAATACTTGATTAGAATGGCAGCAAGAGGCTAATTTTCTCTAGACTCAGAAACTGAGCAGGTTTGGGACTGGTTAGTATTTGTATGAGAGACTAAATAATAGTAGGGCTGTGGGTTGAATTAGGAAATCAAAAGCATCTTCCTGAAGAACATAGGGGCAAGCCATTTCCATACTACTAAGAAAACTCCATAGTATACCCATTATTGTGCTAAGGCAGTGGTGGCGAACCTATGACACAGGTGCCAGAGGTGGCACTCGGAACCCTCTTTGTGGGCACACATGCCATTGCCCCAGCCTTGCCTCCCCCCCGTGACACCCTCCTCTCGAGCAGCCCCTCTGAAGGAGACTCGCCCTCGAGCGTGGCCCACACAGAGCAGTGCAGCCAAGGACATGGCAGCCAGGCAGCATCGACATGAATCTGCCCTCGCATCCCATCATGCAGTTGATGCTGCAGGGCGCGGGCAAAAGGTGTGGCTGCCATAGCGCTGCTGGGCAATCGGCGGGCCCTGGAGGCGGTGAATGGTCAGGGGGCAGGGGGGCAGGGGGGTGGAGTGGGGGCAGGGCCAGTTTTGGGGCACTCAGTCTCTAAATGGTTTGCCATCACTGTGCTAGGGGTTCTATTGAGAATTCTCTATTGAATGAGAATTAAATTCAGTATATTGTTTGAACACAATCATAATGCAGGCTACATTCTGGGGTCACCATTTGTGGCACCTCGTTGTGCCCCAATGGCGGGTTCTTTCACGATAGCCGAATTAAGGAGACAGCATGCAGGTTGCAGGTTTCCTTGGGGTGAAGCGAACCCAGATAGAAGGCTGCCTTCCCTTTTTATTGCATGTTACAGTGGGCGGTTACATAAGGCATCACATGGTTACAAACAGCCAATGACAAAGTTATAGCTGTGGCCAATAGCAAGGTTACACTGGCAAAGTTACACCTTTGGCCAATGGCAAAGCTTATACCTGTGGCCGGTAGATTCAAATCTTGGTACAACGTTCCTCCACCTGTTGGCTCCTCCCTCATTTCCTGTTATTCCCAAATCTCATAGCCTTTTGTTCCAGGCCGCATGGTCAAGCCTCATGGTCTTTTGTGTTCCTTTGTCTTCTTTGTTCCAAGCAACATGGCAGTCTTTGTCCCAGGCTTCATGATTTCTTGTCCCACCTATGCTCCGTCCAGTTCTTACAGATCCTAGGGCACAGGCCGTCAGTCATAGCAACAGTCTCTCTAAATAGATTTTCTTCCCCATGGATGGAGAGAAAGTGCAGTCTCAAAGGAAAACTGACTTCATATGCAATATTTACTTTTTATTGGAAAAGGAATAAATGTGTCAGTCGAGACTTTGGGTTTGCTGATCCCAAGCTGTTGTAGCATATTAGATGCATTGTATTAATTTCCTTGTATTCATCTCAATGCAATGGAATTTGTTTTTTCAAAAAGCAGAAACAAAAAAAACTTACCTTCACTGAATCCAGACTATTTCGGGCATCAGGGGATTCCCATTGGAAATAACTTGTACAACCTTACATTAGCATTCTTTTTTTATTTCTCAGTTTTGAATATATGCCAACTTGCTTGCCTATTGATTAAATAGAAATTTTATAAAACAATTTTTCTGTGCAGCAAAAAAATGTAATTTTATTTAGTACTCAAAACAGCAAATCCAATTGTACCTAAAACAAAGACCTTTGTCCATTGCCCTTCAGAATGTCTAATGTGTGTTGCTAGGCAACAATCCCAGTAATGAGCTGTAAATTTGAATAAGCTACTGATATCAATCAAACAAAATAAAGTAGCTTAATCTTAAATATATTTCTTAACTACCTTTCTGCCCTAAATAATCTCTAGATTTACATATCATATTAAAAAACAACAAAGCTAGGTGCACAAGCCAATTGAGATTTAAGTCCTTTGCCAAAATAGGTGATTGCTGATATTAAATTAATAACTATACTAGAACAGATATAATACTAGGATGCAAAATGTTATATTGTTACTTTAGAAATACTGAAAGGATGTAGAGACCTCAATTTCTTAATATTATCTTACTAGGGGCATGGCCATACATAACATACTTCCACCTTCTCAATACCTCAGTACCTCTCCCAGGTAGGATATTCCATAGTAGCTTTATTTACCTTTTGTGTTCTTGGACAAATGAACTCACTTCCAGACAAAGCATCTTCCATTTTTTTTGTTTGTTTTCTGAGCAAGACTACCGGCCTATTTAGCCCAGAAGCCTTTTTAAAATTAAATATGCTGTAAGCTGTCACTTTATTTTTTAGTTGTCTTTTCCCTTTTTTTGTAATTAAAAAAAGTCAGGTGAAAAAGCTTGGAAGGCGCAGGGGCATATTGTAGAGCCCTTATTAACTGATAAATACAAATTGTATTAAAAAGTAACAGTTTTACATAATAGATGGACTCTGCTATGTCAATTTTTATCAGGTGATTTTATTCAGTCATAAATATACCTAAGTAATTCTATAGATCTACCGGTAAATATAATGATGGCAGAAGGAATATTGATTTTATGTTTGGAAATGTTAGTATAGTATCTATACCATGCATAATTTTAGTTGTAATTTTAAAAAAAAAAAACAGAGTAGCCATTATTTTTTTCAGTGTTTTTAGATGTTGTTTCAGCTTTTTCATCAAGTAAACTACCTCTTCTTCCAAGGAACCACAAAACCATTTTTAAAAAAGGCAAAGCAAAACAAAAAAAAATAATGTAGTCTTTGTAGCATTGCATTCTTAAAAATTGGTCTCATAAGGAATCTGCATTTGTACTGTCCTGACAGAAAATATAAGGGCAGTGTGGATGCATGGGGAACTCTGAGGGCTCACTGGGTACCTTTGAAAGTCATGAAGACCAGAATAGAGGCACATAGAGAATAGTGGTGGGGCAAGAATATTCATGGGCATCTTATAAAAATTAGACTCAAGCAGGGGGCAAAGGATGTAAGAGCAGTTAAACAAATTCTGTATGCTGTGGGGCACAAAAAATACTAGTGCTGGTCAAGGGGGAAAGGTGAAACCAGCCCAAATTAATGCTGTTCCTTCCAGTATTCCTCCTAGGCTGACATTTCTCTTCCTGTGATTTTTACCTCAGGCATATATCATATTTTAATCAGAGTCTGTATCAGTGTTTTTTATTTGGTTTTCCATGGTTGTTGTCCATCTCAAATTCCTTGCAATTATCTTTTGGCCCCTTGGGAACCTGGGCGGTATTACTTTAGATTCTAGTTTACTCAGTTTTCATCATCTTGTACTCATTTGTATTCCTTTCCCATACATAGTAAATCTAATAAAGGGGGGGGGGAATGTTTCCTTCAGATATAAGGAGATTCCTGGTTTGTGGTTTAAGTCACTCTTGGATTAAACACACAAATGTACATAAATAAAGGGAAGCCATGCTGCTATATTTTGTAGCCTGCCAATATGTATTCTACTCATGCTCTGTGTTAAATCGAGTATTCAGTAGCCAATTTACATGCATATAGTTCTGCAGAGAAATCCAAGATTCCTACATTAGTAGTACTGAAAGTACACTTTTCATATTGAATCAAAAAATAAAAATTGTATTTAATCAAAAAGGTAAGGTAAAAGAGACAAAAAAATCTTGTTGATTTTTTTTTAATGTGTGTTTCAGGCCCACTTTATTGGCATACATGGTGTTCTTTACTAGGAATATGGCATAAGTTATTTTTAATATTATTTGTGATCTCGATGTGCTATTTATTTATATTACATATTTGTACTATATAATAAAACAATAAAAATACACAAATGCTGTAGTTAATTCTCCTAAATATTATCAGAAGTTCAGGGTTTTGTAGAGGAAATAGCACATAAGCCTGCCTCTCTCATTGGCATAAGATATCATTCATCATGTTGGCTTCCATCCCATTCAGATTTCTTTGACCTTTTCCTTGATTGTAAATGCCTAATGGCCAATAACACATCAGACATTATTATATATCTCACTCTGTCGTATCAGTTTCCATTTCATAACATAGCATTTTGTATACTGGTAGAATTATGTTTGGAAAACCTTTGCTTTAATTATTTGCATTTCTTAATTGATTTATATGTTACTATTTTAGTAACATAAGATTTTAGATAGCTCCCTATAAACGAAAACTATATACAGCAATAAAACATTAAAAATAGTAAAATGGATTCTAAATTGAATACTTTCTCTCTAGGTCACCTCCTTCCAGTTAAGCTGAACTCTTGTGTCCTAATGGTGCTGGAAAAGCAGCCTTGACTGCTTTTTGAAAAGAGAAAAGGGCCCAATCTAGTCTGAGGGCAGGCTGTTTCAAAGTGGGGGGGGTTCAGGTAAAAGGGGGAGAATCAGCCATTGAGTTGATTAGAAGTACATTCACAAATACACTAATCTACCAGCGTTTAACATGGGTAGCAGATTTTATTTGGAAAATAAAAAAGATTTATTTAAATGGTAAAGACTAGGAAGCTGGCAAATGGAAGAAAACATGTCATAACACAGCGGTTCTCAACCTGTGGGTCGCGACCCCATTTGGGGTCGAACGACCATTTCACGGGGGTCGCCAAACAATGCAGTCCGCCATTTTTTTCCCCTTTTCTTTAGCTGTGCTACGCCATTTTTCCCCCTTTTCCTTAGCTGTGCTACTCCCTCTTATTCTATTGGCTTTTGAAAGCCAACAGAATAGACTCTCTTGAATAAAGTCTAATTCTGTTGGCTTTCAAAAGCCAATAGGAGTTGTCCAGGCTGTCTCTGCCCTGCTGAGCCCGCCAAAAGTTCCAGTCTGCAAACGGTGCTGCAAGTTGTCTGCAGCGAAGGCGAGCAGTCTGGAAGTTTCCACCCCTCCCTGCTGAGCAACTACTAAAACTGTAAGTAAAAGAGGGCCAGGGGTGGGAGGCCGGCAGGCGCAGGGAAGGTTTTTGGCGTGCGTGGGGCCCGGCTTACCTCCCTTGGGCTGGGCCAGCTGGTGGCCCAGCCCATGGTCGCCCTGCGCCGTCACTGCCGCGGCCACCCAGGAGCACCTGGGCCTGCCTGCCGCCGCCCCAAACGGGCGGCAGCGAAGGCAAAGCTAGTGGGGCAGCGGCGGGCGCAGGGAAGGTTTTTGGCGCGCGTGGGGCCCAGCGGGTGGCTTACCTCCCTTGGGCTGGGCCAGCTGGTGGCCCAGCTCGTGGTTGCCCTGTGCCGTCGCCGCCGCGGCCGCCCAGGAGCACCTGGGCCTGCCTGCCGCCGCCCCAAACGGGCGGTGGCCTACGCCTTGGCCGGCGCAGGGGGCAGCACCACGAATGCGCGGGGTAGCCGCGCATGCGCAGTGCAGGTCGTTGCGCCGCACATGTGCAGGTCGGGGTAGCGGCCAGAAAAAGGTTGAGAACCACTGTCATAACAGGTAAAGTCTTTAGTGCCAAAGTTCAGAAGACTTTTTTGGGGGCAAAGAAATGCAGTGATTGTTCCAAAGATTGGGGTTCCAAAGACTAGTCTGAAAGAGAATATAGTTGTTTTGATCATTTTTATAAGCTTTACAACGGTATTTTTAGCCACACAACAAATATTTAAATCAAAGTCATTGAAAAGTTTTTAGAGAATTCATTTTTCTATCCCAAACTAATTTATACGTGCACACGTGCGCGCACGCATGCACGCACACACGCTATATTCAACATCTTTGTATAGATCAAGTAGATTATAGCCAGGTCTTTTATGTCATAGTCATAATTGTCATATAATCTCTCTGTTTTTACTACAACTTAATAATATGGTTACAAAAGTAAACCAAAACAATTTCTGAAATTCTTATTTGAAGGATGATAATCTTGATCTTGGCAAGAGAGTAGGCATTCTTAAGTCTGAGTCAAGAATAGACAACTTGTGTGTCGTGTGAGCTTCCAGCTTCCTTTTGTTTTCTTGAGGTTCCCGCAGGTGGTAGTATCCTGTAGATTTTCAACAGGAGAATGAAATAGATGCCATAGTTTCTGATAAAAAGAAAACAGGGAAAGTACCCTAAAACCCTATCCTTTTCCAGTAATATTGTGCTATTAACAGTCCTATGCAAGTAGAGTAATACTAATTAAAAGTGAAGCAACCCGTCATGGAAAGATTACCTGCCCTATGCTTAAGTGGACTGAAACAATGTCATATTAGAATTCAGTACTCCCAACAGCTACTTGATAAGTTGTATTATATTAATTTTTGTTGCACTAGGAAGCAAACAAAAATCTAGGGCTAGAGATCTCAAGTGATTGGAAATGACAATATAAAGTATCCATCTGAATGGATACACTAATTTGGATTTTGCTTTTTAATTTATTTAATTTAATTTATGTTGTGCAACTTCTACCTAAACATTCCTGTCCATTTTAGACCTAGTTATTGTTTCTGATGTATAAAGCAGTTGTCTCACTCTTCATAAAACATGGCATGCATTTGTATGCAAACAGGAGCACAGTATGTCTTGTTTTTCATATCCTTCTCAATTTCAACAGTGAACTGAAAGCTCATGTAGAATTAATAGTATTTATCTAGTCAGGTAGTTAGTTTGGAATTTTGATGATGAAGAGCAAATGATTGCTGCAAAATGGCAAGAATTATAATTTAGATCTAGTGAATAAAAAGGATCAAGAATTTGCATTATTTTTTTATACTGGATCCCTGGGCAAAAAGGTTATATTAGAATCTGTAGATTGAAGAATAAACCCATATCTTTTGTTTTTCTAAGTTTTGCCGGAGCACAATAATGTGCAAGGAGACTTGAGTAAATAAATGGTCATGGCTTCTCAGTAATGAGACAAATGTAAATACGATCTGCTTCTATGTCCTCATTTGAACTTGCAGGACTCTCATATCTGTAAAAGATGACAACTCTTGCTATAACCAGACCAATATGAATGACTATTTTTAGAACTGAGCAGCCTCTTTATTTAGCCATGAAAGAACTGAAGGGCTTGTTTGCCATAGCTCAGCAATAAGCTGTAAGTAATCCCAGATATAATTGTGCCTTCTCTAAAATATAACAGAATAAATATGGCTTGCAAGTAGCTAATCATACTTCTAAGTAAAATAATAGTAAAACAGTATTAAGAAAATTGTACTAATATAATTTTAAAAATAGATATATTCCTCCTATGTTGCATTATGTAATTTAAGAATGTGGATTAATCTACTCATCTACCTATTTATCTACCTCTGAATATATTTAAAACCATATAAGAAGCTGGCTTGTAAATAGCGGATGATTTATCCTTCTGGTTCATTATAGTCATCACTGCATTAATATATTCTGCTAACCACAATGTAATTTGGTTTTGGTTTAGTATGTAAACATGGCTAGTATGGGGTAAATTATAAATTATTATTTGGCGTGTTGTTTGAATTTAACCAGCTGATATTTACTCTATAAACCAGGCAATGAGTTAGTACGTGTCAAATACAATCTTTCACATCTTTTTATCTAAAAATGCCATCCGTTTCAAATCTATGCCTCAGGCTGAAGCTATGATCTTAGGCTTTTCCACGGGAGATTTAATCAGGCCCAAGGTCTGTCCCTATTTTGAAAAGTTGAATTCACACGTTAGGCTTTACTACCATATATGTGACCAACATGTGATGGCAATATCTTCTGAGCATCAGGGCTACTTGATTGATGGTAAAAAGAGAATGCAAACAGAAAATCAGTCTGTTTTCTGGGAGTTAGCAGAAGCACCCCTGTATTGCAACCCTCAGATAGGTGGCAAGCGCTTTTAAAAACATGGTACTTAATTCTAGTAAGTATCATACTATTCTCCTGCATGGGTGGATTCCGAATCCACCACTGGGTTACGTCAGTCCTCTGCCCAATGAGAGACTAGGTCCGAAATTTAGCTCCGCCTCCGGCTTCCTTCCTTCCCCAGTTTTTACCTAGTCTGAAGCCCAAGAACAGCTCTTCGCACTAGCTCCGCGAAAAACAGAGTATTTTTTTCTTTAAGATTAAGGACTGGTAGGAAAAGGTTTTGTTTGATTTGGAATAGTTTAGAATAGTCAATAGAAGACGAAATTTAGTGTTTTACCTCGTGTTTTCGGGGACCTTCGGTCGATCCTCCCCCCCCACGTGTCGGGAGCGCGACGGCGAGACCGCCCCGGGCCTAGGGCCTGGGAACAGCGGGAGAGCAAGGGAAAGCATCCCGGGATTCTGATGATCGTTTTGGCTGCGCTCCGAGAGACCCACAGGAGTACGGGCGTCGAAGGAAAGCCTTCCAGAGCTCAACGCAGAACATCGTAAAAAAACGCAAGTGGGGCAAGGGGGTGCGGGGAGGACCCCAGCCAGCTCGCCGGGAGGCGGACAGAGGCGGGGATCGTCGGTCACCGAAGGGGTAGGCCGAGGCCGGCATCCCTTAGGCACCGCGTGGTCGGGAGCACAGAGCTCCGACCAAAAATTTGGCGTGGCGGCCATTTTTAAAAAGGGGAGGTCTCGGCTACTGGCGCGAAGCGCCATCTTGGAAGTTGGGCGTGTCTGAGCGTTCCAGACTTCTGATTGGTGCCTCGTTTCTGGCGCGAAAGCCTTGAAGAGAGGCGGGCCATTTTCCCTTTGTTTTCGCCCTGTTGGTGTTTGTTTGTGGGCCCAGGGAAAGAAAAAGTGCTGCCGGTAAGGCAGAGGCCTAGATCCGGGCTGCCCAGAGCAGGGAGGACTGAGGCCGGATACCTAAGGAATTCCGTCGGAGGTGTGTGTGTGTTTCGGTGTTTTTGGTTCCTAGCAGGGTTGGAACCAGGAGGATTTCCCCAGCGGAGTCAAAGCGGCTGGGACGGGCATAGGGACAAAACTCCCTGGCTAAGGACCCATGGGGCCGCAAGATCACTTCGACCGGGCACGTTAGGGACATTCCCTGTAACGCTGCCGGTAACAGCTGTGCCCGCTAGATACCCGGAAAGGGTGCTACTGGGAGCATGGCGATGTCAGAGGGCACTTCGGCCCAAGGCTCAGCGCCCCCTCCATCGTCACCTAGACGCAGAACGGAGGAAACGGGGGGGGGGGGCAAGAAAAAGGCCAAAACAAAGCATCTGTCTGAGCCATCAAAGGCGGACGAGCGCCAGGCCATAAGGAGGCACCAAGCCTTGGAGAGGGAGTTTGCCAAGGCGCAGAGGCTGAGGGACAGCGGGATGGAAAGTCCGGCCTTGTCCATTAGGGAGACACCAACCCCCTTCGAGTCTACAGAAGCGGTCGAGCAGGAATGGTCTCCCAGGGGGGAGACAGAAAGGGAGATGTCCCCCATCTCGGTGCCATCGTCACCAGAGCATTCCGAGCCCTCAACAAGCCAGGAGGAGGCTGGGCACAGAGGTAGGAAAAGAAAGAGGTCTGGTAAGTGGCCATCACGACTTCATTCCCTCTTAGAGGAAACTCTAGAGCACCTCAGGGCTTCTAGGAGTAATTCCTTGCCCAAGAGGGCTCACACATCACGCACACCAGCTTCCCGTGAAGGAAGGGTAATGTTCCGGGACTCTGATGTGTCTGAGAACTCTTCACAGGTGGCAGACGAGGAGCAGGAGGACTGGGACGATGAGGACGCCCCGCTGTCAGAAAATGAGGATGCAGAGCCACAGACGGCTCCGGTGTCAGGTTTATTCGATCATAACCTGTTTTATTCCCTCATGATTAAGACATGCTCTGTCCTTGATCTGCCAGCCAAGACCAAAGAGGCCAGACCGCCGTCCTCAGAGGAAGAGGACGCAAAGGACCCACTGCTGCACTCACCGGTGTCAGAGGTAATACAGGTACCATGCACTAAGGTGTTCAGGTCAACGGTAAGGTCCCAGTGGTCAAATCTAGGTACCATCCCATCGCCAAATGGCGTGGAAAGGAAAATGTTTAATGTTTGCAACCCGTTAGCAACATTAATAGAGGTGCCACAGGTGGACGCTCCGCTAATTTCTCTCCTTCCTTCCTCAGCCATCCCAGGAGACCTAGCAGAGTCAATGAAGGCGGAGGATAGGAAGGTAGAACTTTCCCTCCGCAGGGTTCACCATTCATCTGCCTGGGCCATCAGAGCCGCATCCACTAACTCAATAGTCGCCAGGGCTGCGATCAGGTGGCTGCGGGAAATTCAGGCAAGTGTCCCACCAGACCAGGTACGTGTGAGACAAACACTGACCAAACTGCGGAGGGCAGCGGAATTCATGGCAGACTCCTCGCTGTTCGCGTCTAGATACTCGGCCAGGTCCATTGCAGGGACAGTGGCAGCCAGGAGGTTGATATGGCTCAAAAACTGGAAGGCGGACCTTAAGTCCAAATGGCGGCTCGCCACAGCTAAGTATGCAGGATCAAAGCTTTTCGGAGCGATCCTGGACCCTTACCTGGTTGAAGATAAAAACAAAAGGAAGGTGCTAGCTCACCCATCTAAAAGAACAGACAGGGTACCCAGGAGTTCCGTAGACAGGCACCCCGTCAGAACGGGGCGGGAGAATGGAGGCAGCCCTTTCAGGGGGGACGATCCTGGGAAGGGCCCAGAACCCCGCGCACCTTCTCATACAGGCAGGAGCGCGGCCAGGACCGTCCAGCCGCAGGTAGGGGCCAATCCTCCAAGCGCCCCTTTAAAGGGGGGGAGGACGACCCTACAGACGTTCCAAGTGACGCCTGGAACAGCCCCATCGGGGGTCGTCTGGCGCTGTTCAGCGAAGCATGGCAGGCGACCACGACGGATGCCTGGGTCAGGGAGACAGTGACCCAAGGCCTAGCATTAGAATTCTACTCTACTCCACCGGATCACTTCATAAGATGCCCGGTATCCCGCAACAAGACCAAGGCGGGTCTCCTAGATCAGGCCATTGGGCACCTGGAGGAAATAAGGGCCATAGAGCCGGTTCCTCCAGGGCAGGAGGGACAGGGGTTCTACTCCATTCTCTTCCTGGTGCCAAAGGCGTCAGGGGATTGGAGAGCAATCCTCGACCTCAAGCGGTTAAATCGCTACGTAGTATACAGAAAGTTCAAGATGCAGTCCCTCAGATCCATACTGGCCAGTATCCGAAAGGGGGATCTGCTATCATCGATAGACCTCACAGAGGCCTATCTTCACATTCCAATAAGACCAGGATACAGAAGGTACCTAAGGTTCTGCCACAAGGGGCGACATTACCAGTACAGGGCACTCCCATTCGGGCTGTCATCAGCGCCCAGAGTGTTCACGAAGGTTCTGGCGGCATTGGGAGCGCACCTGCGCATGAGACCGGTGCGGGTCCAATGCTACCTGGACGACATCTTGATACTCTCAGCGTCACACCAGGCAGCGCTAAGGTACATCCAGATCGCCATAGACACGCTCCAGAGGCACGGATTCTCAGTCAACCACAAGAAAAGCCAACTCACACCCTCAAGAAGGCTCCAGCACCTGGGAGCAATCATAGACTCAGAGCAGGGCATGGTGTATCTCTCCCAGGAGCGTCGGGAGAGCCTACAGAAGCTAACACTTCTGGTAATGCAGAGGAGGGTGGTCACAGTAGTGCAACTTTCCCAGCTCCTGAGGAAGATGATATCATGCCTGGGAATTGTCCCGTGGGCCAGGCTACACTCCAGAGGCCTGCAGTGGCTCCTGCTGCCTTTCCAAAGGCAGGACCAGAGCGCCTCGCTCAGGAGAATCAGGGTGCCCCCTCAGGTCATAGCATCCCTGAAATGGTGGAGGTCGGGGGCCCTGAACAAGGGCACCCCCCCTCAGGGAACCCAACAGGGTCACGGTTACAACCGATGCAAGCCTGTTCGGATGGGGGGCTCACTCCGGGGACCGGATGGCCCAGGGAAGGTGGAGTCCAGGGGACCTAAAACACAGAATCAATTGGCTCGAACTGAGGGCCATTCACCTGGCTCTGCTTCAGTTTGTACCCCTGTTGGCAGGGAAACATGTGCTAGTCCTGACGGACAATGTAACAGCAAAGGCGCACGTAAACAAGCAGGGCGGGACCAGGTCAGTGGCTCTCATGCAGGAGGCCAGGGCACTGGGCCTGTGGGCAGAGCGGCACCTGGCCTCACTAAAAGCAGAGCACATCTCTGGGGAGGCAAACCACCAGGCGGACTCCCTCAGCAGGGTCACGATAGACCACGCGGAGTGGAGACTGGCACCGGAACTGTTCGAGGCAATCTCGGACAGGTTCGGACGCCCTTGCCTGGACCTCTTCGCAACACCAGAAAACACTCAGACTCACCGCTTCTTTTCCAGGTTCCAGACCCGGGGAGCGGAGAGGACGGACGCGCTCAGATGCAAGTGGCCCCAGGGGCTACTGTACGCCTTCCCTCCTCCGCCCCTAATTCAGGCAACAATCCGCAAACTCATCCTGGAGCAGGCGGAGGTGGTACTAGTTGCTCCATACTGGCCGAGGCGTCCGTGGTTTGCGGACCTGGTAGAGCTATCACTTTCGCCAGTATGGAAACTCCCGCCGAGACAGGTATCTCTGAGCCAGGGGAAACTTCTACACCCAGACCCGCAGTGGCTACAACTAGCCGCCTGGCACTTGAGCGGGAGGGTCTGAGTAGGCAGGCTTTCTCACAGCATGTCATCTCGGTCATTCAAGACGCTCGCCGGCCCTCCACCAACAGGATCTACGATGCCACCTGGAGGAATTTTTCTTCCTGGTGCAGCAGGCAGGGGATAAACCCCCTGACCACTAACATCCCTAACATCCTAAAGTATCTATGGGAGGGAATGGACAGGGGACTAGCGATCAACACCATACGCAGGCAAGTAGCGGCATTACAGACGGTCCTAGTCTGCGAGGACCGGGGACCCCTGTCACAACACCCGGCGGTGAGCGCCTTCCTAAAGGGGGCAGCCACAAGGCGGCCCCCTGTAGTTCACCGTTTTCCGTCCTGGGACCTACACAGGGTTCTACAGGCGTTAACTGAGGATCCTTTCGAACCACTGGGGACGTGTCCACTCCCTTTCCTGACGCTGAAGGTGGCCTTTCTAGTGGCCATCACCTCGGCAAGAAGGGTATCGGAGTTGGGGGCCCTCTCGGTCTGACCGGATCTGATCACCTTCGCAGAGGGTAGGGTAACCCTACGCCTGGATCCATCCTTCTTACCGAAGGTCAACACATGGTTTCACAGGTCACAGGACCTAGTATTACCGGATTTCTGTCCAAACTCCACACACCGTCTGGAAAGACGATGGCATACACTGGACGTGCGCAGGGCTCTGCGCCATTATGTCAGCAGGACAGCGACCTTTAGAAGGTCCGAGGCCCTATTTGTTTCATACCACCCTGCATCTAAGGGTCTGAAGGTATCATCCTCGACCATTAGTAGATGGATCAGAACATGCATAGCCAAGGCTTATGAGGCACTGGAACAGCCAGTACCAGATAACATCACGGCCCACTCCACAAGGAGTGCGTCCACATCGGCTGCCTGGCGCACCCAGGCATCACTAGAGGAAATTTGCAGAGCGGCCACATGGGCCTCTCCGTCCTCGTTCATAAGAAATTACAAGATTGATCAATTTGCTGCAGCGGAGGCTTCATTTGGCAGGAGGTCTCTGCAGCAGATAGTACAGGCCTAGTAAGAGATAGCCTAGACTCCCACCCGAGGGGACTTATGAGGGCTTGGGTACGTCCCAGTGGTGGATTCGGAATCCACCCATGCAGGAGAAGAAGCGTTGACTTACCTGAACGCATTTTCTCTGCATGGGGGGATGGAGAATCCACACCCTCCTCTAACCAGTCTAGGCAAGAGCTTCTCTTACAGGAGGCAGAAAAGGAGCTGCACGGTCCGATCTGATGGAGTGCTTCGCCTGGGGAAGGAAGGAAGCCAGAGGCGGAGCTAAATTTCGGACCTAGTCTCTCATTGGGCAGAGGACTGACGTAACCCAGTGGTGGATTCTCCATCCCCCCATGCAGAGAAAATGCGTTCAGGTAAGTCAACGCTTCTTCAGTCTGCTTTGTATAGAAAAAAAAAAGTCCCAGCAGTATTGGTTACTACCTCTTAGCCTAGCTCAGCGGTTTTCAACCTGTGGGTCACGACCCCATTTGGGGTCAAACGACCATTTCACGGGGGTCGCCAAACAACGTAGTCCGGCATTTTTTCCCCTTTTTCTTAGCTGTGCTACTCCCTCTTATTCTATTGGCTTTTGAAAGTCAATAGAATAGACCCTCTTTCAAAAGCCAATAGGAATTGTCCACGATGTCTCTGCCCTGCTGAGCCCGCCAAAAGTCCCAGTCTGCAAACGGTGCTGCAAGTTGTCTGCAGTGAAGGCAAGCTGTCTAGAAGTTTCCACCCCTCCCTGCTGAGCAACTACTAAAAATGTAAGTAAAAGAGGGCCAGGGGTGGGAGGTGGGAGGCCGGCGAGAGCAGGGAAGGTTGCTGGTGCGCGTGGGGCCCGGTGGGTGCCTTACCTCCCTTGGTCTGGGCCAGCTGGTGGCCCAGCCGGTGGTCGCCCTGCACTGTCGCTTCCCCTTGCCAGCTACACTCGGCCGGCACAGGGAGCGGCACCATGCATACGCGGTGCTCCTGGGCAGGGAAAGTCCTCGACTTACGACCGGTTGGGGTCCTTGACTTACGACCGGTTGCGTAGTCCTTGACTTACAACCGGTTGCATAGTCCTCGACTTACGACTGGTTGGAGGTCGCGGCATTAAAAAGGTTGAGAACCACTGGCCTAGCTTATGCTACAGAGATATTGAGACAATAAGATAATAACCTTGACCTATATTAATCCAGAGAGCATTATTCTGCAAATTGCAAAAAAACTTGGTTGTAAGACAAGGGGAGTGACATAAGCATCTGTTTTGCTTCCAAACTGACAGTCGTAGACCACCCATGTTTGATATTAGAGGCAACTAGCGGAGTTCTTGTATAAAATGTTAAAATAAACAATTGTCTCCCTAACAGAAATGTTTCTCTCCCATGAATTTTATAGCAATGTTTAAGAGACACAGGAATGGGGAGAAATAATATAACGAATGAAAAACAATTTACTTTCCTCTCACACCTTATGGCTTTATTACAATACAGTAAAGGACTCAGGATTGGGGCTGTGTTCAGTCCCACTTTGAACTCAGTATTACTACCTTATATGTCAAAAGATGTTTCTGAAGAGTCTGTTTTCATTTCCTGTTTCCTGAAACCCCTTTCCTCTCCAGGTTGAAAGATTCAATACTCTCATTTGGTTTGGTTGCCTTCGATCCTTATCAGGCTAATGGAGCCATTCAACTCATGTTTTCCAAGCTCCAACCTCAGAGCCCACCAGGAAGCCTCCCTCCTAGACCATTTGCCATTTCCTTGGCTTAAAAGGGGTTTTTCTCCCCCTCTTTCTGAGCATTTGGAGGAACTTTTTTTATGGAGAAAATTGATGGCTGTTAGCCATTTTGAATTCTATGTAGGTAGAACATTTAAATAATATGTAGATAAACAAGTTCCTCACAATCTATCATTTTCTGTCCTTGAAGTAAACTGTTTACTATCTAACTTATATGAGTTTATATGATTATATGCCTTGTTTCAATAATTCATGTTATTTTTTGGATCGAGAAAAATACACCAGAGGCATATCTGTTATATTACTTGAGATGGGCAGTCTTATATCTAGGACATGTGGATCCCTTTGTACGCATTTTGCACTGCTGGGGAGCACTTTCAGGTTGTACTATTGAACAAACAAAAAGGTCTGTTTTCAGATATGTAATTTTTCCTAGGCTTCTCCCCTTCCAAAATGGCGTTAAAAGAAATGCCTGTAACTTAAAGGGTAAAGGCTCCCGTGGTGCTGTTAAAATCCCTTTAAAAACTCAGCTCCACCTTTTTTTCCAGCAGTCAGAGCAAGCCCAACCATCTACCTTGTCTTTTTGTTGCCTCCAGTCAGGGGCATGGTCAGTATCATCACTGAAGAGATTAGGGACACTTTTTTTCAGTTTTTAATGTTCGGGGACTGAGAAGGGATTTAAAATAGCCGCATGGAGATCTTGAGGCTTAATGGCTAAAGGCACCACTTATGCTACCTTAAAGCTTCTCAAAAGGCTTCTAAAAATGCTGGTTTTGCTTTTGGATTTCAAAAAGTGAGGGGCAAAATGCCTTTTAAAAGCCCTATGCTGTAATTATACCATTGGCCATGCTCCTGCCACGCCTGGAGGCCATTTTTAAACCTTTAAGTCTTGTTGATGGGGTAGCTCTGCATTGTTTAACCATGATGCAGGATGTAGTCCAGATACAGGAATTATGAATAAAATAACTTTCCCAAGAATTGGAAGCAACATTTAAAAAAATTGTTTTCCCCTCAAATAATAATAAAAGCTTGAAAGTATGAGTTGCTTGTGGCCAGCATCCTTTTCTTTTTGCAACAGTACTGTAAATGATGTTCTGCTTTGAATGGACATGATAGAGATTTGAAGCGTAGGAATAGAGGAATAGAGAATTAAGTCATAAACTGAAAAACTAGCATGTTGTTGCTCTTCATTCTGATGTGGGAAAAGGAAAGCTTTCTTTCTAATGCTTGCTTCTTTATGATGAATTTGCTATGCATTGAGTGATGCCTGGGAGATTTAGTGTTTTATCTACTAGGATTTCCAGGAGCAACTGAGAAAAGTCATTATGCATATTTATCACATGATCCAGTTCATTAGACAAACAGATCAGGGAGAATAAGCTATCCTCCTGGAAGACTCTTCAGAGTTCCTACACAAACTGTTTACTGACGCACAGTCTTCCTTGGTCAGGGAACAATGTATTCTTTGGTAGTGAAATGAATGAGGCAGGAAGTTCATTCTCTCGTTTTCTTATTCAGGATCATTGAGAGGAAACACTCAAAGAAAGATGTCTTACAAGGAAGCTATTGAGAATTGACGTTCTGGTGGTATAAATCAGTAAGCTAGCTAAGAGACAAAGCCTAAACACTTGTCTTCCCCATCTACAGCTCATTTTACTTCATAGCCAGCAAATTTGAAAAAAAACAATTTTAACATTTAAACCAGTGTTTTTCATCCTTGGCAACTTTAAGATATGTAGATTTTCAGCTCCCAGAATTCTCCAGCATCCTGACAGAATTTGCATCGCACTCCTGGGTCAGGCTGGGCTGGACTGGGCTGGGCTGGGCTTTGTCTATGAAAATTTTAAAAAGCCAACAGCAGTTGCAGAGTCATGGCGTGCTAGAAAGCTTCTTTGCAAAAAAAGCTCCTGGGCCGGGCTAGCCTGGCTTCAGCTGTCCAAAAAAAGACAAAAGCAGCTCCAGAGAAGTACCTGAAGTCTAGTGCAAATGCACAATCTTATGTACCTTACTGAGACTCAGAACTAGGAGGGGTTGAGCCTAGAATGCCTTGGATATGAGTAGGTACTCACTCAAAGAGCTGCAGTACTCAGTTAATGATGGCAACCCACCCAGGACTGTGGTCACATGACATCTTGGTTTACGACTGCCTCAGTTAGCAATAGAAATTCTGCTCCCATTGTGGTCAGCACACTGGCTGAGGAATTCTGGGAGTTGAAGTCCACAAGTCATAAAAGGGCCAAGTTTGAAGACCCCCCCCCGGCCTATATGTATGTTGTTGCAGTGGCTTGTAGCTAAGATTTGTACCAGCTCAGTTTGATGCAAAAGCATTTCTTATATAGTACAAATATGAGCTTATTATATTTATATTAGGTACATTTTAAGCGGGAAGTTAAAGAGTAGTCATATGGTTTTGGTAACCAATAGCACTGCAGTTGGAGCTTTTGGGTGGGGTAGGGTGACTTAGTCAGCCCTCCTGGGTAAACATGGTGGGAAACATAACTAGAGGAACTAAATCTATTTTATTGTAAGGCCACATTAACAAAATCTTGCAAGTGTGAAGGTGCAACCTTCCCACTGCCGTTTTTAACTGTCTGATCAGTGAGGATGGGTCCTTCCTAAGTTTCTCTAATTGTTGGATGACTGTGAATTCCTCTCGTCTGATTTTCCATTACTGGCATGCACATATGGGCATAAACGCACATATGTGCACACACAAAAGACACACTGTGTGTGTGTGTATCTCACTGCTTGATTGTTGCTGTTTATAAAAAATAAAAAATAGCATTCCTTAGCAACATTCCCCAAATGAATCTGGTAACACCATGGTATTGAAAACCATAATTATCATAAAAGCCCCTTGTAAGGAAAAAAATGGATAGATTGAAACCATGTGGTAAACATTTATATCCTCCCCATAACAAATTTCTCCAAGCAGCTTATCGTAAATAAGAGCACAATAAAGTAAAACCATATAAAGGAGAATGTCATAAATGCAGTGGTACAACTTGAGATGTGTCATGGAACACTGTTGCAATTTGACCTGGGGATGAACATAGCAGAATTCTAGAGAACATAGTGTGACTTGCATGGAAGATTCTTGGCCATGTTAATTTTTATGAAATGATGTTCTAGTCACAGTTGTGTTGAAGCGTTATTTTTAATGTAAGGATCAAACAGCTGTGATTGTGACACAGTGGAAAACAGTTCAAGCTGAAATGCCAATCATCGTGGTACAATTAGGGCAAAGGGAAAATAGCAACATATGAAACTAGAAAGCTGCTCTTGTTTAAACACAATCCTATATGTATTGTTTACTTGAATTTAAATTTAAATAACTTTAATTAATCTATTTAAATTAGAAACATAACATCTGCGTTTTACTGAGACAAACCATTGATATAATTCCTACTTACTTGATAGCTGTATTGATATAACACCTCTGGTAGACTTAACCATGGGATTTCCAGCGGGGGAAAAAATGGCTGACTGAAAATAGCTCGGCAAAAAGCGGAGTTGACAACCACAGCAGAATTAAGAGTCAGTGAATACACCTACTCTTTGTAATTCCTCTCCAGACAAAGAAAGAACTTTGAGATCACCCTCAAAGTGCTCCAGACAGGGTGATTAAAACTTTGATTTTACAAATAGACTAAGGGTTCAAATAGATTTGAAGTAAAATTTTAGAATTAATTATAAAGAATCCTATCTATAAGAAAATGCTTTTGCTTTGAATTTTTTTTTTTAAAAGCGTGGTGAGACAAGATTTAAAAAATTGGGGATTAGAGGGAATGTGAGTAAATTAAAAATTTATAATTAAAGGAGAAGGACATTAAAACTTACAGTTACAGAATGAAGCAAAACATTTTAACATTGGACATATTGAAGAATATTTTTGAACTTTGAATCCAGAAGTTAATTTTAATAGTGTTTGCTTGTATAGATAGACGTGGGTTTAAAAGATGTTATGGAAGATGAACAAGTTCTCCCTGATAAGTTAGAGACTGATTTAAAAGTGGGTACAAGAATGATATGGAAAAGGTGTTATACTGAACAAAGAAATCAGCTGATATAATAATTAAAAGGTATATACAAATAGCAACCCAAGAAAATGACTTGGATAATATTGGATTTACAAAGACTCTTGTTAAAGTTTTTGAAGAATTTTGTGAGATGGCGCAAAGAATAAGTAATAAGTTCCATAATATTAAGATCAAGATTGTTAGAAGTAAAAGGAAGTAATATAAAGTCGATGGTTTTGATCAAGGTTAAAGTAAATGTTATCTCTAATAACTCTTAATGGACTTTTGCTGAAATCAGGAGTAAATCAGAAATTCTATGGAATTGTTTATAGATATGATAAGAAATGGGATATGGAAAGAAGAGATCTATTTGTTATAGTTTAATAAAAGGTAATAAGTTACTGAAATTGTTTATACTTGTGATGGAGAAGTAACGTCTTTATAGATTTCTTTTTCTTCACTGTATTCATATTTTTTCTTTTCTATTACCTATTCTCTTTCTTTTCTGCATCTTTTCCTTTTTCCTTTTTAGTTTGTTAGTTTTTATTGTTGTAATTGTAATCTTTAATAAAATTACTATCAGAAATAAATTTTAAAAGATAAACTTAATCACAGTATACTCAATTAGCCCAATTTTCTGTGTTTACATAGCTTATTGAACTATAAACAAATAGCATGGACTGAGTTCATAGACTAAAATGTGGCTGATTAATTTGTGGCTCAATGTATCTGAACTATGATTTATTAACTATTAGTTTGCCAATCTGATAATATACTGAATGATAAACTACACTGGCTGAGGTTACAGTATTGGATCCAAACTAGCAATAATGTTTTAACTGGTTATATAAACCCAGCTTCTCTGTTCCAAGCATGTGCTTTATTACTGAGCGTTAAGATCCACAATTTTCATATAGCCTTGGAAACAACAAAAGGCACTGAATTATTAGTTTTAATATATTGTGAAGTGTTTTTGAATAAATGCCAGTTGAATGCTTTGTGCAGTTTTTAGATCTACAAGGTCTGGTCTACAGGAATCCAAGCATCACTAGAATAGTAGCCAATAAGACATTTATATTAATATAGGTCAGAACTGTTAGTGCAAGGAGTATCTGTGGAGATTTTCTTAATCATCCAGTTCATGGTTGTCCCAAAGGTGCTTATCAAAGGCAATTGGACTTTCTTGGTTTTTTTCCTTGAAAAGTTTCATTTCTTATCCAAGAAGCTTCTTCAGTTGTAGCTGAATTGTGAGGAATGGAAGGATTTATATTCCTTCTAAGGATGCTAAGGATGACTGCTAAGGAATGTAAATCCTTCCATTCCCCACCATTCAGCCAGAACTGAAGCAGCTTCTTGGGTGAGAAGTGAAATGTTTTCAAGGAAAAAAAAACAAGAAAATCCAGTTGCCTTTAATAAGCACCTTTGCGTTACTGCAAGGAGTTTTAATAATGGCCACAAAGCACTTTGGAATCAGAAAAAAGATCTGTTAAACACAGGCACACTATGGGAACACTTGCTTGTCCTCCTTTTGATTGTCCTTTTCAGGTAAAGTGAACCTTGAAAAACATATATACTATCATTACAGTATCTGTATATCAGGCCTTAAATACTGTGGAATTACTCCTCTCACTTCCTTAGAAATCATACATTTAACTCTAAGAACTCAAGATATTCTGTTGCAATTTGGACCTTGTGATAACATCAGAACAATTGGATGAAAAGCACTAGCCTTTGTCATGCTTTCAAGAACAATCATTCAACATAATGACCAGAATCTATACAGCTTCTTTTGCAAATCTGTCCACTGCATTTATTTCAGTCTGCAAAAGGTTACACTTATATCTGAAAGTAAACAAAATTGGTTTTTTTTTTTGTGATAAGGGGACTTATAAGTGGTTATTTTCTGCTTGTTGCTATACAGCTTTGCTTCTTTTAAAACCCAGGTATTCAGCTAAGCTTCATTAATGTGGACATGTGATAAATTATAGTAATTATCTTTCTCCTTCAACAATCTGCCTCTTTTCTGTTGCACAGCTACGAATTATTTCTCCCTTTGAACTTTGCTGTAGTTAGAATTAGCAGTCATTCTGATTTCTGCTCTGCTAACACAAGATAAGAGACACTGGGTTTTTAACAAGAGCCCCTTTAAATTAAGTAGCTTTTTGGACTAAGCACCTTTGTTTATCTCTTTTCACATGTAGTAATAGGTCTTGGCTTTCTCATTTAAATTGTGTTAAGCAAAACCTAAAAATGGAATAACCAGTTTATTTTTCTTTTTTAACTAGTACATGCTTTTCCCCTGGGCTTACTGTTATTCTAGGAATACAGTTTTTTGCAGAACCACAAAGGAAGGAGATTGCCTACATTAACCCTTTTTCCCACCACCACCATCTCCCCTGCCATGTGCTATGATCTCAACCCTGCTACTGACTCCATTGTTAAGAGTGAAAAATATCTATTTTGAGCCTACACTATGAGAAATGAGCAATTATTGGTACAGTATCTCAGCAGTTCTGAGATGAATACTGTAAAGTACGGTATCTTTCCAAAAGTTTATCATCCTCTTCATCTTAAGGTGAACTGTAAAGATTCAGAGATGTGAATGTTGTGAGGGCCCTTCCTTGATGTACAATTATGGGCATTTCTGCAGTGTAGCATTTGCACCAGTTTTTCTACTTTCCAGTTCCTAAAGAACACTGCAGGGCTTACTTAACAATAATTGTCAAAATAATGAAAACAGTGGTAAATGAGAGAAAAGACCTGGGTGTGGTGAATGTTCCCAACACTGAGGGAATAGACCTCCCAGAAGCTCATTAGAAATGCCTACACTTCAAGAAGAGAAATGTAGCTGGCTGGGATTTCATATACAATGCAGTAAGGTGATCAATAAATCAGATTTTGGACTTAATATTTGCAAGAACAGATCTAGAGCTAATTCAGTCTGCTGCAAAGATACAGGTATGTATGTAAAAGGTATGTGGTAGTACCTTTTATACAGGCATGGCCAAAGTTAACTTTAAATGTAAGGAAACATCAGGCAGAAAGATGTTGGATCGCCTCATCTTAACTGGTGTATAACCTTTCTGAAAGCAGCAAGACACCCATTCTCCAGCATGGTGGATGTATAATCCACTGGATAGGTTATTTCTGCCCTCCTGCTCAGAGAGACTAGGAAAAAAGCTTTAGCCACGCCTTCCCCTGGGTGTGTCTCCCAGTTTTTTCCTAGTCTCGGCTCAGAGCAGACACCTTTTTAGTAGGCTCCGTAGTTTGTTTGACTCAATCTCAAATTTATCACCAAACTCCAAGATTTTTCTTCAATTTAGGCTATTTTTTACCTTCAATCCATTTATTAGAGCAATCCGGTCCTGGTTTTTGAGTTTGCCTCAGCACGGGCCGATCTCTCACAGCAGGCCGGCGGGGAAGCCAGCCGATGCCTCCGCTCCCCCCAGGGGCTTACAACCGCCGAACAGCAGCTGCCTCCGCTCCCCCCACGGGCTCAGAAACGCCGGGCTCAATAAAATCAGCCGGGAAGGAGGAACGGGGACAAGAGAGATATAAATATCCCCAGCTGCTGAAGCCGGCACGCAAGCCAGCAGTTGCATCCCGCTCCTCCGTGGTAGCTTAAACCTTCGGATTTGCTGCTCAAACGGCAAGGAGGCGCAGCAAACGGCGGCGAATACTCGATCCGGACACGGGGCTCCGTTGTCACGGATCGCAACAGGTCTCCACACGCAAGTAGACTGGTGGGGGGAGCAGAGCAGGGAGAGCGTGAATTGCTTGTACCACTCCTTCCACAGGGCCGTGAATTTTCGGGGGTTAGAGAATCACCTCAGAAGCGTGCAGACGCCATTTTAAGTCGCAGTTTTCCCGCCACTCCAGGCTCCCGGGTGACGACGGCCATTTTGATTTAGGCCTACAGGGCCCAGGCCGCAGAGCTCCTCGTCTTGGCCTAGCTTATTAGGCCCGTCCAGGGAGAGCCTCTGACGCACACCTTAGCGTCCAGGCCATTGTGGGGCGCCCTCCGTAACCGCAGGAACGCCCGGCTTTTCATACATCTCTTCATCAGGATACAGCAGGGAGCATAAGAAATCAATTCCAGGGCTGCTGGAGGAGGCAGTACCCCGTGGGCCCTGGCTTCCTAGGTCCCGGCAGGAGTGAAGGATTTCACAGGCCGCCTGTTTTCCCATAGCCGTGGCCTTTAGCCACACAGCCTACAGGACAGGCCTATTACCTGTCCGGCTGATCTGCCACATCTTATCTGGTCCCAGCGTAAGAGGCGGTTGCGCCTCTTCCCTGGACATTGCTCTGCGGCCATACTTTCCAATTCCCTTACACTAGTCACCCTTATACAGGCTTGACTAGTGGCAATGGCAGACAGTTCCTCGCCCCTGGCTATACCGGTCTCAGGTGCCCCCTCCGCGCAACCAAAGCGCAGGGCAACCGAATTAAATACAGGAGGTAAGAAGAAGGCCAAGACCAGGCATCTTTCCTCCAAGGAGACCTCTAAGTCGGCGGAGCGAGTGGCCTCGAGGAGGCACCAAGCACTGGAGAGAGAATTCTCCAAGGCACAGAGGCTCCTATCCAGTGGGGCCGATCCGGTTCCCCCTGCCCCACTGGATACCAATACTAGGGAGCCTTCCCAACCAAATGCCACCTGGACTGCTACTCCTCTGGGGGATACCGAACAGGCAGGCCCCTCTCACTCCTCCCCTCCTCCTCAGCAGGGCCCCCAAGTGGCTACTGCCCCAGCGTTGGTAGGGGCAACCCTTGGGGCCCAGGGACCGGCATGGTCACAGGCCCAATTCCAGGCCTTCATGCAGCACGTCTTCACGCAGTTCATGTCTACATCTGGGACCCAACAGGTTCCCCCTCAGGTCCCCTCTCCTCCCAATGATCCTCCCCCTCAGCAGAGCTACTCCCCAGATCCGGAATCTACTGATTCGGAAGCTTCATCCCAGATGGGGGAGGGGGAGTCCGATGAATTAGACGTAGCGAACACCCCCATGTCAGACGAGGAGGAAGCAGAACCCGATCAGGCCTCTGCCTCCTGTCTCTTCGATCACTCCATCTTTACTGCTTTACTGTCAAAGGCATGCTCCACTGCCTCTTTAACCTCTGTGCAGGAGGAGAAACCTTCCACCTCAGCGGACAAGGAGTCAAATCCGCTATTCAAGGTGAAGGTAGTGGAACACAAACAGATCCCCTGTCCCTTTGTCTTCCGGGACGCGGTGGAGGCCCAGTGGGCCTCTCTGTCCACCATTCCCAGGGAAAGCACGGTGGAAAAGAAGCTCTATAATGTTGCCCCGTCTTTCGCTTCCCTACTTGAGGTACCGTCAGTGGATTCCTCACTAACTTCCTTGTTCTCAAATTCTGCAGCCTCAGGGGACATGACAGAGTTCCTCTCTGCGGACGAAAAGAAGTTCGAGGCCAACTACAGAAGGGCACACCTGACCTCCGGTCAGGCCATTAAGGCTGCTACAGGTACCTCCTTCTTCGCCAGGACCTCCATCATGTGGCTCCGTGAACTTCAGGCCACAATCCCGCCTGACCAGGTCAGAGTTCACCAGACACTCGTGAAACTGATAGGGGCCTCACAGTATATGGCCGACGCCTCTCTCCACTCGGCCAAGTGTTCAGCCCGCTCAATAGGGGCCACAGTGGCCTCCCGCAGGCTCCTGTGGCTGAAACACTGGAGGGCGGACTTACGGGCAAAGTGCCGCCTCTCCTCGGCCAAGTACACAGGCAAGGACCTGTTTGGCTCCATCCTTGACCCACATGTGGTCGAGGGTAAAGACAAACGTAAAGTCATTGCCCACCCTTCCAAGAAGGCCAATAGACGGCAGCAGCCGGACTCCCGCAGACAGACGGCACGCCCCTCGGGCACCTGGGAGTGGCGGCAGCCCTTTCGGACAGGGCAGTCCTGGGATGGGCCCAGAGGTTCACGTTCCTTCCCTCAGAGGCAGGACCGTCAACAGGACCGCCAAAATTCAGGACCCAGGGCCCAATTTCAAACTAAGCGTCCCTTCAGGGGGTCGGGGAACCGCCCTTTCCGGCGGACCAAGTGACTACCTCTGGGACATCCCAATAGGGGGGCGACTAGAGCGTTTTTATCAGGTCTGGGAACAGACCACCTCCGATTCCTGGGTCAGGGACACAATCAGACGAGGCCTAGCACTCGAATTCAAGGCGATCCCACACGATCGCTTCACCCAGTGCCCGGTATCGCGAAATCCCTCCAAGGAAAGGCTGGTATCCTCCGCCATCAAACACCTCCTGGACATCAGGGCCATAGAACCCGTGCCGGAGGACCAAACTGGGACAGGCTTCTACTCCATCCTGTTCGTGGTCCCCAAGGCATCAGGAGGGTGGAGGGCGATCCTGGACCTAAAGGGCCTAAACCGGTTCCTAGTGTACCGGCGTTTCAAAATGCAGACCCTAAGGTCCATACTAGCCAGCATCAGAAAAGGGGATCTCCTCTCATCCATAGACCTCACAGAGGCCTATCTCCACATCCCAATCGCCCAGTTCCACCGCAGGTTCCTGCGCTTTTGCTACGCGCACCGACATTATCAATACCGAGCTCTCCCGTTCGGCCTCTCCTCGGCACCAAGGGTCTTCACGAAGGTACTAGCAGTCTTGGCCGCTCATCTCCGGATGATGCCGGTGCGCGTGCAGTGCTACCTGGACGACATCCTCGTCCAGTCCAGATCCATTCGGTCGGCACAAGCAGACCTGAGAACCACCATCCAGGTACTTCAGTCCCACGGGTTCTCAGTGAACTTCGGGAAGAGCCACACTTCCCCCTCGAAGAGACTCCTTCACCTGGGGGCACTGATAGACTCGGAACGGTGCAGGGTCTACCTGTCCCAGGAACGGCAGCTGAGCATCCGGAAATTGATATCCCAGATCCGGGGCACGAAAAGGGTTCCCCTGGTGCAGCTGTCCCAACTTCTGGGAAAGATGGTATCCTGCATAGGGATAGTGCCATGGGCAAGGCTCCACTCGAGGACCCTCCAATGGTTCCTCCTCCCCTTCCAGAAACAGAACCTCAGCGCCTCTCCCCACAAGGTCCAGGTGCCGCACCACGTCCTTGCGTCTCTCCAGTGGTGGGTTTCTCCAGCCATGTACAGGGGGACTGTATTCAAGGAAACCTCCAGGGTAGTCTTGACGACAGATGCCAGTCTGTTTGGCTGGGGTGCTCACCTCCAAACGCAGCTGGCACAGGGACGTTGGTCCAGGGCGGATCTGACGCAGAACATAAATTGGCTAGAGCTAAGGGCCATCCACCTGGCCCTCCTCCATTTCTCTCCCCTAGTATCGGGCAAGCATGTCCTAGTCCTGACAGACAACGTAGCGGCCAAGGCCCATGTCAACAAGCAGGGGGGCACGCACTCCTGGGCCCTTCTCCAGGAGGCCAAGGAACTGGGGCTGTGGGCAGAGACCCATCTGAAATCGATAAGGGCGGAACACATCTCGGGGGAGGCAAACCGTCAGGCGGACTCGCTGAGCAGGGTAACCGTGGACCATGCAGAATGGCGACTGAACACCAAAATATTCGACATGATAGGGTCCAGGTTCGGCGAGCCATGCCTGGATCTCTTTGCCTCCCCGAACAACGCCCAACTCCCCAGGTTCTTCACCAGGTTCCCGACCAAAGGGGCCGAGGGAACAGACGCCCTACGGTGCAGGTGGCCCGAGGGGCTGTTGTACGCCTTTCCTCCCCTCCCCCTGATCCAAGCCACCATCCGCAAGCTGTTACTGGAGCAGGCGGAAGTAATATTGGTTGCACCATATTGGCCTCGGCGTCCGTGGTTTGCAGATCTAGTGGATCTGTCCCTGTCCCCTCCGTGGAAATTCCCACCGGACAAAGTGGCCCTATCTCAGGGGGAGCTCCTTCACCCAGATCCGCAGTGGCTACAATTGGCCGCTTGGCACTTGAGCGGGAGTGCCTAACTAGGCAGGGCTACTCCCCAAAGGGAATCGATATGATTCAGGCTTCTAGACGCCCCTCAACAAACAGAATTTACGACGCAACCTGGCGCAATTTTTGTCAGTGGTGCTCCTCTCGGGGCTTGGATCCCCTCTCAGTAGTCGTCCCAAACATCGTAGACTACCTATTAGACGGCATGTCCAAGGGGCTGTCCATCAACACCATCCGCAGACAGGTGGCGGCATTAGCCACGATCCTCACCTGTGACAATTGGGGCCCTCTCTCTCACCATCCAGCGATCTCGGCATTCCTCAAGGGGGCGACAAACTCTAGTCCACCCCCGGTGCATAGATACCCTTCCTGGGACCTACCCACAGTGTTACGGGCCCTAACGGAGGCTCCATTTGAGCCCCTGCGATCATGTTCACTACATTTTCTATCCTTGAAGGTGGCCTTCCTAATTGCCATTACTTCCGCTAGAAGGATTTCGGAGCTGGGAGCTCTTTCAGTTCGGGAGGACCTGTGTATCTTCCACCAAGACAGAGTGGTCCTCAGACTAGATCCCTCGTTCATACCAAAGGTTAACACCAGCTTTCACAGGACGCTGGACCTCGTACTACCAAACTTTTGTCCTAATCCGACCCATAGATTAGAACGCCAATGGCATAAACTGGACGTGCACAGGGCTCTGCGCATCTACGTAAAGCGCACAGGTCCCTTCCGTAGGTCCGAGTCTTTGTTTGTCTCTTTCCAACCATCAACCATGGGCAGCAAGGTATCTTCCTCTACCATTGGCAGATGGATCAGGGCCTGCATAGCTAAGGCGTACGTCGCGCACTCACTGACCGTTCCATCACGAATCACGGCCCATTCTACACGTAGTGCAGCAACTTCCGCGGCCTGGGCCACCCAGGCTTCCATAGAGGAAGTTTGCAGGGCGGCGTCCTGGTCGTCTCCGTCCTCATTCATTACCCATTACAAGATTGACAGGTTTGCCGCGGCGGACGCCGCGTTCGGCAGACGGGTCTTTCAACAGGTGGCTGCCCTCAGGGAGACGCCAACCTAGTCTTCCCACCCCGGGGGACATGGGGAAGCTTTGGTATGTCCCTATCCAGTGGATTATACATCCACCATGCTGGAGAAGGGGCGTTGTCTTACCTGAACGCCTTTTCTCAGCATGGTGGTGTATAATCCACTCCCCCCCTTAAACAACGGGCTAGGCTTGCGTGGAGGGCATCCCCCTTTTTCTTTCTATTACTCTGTTAATTTTTTTATGGAGCCACGGTGTCAGAGCTTAGCTACCTCGCCTTTGTCAAAAACTGGGAGACACACCCAGGGGAAGGCGTGGCTAAAGCTTTTTTCCTAGTCTCTCTGAGCAGGAGGGCAGAAATAACCTATCCAGTGGATTATACACCACCATGCTGAGAAAAGGCGTTCAGGTAAGACAACGCCCCTTTCATTTTATTTTTAACGGAATTGGCTTTGCAGAATTCCTGATAGCCTTTCTTATGTCGCTGGTAATTTATGTCTAACTGACAAATTATTGGCTTGTCCTCATACCAAACACAGTGCTGCTCCCACTCTGTATGCAGTAGCTTTATTATTATTTTAAAAAAAGAAACACTCTCGTTGTTATATTCTACTTATAGTTATGATATCTACATTCAGTATTTCTATAGATATGTATAATCCTATGACCTGATGTTCTTATATTCTGAGTAGTCCTCAGATTGGTGCCTTCTACTTGATAGAAGCTATAGTCTAACGTATCAGGAGGATACCGGGTTAGGGAAAAGTAAAACAAATCTCAAGCAATTAGAGAGGCTTAGTCCAAGATAATGGTACTTTTGAGTGAGGAGATAGAAATAACAGAGTGTTCTGATTAAGTGACAAGAGGACAGTAGGCACCATTAGATCTGTGGGACGATCTCCTGTTGCTGAATGACTAGGAGATCCTAGCAGATAGCGATAATACACTACTCTATTGGCCATATTAGTGCTGATGGCTACCATAATTCTTCCAAAAGGCTACTGAGGTTTCTTGCTGCCTACCTCTTCCTCTGAACAACAGCTTGAATCAAGCCTCTTGCTCTTCTCCATGTCACCTTAGCAGATATTCCCTAGCATATTCATAGTTTGCTATTATTGATAAAGAGATGTTAAACCATTATTGTAAGCAATAGTATCTGTTATTAGAGAGACCCTATGATAGGTATTCCTTTTGAGAACAGCCATATGGGAAATGTAATACATGGCTTTGCTCTAGAAGACAGAGCAAGAGAAAGAATATTCTTAATTATGTTGTGGTTCATCTGCCAACTATGTTTAAAAAGATAAATCAAGTGCCTAACTAAATTAGCATCCTTGAAGATCATGATTATGCTTACCAACAATAAAAACCTTAAACTCTCATGTTTTTCTTACCATGAAAATGGCAGTCCATGTGAAAAGTAACTCCTTTATCGTGTACATGAAACAGCTCTGCAATATTGTTTTACAATACATGTTCATCTGTCTGACAACAAAAGGTGTGAGCCAACAGGAGTATCTTTTTTTTTTTTTGCATCGTCAGCCTCATTCTAGTGTTTGTTTGCTTTGCCGCAGACTTGGAATGTTGCTCAAGACAGAAGAAAAGCCACCATCATGAAATACATTTTTCCATTTGCAGTTTGTTAAAATGTAGCAATGTGCCTGATCAGCATCAGAAAGAAACATTCAGAAGGGAAGAAAACACATTGGCTTGCTGCACCCCAAGACAATTCTATTTGTGGTGGGAAGGGGAGAGTCCGTTCATCATGCTGTTCATCACCCAGAAGAGTAGCCAGGAAAATCCTGGCCATCAGCCAAGAGAATCATACAACATTTAGTCCATGTGTGCTTCAGATGTGTGCTCCTAAGGGAACAACCTGGAGCGTGGGCAGAGGTCCTATTGGAGGCGCGATATACTCTTCTTCTCTCAGCAACCGCAACAGAATGTTCTTTTTATTCCGAGGCCAATGGTAGATGTGAGTATTCTGAAGCCAGATAGGTACATGTTCCTGTGGAGAAAGAAAGGTCAAAAAGAGAGGGAAGAGTATGGGTAGGAAAGAAGCAATATATAATCCCACCTGATTCTTTATAGCAGCCTTTGAGACATACCATTAGAGCAGCAGTTCTCAACCCCTTTAGGGGTCGAACAACCCTTTCACAGGGGTCGCCTAAGACCATCGGAAAACACATATTTCCAATGGTCTTAGGAACCGAGACACACTGGGCTCTAGCTCCATTCCCCTTTCCTAAATAAAGACGTCTTTCCCCTCCTTGGATTGGCTCGCAGGCCCCTACTTCAGCTTCTTCGAGGCTAAAAGAGAGGGAGGGAGAGAGAGAGAGAGCCTTTTGCCTGGTGCTGGCGACAGAGTCTCGCCTTCTACACATGTGCACCTTTTTCCTCCCTTCCCTGAAAAAGCTGTTTTGTGCCTGTGTGCTCAGGAGAACCTCTGGCCTAGAGACCGTGTGAGTGATGGGGGTTGGGAGAGAAGGGGGAGCTCGTTTCGGGGTCGGAGCGGCTCCCTGTTTTCCTTGCGCCTTCGAGCTGGAGGACCGGAATAACTAAGATTAGGATGGGGCTTCATGCTACTGATGGGAAAGAAGTTAGGCCATGCGGGGCGGTCGTATATACAGATTTTTTTGTGGGCAAGCCCACGAGTTTGTGCAAGGCTCACTTCTAAGCCCCAGCAAATGATTTTAGCACTGCAGCCTTAATCTCGAGAAGGCCTCCTTTGCACCGCAACCTCGGCCGTGGAAAATCAGGATGATCAGCTTGAGTAGAATTGCAGCCTTTTGATGAGATTTTAAGTAACTTTACTTACAAATATGGCTGTTGGATTTTATAGGACATCACTCGTGTGGAAGTATCTTTACGATTTCAAATATAAACCTTTCAAAAATCAGAAGACTAGGATCTTATCTTTGTTTGCTGAGCAATAAGTCCCGGGATCAGCAGAATTTCGAAATAAGATTACATACGTAGATGGCATTAAGCCCGTTAAATTCAGGAGTATTAAACCAGCTCAGGCTTGAAGGGTCAGTGTTCGGAATTACAGCAATTTCTATCCTTTACTGAAAACAAAGTCCTCCGGGTTTCATGGAGGTTTCTCCCAAATAAATGTGTAGAGGAAATTTGCAGATAGGGCAAAAAGTAATAATGCTTTATTTTAAAATTCGGAATTTGGAGAAGTGGAGAGCATAGGCAACTCTCTCTTTATCCTGATACACTTTCTGCCTTGGCTGGAGGGTGTCTGTTTTTTCTTTGAAGATCTTAATGTAGTTCCAGTTCCCAGGCTTGAAGTTGTTGCAACTTCAAGTTGTTGCAAACCTAATCTGGATCCTGTAGCAAGCAAATTTAGTGCCTGCTTTGGCTCTGGGATGACCTATTCCCATTTTGAAAAGAAGATTCACAAAAGAAGATGAATAAGAAACTTTCTCTCCTTCCTGGTAGTAGTTTAGGCACCCATGGCCAATGATTTTATCAGAAAGAGCAACAAAGAGAATAGGGCAGCAAGTGACAATTATATTTGGGTTGCCAAGAGTAGCTGGTCAAACATGAAGGACAAAGAACCTGAATCTGCTTTTTTTCCTTAAAGCTACAGTAATATAAAAATAGCAAAATTAACAAACAAGAATATCAAATTTTGATAACAAGAATATTCTTGTGGATATGTTAAGCATGATCATCTAAAGCAGATGTATCCAGTATGAGGTGTAATGATAATATGAATGACTCTTGCTAAGATTTCATCTGCATGCTTCAGTTTTAAAATTCTAACAGATACTGCATGAGATTTGCCCATGTTTTCTTTCCTAATTTTACAACCAATCTTTGTTTTATTGACCTTTGCAGGTTTGTAAAGCAAAGGAAAGCTGAAATAAGATAAGAACAGTTGTGGTTTCACCAAGCAACCACTTTGTTTAATGAACAAATTGCTTGTCCTAATTGTGGTTGCTAAATGAGGACTAATCTATACCATTGTAGAAAACAATTTTAGAATCTTAGTGATGTCCACAGATTCAAAGAGTCATGGCTCAGTGCTTAGATTTACTTTGTGGATATCTCACTTTCTCTCTCAAGGCAACAGAGTTAGGGTGGGGTCTCCCCTAATTTTATTCCCACATTAACAGCCCTGTGAGAGAAATAAAACCCAGAGGAGGGAGGCAAATCCTGTCATGATTTGTGTCTGGGAGTGAGGTAACTGAAATGGTTTTTGAGTAATTACTCACATGCAGGGGATAGCAATAATTGAATCGGACAAACATGGAATGGATGAATAAGCAATGGCAGTGAGTTCATTATCCAACTGCAGTGAAGGGGCTTTCACATATAAAGTAGAAATAGATTTCCAAATATTGTTAAGGTGGCCTAGCACAAACCTACCCCCCTTTTTCCCCAAATAAAAGTTTGGAGAGAAGTTGAAATGGGAGGCAGGTAACAAAAGAGTCTAGGACAGACATGTCAAACACAAGGCCCGGGGGCCGGATGCGGCCTGCAAAGTGGTTTCATGTGGCCTGCAAAGCCATCCTGGAAACAGTGAGGGAATGGCCCCCTCTGCCTTGGCCCTGGCCCAGGCCAGCCGGGAGCCAATGTACAATTTTGTGGTGGCCATCTATGCTGAAACACATTCAGTCTTAGCTCCATAAGCCCCCTCCCCACATGGCCTGAGATTTACAGTGAGGCTCCTCCAGTGGACCATGCATTGTTGGGGTCACCACAATATGAGAAACTGTATTAAAGGGTCGTGGCATTAGGAAGGTTGAGAACCACTGCATTAGAGTTACAGACTCCACATTTAAAATGAATTCCCCAGCCTTCCTCATATGTCTTTGCCAACAAACTAAGCAATTAGTTAAGCTTTGGATTTCTTTCCTGAACAATTTCAGTAATTCCTTGTGAAATCACCTGTATGAAGCATTTTTCCAGCATGTTTATTGCTTTTTACATCATTCAGCTGTAATGTCCTATAAATACATCTGCATTCCATAGTTATAATGTTGAGGTACAATGGAGTTATGTAGCATCCTTATAGCTCTGATAGCAAAGCTTCAGGAGGATCTTGATTAACTTATTTTAGATTATGGTAGGAAGTTTTCCCATGCTGATTAAGGAAAATTTAGAGATAGTGGTTCCTACATTTCCTTGTATATGATATTACAAGGGGAGCAGGAGGGCTTATTTTGTCATTTTTCTAATGTTGATCTAATGTTTGTACAGTTTCATACATACAGTAGCCTGTTTGAATATGATTATGAGTAGGATCACACTTCGTGCTAAGTTATAACCAAATGAGGATTCATGTTGTAAAAAAGGAGAAGTCACAAAGGAAGAATACAGCATCTGGAATTGTAGAGATGTCAGGAAAATTAATATTTGGAATGAACTGAAGTTGGCAAAGAATCGTAAGACCCCCCCCCCCCAAAGCTTCTAAAAATGTTCAAAATAAAAGAGAAAATAATATATCAGCTTCTCAGGAAGGTAACAAAATGCTAGCAGGTAACAAAGAAAAGGCAAAACTAGTCAACTCCCATTTTGGCCATTTTATTTAACCAGTATGTAGGTATGTGTTTCACTAAGCAGTTGTGAAGAGCAGGATCAAGGAGCAGGATTGAAGTGTTTGACCAATAAAATACAACTTTTCTATATTTTGAATCAATTCAAATTTCCAGGGTCAGATGAATGTCAACGTAGGGCACTGAAAGATGCTCTAGGCCCTTTATGAAATCTTGAGAAATTTGAGATAATAAATCAAGTGTCAAATGAAATGAGAATGAAAAATGTTTGAAAATAGTGCTGAAATTAAAGAAGTCAACATGGATTTGTCAACTAAGATACATCACTAGAAGTATAGCTTCCAAATCACTGGAACTGTTTACTTCATTAAGCATTGGTCAGACCCACCAGTTATGGGCATCATACTTTGAGAAGAATCCAGATTAACTAGAAGGGATTCAGAAAAGACCAATGAGGTAATCCAGGAAACTACAAATGCAATTTGAACAAGACATTAACAGTCTTCAAGAAGATTAAAGTGGTGGGAGGATAAGATAGAACTTTTTTTTTTGTAAAAAATTCTTTTATTGAAACAATCAACATCAAACATAAGATCATATTAGAAAGCAATCATCATATAACCTGCAATACAACACTAAGGATTAGTCTTTGTAAACGTCTGGTTTAGTAAACATTCCTCTTATATATGTTCTAACTACTGTTTCTAGTCTATCACATATTGTTCATTCGAGCTTCAGAAGTAAATTCGTCTCAGTAGTAGTGCAATCTTTTATGATCCCTAGCAAAAGATCCTGAGGTAGAAATTCAATAACCTGAGGTAGAAATTCAGTACGCTTTTCCAATATTAAAGCAATCAACATTAAACATAGGATCATATTAAGAAGCTGTCCACATAAAACCTGAAAATACAGCATGAGGTATTAGTCTTTGTAAACGTCTGGTTTGGTAAACATTCTTCGCTCCTCACGTCAAACCTCGACTATACACCTGATACATTTTATTTGATTGGTGTTTCTCTTATATATGGTCTATCTACTGTATCTAGTCTATCACATATTGTTCATTCGCGCTTCAGAATTAACTTCGTCTCAGTAATAGTGCAATCTTTTATAATCCCTAACAAAAGATCCTGAGGTAGAAATTCAATAACCTGAGGTAGAAATTCAATCCGCTTTTTCAATATTAAAGCAAACAACATTAAGCATAAGATCATATTAAGAAGCATTCATCATAGAACATAAAATACAACATTAGGTATTAGTCTTTGTAAACGTTTGATTTGGTAAACATTCTTCACTCCTCACGTCGAGCCTCAACTAAACGCCAGATACATTTTATTTGATTGGTGTTTCTCTTGTATATAGTCTATCCACTGTTTCCAGTCTGTCAAATATTGTTCATTTGAGCGATCTTTCAAGTATGCCGATATTTTTGCCATTTTCGCCAAATTTATTACTTTCGAAGTCCATTCTTCCATAGGTGGTATTTCAGGGTTCTTCCAGTATTGTCCCACCAACAATCTGGCTGCTGTGATCAAGTTCAGAAATAAGTTCGTCTCTGAGGTAGTGCAATCTTTTATGATCCCTAACAAAAAAACCTGAGGTAGAAATTCAATACGCTTTTTGAAAACAGTTTGGAGTGTCCACCATATCTTCCTCCAGAAGGCTTTGATTTTTCTGCATGTCCACCATACATGAAAGTATGTAGCCTCCCCATCGCCACACCTCCAGCACCTGGGCTGGATGTCTGGATAGATGTATGATAGTTTTTTCGGGTCTAGATGCCACCTATAGAACATCTTGTAGAAGTTTTCCCTTAGCTGTTGCGCTTTCGTAAATACTACATTTCTCACCCAGATTTCCTCCCACGTTTCCATCGTGATCGGATGTCCAAAGTCTTGTTCCCACTTTACCATACAGCTCTTGACTAGCACCATTTCAGAGTCAATTTCTATTAGTACACTGTACACTCGTTTGATATGCATGATCCCCTGCTCTCTAATCTGTTCAATTAAAGTCTCATCAGTCCGGGATAAGCCCTTCTTCTTGTCTTTATGCCACCTTGACTGCAGTTGTAGGTATGATAGCCAGGTACCTCCTATTCCTTCATCTGCTAGCGTTGTTTGAGGCTTTAAGGAGAACCCATTTTCTTCTTCCAGTACCAGTTTACTGTAGGGCACCATTCCCTGCTCTTGGGATATGTTTATGTCCCCTATTGCGTGTCCGGGGATCGTCCAGATGGGGATCTTGTCATGTAGAAGGTACTTATATTTCCTCCAAACCCACAACAACGGGGTTCGTAGTGAGTTCTCCTTGAAGTTCTTGTCCGCCTTTTTGTCGTACACCAAGTATGCGTGCCAGCCGAATAGTAGACCGTGCCCTTCCACATTCAGTATTCTTTCATTCGTCATATTGATCCAGTCACTCAACGCCACCAATGTCGCTGCGTAGTAGTATAGCTTTAGATTGGGCATTTTTAGTCCCCCTCTCTTCCTCGTGTCCTGGATGATTTTTAGTTTTACCCTCGGTTTCTTGCCGTCCCAAATAAATCTGTTGATGCCCTTCTGCCAGTTGTCCAAGTCCACATCCTTTTTGATTATGGGTAGCATTTGAAAGAGAAATAGAAATTTTGGCAAGACGTTCATTTTTACTGCTGCTATCCTGCCCAGCAGGGACAGTCGTAGTGTTTTCCACCTTTCCAGATCTGCTTGTATCTTGTTCCACAGCACCTCGTAGTTATTCTTGTATAATTTAGCGTTCGTTGTTTCTATCTCCATTCCTAAGTATTTAACTTTCTTGACTATTTCACAACCCGTTATTCTTTCCAAGTCCTGTTTTGCTTTGTTGTCTAGATTTTTAACTAGCATCTTCGTTTTTGATTTATTTACTTTGAAGCCTGACACCCTACCATAGTCTTCCATTATCTCCATTAATCTCCTTGCTGACTGAACTGGTTGCGACACCGTCACCAGCAAGTCATCTGCAAAGGCACACAGTCTGTAGTCTTGTTGTCTAATTTGTATGCCCTTTATGTCCTCTGCCGCTCTTATCTTGTTCAGTAGAATCTCCAGCGTTAGGACAAATAGCAGGGGTGACAGCGGGCAGCCCTGTCTCGTGCCTCTTTCTATGTTGAATGAGTCCGTTAGGTCTCCATTAACAATGATTTGGCCTGTTTGTTTCTGGTAAATAGCCAGTATGGAATTGAGAAACTGTGTTCCCATTTTCATCTTCCGGACCAAGTTTGTCAGAAACGGCCAGTTCAATCTATCGAAGGCTTTTTCTGCATCCACAAACATAAGAGTGGCGGGTACCTGGTTGTGCCTTTCCAAGTATTCTATTATGTTCAACAGCTGTCTCACATTAGTTTTCATCTGGCGGAGGCCATCTTGAGCTTATCCTCCTGTTGGCCTGGCACTGTGTTGATTTCCAAATTAGACCAGATTGGTCACTAGTCTGTATTCTGTTGATGATCCAGGACTCTAACCTTTCAGGGAGGGGGCCTCAGGGTTCAGGCAGTGCAGGGCTAAGAGCCTATATTCAGGCAGTTCTGTGTTCAGGGAGCCTGTTCAGTGCCTCTGCCTTGGTTTCCTCTTCTCTCTCCTCTGCCAACTTGTCTCTTCTCCTTGCACTTTTCTGGCTCCCTCTTGCCCCTCTTTCTTTGCTTTCTTTCCCAGATCACTTTCTGCTGTCTTCTGCCTGCTTGTGTTTCCAGATCCCTTCTGCCTTCCCTTTACAGCGTCCCAGGTTGCCTTCCAGTCTTCCTCTTACTCCCACCTTCCTCCCTGGTAGATTCTGCCCTCTTCAGTACCCCTGGGGCTCCCGTTCTAGAGGGCCTGGGGCGCAGCGCGTGTGGTGTCACTCACCAGTCCCTCTGCTGTCCAGGGTACTCTTTTCCTGCGTCTTCCCCCGCCGTCTCTGTCTACTGTAGCTCTTGAAAGAGACCAAGCTTGTCAGCAACGTCACTTGCTGTCGCCTCCGCCTTCCTCCTCCTCGTCGGGCCCCCTCCGCTGTCCTCGTGGCTTTCCTCCTCCCAGTCGCTCCGTCCGGGGGTCTTCCTCCGGCCTGTTGGTCCTCCCGGCGGCCCTCGTCTCTATTCGTGCCGGTGTCCTCCTTTTCTGGAGCTCCTCCGGTGCCTGCTCTCTCCCGTCTCGTTACGCTGCGTCCTGCGGCGTCTTGCAGCATCTTCGGGCCTGCCGGCTGGCTGCCCAGCCGCCGCCGGCTTCCGCGGCCCCTTCCGCAGCCCCCACGGATCCTCCGGCGGCGCTTTCTGCCTGTCCGGATAGATCCGGGGCTCCTCGTCGCTCGTGGCGTTTTTTCCCTGTGCCTCGCTCTCTCGGCGGTCTTTTTATTTTAATTTAAAAGAGCCCCGTCTTGGAGCTCTCGTGAGATGGCTCCGGTCCTCGTGACCGGAACCGGAAGTCTCTCAATATACAAAATGATATGCTGGCCTACACAGTATGAGAACCTAGTTGTTGTGTCAGGATCTTTGCATATTCTGCAGAACAGATTTTGGGTAAGGATTGAGAGGAGACGTATAGATATAAAATAACTTACCGTATATCCATTAGAAATCATGGAAATTATAAACCTAAGTTTAATTCATTCTCTATCACATAAAACAATAAGACAAAACAAAATTTATTTTAGCCAAATGGTGTTCTTCAAGATGAACAAGAAAGATTTAAGCAGGTAAAAATGAATGGACAATTGAAGCGATGTAGTTATTGTTTGGTTATGCCTGTCCCACTTTATCTCTAGATAAAACAGAAAATTAAGGTACTAAGAAAAATAAAATCCTTTCTACTTTGGGAAATTGGTGCTAACTCTTAGACACTTCAAAATAAAAATGCTTTGTCCATTAATAAGTTTGATATAAATTATATTTCTGTCTTAAGAATATTGTGAAACATTTCTCTAAATCCAAAAAGGGGTTTACTTAACATTCCCAAATATTTTTTTAAATATTATATATCTAATTTAAATTTTCAACAAACACCAACATGGAATTATTCTGCCATTGTCATATTACCTTTTTTGCATTGGGAAAGAGGACAGGAATGAATCTAAAGTTCATGCTTCCTTGCTGTATAAATTCAATTTGCATCTGAAAAAACACAAAAGAATTAAAATTTGTCAACATTAATTTCAGATGTATGTATTCTGATTTCTAATGTTTTATGTACAATGGCCTTCAGCTATAAACAGATCCGTGATCCTACAGTAGCACACTGGCACAGTCAGATAGATTTATGTAAGTTTTTCTTGGATTATGAACTGCACAGACATCACAATGATGAAAGTAGATTGTGATCCAGTGTTAGACACAACATGTAAGTGCCCTGGTCTGAGCAACCCTATTTTCCATTCTAGACTTTTGGAAGTAGGGGAGCCTGGATGTACCAATAAAACAGAATATTTGTAGCTCAAAGTTGAAAGGAAGGATCCTTGGTGTTCTCTGAGCTTGATTGTTTTCTTGCAGACATTTCCTTAACCAAACTAGGTAATATCATCAGTGCAAGAAAACCACCAAGCTCAGAGAGCACCAAGGAGCCTAAGTGTTAATTACCCCTTATCACTGAGCAACAGATAAGCATGTACAAGATACACAGGCTGTTCTGTGAGGCCTGTTGCTGTGTATTTTTGTTGGAAGGCCCTTGTCTTGTTTTTATACACCTGTTGAATGTTACTGTAGATTATGTAACAAAGATGTGTTTGTGCTTTCAAAAGAAATAAAATATGTACACTTTATATGTTTTACCATGAACTTTTCATGTTACAGATGCAGAGCTGTATTTCATTTCTGGAAGCTTTTCAACTATATCACAGGGCTTATCCGCTTAGGCCTGAATTTCCTTACGTATGAGACTAGTACTGAAAATATCAGTTGCGGTTTAATTTGCATATTGTAATAATCTTGAGTTAGAGATTGAGAGCAGATAGACATTGGAACAGCCAGACAATCCCAGCTTTATCTCTGGCTGTCATATGCCAGCCATAACTTAGTACCAGTCTGATTTAGAATAGAATAGAGCTGGAAGGGACCTTGGAGGTCTTCAATGGTAGTCCAGCCCCCTGCTCAAGCAGGAGAACCTATACCATCTCAGACAAGAGACTGTCTAGCCTCTTCTTAAAAATCTCCGGTGATGGAGCGCCCATGATTTCTGGAGGCAAGCTGTTCCACTGGTTAATTGTCCTCACTGTCAGGAAGTTTCTCCTTAATTCCAAGTTGCTTCTCTCTTTGATCAGTTTCCAACCATTGTTTCTTGTCCTACCCTCTGATGCTTTGGTGAATAACATGACCCCCTCTTCTTGGTGGCAGCCCCTCAAATACTGGAATACTGCTATTGTGTCTCCCCTATTTCTTCTTTTCTTTAGACTAGCCAAATGCAAGTCCAGCAATCATTCTTCAGACCTTTGATCATCTTAGTTGCTCTTCTCTGAATTTTTTTCCAAACTCAACATCTTTTTTGTGATATGGTGACCAAAATTGGCTGCAGTATTCCAGGTGTGATTTTACTAGGGTTTTAAAAAGCGGTACTAATACTTTGTGTGATCTTGATTCTATGCCTGTTTATACAACCCAGGATTGTATTAGCTTTTTTGGTTGCTGCTGCACATTGCTGGCTCGTAGTCAAGTGATTGTCCACTAGGATCCAAGGTCTCTCTCACAGTTGCTGTTTTTAAGCCAGGCCTCACCCAATCTGTACTTGTACCTTTGATTTTTTTTTCTGCCTAAATGTAAAACTTGACTTTTCTCCACACTGAAACTCATGTTGTTGGATAGGGCCCATTGTTCAAGTTTGTCAAGATCTTTTTGGATCCTGAGTTTGTCTTCTGGGGTGTTGGCTATTCCTGCCAGTTTGGTGTCATCTGCAAATTCCCTCATTTAAGTCATTTATGAAGATATTGAAAAATACTGGGCCTAAGACGGAACCTTGTGGTACCCCAATGCTTATTTCTCCCCATGTGGATGTAGTACCATTGAGGACTACTTGTTAAGTATGGTTTGCCAGTCAGCTACAGATCCGTCTGGTGGTGATGCTGTCTATTCCAGAGGTCTCCAAACTTTTTGATTTGGCGGCCTGGAAAGGGAGACAGACACCGCTATGTGCGCACATGCAAATGGGCTGCATGTGAGCGCATACGCACATACAAATAGCTGCACATGAGCACATGCAAATGGGGCAAGTGCTGCAAATGGGGTGGTGCTAGTGCTGGTGGAACACTATGGGCAGCACTAGTGCCGGTGGGACGCTAGCAAGGTCATCCTGGAGGGAGCGGAGGTGATCTTGATTGCCCCACATTGGCCGAGACGGCCATGGTTTGCAGACCTCGTAGACCTTTCAATCTCGCCAGTCTGGGTAATCCCCCCACATCAGGTGTCGCTCACCCAGGGGAACCTCCATCACCCAGACCCACAGTGGCTACAACTAGCCGCCTGGCACTTGAAAGGGAGGGCCTAACCAGTCAGGCCTTTTCCAAGGACACCATAGAGATCATCCAGGCCGCCCGTCGTCCTTCCACTAACAGGGTGTACGAGGCCACGTGGAGGACTTTTGTAAGCTGGTGCGGCAAACAGGGATTAGATCCCTTGGCCGTTTCCATCCCCAATGTCATTGATTTCCTTGTAGAGGGATTTAAAAAGGGCCTGGCGCTTAATACTATTCGCAGGCAGGTGGCAGCCATACAAACGGTGATCTCCTGTGACAGCAGGGAGTCTCTATCACAGCACCCGGCTGTAAAGGCCTTCATGAAGGGGGCAGCCGCAGTACGACCTCCGGTGGTACATCGCTACCCGTCTTGGGATCTTCCCAAGGTGCTCCAGGCCTTAACATCCCCTCCGTTCGAACCCCTGAGACTCTGCTCATTCCGGCATCTGACATGGAAGGTAGCCTTCCTGGTAGCCATCACATCGGCTAGGCGGATCTCGGAGTTGGCGGCTCTCTCGGTTCGAGCGGACCTGATGATCTTCGCAGAGGACACGGTCACCTTACGTCTAGATCCATCCTTCATTCCGAAGGTCAATTCCTGGTTCCACAGAGCTCAGGAAATAGTATTACCAAGTTTCTGTCCGAATCCATCTGACCCACGCGAACGGCGATGGCACACCCTAGATGTGCGCAGGGCCTTACTTCTTTACACTAAAAGGACGTCTGCTTTCCGGAAATCGGAAACGTTATTTGTCTCCTTCCAACCAGCGACCAAGGGTCACAGGGTTTCCTCCTCGACCATAGGCAGGTGGATCAGGGCATGCATAGCAGAGGCTTACGGGGCACAGTCACTACAGGTCCCAACAGGGATAACGGCGCACTCCACCAGGAGTGCGGCTACCTCAGCGGCCTGGCACACGCAGGCACCAGTGGAGGAGATTTGTAGGGCGGCGACATGGGCGTCCCCGGTCACCTTCATTAAAAGTTACAGGATAGACCGTTTCGCGGCGGCAGAGGCCTCCTTCGGGAGGCGATCGCTGCAACAGGTCATTTCCTCAAATGAGACGTCTCTTTAATGGACCTACAGTTTCCTTGACTTTTTTCTTGTTAATGTGTTGGAAGAAACTTTTTTTTATGATCCTTGATTTCTGTTGCTTTGCTTTCCTGACTTCATCTTTGCGTGTTCTGGTTGTCTGCTGATAATCGGCCTTAGTTATGTGCCCCTTTCCATTTTTTGTATTTGTTCTTTCTGTCTTTCAGTTTGTCAGAGAGATCTTTGTGCAGCCATGTTGGTTTCTTCTTGAGTTCCTGGTTTTTCTTTTTCAGTGGTATTGTGCTGGTCTGAGCTTGTATGATTGCATTTTTCAGAGTTTCCCATGCTTCTTGGGTTGTTTTCCCCTTTAGGACTTTCATCCATGGGATCTTTCCTAGGTTCTCTCTGAGTTAGTTAAAGTCAGCTCTTTTGAAGTTTAAGACACTGGCTGGATTGTTTTCTATTACTAGTGTTTGCATTATATTAAATTCCAATATGACGTGGTCACTTTCACCCAAGTTTCTGGCAACTTCAACTCCCTCTATCACTTCTTCTCTATTAGTAAGAATTAAGCCCAGTATAGTTTTACATCTAGTTCCCTCCTCCGCCTTTTGGATGACAAAGTTGTTGGCTAGGTTGGTTAGGAATCTGTTTTATCTCCCGCTCGCTGCAGTTTGTCTCCCAGTTGATATCTGGATAGTTGAAGTCTTCCATTACTACTGTGGTATGCTTCCTACCTACATTTGTTAACTGGTTGGCAAAGAGTTCATCTATTTCTTCTGATTGGTTGGGTGGCCTGTAATATATTCCTATGGCGATGTCACTTTTTTCTCTCTTATATTGACCCATAAACATTCTGGAGAGATTTTATCTTTGATCATGTGCATTTCTGTAGATATGTAGTGTTCTCTTACATATAGTGCAACTCCCCCTCCTCTTTTTGTAGACCTGTTTTGAACATTGTATCCATCCATCAGTCTGTCCCACCAGGCTTCTGTAATGCCAACTATGTCATACCTTCCCTCGTGTACTATTGCTTCTAGTTCGCCCTGTTTGTTCCCCAAGCTTTGAGCATTTGTATATAAGCATTTAAGACTTTTATGTCTGTGGATATGTTTCCTGCATCTCCTGATTGTTGTTTGAGTTTTTCTTTTTTCTCATCACTGCCTACCTCATTGTTTGATTTGGGTTTTTTGAGGGGATTTATGATTGGTTTGGGGTTCTAGAGGTTCTAAAGATTGGTGACCCTTCCCTCTCAATTTTAGTTTAAAGCCCTCCAGAGTTGGGCCAGTCTTTTTCTGAGTACATTTTTCCCTGTTTTCGTGAGCTGCAGCCCATCCCTTGCCAAGAGTCTTTCACTTTGGAAATGCAGTCCATGATACAGGAAACCAAAGTTTTCTTGGTGACACCAACCCTTTAGCCAATAGTTTATTTGTAAAATTCTTTTTCCCCTCAATGGGTGTTGGGCTTTCGTTGGGAGTACTGATAAGAACACTACTTGTGCTCCTAGCTTCTTAACTTTATTGCCTAATTGTTTGTAATCTCTTACTATTGTACTCAAGTTCTTAGTTGTGTCATTTGTCCCAATGTGGAGGAGGAGGAAAGGGTAGTAATCTGTAGGCTTAATAATTTTGGTTAGTTTCTCAGCCACATCTTTGATTTTTGCCCCAGGGAGACAACATACCTGCCTGGACTGTATGTCCGGTTTGAAGATGGATGATTCTGTTCCTTTGAGGATAGAATCTCCTATTACCAACACTCACCTTCCTTTTTCAGGGGCTGCAATCTGGGGTGATTTTCTGTTTATCTCAGGTGTGTTCGTTGATGTGACTTTTTTTAGAGATATTAGAAGTGATTTTTTAAGGGATATTTGAAGTTGTTGTTTTTTTGCTAGGTATCTGCATATTTTCTTTGAGGGGGAGGTTTTGGGTCTGCATGTTTCGATCTAAGGGGAAAAACCAATCGCTCAGTTTTAATGGGACTGCTTCGGGTTGGGTTGGGTTGGGAAGAAGGGGTTTGTTAGTTGTATGCTGCTTCTTTCTTTGAGTGTTGTGTTTCCTTCTATGCGTGACATACCTCCATTTGTCTTCCTCCAATGGTTTATCAGTAGGGTCAAATCCTCTGGGAGTTATTTGTTCATTATTTGGTTCAGTTTGGGTATAGCAATGGTGGCGAACCTATGGCACGTGTGCCAGAGGCGGCACTCAGAGTCTTCTCTGTGGGCATGGGCACAGGCACCATCACCCCAGCCCTGCTTCTCCCCACAGCCTTCTCCTCACCAGCAGCCCCCCCCAGAGTCATCCACAGGCACGGCCCACTCAGAGCAGCGCAGCGAAGGGCATAGCAGCCGGGCAGCAGGGACAAGACTCTGCCCTCGCGCCCCATCGCGCGCAGATGATGCTGCAGGGCACGGGTGGAGGGTGTGGCCGCCATGGCACTACAGGGCCACATGGGTGATCTGCAATGGGCCGTGAAGGCGGTAGGTGGCCCTGCGGGCGGGCGGAACGGTTTTTGGACACTTGGTGTCTAAAAGTTTCTCCATCACTGGGGTATAGCTTTCTTTCATAGATTGGGGTTTGGCTAGAGTTGCCTCTTAAGTGCCTTACTTTTTCCTCTAATAGTTCACATAGTTTACATCTAATGCATGTATAATTTGGGTGTTCTTTGGGCATAAGCACATACATGGAACATGTATTGCATACCACAATAGTACCAGTCGCCTGTTCCGTGAGTTTGTTGTTTGAAAATCCCTCTTTTTGGTTGGTGAATGTGCTTTGCTGTTAGCCTTGTTTCTTCCTTCTCTGTTCTAGGTAATTGTGCCTGTTTTTTTAAGTATCCTTTTATCTGCCTGTTTATACTTGTTTTTCTACTTTGTTATTTATTTAACTTTCTTACTATTATGTTAATTTTATTTATCCTTTTCTTCCCTCTATTTTTTTTTAAAGTTTTTAAGCTCCAATTCCTTTTTGTTCTTTACTGGGGGTCTTCTTTCCCTTCCTATTGGGACCTCAAACTTAATTGTTGCCTTCACTTCTGTTGCTCGCTGCTCCAGCCTCTTGTTGTTTTCTCTGCCAGCTCCCTTCTGTCTTTGGTGTTCGTGTCTGCTCTGGTGGGGCCTCCGTTCAGCTTTCCAGTCGGCTCAGTTGCTCTGTCTGGTCTGCTCCTCTCAGCCGGCCACTCAGTTTGAGAGGCTTGAAGCATCACTGTTGCTGCTGCTGCATTTCTCCCCCTCCCTCAGGTTTTGTTGCCTCCAATTCCTCACATTGCTGTAGGCCAGTAGTGGCGGACCTATGGCACACGTGCCAGAGGCGGCACTCAGAGCCCTCTCTGTGGGCATGCACGCCGTCGCCCCAGCCCTGCCACCCCCCGTGGCCCCCTTCTCACCAGCAGCCCCCCCAGAGGAGAGTTGCCCCAGGAGCAGCCTGTGCAGACCAGCGCAGCCAAGGACATGGCAGTCGGGCAGCAGGGACAAGACTCCGCCCTCGTGCCCCATCGCAGAGGATACTGCAGGGCGTGGACAGAGGGCGTGGCCACCATGACGCTGCTGGGCTGCCTGGGCGATCTGTGGCGGGCCGTGGAGGCGGTGGGTGGCCCTGCGGGCACGACAGGCAGGGACGGGGCAGGGGCGAGGCGGGTTTGGGGCACTCGGTTTCTAAAAGGTTCGCCATCACTGCTGTAGGCCTTTTGTCTTCTGCCAGATCAGGCTAGCAGGAGGCAGGGGGAGGGGCTGCTGATCTCGCTGGGGAGGGAATGCTGATCCAATCGTCCACCTGAGGCAAGTCTACCCTGGGGAGGGCTGCAGGGCTGGAAGGAGGCAGGGAGAGGGCTGTGCGAGTTGGGCTGTCCCTGCTTTGCTGGACCCTGAGTCGGGCTGCCTGGCTGCCCCCTTGAGCTGGGCTGCCTTGATTGGGGTTTGGGCCTAGGCAATTGCTGAATAAATGCTATGACCCACCGGTTCGCTGCTTCCAACAGTTTCCCTCCTTGTCTGCTGTTCAGATGCTGGTTCGCTGCTCTCAGTTGCCTTTTTTTCCCAGCACTGGGCTGTTTAGCTATGCTCCAGAGCTGGCTCTCTCGTTCTCTATTGCCGGCTGCCTCCAACTCCATGTGCAGCCATTCATTGGCTGCGCTCCTGTTTGCTGGTGTTTTCCTCCTTACCCCAATTTCTTTTCCTTTATCCTTTCTATCTTCCTTATCTAACTTTCTGCTTCTTTTTCCTCCCTTCCCCCTCCCCCACTAGTACTTTCCTACTTAGTTTGGTTACTTCATTTCCCGTGATCCGATACGGCTTCCTACTCGGCCACCATCTTAGAACCAGCTTTTGCATTTTTGGCATTTAAGCCTTCATATCCTGCTCTATGTTTCAGAACATCAGCCATTTGCAAAATACTAAAAGAGCAGAGGAAGGCAGGACAACACATTACAATGTTGACAGCAGGTTTGTACTACCACAAGGGCTAAGCCTCCTAGGGATCCTAGTGAGAAAACCCTAACTTCTGTCAAAAGCAATGGAACAGGATCAAGATGTATGTGACTAAAATCTGTGTCAGAAGATATTCACTGCTAATAAAAGGCCAAATAGCTTTTCCTCCCTTCTCTGCCTCTTTCCCCATCACTGCCACTGAAGGAAGTTTCTCTTTGCAGATCTAAAACATGCCTTTCCTCCAGCTGTATTGTGAGTCTGCTCGCACTCTGTGATAAATCTGTCCTGCTGGAAGCTTTCTAGACAAGCATGTCTACTGTAGCTGAAAGGCAGGAAGCTCTGTTGCAGTTTATTCAATCTGATCAGAGGAAACCCTAGAGAGAATCCTCAAAGGTGTTGTCAAGCTGAGTCTCTGTGGCAATGGAGAAGCTGTAGGGAGACAAAGATCAAATGCACAGAGAAAGAGAACACAGTAGCTCAGGTGGATATGAAAGTGTAGCTAGAAAAATTCCTCAAAATACAATTCTGTTTGTATTTTTCACAGTCTGCCATTTGTGTGTGTGTATAGCAGCTCAGTGTGTTCCACATGTTCAGTGCAGGCGTAAGATATCTTCACATCATAGTCACCTGTGGCAAGGCACAATGATGTCAAGATGCAAATGTCATTACTTGCCTCCCTTGTTCCCAATGAGTGCTCATAGATCACATGGCAGAGATCCGAACAAGCTATGAAAGAATTTAAACAGGTTGCAAAGGCACAGATAAAGTCAACTGCATTTACAGAACATGGAGTTGCCGAGCCCTCTAAGAAACACTGCAGAAAGCAAAATTTTAAATATGAACAAAGCAGGGCTTAACTACAGCACAAGCGACAATTATTTGGCAGAAGAAGAAGCTGAAGACTTCTTTTTGAAATGGCAAACACGTGTCCTCACTCACCATCCTGTGGATGTACTTAGTATGTAAACCATGCTCATCCTTGTCCAGCTGAGATCCAGCCCCTTCAACATCCTGTTTGTATTTTGGACTGATTGCTATGATTATCATTACTGTCTTCTGTCAGAAAGAGAAACACTTTTGTGAAATCATAAAATGCAGTACAGTTGGGCAAAAACAGCTGGGAAATCTGCCAGCTGGAATTTTACGTGATCTGATGTTCCCTGGAAGCATAAGACAAGCCAGTTCCTTTTGGCAGTGAAACGGTACAGTATACATTGGAATTCCTCATACCAGATTTCCTGGATCTCCCATGAAGCTCAGCTTAATTTAACAGTGAGAGAAAATATTTTTCAGCATTGGCTGTGCTGAATCACAAAGCCTATTGGACATAATTATGCATACTGTACAACACACACACACACAGTGCATATTTATAATGTTGATTCTCACAGCTTGGAATAGCTAAGAAGCTGTGGAAGAAATTAAACACCTCTTATTTTTCAGAGAAGAAGATTTAAAACTTATTTTTAGGAGGTAGGTTTAAAAACAAACAAGCCATGATCACTAAGGGTCTCCTTCCATAAATACTAGATTCATACACTGTACTAATTCACACTGTGGCTTTAAAATTTTTTACTTTGTATCCCATCTGAAATCAGAAGGAGCACTAAAATTTACAGCAGGACTGGATGACTTTTTCTGCTTGGCAGACCGTGCTTTATTATATTATCATCTTCAGTTCGCTAAGGGGTAGAAAAGACAATAATGTAATAAGGGGATGAAGCCAAAATTATCAATTTGTTCTTTGGGGAGTATATGTGTCATTTTTGTAGGTGTATGAAGCTTATTGGAAGTGTAGCACAAACTTCCTTTAGTTTATCACTGAACACGGGTAGGATATTGGTTTGGGGGATTTACCACTCATTTTGGCTTGCAAATTGTTGAGGCATTAGGTACAAAGCTTTGGAAACTGCTTTTTATCTACAGTTTATGATTTCCTTATCTGGTCTTACATGTATAGTAAGCCAACATCTATCCAGCATGCTATTTCTAGCAACTGATAGATTTCTTCTGGGTAACACAATCATTTTTTTCAAGGCATACCCACCTATCTCATCAAATTATTAAAGTGAGCAGAACCTAGGTTCACATAATGAATTAAGCAAAACTTTAATCTTAGTTTATCAAATAAGCCCCAATTGCCTTGGTTTACATGACCTACCTGGTCAAAAGCAAAATATGCCCAACTATGGGTTAGTTCAATATGTAAATCAAGTTCTCTTGGCAGTTCACTGCTGCTCAGATGTTTCTTTGAATCTGATCCAAAATATACAGCATAGCTAATTGATGTGCTTGATGTATGTTTTTGTTCTTACACACACACACACACACACACACACACACACACACACACACACACACACACACACACACACACACACACCATGTATATTCCTGTACATAACACAGACAAGATGGATAGTTCATTACTCAGAGAAAGATTCCTCGAAATACTCAGGAAAGGAATGTTACTGATAAAAAAAGAGCCAGACTTTCTTCTCTCAGTTGCTTCCATTTTAAATTTGAGGAAAGGGGAGGAGACAGGGCAGGAAAAACATTAATAATTAAGCCACATGGGGAGGGGGGAACAGGTTCCTATTTTAATTCATTGGGGCTTAGGAAGAAGCCTTACATATTCAGTGCAGGAAAAAAGTACAAGATTTACATTTTATCTTTACTTACATCACTTAGATAACGTTCCATCCACTTGATAATATCAATTCCTCGAACGGTGTCTTCAAATATGTCAATCTGTTAAAAAGTGAAAATATTAATATGATTTCTTTAGCCCTGACTGCTCTCTACCAGGCTACCTTAACCTTAATTCAACATTAGCATCCTTCGCAAATAGTTTGATTTAAAAAGCTTTTAATGCAAATGTACCTAGCCCAACAATAGTGTCCATTTAAAAAAAAAAATCACTACTACGTTTAGAATGGGTTGGTAACATTTTTGCAGATCATATCTTAGTGGAGAAATTGGTTAAATTAACTCAATGCACCCTGGAAAAAAAACACACACTTGTGCGATAAGGCCTTGCCCACTTTGCACCTGTGCCATCCCAATGGTGACCTCATCTACCCCAAAGGTTATACTCCCCTGCCATAAGCCATGGTTTACAAACCACAGTGCTCAAGTTCACACGACACATTTTGTCAAAACTATGAGCATCATGTTAAAATACTGCATACTATTTTGACCCAACCAGGATCTTTAGGAGTCCCAGAAAATGGCCCTCCTTTGTTCGTGTTAGAGTAAGTCAAATTTCTTGTGTGCATAGATTACAAAATGCCAGGCCAACTTCTGCCATTTCACATCATTAATTGGTATCTACCACTTCAGAGTATGTTTCACTCAGTCTTGGAGGAAGATGTTCCTGAAGTTACTGTCATGGAAGAATAAAATGTAAACGGAAATTCTTGATATGAAAGTACGTCTTTCTCCAGCATGAGTGGATGTAGAATCCACCGATGGGTTATCATAGCCTATCTGCCCAGCTTAGACTAGGTCAGAACTTTAGCTCCACCTCCTGCAGGAAGTGCCTTCTGCTTCCAGTTTTGACCAGGCGAAGCTTCCAAGACGAAAGTCCGACCCCATGGCTCCGAACAAAAAACACACCAAAAATACACCTGCCTAGACTGATCAGAGGAGGGCGTGGATTCTACATCCTCATGCTGAGAAAAGGCGTTCAGGTAAGACAACGCCCCTTCTCCAGCATGAGTGGATGTAGAATGCACCGATGGTGTAGACTAGGTCTGTTCCTACTAATATTGAAGTCAGCATCTGTGAATGTTGTTCACACATGCAGGGTGCTGCTGGATAAACCTTTTAAAATAAGTTACAATTCTGAAACGTCATTTCCACCCAATATATCCATTTTAAATTCACATTTACATGTATTACTTAAATGAATTTTCTGTCTCTTTAAATGATATTCATTATAAAATATACAATATTTAGGCAGACAGGCACATTAAAAACAAACAATACCACTTTGAATTTAGAATTGCCTCTCTTCAGATATTCTCCCTTTTTTCTCTTTGCAGTGATTCAGGCTTCCAAAATAAAGTACTTACCGCAGTCTGAAATCCATTTACAAATAAAAAATTCACAAATTTCATGACCTCCACAGCTGCATCCACCGAATAGGTTATGAAGACTTTACCTAGGAAAAGTACAATTATCAATAAATAAAACAGGTGTGCTTTGAAACAAACTAGTTCTGAATTCCAAAGGCAGCCTACCATGAGTAGCTGCAAGATGATTGTCAACACTGCTAACACTGGATGTTCTTGCTTTGACAACATATGGAGATGCAGCCGTTTTCCTTCTTACGTTTTATTCTTAGAATTAGAGTTAGAATTAGATGATACTGGGGGGGGTGGAGGAGGAGGAATGTGCATGGGAGTTAAGTTAGACAGGGATTTTCAACCTTTTCACCCATTGTACCACTTTTAGGATATGGCAATATCTGAGTACCACCAGTTGCCTAGCAAGGTGTCAAAAACTTGATGAGACACACACAAAAAAGGAAAAAAGTGATGAAGTACAGGTAGTCCTTGACTTACAATAGTTCGCTTAGTGACTGTTCGAAGTTACAATGGCACTGAAAAAAGTGCCCCCCAAGCCACAGCTGAGCAAGACACCTACCTGCCCACCCGGCGGTGCTCTTCTTCCTGTCCGAGGTTTTCATTGTTGTGAGCATTTCTGTTGAGGATTGGCAGCAGGGGGGATGTTTGGTTTTTATTCCCCCTGTCTGCTGGGTGGTTGCAGCAGGTTTTGGTCACTTCACATGACCCTGGGACACTGTGACCATCATAAATATGAATCAGTTGCCAAACATCTGAATGTAAATCACAAGACCCTGGAGATGCTGCAACATTCCAGCTGATCAGCACTTCTTCTGGGCTCAGCAGAAGCGCCAGGATCAGCCCTGAGCTCCAGCTAGAACCTGGCGCTGATCCTGATGCTTCCACTGAGCCTTGACAGTCCCGAAGAAGCGCTCATCCTGGCGCTTCCGCTGAGCCCTGACAGCCCTGCAGCTCCAGCCATCTCTCGCTTAGGCTTCTCCAGTGCTGCCACCGGTTCAGCTCATTCCCCTCCCCCACTACTTTTCTGGGATGGTCACATACCACCTGCCAAGTGCCAATGTACCACAGGTGGTACCCGTACCACTGGTTGAAAAGCCCTGTAGTTAGACATAACAATATTGTAACTAGTGTGAGAACCAAGGTTTTTTGAAATAAGAGATGATAAGAAATGGCGGATTGAAGAACTTGAGGGAAAGCCTGCATTTCAAACTAATTGGAGAATGTGATTTATGACTATTAACTAGAGGAGGGAATTGTGTTTTGATACTATGTGCTCAGGGGAGGGGAATTCAGATTTTGGCTTTGCCTATGTACGTGCCGATGCTATGCTACTCGAATAAAGATTATTTAAGGTAAACAATGCCTAGAAGTTCTTTGAAGAGTTTCATCTGTCGGAACCATGACAATGATATGTTGCAGAGCAGATGGCAGGTGTGGCCAAGAGGCCCTTTGCACAAGTACATCTAGTGCAGGCATATCAAACATGCGGTCCACGGGCCAGATGCAGCCCGTGCAGGCCACACCCAATCCGGCTCCTCAAGGGCAAAAACCATCCCAATATATGCCCCGTGATGTGATCGAGCTTGACACCCCTGATCTAGTGCATCAATTTCATCCTTTCCTCGATCAGGAGATTCTCCAAACAGTTACTAATGCCTTGGCCATCTCACAAGTGGACTATTGTAACCCATTCTGCACAGGGCCGATCTTGAAAACTACTTAGAAGGGTTAGGTGCTGCAGATAGCAATGGGCAGACTGCGTTATGCTGATTGTATGTTCTTGCAGAGGAAAATTTATAAATTTATTTTCTCCAAAAGGAGTGTCGGAGCACAGATCAAATTTGCAGAGAACGCCTGTTTCACTTATGCCAAGAGCTTTGAAACCCATGCCATTTTAAGGCCATGCATGGTGGTGATGAAATTAATCCACTCAAATGCAAATGAAATAGTGGCCACTAACCTCCAGATACAAAGCATTATGTACATTATACTAAACTACAAGAAACGTTGTTAAAGCTATCACTGTCCCATTTTTCTGATAACCAATGACTTTGCTAATCTTAGTCTGAACCTTACAAAATAAATTAAGAGGTAGAGCAAGTGAAGGATCAGAACACTGACCAGTACAGCCTCCCTTTTAAGGAGTTCATTTTTTTGGCCCAGAAGTATCTATATTGGTTTTGTAGATTAGTCCAAAATTTAATGCCCATTCAGTGTATTGAATGCATCTGCCAGCTAGCTGGTTTCTTTTCATCTAGGAAGAAACTGTATTTGGGCCTCTTTTTACAGGAGAAGAAGCAACAAGATAAATTCTTCAAAAGACTGTTTCCCTTCAGCTTTTTAAAACTTTCTCCCTGCTTGTGTTTTTAATTCTGTTTGGTATCTTTGGGTGCTTTTCTTTTCACTTTGCAAACACAAAGAGTCCCCCAGAGTCATGTGCTGAATAGGCTAACTATATAAATCAGAAAGATTTATATGAATGTTCTTTTAAGCTTTTTATTAATATAGCTCTAGAAATCTCTTAATCAGTAGAAGAACTCAATAATGCAAAAATGGTATGTGATACATGTTAGGGGGGGCGATGAGCCTTATTTATTTCCAGCACATACTGTAAATATATACAGAACTAACAAACAGGAAACAGCAGAAACTTACGTAGCTCTTCAGGCAAGTTGCTGGTCCTCAGTGTCCCTCTGGCTGCAGAATTATTCAGGGGTCTTGGGATAGCCCCATGGGTGGACATGCTGCCAGACTGAGCCATGGAATCAAAAGGAACTCTCTCTATGCCCTCATGGGCACCGTATATTTTGAATGATGTTTTATTATTAAGCATCTGCTTCTGACACTGGTCACTGAGAAGAGAAAGAAAAATGACTGTAAATTCTGAAAATGTTCAAATCTAATGTTTATGAATACATGTTTGGTGTCCTTTCTTAACAATAAAGGCATAAAAATTCTCTGTGTTCAGAGAAAGCCGGGAAAAACTGTATAAGCCAGGGAAGATTTAGCATTCCCCCCACCCACAAGCTCCTTTTGTTTTAAAATGTAAAAGAAATGAATTGAGCTTTCTCCTATTTGTTGAAACAGAATTGGGGTGGACTGGATTTAGACGAGTCTGCCACCATTTGTACTTGGGGCCTGCCAGTACTGAAGATGCTCAGTCACAGTGCAATTCTGCGAGCAAAACTCCTACCATGTTTCCCTGAAAATAAGATCCGGTCTTATATTTTTTTTACCTCCAAAGAGGTACTAGGTCTTATTTTCAGGGGATACCTTACCCGCTTACCTTAGGACCGCTGCAGCCTCCCATGCCCTGACACCTGTCGCGCCGCTGCTTGAGTTCTTCTGTGGCCCCTTGCGGCCGCATGCCATGTGGCGCATCATACCAGTGCCGCTGCTCATGGCAGGTGGCCATGTGGCACATTGCGGCCTCCTGCCACAAGCGGCAGCACTGGCGCAATCACCGTGATGAGCCACTCAGTGTCCTGCTATGAGTGGCGGCGGCAGCACGATTACCACAAGCCATGCGGCATCCTGCCACGAGTGGCAACACTGACGCAATTCATCACATGGCATGCAGCCACAAGCGGCTACAGAACTCAAGCACCAGCGCAACAGGTGTCAGGGTGGGGAGGCCTGGCTGCAGTGGTCCTAAGGTAAGCAGGGATGCGGGGCAGCTCCACACCCCTATCCTTGCCCTAGCTTGATTTTTATGTATATGCCTGGCCCCAAAACTAGGGTTTATTTTGGGGGCAGGGCTTATATTAGGCGCATCTGTAAAAATCAAGCTTGATGTTATTTTTGGGATAGGTCTTATTTTTGGCAAAACACAGTAATTAGTTCAACGATTTGTTGCTCAACATAAGGATTGGAGGAATTCATATCAATACTTCTTAAAGTATACTTTCTGTATGCCAAGTGTATCCAAGCTCTTGAAAAGACCATCAGTATTTTAAAAGAGGTCTGTCACTAGCATTTTTTAATTTCAATTATTTGTTTTGTTCTGTTTAATATCTTAAAAATTAAGAGAAATCCTGAAGCATTTGATAGGAATCTGAGATCTCCTCTTCCCGTGGGATAAAAACAGTTCTGTGATTTCAATCAATCCTGAAGTCAGGGTGACTATAGCGGCCAATCCTTTGTGAACAGGGAATTGTAAATCAAAAGGCAATGTCAAAGCTCCATTATGGGTTGGATCAGGAAACACGTGTATGTTAGTCACTACCTGCATTGCATGGCCTCATTCATTTCAAATAGACTTGGCCCCCAGAGGAGAAGCAGCAACATACAATATGTTGGCATGCAGACATACATCCTTACTATGCAAGTTGAATTGTCTGTGTTGAAGGACAATATTTACAATCTATTTCCAGACTGAATAACCTGCAGCTTTCAGTGGTCACATGGCCTTCCAACTAATTTCTTAGAAGATGACAAGATGGTATATGCAATCCTACATTGCTGCAAATTTCACCCACTTTTAACTCCAAACCCACCTATGCTTTGTTATGCCTGGTTGACTTATCCCATAAGTTAGTGACTCTACATAGATACTAGTTACTAGAGGCTAACTCTGGGTGAATAATCCAAAGAGGCAATAAAAGAGAAAGCACTATATCTAGAAAAACTGGAAGCTACCGGTAATAAGATGAACAAGGAGAAAGACTTAAAATTACTGAATCAAAGTACATAAGATTTTGTTTTCCTGCCAGAAATCAGAGGCTTGTCAGAAGCAGCAGAGATTCATATCAACAAGGCAATTCAGCCTAGGAAGATCACTCAATTTGCCTCAGTGAAATTATTAGGGAGGTTTTAAATTACTTTAGGTTTATATACATTTTGTAGATGATCTCACAGCAATAAATTACTATACTCTTGAATTGAGAAGTTTAGAGAAATACAAAAGGTTTGCACTTTCACTCAGAAACTTTAGATGAAACGCCAAGGTAATTTCTCCACTAATGACTTACTGTGTCTTCAAGAATCATCCAATGAGAAGTTGTGTCAAAATAACAGCAATGACAGTCTTGATATACCATCGATTGATCGTGGCCAAGTGATGCTGTAAGTCACTAGCAATGAAATGGCCAAATCCACTTTACTTAACTATTGTATAATTATTTTTTTAATGTCCATTTCTAGTGCTCTCTTTAAGTCAGTGGCTTAGTAAATTTAAGCTTTAAGTAAATTTAAGTGAATCTGAAGCAGCCATTCTTGATTAAATTTGGAACAAATAATGACTAAATCAGTAGTTTGAAATTCTGGTTCACAGTAACCAGAAATAGAACCTATTTCTATATACTTAGCCATCAGCCTTGATTATAGGAGCAAATGAGATGACAGGTGAAATGGCAATATATGTGTTGATATCATCCAGGCAAAGATTAGTATACCGTTCATACACATATGATGCTAAAACAATCATAATTAGCTTTGCCTAAAAAAAATGAAATAAGCTCCAAGCTTGGAAAATACTTACTGAAATCTCTGAAGTCCTTCAGAAGAGCTTTCCCCCTCAGGCAGCCTTCCTTCATTACACTTGGGTCCATATGGACTAGAATAATGCGGGATTATTTGCTGAGCAGGGCGGATGATTCTTGCACAAGGGCCAGGAAGAGGAAGCTGCACCTGAGGTGAACGTGTCAAATGTTGATAGGGGGCTTGCCCATCTAAGCATAACAGAAAATAAAAATTCAGGTCATTGTATAAATGAGATTCCTTTCCATAGCAGGGAAATAAATGGTACAGACAATTCTCGACTTACAACAGTTCGTTTAGTGACCGAAGTTACAACAGCACGGAAAACAGGACTTCTGACCATGTCTCACACCTACGATCGTTGCAGCATCCTCATGGTCATGTGATCAAAATTCAGATGTTTGACAACTGACTCATATTTATGACGGTTACAGTGCCCTGGGATCAAGTGATCCCCTTTTGCAACCTTCTGACAAGCAAAATCAATGGGAAAGCCAGATTCACTTAACAGCCAGGTTACTAACTTAACAACTGCAGGGATTTTCTTAACAAATGTGGCAAGAAAGGTTGGAAAAAAGAGGCAAAATTCACTTAAAATGGCCTCACTTGGCAACAAACATTTTGGCCTCATTTGTGGTCCTAAGTCAAAGACGACCTGTATGATCAAACTGGATGCATTCATTACACCAAGACATGGTTTTATTTATTCACATTTTATCGAATAAACCCCACAGGCAACTAAGGCTGCACATGCTTCAAAACCAATTGGGAAGACGTGCTTGGGATTCCTGCAAGCACAGCATCATTATTTAATTCATTAAATTATGCACGGCATTAAATAATGGTAACGTCACACTAATGTGTGATTGTTTTAATTGTAGCTTATTGAATAATCTATGTTGGGTGAAATCACTTGATTAAGGCTGCCATAATGAATTCATACAACATATGAAACCAAACCCCAATAAACTACAACATTACAGGTTAATATGACACAGACCCAGCCAATAGGACCACCATTTTACAAAAATACAGTCAATGCATGTGTAGCAATGGAAACACCATTTATCACTAATGAGCTTACAGGGATTCTGGCGGTACATATTATGATTGTAGTATCTTGGACGCCACTGAGCTTCTGGTGAAATATAAAGATGGGGAATCTGTGGAAATAAAGGGTATGACTGAGAGTCCATCTGTGGATATTCTCTGGACATCAGAGGCTTTGGAAGGTCATGTAGGTTCAAAGCAGAAGTAAAGGACAAGAGAAGCCCAGCTTGTCCAATGCCCAGAGGATCCTGAGGCTGAGAATCATATCCTGCATCTTCTATCCTTAGGTCTACTGGCACCCTATTATCATGCTGCCAGTTTGGCTTTGCCTTTTCCTGACTTTCACCAAGTGAATGCTGGGATATTTCAGATGAACTTCTTTGCAAATTACTAGAACTGTGCCCGATGTCAGGAGAATCAGCGGATGGTTGAGACCTCAAGAACTGGTTTGTTTTGTGTTGAGGCAAATGATTACATTCTGAATGATCTGTGGAGTTGCTGGATGGGCCAGGAAATTGCCCACTTCTAGAATCATAGATGTCTTGTGGAAGACTGTGGCCATCAGTTTCTACTATGCCATTATTATAATTGACACGATCAAGGTGCTTATAGAATCCTAGTTGCCCATTCATCAGATGAGACGTTTGAGATGGATAAGATCCGATAGGCATTGAGTTATTTATAATTTCTGCAGAAGGGTTCAATGCCTCTTTCAGTAAATGTTCTGGAAATGGAGACCAGTCAATAGTTTCATCCACTTCAACTGGCATACTTCGACCCATTGTAGCACCTAAAGTGGAAAAAAAAATATACAGTACATTTTTTTTATTTACTCTGCATAAAAGTACTTCATATCTAATTCAGATGTGCTCCCAGCAATAAAATGGGAAATCTGAGAAATGAAAGCAACACTTCTGGAAGATAAGGTAAAGTTGGGATTGGCTGAATTTTATTACATAATCGGGAATCTTATGGAAATACTTTAAAGAGACTCCTGACTTGGCAAACACCTGCCTAGGTGCCTGAAAAAAATTTAGACTGTCATAGTCAGCTTTGATTGCTCTCTTCAGCACAGTTCTTTTTGCTTTCCACCCAATCCTTAGGACCTAGTCAATCAGTGGAGGGAACTGAGCTGGCAAAACCTTCCCCAAAGGTTTTTGAAAGTCTAAAATTTTCTAACGCATTTGACATAATTCATATAGACAACCATGATCTGTTTTATTGGCACTGGTTCAGTCTGAATAAAAGGCTTTGCATAGTGGCGACACAAAACACTAACCTTGTAAGGATGTCATTTCAATATTTTGTAGGAAATCTATGGAAATAGGTACCAAGTGCAAGTGGTAGCTAGGGGGTAAAAAGAAGAAAATACAAATCACAACAGAAATAAACAATTATGATCATCATTCACAGGGTAGATAGGAAAAAGATTTATTTCCGTAATAATAAGCTCATTTCCAAGTTTCCAGTCATTGAAATGGCTGAAGGAAGACATATGGGATTCCATTTAAGCAATACTTGTTTTATGCCTTATTGCTTTTGATCAATTATATCATGCTCTGAGATCTATGGATATAGATTATGTGATACATATTTAAGTAAACAAGCAGTCAACAAATAAAACACTTTTCTTCACTTTAGAGTTCTTCAGATGTTTGGGAACCACAATAGGAAGAGGAAGGACTATGGGGAATGTTCACTGCCTTTAGTTACATATAAAGTAATAAAGACAGAATAAGAATACAATAAACAAATACATTTTAGTCAACTCATCTTCAGTCAACAAGATGCTTTTGTATTTATGTCAAGGAAACATTAAAAAAAAACATTATCTGAGTTGTTCTTTTGGCAGGGCTGCCGTGCTTTCCCCCCCACAAACCTCATAACCTTTTGATACCCTTTATGTCAGCATCTAATGCAGCTGTTCTCAACCTGTGGGTCGCGACCCCATTTGGGGTCGAACGACCATTTCATGGGGGTCGCCAAACAACGCAGTCTGCCATTTTTTCCCCTTTTCCCCTCGGCCGGCGCAGGGGGCAGCATCGCGCATGTGCGGGGTAGCACCGCGCATGTGCGATGCGGGCCGTGGTGCCACGCATGCACGATGCGGGCTGTGGCGCCACGCATGCGCGATGCGGGCCGTGGCGCCGCGCATGCGCGGTGCAGGCCGTGGCGCCGCGCATGCGCAGTGCAGGTCGGGGGCACGCCGCGCATGTGCCGCGCAGGTCGGGGTCACGGCCTGAAAAAGGTTGAGAACCGCTGATCTAATGGTTAAACTTATGAATGTAAAATGTCAGCATTTAATGGTAAAGCCTATATATTTAAAAAGTATATAAAAACCAATAAACACACAGAGATTCTCAAGCTGTGACAAGCAGCTCTGCAGCAGCTTCAAATCTCTGCTCAAGACATGCTTGAGTCTTTTTCTTAGCATCTTTACACTGGGCGGCACTATAGGGCATTGCAGGTCAAAATAACTAGACACGGGGACAGTTTTTTCCATCACTCTGCAGAACATCCAATTCTCACAATTCTATCTAATGTCTGACTGTATTTACTCATGTAGTATGGCTGTAGTATTATTTATCCTTCTAATTATCTTCTTTACTGCCCCCTCTTATTGGTATTATGATTATTATCATTATTCTGTTGCTTTGCATGCACACTGAGAGCTTCTGCACTGGAGACAAATTCCTTGTCTGTCTAATCACACTTTGTCAAATAAAGTATTCAATTCAACTCAATTGTATCTAAGCTTGTTGTGATGTATGGCTAAAATATTCATCATCAAGTTCCCAACTTCAAAATTACACATGCATTTTCTGATCAGAATCAGTAAGATTCTGTAGTATCATAAAAATCAATGAGGTATACACTTTGAGAAGCTATGGAAGCTCCTACTTTCAGTCTTCTAAATATGAAAAAAAGCAACTGCATTATTTACACAGAACTGTATGCTGGCTGGAGAATTTTGGGAATTGAAGTCCACACATCTAAAGTTGCCAAGGTTGAGAAAGACTGCAGTAGACCAACTAGTTCAGGGGTAGGCAACCTTGGCTCTTTTATGACTGGTGGACTTCAACTCCCAGAATTCCTGAGCCAGCACAGCTCAGGAATTCTGGAAGTTGAAGTCCACCAGTCATAAAAGAGCCAAGGTTGCCTATCCCTGAACTAGTTCCTTTTCCCCACTCCCACCACACAGAAGCAATCATTAGCTTAAGATCCTAATAAATGGAGTGTTAGTTTCTCCGTTCTGACCTGTGCAGCTCTCTGGTCCAAAAATCAATGCATTTCATTTGAGGAAGCACATGTTCTTCATGGTTAATTTTCTTGCCAAGTTTGGAAGAATAACAATGAGTTCCAGTAGAGCTGACTTGAAGTATTTCTTCAAACCTTGCTCACTCTTCAGTTGCATAAAGGGAAAAATTCAGTAATGAACTGAAACACATCCAAATTAATTTTTTTACTTTTTGCAGAAGAGAAACAGCTGAGAATGATTTTAAAATAGCAGGAGTTCTACACATTTTTATATCAGTCAATTCCACAATTTCAGAAAAAGACTTAAAATGTATTTATTTCTACTGGATAAAGATTCACCTTCCAATGAAACTTTATAAGAAATAAGTTGAATCAGAAAACTATTCTGAGTCTCTGAAGTATCAGATTAAATTTCATCCTGACCGAAAGAGTTGCAGCATTTAAAAAATATAAAGCAAATATCTCTTTATTATATTGTCACTTTCTCATTTCTATGCCTTCAGTCAATTTATAATTCAACTCCTATAAAATTAAACAGAAATGAAGAATACAATAGACATACATCTATCAAGTTCACAGGTACCTAGTTCTGAAATATAATTCAAAATGTTGGGCTTACATCTATATGGATTGTAAAACTGCCACATCTGAGCAAGGAAGCAATATTATTCTGTAGAATTTAAGAACACTTATTTTAATTTCCTTTCCTTGTCTAGAATTATCCAATTCAAGAATCTTTCTGTAGATAATCCTTAAGGCCTTCAACAAACTGAGATGCAGAAATCTCACCCCTTACAAGCAAAAAGACCCAGCTGTTGAATGTATGCATCCTGCATCTGCCCTGTCAGTATGGCTGAAGGCAGATGAAAAATTCAGGGATGGGGGAGCTGTTTCCGTTTGGCTCAAATACCAGCACATAGCAGCAGCGTACACATTTAAATGATTGCTGGATAATGAATCCAATCAGGCTGTCAAGTGGGAAAGGGGAGAGGAGTCAAATAAGATAATTTGTTTGGGTAATTTGCCCTGAACGAGTCCATATTAAGTTTTAATTCATATTCAATCATGGCCAGCATTTTGGAAGAGAGAAAAACCAGAATCCCTTGTGCTCCAACTGTTTGTGCATTTCTTAAGACAATTTTGAACCTCATTGAAATCTCTGTACTTTCCCTTTTAAAGGCATGTGTTGGCCTATGAAATCTCCAAAGAACAAGGCTGACTAATTCTCTCTGCTTTTGATTAAATTTTTTCTGACAGTAGAGAAGAAGAATGTGGAGTAACACATGGCAAGCTAGGTAGATTCCAGCTTCAAAGGCCATGCTGTTTGCTGAAAGAAACGGCTAGGAAATAGGAAACGGGAAGGGGGGTAGGTAGATAGACCGTAAAGCTAGCCTGAGCATGCAACAGCACAGTCGTAGAGAGAGAAAAATGCAATTTGGTTTTCAGGTTTTTTCAGCAAAGCATTCTTCCTAAATTAAGAGTATGAAAAGAGATCCACAGCCTAACTGAAACTCCCTTCTCCCTAATTCTAATTTCAACTATTGTGCCATCGATTTCAGATTTTTCAGATAAGTAGATGACAGTTCTAAAGATTAAGAGAGAATAGTGGGATATAGAATTGCCTTAAAGTTGTGCCAGTCTCAGCATGGCTGATCAGGAATAGTGCTGGAAAAGTCATACTGAGGCACTACCACTAAGAAGCTGGCTGAGGAATTCTGGGAGTTGAAGTCCACAAGTCTTAAAGTTGCCAAGGTTGAGAACCCCTGACTAAGAAGATCCTGTTCCTGATACCCATCAATTAAACATCTAATAGGGAGAGGCCACTGGGGGCTTATTTCCCAACTAACCCACTGTGGCTTAACTCACTTTTTCATTTTAGGTGGTAAAAGGATGTACAAATAGAAAACCTTGCACACATCACTAAAACAAGCAGTGTATTGTTTTCTATTCATATGATATATGTAGGCATCTAGAATTTTCTTGGGAGTTGGGTAACCTTAACAAATCTAACAAATAAATAAATCCTAACCATGATATATTTACATTGTCAAAATGTCTCCACTCTCTCAGAGAGGTATGTTGCAAGTTCATTTTTGAGTAATATTTTGGCAACAAATCAGAGAAGAAACATAATCTACTCTACGCCTATACTTAGGAGGGTATTTCGGGCATAAAAACAGCTTTACATATTTCTCCCCTGGTACAAGGGAAGCAGGTTGGGAACAGAGCCTCCCAGAGGAAAAAAAAAATCTATCCAGGGCCCACTAAGAGCTGACACCAGCTTGATGGCACATAATCAGTCAAGCTTATAAAACTCAGCCAAGCCCGTGGAATCGACGCGAGCCAAGCCCTGGGCCTCTCAGCCTTCTTTCCGACGACAACACAGATTTATTGGCCACAGAATCGCGGGGGTCTGCATTTTCGAAGGGCTCTTATGGCCTGAGATAACGGCAGAGCCCAAGGTCTCACTCCCACCTAACTTGCTGCGGGGAGTAAATCAGCAGTCAGGAAGTGAAACAGGCCCCAGCCGAGAAAAACCAGAGCAGTAGAGAAAAAGTGGGTCAACAGCGAACAGCCAAATAACTAAAAGGAGAGGAGCTTTTAACAACTCACCTTAGACACCCCCCCCCCCGTCCCTCAAAGGGGATCGGCAAGGCAGGGCAGACCACCTGGCCGCCTGGTCTCGTCTGTCCACCTCTTCTCCCCAGATTGTTCCCCTCCCGGAGTTTCCCCGGCTTCTCTCTCCTCCCTTGCTCTGACAGGTAAGTTGCTGAACAGGCTCCGCACCAGGAAGTAGCTCTGTGTATGCAAATCGCCGAGTTGGACGCCTCATTTTGAAAAAGTCAAGAGGGCTGTCAGGGGAGGAAGTGCGACCGACAACACTGGAGGAGGGAGCGTTTGACTCAAGAGAGGTTCAGGCGGCGAGGTTGGGTTCCTTGGCTTTCAGCTGGCAAGGGGAAGGAGAGCGGGGCGTCCAGATTCACTTCGGCCATTGACAAGAGCTGTCTTCTGCCCTACACTTTAGAAACAGGACAAGTTAATCAGGTGAATTCAGGGGTTCTCAACCTTGGTAACTTTAAGACTTGTGGACTTCAATTCCCAGAATTCCTCAGCCTATCAGGATCTGACAGGAGTTAACATTGGTAATATACACTGACGGGCATTTCTGGCAATGTTGCAGCCTGCCCTCGTGAAAAAAAAATGCCATCCAAAATCAGAGGTCCGAAGGATTTGGATTTGTTGCGGCATATGACCTAATGCAGGGGTAGGCAACTTTGGCTCTTTTATGACTCGTGGACTTCAACTCCCAGAATTCCTCAGCCAGCCGCGCTGAGGGGAAAGGGAGAGGTTTCCAAGCTGAGCCGTGCTGGCTCAGGAATTCTGGGAGTTGGAGTCCATGAGTCATAAAAGAGCCAAGGTTGCCTACCCCTGGCCTAACGACTGCATAAGTTACAAGAATTTGAAGCACTCGGGCTTCTCTAACGGAAGCTCCCAGACCCGGGTTGCAAAAATTTGCACCGATAGGAGCGCGCAGCAAAGAGATTCAGAAAACGACACTGCCACCTAGTAGTCATCTGGATGTTTGCAGCCTGGACCCAATAGCCTTACTACTAAATCTATTTTTTTAAAAAAATGTCTAAATTCTAAAACATAAAATAACAACGCTCTCCCACCCCCCACCCCCGGCTTGTTTAAAGCCGTGTTTCTCAAACTTTCCAACTCTTTAAGACCCCTGGAATTCTGGGAATTGGTCTACACATCTTAAAGTTGCCAAGTTTGAGAAACGCTCTTTAAAGCAGTGTTTCTCAACCTTGACAATTTTAAGGCATGTGGACTTCAACTCCCAGAATTCCACAGCCAGCAATGCTGGCTGTGGAATTCTGGGAGTTGAAGTCCACATGCCTTAAAATTGTCAAGGTTGAGAAACACTGCTTTAAAGGAAGAGGTGTCAACCTTTTGGCAGCCCGGAGTAGCGGAAAGACAGTGTGGTGTGCTTAAGGTGTGGAAGTGAAAACAGGCAGCCCCAAAGTTCCTTTCTCTTTTTCTCTTGCCTGACCTTTCTTCCAAACTTGATGCTGTGGAGAAAAATAGGTCTTGCATGGTGCTAAGATATAAATACAGATTTTATTTATTTTTATTTTATTCGGATTTGTATGCCGCTCCTCTCCGAAGACTCGGAGATACTATATAAATTTACTCCTACCAATATAGGAGAGGTGCTTGACAGCAATCTGTCAGTGAGCAGACAGTACTAGAAGCTATGATGTTCTGACTTTTTCCCCTGCATGCTTTTTTAAAGAATGGGACCGTTTATTTTATTATGTTACTTACGTTATTCATGTTCTAAAATTGTCCTTCAGGCCCCAGTGTGAATCATTAGTCAGGCCTCAGTGAAGAAAAAAAAAAAGGAATACACACTGCAAAGTCAAGATTATATGAACGCAGATCAGGAGGATATATGTTCTGAAAAGAAAGAGCAGGATGGCTACGTATGTCTAAATATTTTGGAAGCCTGACTGAACTACCACTTCAGGACTATGTACCAGCAAGACTTAACCATGGTGCTTCTGTATTTTGGTTATTGACATCTCTGCTATAATTTCAGTAATCCTCGACAATTGAGACCAACATTTATGTTGTTAAGCAAGATGTTTGTTAAGTGAATTTTGTCCCATTTTATGACCTTTCTTGCCACAGTTGTTAAGTGAATCATGGCAATTGTAAAGTCAGTTACATGGTTGTTAATTGTATCTGGTTTACCCATTGATTTTGCTTGTCAGAAGGTTTGAAAAGGTGATCACATGATCTCGGGACACTGCAATTGTCATAAATGTGAGTCAGTTGCCAAGTGTCTGAATTTTGATCACATGACCATGGGGATGCTGCAATGGTCATAAGTGTGAAAAATAGGCATAAATCACATCTTTTAGTGATGTAACTTTGAACAGTTACTAAATGTTGTAAGTCGAAGACTCTCTGTACTCCTTTCATCTTTGTACGATCTGTCTATTGAAATCCTTTAACTCACAATTCAAAGTTGGAGCCTCCTTTTCATTAAAACTTTATTTTTCTGTCTCTTTCCACCTTTGATATCTTTACAAAATTTAGTATAATTCTGCTTCTTCCCTCTTTCAAAGTTTCTGAAATAAATTATAAAATGAATAATTAAGATTCTTTATGATACCTTTGTTTTCCTTGGCTTTGGCTTCTCTTCTTGGCAACTTCCATCATCTGTTCTAACAATTGACTTTGAATCTTGATATTTGGCAATCTCTTTTCATATTCTTAACACCTTTTTTGCTTTCATTCCACAGTTCTTATGGTTCCCTTTCAATGTAATTCAGAACTTCACAATCATATTATGGAAGTTTCTTGGCTTTAATCTTGAACTTGAGCCCAACTTGGAACTTGTACATGAGAAGTTCATGAACTGCTTCATAGTCAGCTTTGACCACATCTTCATTGTTACAACTGAGGTTTCAATAGTCTTGTGCCAATAATATAGTAAATTGGATTTCTGTGTATTCTGTTTAGCAATCTGCCAAATGCAGAGCTTGCCTTAGCAATTCTACAGTTGACCTCGTTGTCAATTGTCACTGCACGGGAGAGGGTACTACCAAGATACGTAAATTGGTCCACTACTTGCAGCTTTTGTCCCTTTACTGTGATGGTAGGCGCTTGATACTGAGCTTTTGGAACTGGCTGGTACATCACTTCAGTTTTCTTCGTGTTAATGAGGAGGCCAAAGTTGTCACAAGCGGCTGCAAATTTGTCCATGCTGGCTTGCATTTCCTGCTCCGATCCTGCGTTAAGGGCGCAGTCATCAGCAAAAAGTAGATCTCGTAACACAGGCTCCTTTACCTTGGTGACAGCCTGAAGTCTTCACAGGTTGAATAGTTTCCCATTGGTTCTGTACCTCAGATTAACTCCCACTGAGCTGTTCTGAAAGGCTTCTGACAGCATGGCTGAAAACATCATGCTGAACATGGTTGGTGCCAGCACACAGCCTTGCTTCACGCCGTTAGTGACAGGGAAGGCCTCTGAGGCTCCACCGTTACTCAAAACACGAGCCGCCATGCCGTCATAGAACTGCCGTACCATCAGGATAAATCTGTCAAGACACCCAAACTTCGACATAATACGCCATAATCCTTCACGACTGTGTCAAAAGCCTTGGTAAGATTCACGAAGGTCGTGTATAGTTCACAATTTTGCTCCTGACATTTCTCCTGGAGCTGTCAAGCTGCAAAGATCATGTCCACCATGCCGCGCTCTTTACGGAAACCACACTGTGTTTCAGGTAGTATACCCTGTTCCAGATGGTCAATCAGGCAATTTAGCAACACATGTGCAAAGATCTTGCCTGCGACGGAGAGAAGTGATATTCTTCTATAGTTATTGCAGAGTTGTCGATTTCCTTTCCTCTTGTAGAGGTGCACGATGGACGTGTCTTTCAGTTCCTGGGGAATGGAACCTTGTTTCCAAAAGGATCGGAACAGTTGGGTAAGTTTTTCAACAAGCACAGTGCCACCAGCCTTATAAACTTCCGCTGGGATTGCGTCAGATCCTGGCGCCTTACCACTGAAACATTGCCTGATGGCCTGTAAGGTTTCAGCCTCTGATGGTAGGGCATCCAGGCTATAATTGATATCTACCTGGGACATCCTGTCAGTCGCCTCATTATTGATGGTAGATGGGCGGTTCAGCACAGAGTGAAAGTGCTCAGCCCAATGCTGTAAAATCAGGGTCTTCTCAGTGATAAGAGTTGCACCACTCGAATCCAGTAGAGGAGAGCTTCCTAAGGGCTGAACTCCATACAGGGATCTAAGGGTTTCATAGAACCGTTTGACATCGCCTCTATCAGCAAACTTCTGGATTTCATCTGCTTTAGCACTCAACCAGGAATCCTGCATCTTGCGGAGCTTGCTCTGTACAATCCTGCGAGTGTTTATAAAAGCATTTTTCTTTGCAGTTGACGATGGATCATTTTGATGAGCATGGTAGAGGTGGTGTTTTTCAGCAAGCAAGATCTTAATCTCTTCATCGTTTTCATCAAACCAGTCCTGCTGCTTCCTATATGAAGGTCCAAGAACTAAGGACTAAAGTGTGGGACCACCATGGAATAAGCCTTGCTACTAAGCTTAAAGTTTACAAGGCAGCAGTGTTAACTACCCTGATGTATGCTACCGGTAGTGAGACCTGGACAGTGTACAAGAGGCACGGGAGGCAACTGAATTATTTTCACATGACTTGCCTTCGTAGAATTCTGAGGATCCGGTGGCAAGATAAGATACCAGACACTGATGTCCTCTCCAGAACAGGCCTATCATCAGTTTACACTCTGTTGATGAAAGCCCAGATGTGCTGGGCAGGCCATGTTGTAAGGATGCCAGATCATCGCATCCCTAAACAGCTCTTTTATGGTGAACTGTCTCAAGGAAAACGATCACAGGGGGGACAAAAGAAGCGATATAAAGATACGCTGAAAGCCTCTCTCAAGTCCCTGGATATTAACATCACCTCCTGGGAACCTCTGGCACATGATCAATCAACATGGCGTACTCTGGTGTACCAGGGTTGCCAGACATATGAACATAGAAGGACAGTCTTGGCACAAGAGAAACGTGCACTCTGCAAAGCCAGAGCTGTAAATGCTGAAATAACAGTGTCTACATTTCTTTGTTCAGTATGTGGCAGAACATTCCGTGCTAACATTGGTCTTATCAGCCACTTACGGACACATCGTTGATGGCCCATAATCCATAAGATGTCAAGGTCCTCATCGAATTTGATGGACGAACAATAATAATAACTCTGTTTAGCAATGCTTAAATAAATAGGTGTAATTTTGTTTGGAGACTGTATTTGCAATAAAGAAATTGCCAGATTGGCAAAAGTAACAAATGATTTCTGTTTCTTAGCTATACAGTTCAACCGTGTCTTTACTATTTCCAGTTTTGGCTTTCCAGTCTCCAACCACAAATAGCACATGCTGCTTGCATGTTCCGCTGATTTCAGATTAAACTTGACCATAAAACTCATCAACCTTCCTCTTCTTCTGTATCTGTGATTGAGGCATAAACTGGATAACTATCATATTTTTTTATGTTTTGGAATACTTTATTTATATATCACAATTCACAAATGCTTAATTTTAAGTACAAAATTCACACCAAAATAATCATTTCTCAGTTGTTTTCTGAAATCAAGACTGAAGTCAACGTATGCCCTTACAGCAAAATTAGCAGTAGAAATTTTCAACATTCAAAGCTTTCTGCATTTATTCACCTGGGCCTTGGGATAAGAACACTGAAACTGTAAAATGGAGGCACCACAGTTTTAATCCGTTTTGTAAGCGCTTAGTAAGGACGAGGTATCATGAAAAACATTCCAGGACATTGTTTGTTTCATTCTTTCTCTTTTTCACAGCACGAATCAGTCACTGGTCTAAGCCATGGGCAGATCATAGGAAGCTGGATGTCTGCCAGTCACATGATAATAAATCTCTCCTTCAATGTCTCCCAGCAAAGTACTGGCACCCAAGCGAAAGAGTTCTGGTTTCAGCCATTCCTCTCCCAATTCCTCCTTCATCAGTGAAAGCCAGATCAAGGCCTCTTTGGCTTTGCGAATGCCTCCTGCAGGTTTAAATCCAACCTTATAGCCAGTTTTCCAGTAGTAGTCTCTAATAGCTCTCACCATGACCAGGCCAACTGGGAAAATAGCATTAACCGCTTCTTTTCCTGTAGATGTCTTGATAAAATCAGAACCTGCCATCATGGCTACAAGGCTGGCTTTGTAGACATTTGTAAGCGATCCCAGCTCTCCTGTTCCCAAGATCGTTTTCATATGAGCGTCACCGCAGGCCTTGCAGAATTGACGGATTTCTTCATAAAGGTCTTCCCATTGGCCCGTCAGTACTAAGGTTCGATTAATGACAACATCAATCTCTTTGGCCCCTTCTTCCACAGCTAGCTGGATCTCTGCTAAACGAATTTTCAGAGCTGTCTGTCCTGCCGGGAATCCAGTTGCCACTGAAGCCACGGGGATGTGGCCTGAACTGCATCGGTTACTCTAGCCGGATAGACACAAACTGCTGCTGTGGTAATGCCTTTATCATGCATTTTCAAGGCTTGTAACAAATCCTCTCGGATGGGATGTTTGGCTTTGTAGCACAATCTGCAAACATAGGATGGGGTGTCATCTCCAGAAAGGGTGGTGAGGTCTATGCAGGTGACGGCTCTCAAAAGCCAAGCTGCCTGCCAATTCTTTTTCATGGTCCGTTTCATTTGAATTTGCCCTGCCCGCTTTAGAACAGCTGGATGATTCACCCGAACCCGTGCAAGCCATGTGAGGTCTAGCTCGGTGCCCCGGTTGCTAGCAGCCATGTTCGGCGGAGAAGCGAAAAGTCGATAACTATCATATTAAATGAGGTCTAATTGATATTATTTGTTCATTGACTACATTGACAAACATTGTCTCAAGTATGTCTTGCTATGACTTGAATATGTAATTATCAAATAAGTGCTGTAAGAAGAAATTCAAATTTATACAATTTATGTAACTGAAATCCCAAACATGCTTTAATTTAGTTTTGGTAGAAATAATTTAAGGCCATGTCTACATAACATGTCTACATTTATCCCCTCGCAGTCAATTTATTCACCTTAAATGCCAACAACACTCAATATAAGATTACTGGGTTGGTTGGCTGGTGCCCGTATTTTTAGTCTCCACAACTACCTCAAGGTATATCTGGAAAAGTATATAGCCCTCTCTACTTCCTCACTTTTTTATTTGCCTCCTGTCCCCTATAAAATAGAGATAGTTCAAACCTTTTGCAATCAATGTCATAGGTGCCTTCAAGGACATATATACTATAGTCAGTTGATAAGGTAACTATGATAGTAGCTTAAGCCTTCCTTCCTTCCTGAGGGAAATGCATATCAGATGTTCATGCAGTAGAAGTAGCTGACTTTTATACTTATGAATCAGGGAACTTTATGTGGCCTGGGGAATCAAATGTCCGGACACTGAAAAGGAATCATATTTTAATGTGTGAATGCTAATGTAGGGATGGGATTCATATACTAGACTGGAGTTAGATATATGGGAACTGATAACAGAGATGGTATGGTAGTAGCTATCTGTGATAATGACTGAAAACTGGTTACATATATTCCACACATCCCACAATCATGTCGTAATGACATGTAATTATTTCTAACTCAGTTGGATGATGCAAATTTTTATCTTTATACAAATTTATATTGACAGCAGGAAGTGGGTTTGCTTGGGGTTTCTAATTGCTTTTTTTTAAATTTTTTTTTATTATTAGATATCCATTTGTACATGCAAACAAAGAAAAAATTCAAGTTAAAGCCATTCAACTTAATACAATCATTTTAAATTTGTAGACCTTCCTCACTCTGTATATCGAAGTTTAACTATAAGCCAACTACATTTTATAAATTTTAAGTTTCACTTCTTTTCAGATCTATCCATTGTACATCAAACAAACAAGTCTTCTTATTAAAGTTAATAATTATCATGTCGATACACCCCTCCCTTCAACGCGTACATTCTTAGTCTATTTAATATATATCTTCCATTAATCACCCTCTCATGTCTCTTGCTCTTACACTAAGTCCTTAAATCAGTCCATAATTCTTTGCCTTTAATTCCTTGCATAAAATATTAAGTTTCTCTTCTTTTCAGTCGAATTCTGGGTTTCTTCCTCTGCCAGGTGGATTTCCATAGCACAGCTTCCCTTCCAAGTAATAAGTCTCTCTTTATTGCTTGCAATGCCCCTTGGTTCCATATAAGCCATGCTCTATGGATTCTGTCAGTTTGCCAAGAGAAATTTTTAGCCTCCTCTCCTGGATATTTTTCCCATGCTTTTATAACAATTCTTTTCAAATCTTCTTGTCTCTCCACCTCTTCCATCTTTTCTTCAACCCCTTCCCAGACCCTCTTAGAATTTCTCCCAGTATCTTCTCTCTTTTCCCCACTGTGCGTTTCTCCGGTTTGGTCCAAGTCCTCAATAACTGCTTTGCTTTGATCTTCCACCATCTTCTCCATTTCTCTGCTTTGTTCCACTGCCTCCACCGTCCTCATCCGTTCTTCCCATCTTTTTGCAAACATGTCTATTATCATGTCCATCTTTCTCCTCATTTTTTCAAAAGTTGTTGATATTTCATCTTTTAATTCTTTCATTGTCATTTCTGGAGAGCTTGTATACATCCTTAGGTTTATTTTGCAAAGTTTTTAAGTTATGCGTCTCTGGTGCCCTCTATAGGTCTCTTTCGCATTACAGTTTCTCTTCCGCCTTTCTCTTCCGGTAGCTCTCACTTTAAATTAAAAGCGGTCGCCATTTTGGGTGCCTTCTGTTCATTGTGAACGTATTTGATCCGAGGTAAAATATAAGAAATACTTGCTTTTTAAGCTCCTGGGTTCAGTCTGTCAATCTCTGTGCTTCTTTGAGATGGGTTCCTCGGGTGGTGGCTGGTCTCAGCGTCTTGGTCTGTCAGCTGACAGATGCTGCCCCGGGCTGGAGCTATTGTGAGCGCACGGGGAGTCCTCTTTCTCCCCCCCCGAGTGTTTTTTCGGGGGGTTTTCAGAGGATCTCAACCCACACTCACAGCTCTTCACCCCTTCTCCTACCGAGGAGGGGTTTTTTCGCCGCGAAAAACAGCTGTTTTGCGCTGTTTTGGCGGCTTTACAAGTCCCATGTCGCAGAGCCTCCGAGCAAGGCTATTTCGACCCTGAGGCAGCCACCGTTTCTAATTGCTTTTGAATTCTCTGCAGTAGCATCTGATTGGCAAGCGAACATGCAAATACTGAAATATATTTTACGCTGTTTATATAATTCAGGGAAACTCAGATCTTTAGACTAGTCTGTCAGAATTCTTTGCTGCTATCTAGTGGTTGTCTGGATTTTGCAGACAGATCTCATACAGTAGCAACTGCAAAGTGATTGTAAAATATAGTATTGTATGACTGAACTTCCTTATTTCAAATAAAATTCCAATTATAAGAATATCCTTATGATATTTTGCTTGTCTCTTATTTGGATCATGCCTGGCCTCATTTGCTTCTATATGCAGTGGTGGAGTAGTTCTGAAGCTCTATTTGAAAGTCTTGTTCATAAATCTGGACATTTGAGGAATATCTGCATTAGTGTCTGCACTAATTGGTCAATGATGACACTAGGGAATCTTGTATGAGCTCACAGACTCAGAACTGAAATAAGCACAGTCAGAAAGAATGCTTGGTCTGCCTGTGAGTATAATGGTTCTTAACTTTGATTGTTAGACCTGCTCCTGTCCCTCTGACTGATGGTGACATTCTACCTCTCTGGGAAAAATACCAAAGCTATATTCTCATGTACATCTTTGACTGCACCATTGGAAGTAAAACCGGAGGAATAGTTGGTATAGTTTGCAAAGAAATCTAGTGAATCCGTTAGGAAGTTCTAGTTATCAGTCAATAAATTTCTCAGGAAATAACCTCACTGTGCAGTTAATTAACTGTGCAGTCTAGGAAAGACTGTCAACATATAAAATTAACCTCTCTTGTTCATGCTCTAATGAGAGACTAAATTTGAAAGATAGAGGTGGGGTGGAAATGGGGGCAAGGGTTTCCCCTTTCCAATCGTTTCCAACTCTAGGGGATGGTACTTATCTCTGTTTCTTAGCCGAGGGAGCCAGCTGAAGACATTTGTCATTTCCTTGGTCATGTGGCCAGCATGACTATATGCCAAGGAGCGTGGAATGCTGTTACCTTCCCATCAATGTGGTACATATTTATTTACTCCCTATTTATCTATTTATCTACTCACATTTGCATGTTTTCTAACTTCTAGATCGGCAGGAGCAGTAACGGGAGCTCACCCCATTGCATGGTGCTCGGGTCTCAAACACAGGCTGTCAGCTTTCCAGCTGACAAGTTCAGGGTCTTTAACTGCTGAGCCATCACGCCTCCATTCACAAGTGATAGTAAGCCATAATATTTTTAAAAAATATTATATTGAATAAATAAAAATAAAATAATGATTAATAATGATTAATAATAATTGCCTCCAGAAATCGTGGACGCTCCACCACTGGAGGTTTTTAACAAGAGACTAGACAGTCACTTGTCTGAGATGGTATAGGTTCTGCTGCTTGAGCAGGGGGCTGGACTAGAAGACCTCCAAGGTCCTTTCCAGCTCTGTTCTATTCTGTTCTATTTTATTTTGGCTTAGAATGTGCTATTTCCAGCCAATTATAGCACCTAAATTACATGTTGTTCCTAAACTATCTTGGCAATACTAATCCAAATAATGTTTGTGGTAAACAATTTGCATTCATCTCAGTGAGCTTCCCGCTTCAAGTAAAGATTTTACTGGTAAAGCTGAAAGAATGGTCTTTTCTATAGAAGTAGTACTTAGGAATTTTTAAAAGTATATATGGTAATTTCTTTACTGTTTCACTACAAATAAGAATGACAACACCCACCCAACCCCCCAGCCCCTTTTATATGTTTCTAGAAAAGCTAAATCATCCTTTCAAGGGCTAACCCTCCCCTCCGCGCTTGTTATACTCCAAGATACAAACAAAAGAATGAACGCAATCCGTTGATTTATAAGCAACTTCCAATTAATTCTCTCTTAATAATAAAAACCTCTCTTGCTATTTATTAAAGTTTTCCCCACAGCAATACATATCTCTTTAATTAAGATCAGCAATGAAATAACGCTTTCCTTATTCCCTGTTGCTTTCAATTAGTCATTCATTGATCGTTATCCCAAAAACACATGGTAATTTACAGAAGAACAAACATCGGATAGATTGCTTAGAAATTATGCTTCAGGAGGTATAATGGGGAAGGTATTGCAAGGAAAAACTACTTGCTTCATACGGTACTAAGACAAAACTATAGCAGCATTTAATACCAGATTAGATTTTACCCAATGAGACATGCCTTGATTTTATAGAAAAGCGAGCTTCTTTGAACAGATCCCTTTTTTTGAATTGGGAGTCGCTGGCATGAAGGATGGTAAAGAATGAGATGCTGTACATCAAGGGTCCCCAACCCCCGGTCTGTGGACCACTACTGGTCCACAGCATGCCAGCAACTGGGCCACACAAACAAGCAAAGCCCCATCCGCAGGATGCAGGCAGCACACAAAACCACGCCCCTTCCGGTCCATGGAAAAACCTCTCTCCATGTAACCGGTCCCTGGTGGCAAAAATGTTGGGGGCCTCTGCTTTACATGGGAATAATGCTGTCCCTTCTGAAGCTCCAATCAACATTTTTCATGGGAATTAACCTGGAATTTCTCATGTTTGACTGCAGAAATGTGCTGTTCTTACAAATAGGAGTGTGTGTATTTAGTCCCCCTTTCAAAATGAGGAAATGAATTTCAAAATATTTCTTTTTTATTTATTTATTGAATTTATTTGCTACCCATTTCATAATGAAATGATTCTGGGTGGCTTCCGGGATTAAAACCCTAAGGCCCTAACAAATAATGCATATATTATTTTATGTTGGACAATTCAGACATTTGAAGTTCAGATGAAATACTTCTTCCCTTACTGCAGTTGAAACCAATTGGAGCTGCATTCAACAATGGACAAAGGTCACAGAGTAAGCAGAATGACAGGTGTGAGTCTTCCCTTTGCACAGTGCACAGTGGCTATGTTGTCATGAGTTACTGAAGGCAAAAGAGCCAATCACGTTTTAATGTATTATGTGGTGCAAACCTAGCCTGAATGGTTAGACCATTGTTCAAGTAATTGTGTTGAATAAACCTGATTAAGTTAATCCTGAGTAAGCATTTAATTCAATTTAATTTAATTTAATATTCACATTTATATGCCGCCCTTCTCCGAAGACGTAGGGCGGCTCACAACAAGATACAACAACAATTTTAAAATTAACCACACTCATACCACATACAAACACAATCAATTCACAGCCGTTGATGGCGGGACACTCTTAGGGCCGAGGGGCACAGCACAGCTCATATGCCCCAAGCCTGTCGGCATACCGGTAGATGTGTCTTCAGCACTTTCCGGAAAGCTAGGAGGGAGGAAGCAGTACGAACCTCTGAGGGAAGCTGGTTCCAGAGGGCTGGGGCAGCAACAGAGAAGGCCCTAACCCTAGGCCCCGCCAGATGGCATTGTTTAACAGACGGGACTCGTAGGAGGCCAACCCTATGCACCCTGACCGGTCGCTGGGATTCATGAGGCAGGACACAGATAAAAAGAAAAAAGATATCATGGCATACTTCTTTTCCTGCTTCTGCAAGGTTCTTTTCATCTGTTTTCAAGGTTTATTTTTTTAAAAAAACTGCTTTTTAAAAAAAATAAAACAGAACAAAGGGAAAAAAACACCCTGCTCTTCAGGTATTAGACAAAATGTCAGTTTGGGAGAAGACTGATGGACTGATTTCTGGTTTGAGACTTCTTTGGGTAGAATGTGATAAATAGTCTGGATCTTCCTTACTTTCCATCTAAAGGAGCTACTCTTGTTTCCAAGGAGATCTGTGTCTCATTTTTTGCCCTACACCAGGGGTATAGGCAACCTTGGCTCTTTTTATGACTCGTGGACTTCAACTGCTGGCTGGCTCAGGAATTCTGGGAGTTGAAGTCCACGAGTCATAAAAGAGCCAAGGCTGCCTACCTCTGCCCTACACTTACTCATGTACTCAAGGGTTGCAAGAAATAACTCATGGCTTGCTTTCTCTAAGAAGCTTTGTAAAAAGGTCTAGTAGAAACAAAAACACTGAAATAAAGCAATGGAGAAACGACTGGTGACAATGACAGAATTTGTTGAGATCACAAAACTGACGTGTTTGGTTAGAGAAAGGACAAACGTCAATGATTGGAAATGGTTTATGGACGTTTTGCTGAAAATGGAAAAAAACATAAACTTGTGATTTATGGGTTTGATGGTTAGAAAGGGTAGACAATAAAGGAGAATATTTGTAGCTCAGGGTTGAAATGAGGGGTCGTTGGGGCTCTCTGAGCTTGGTTGGTTTTTTTTTTGCAGATGTTTCATTACCTAAACTAGGTAACATTATCATGCTAATAGGGAGTGGGGTTTGCTCTCAGTTTATATTCTAGTGCAGAGGTCCCCAACCTTTTGAGCACCAGGGACCAGTTCTGTGGAGAGAGGTTTTTCTGCAGATCAGAGGGGATGTGGTTTCACGTACTGCCTGCATCCCATGTGGTTTCACGTACTGCCTGCATGCTTGTTTGCGTGGACCAATTTCTGGCATGCCACGGCCCAGTACCAGTCCACGGACTGGGAGTTGGGGACCCCTGTTCTAGTGGCTTGCCCTGTCAGTGTTGGTGGGCGAGGTTTTGGTGGTTCTTAATTGGGCTGTTTATTGTTAGTTTTTTGGCAGTTCCTTAATCGGGGTATTGTTTACTTCTTGATTGTTGGTCCAATATTGTTGTGTTAATCTATACTCATCTGGGTGTTGATTGCTGGTGGGGAGGTGTTTTGGTCTTTTGTTCCTATATTTGTCTTGTTATCGTTTTTGTATATTATGTAGATGTTTATGTCTATGTGTCTATTGATGTCTGATTTTTCCGAGTTCCAGACTTCTAGAAATTCTCTAGTATTTTTGGACTTGGCTTGGTCCAGGATGATCATGGTTTCCCAGTTGAAACTATGGTTAAGTCTGTCCTTATATTGTGAAATTAAAGAGTTTTCATTATGTCTTCTGATTACTAGTTGGTGTTCATGGATACATTCTGCTAATCTTCTGCCTATATAGTGACTATTGCAGTCTTTACACTATACAGATTGTCCTTGAGTTACAACCATTCATTTAATGACTGAAGTTACAATGGCACTGAAAAAAGTGATTTATGACCGTTTTTGACACCTATGACCTTTGCGGCATTCCCATAGAAACATGATCAAAATCTAGATCACCAAATCATATTCTACTACTATCTTATGCACATCTCTCTAAAAGTCCAACTGAGTTGAATGTGACTGGCTTCAGGAAAATATGTGCAAGATTTAAGCTACCTCTCCCTGCATTTTTATAAACTAGTGTGTGTGAGACCAAATGAAAAAATAACAGGCCAAGAAGAAAAAAAATGTGAGGAAACAAAGCTCAAATTATTGTAAGCCATCTTGGAACCTTGTACACTTTCTTGAGTAAAAAGGAGAGTACACACTCTTGACGTCTTTCATATCACACAATTCATCTATCCAACATCTACAGGGACAGAGCAAATATCTGGGATCTGAGCACAAAAACATGTGGAGGCCTTTGCATGAGCTGAAACCACACCGCTTGGAGTTCTTTTGCACCAGCACACAAAGCCCTTTCCCTGTAGACATTTATGGTGTAAACACAGACATCCAGAAGAATGGCTCAGTGACCCTGGGGAGACACCCTGCTCTGTTCCACATGCCCATCCCTGGATTATAATATAATTGGGTAAAAAATAGAGAGGGAATACTAACAAATTATTCTAGGGACAGAGGACAAATTGCTGAGTGGTTTCATGAACAAGCAGGAGAGAAAAATAATTATCTTAAGAACCAGCATTTTGTTCTTAAAATCTCTCTGTTAAAAGGATTTGCACTTTGTAGTTATCTACTTCATTCTGTTTGTAGTCTTATTTAACAAGGAGTGATTATGCTTCCCCCCCCCTCCTCATTCGTAAACATCCACATAGCTTCCTCGCTTTTATTATTTGTTTCTCTTCCCATGAAAGGTTGATACAGATGAGCAATACTTTTTTGTCTGGTAGGCTAGGAGTCCTCCCATCTGGAAACACCTTTGTTGCCAACTCTTTAAGGTGAGACTACACAGTGTGACAATATTGCACATGAAATAAATTGAATGCTCTGCATATCAAATGGAGGCATCATAAGCCCTTTCACTGCACTGGGTTCTGGCTTCCTCTACATGTGGCAGTGTGGTTTTGTGCAAATGGAACCTTTCTTTGCATCATGTTGAAGCAGGAAGAAGCCAGGAACTAGCCTTACAGCAGTAGGAAGGTGGGTTCTGGCCCAATGGGGGAAAAAAAGGAAATGACATCAATGCCTGATAAGCATGAGGTTTAATTTGCTTCCTGTGCAGAACTAAAAGCTACATTTGATGACGGCTTCTGATGATCTTGCAGTTATAATCTGTTTGCTTTAATTTTCCCAAGGCACTGTCCTACAATTAATTTTGGGGGCTGAGATTTTTCTTGAAGAAAAGGCAGGTCACCCTCTCCCAGGTTGTCTTAAAACCAATCATGTCTTGCTAATGACTATTATTGAGTGTCTCCAAGCATGAGGATAATAGGCGAGTACTGGAGTGTTGAGATGTGCAAAGATGTTTTAAAATTCAAAACACTTTAGAGCTTGGAATGAGCTGTTTTGTGGAACAGACTATTTCAGATCTGAAAGAATATTCAGAACTAGAGAGAAGTGGATTTAGATCTCTGCCACTGACGTGATAAAGACAAATGGGAGGCTGTATCCCAGTCTTTCAGGCCGTTTAATGGCAAGAATAAAAAATAGGCCCATCTCTAGTTTAGAGAAAAAGCAGTTCTGGGTTGTTTGCTTCCTCTTCCATGCCAGAAAGATCACTCAGTCTCCCCTCATGCACACAAACACACTAGCCAGTTGCCATGGGAACCAATACAGACTTACTCCCCCTATCCTCACTTGGCAGCTCCCCAGAGTAACCAGTCTTGCCATGCAGTCAATTAGAGGTGGAGAGTCCCCCCCTTCCTGTTGAATGATGACCTGAGCAGGACAGTACATCATGGTGGGAAGGACAGAATCTTCTTAGTTCTGAGCTCAGTTCCTATTGATAGTTGGCGTAAAGTGACCAACCGTCCTCCTTTAGGGAGGACAGTCCTCCTTTTTTAAGTTCTGTCCTCCCTCGAAAAGTGTCCTCCTACATGTCCTCCTTTTGGATATTTGAAGACTAATCTGCAGGGCTTTTTTTTTGTCATAGAACGCTCTGAACGGCATTCTGGCACCTTTTTAAATGTTTTTTTTCCAATTTTTGCATGAGCTGTGCTACTCCCCCTATTGGCTTTCGAAAGCCAATAGGAATTGCTGCTGAGCACTCCAAAACACAGGGCTTGGCAAACTTTGCACATGCAAGTTGTCTGCAGCGAAGGCGAATTGGCAGGAACTTTGCACCCCTCCCTGCGACCCAAGTACACCATCTCCTAGTTAGTCCCGAAGATACCTGGAGGAGATTAACTTCCATTTAGGGATGGAAAAATCAAAAAAGAGGAAATGCCATTTCAACGATAAATTGAATAAGGAATTTCCATTCATCACATCAAAGAAGGATAACATTGTTTTCTGCAATATTTGCAGCGGAGAATTTTGTATTGCAATTGCGGACAGAGCAGCTATTACGAAACACTTGACCACCAAAAAAACATAAGCAATCATCAGATGCATCTGCTTCCAGTTGTAAAGTAACAATTTTTAAAAAAAACTTCAAAGTATTCTGAAGATGAAAAACAGTTAGCTGCAATGGAGGGAACATTTGCATTCCATACCATACCATAATTCACAATCAAAGTTTTTGTAGTATGGATTGTACAACTAAATTATTGAAAAAGTTTCACGATGCTAAATTTTCATGCGCCACGACAAAATGTGAGGCTATTATTAAATCAGTATTTAAAAATTACTGTGACAAAATACTTACAGAAGACTTGGAAACTGCAGCATTTGTAACGGTTTTATCTGATGCATCCAATCATAATGAAACTAAAATGTATCCAATACATTTTAAGATATTTTAATGTTACCAAGGGCATTCAAGTAAAAATTTTAAATTTAGAATCTATTGAGGGTGAAACTGCTGAAATTTTGTCAAACCATCTATACAGAGTAATAAATGAAAACAATTTGAAATCCAAAGTTGTTGCACTAACAGCTGATAATACAAACACAAAGTTTGGTGGGCAAAGACGCAAAGGGGTGAATAATGTGTATATAAAATTATAAGATTTACTCCAAAAGAAAATACTAGGAATAGGTTGTAATGCACATATTTTGTCAAATGCAATCAACACAGCGTCATGTGCCATGCCAATTGATGTAGAAGAAATAATAACTACAATTTATTTGTATTTTAGTCGTTTTATCGTTCGTGTGGCTACTTTAAAACAATTTTGTGAAGAAGCGAATGTTCAATACAAAAAACTTTTAGGATATTCAAAAGTTAGATGGCTTGCTCTAACACCTGCTATAGAGCATGTTCTACAATTATTTGAGCCTCTCCATTCATATTTTTTAAGTTTAGACAAATGTCCTAAAATCCTGGAATCGTTTTTCAATAATGAAATATCTGAGATATTAATGTATTTTGTACATAATCAAGCATCTATTTTTCACAAAACGATTCAAAAGATTGAAGGTGAACACATTTCAGCTACAGAAGTTAGTCTTATTTTGAATGACTTTATCCTTCAATATAAAACTCAATTTGAAGAAAAAATTCTTCCTTTAGTTATAAAAAGAAAATTGTCAGACTTAGAGGAATCAAATCCAGGCATAACGGAAAAGTTTATCAAAGAAATGCAGAATTTTTACCAAACATGTTTTCAATATATCGAAGAATGGTCTGAAACAAACATCACAGGAAATAACAGTTTCAATGGTGTTTTTTGACTTCATCGCAAGTATATTGGACAGATATTGAATCTTGTGTTGAGTTTTTATCTAAAGAAATGCCAGACATTAAAATAGACGACAATTGTCTCTTTGAAGAAATTAGAAGCCTGAATGTATTTTTAAATTCTGAAAAATTAATACAATGGGAAAATAAACATTGAAAAAAGATGGGTTGGAAATATTCAGCCATTTCAAAAATGAACATATTCCATGTGAAAATTTATTTATTCTTGTTCAATTTATGTTGTGCTGCACTGGAACTAATGCAGCAGTTGAAAGGGTTTTTTCAATTGCTAATGATTTTTGGAAAAGTGAGAAATCGAGATTGAATGTTGATACTCTAGCTGCAGCACTTGCTGTAAAATTCAGTATGAAGGATATTTCTTGTTCAGATATTTCCAATATATTGTTAAAAGATGATATATTGACAAAAATATTCATTCAATGGAACAGTACTCATTTAAATAATAATTAATAGGCATGCAAGCATAATTACAATATAAAATGTTATTGTTATAAATGTTTTTATTATGCATTTATCATATAGTGTATTCTGTATTATTGTTGCAACGAATAAAATATTTCTTTTATTTACGATATTTTTTTCTTCAATTTATTTGTGTCCTCCTTTTCATTGTAAAAAAGTTGGTCACCTTAGTTGGGGGAGATTACAGGTATGAAGCTTGTGTGGGAATTTTCAGTGAAACTGCTGGTCATCTGTTGTGCTCTCTCGTGAACTCTCACGGTAAGCATTCCAAACAATTTCTCCTGGCGCAAGGCAGAACAGAAGACCAGATGAATCTTAACAAGAGTAGACAATTGCAAACAAAAGGCCACAGGATTAATTTGCTGGGTAACTGGGAAGGAGCCAATAAATGATTGAGTCCAGCTTTTTAGATGAGCAGGCAGAAGGTAAACATTTAATGGAAAGCCACATCAAATTCCCCCAAAGCAATCTTGCCTGTGTGCTTATGTAATCTGTTTGTATGTAACCTTTGCTAAATCTGACCATTGAAAGGATTGGGGAAGCCTGCTCTTCCTGCAGAAAGCCTGAGGCTAAAGGAACTTCAGATGCTGGGAGGTGGAAGTGGTGGTAGCCATAGACTGCCTGAAAGAGAGACATGCCTATGGAGAAAGGTATTGAGATGTGATATACCAATTCCACGAGCAACAGTTCAGTCCAATTGTCTTGCTGATAAAGACCTAGCATTTCAAGTAGCTGTTCTAGCAATTGGTTTTACCCTCTCTGTTAATGGACTTAGCATTTTAAATAGCTGTTCTAACAATTGGTTTATCCTCTCTGTTTTCCTGTTGGAGGCCCGTTAGAGGTTGGATCACAAATGAATTTGAATGCCTAATCGCTGGAACAGGGCTTTCCAAAACTGAATGTACTGTAAATTGAGAGCTGTAATCTGGGATCACATAATTGACTAGGCCCTTGTACATAAAAATGAGCAAAACAATGTTGTGCAGTTTGCTAGGCTGATGGAAAGCCCTTGCGGGTAATAAAAATGAGCTATCTTGGTAAACAAATTGTCTACCATAAAAAAAAAATGGTAGCATTTTTTAGTTAGTAGAAAAGAGCCATGGTGGTACAGTGGTTAGAATGCAAAATTGCAAGCTAACTCTGCCGACTGCCAGCAGTTTGATCCTGACTGACTCAAGATTGACTCAGCCTTCCATCCTTCCGAAGTCAATAAAATAAGAACCCAGATTCTTGGGGGCAACAGGCTGACTCTGTAATCCACTTAGAGAGGGCTGTAAAGTACTATGAAGGAATACATGAGTCTAAGTGCTATTGCTATTATACTGTACTGTACATGAAAAATATTAGCAATAAAACTCATTGAAACAGAATCCTATACTCCCAATAGGCAAGGGAGGAGCTAAGGTAAATTGGCCAGACCTTCAGAAATACTCTAACTCAGTCACCAATTTTTTTCTGACCACTTTATGGGAAAACATTTTAGCTATTCAGTTCACAATTAAAGCCACACTGTCACTTCTCTTCATGTTTTTAATAATTCCACTCTGCACGATCAGATCACCTGAACAGAATAACAGAGCTGGAAGAATACCCTGGAGGTATTCTAGTCCAACCCTCTGCTCAAGCAGAAAACCCTAAACCAGGGGTAGGCAACCTTGGCTCTTTTATGAATCGTGGACTTCAACTCCCAGAATTCATGAGCCAGCCATTCCTGAGCCTCCCCTAAACCATTTCAGACAAGTGGTTGTCCAATCTCTTTTTAAAACCTCCAGTGATGCAACGTCATCTTCCCAATCCACCAGTTCTGTTCATTTGCACAATGCGTTCAGTCTGAAGAACTTGTCCACCATTCGTTTCTACAAGCATAGGTTTCTCTCCTAATTGTGTGGACAGTTTATATTCTTGCACTGGGGATTCACGTATGAAGCCGGCTATTGCACCTGAATCTAAAGCAGGGGTTCTCAACCTTGGCAACTTTAAGACTTGTGGACTTCAACTCCCAGAATTCCTCAGCCAGCAAAGCTGGCTGAGGAATTCTGGGAGTTGAAGTCCACAAGTCTTAAAGTTGCCAAGGTTGAGAACCCCTGATCTAAAGCAACTGAGCATTGAGACTGCGCAAAATATAAAAGGGATAATAAAATACACTTGCCTGTTGTCAGCTGCCAAAGCTCTTCTTGTCTGAAGTCAAACCTGCTGAGTTCTTGGGAGTGAGCCCTGCAAACATTTCAAAAGATGAGGCTTGGGCACTTGCTTGCTATGCGGCCTGCGGGTCCACAAGTGTGGCACTTAGCAACTGAGGCCTATACCTTAATGGGGCAAATGTTAACTAGGTGTCCTGGTGCTCCAAGATAGAAATGCAAACCAAGACCTTTCCTCTTCTGTTTCTCTACTATGGGTAGAATCTTACTGTTCCTATTGTATGGATTGTCCAGCACTCCTCTCAAAGGCTATAGGGAAGAAGAGGTGAATAGATCCATTAAAGTTCTTTCCCTTTTTTCCCCTGTGCCTTGTCTCCTCCATTCACCCATTAAATTAACACACAATTTTGGAACAATTTGTCCAAATTCTCTGGTGTGCCTTGATTCAATAATTCATTCCTGAGTTGTTCATACGTTCTTCTTGGAACTGATCAATTAAAGCAAGGTCATTCCACCACATATCCCTGGCATATGATTGCAAATCTGATACACTCTCAAACTCTTTGAGGTTGCCCTGTTTCAGCTTGCAAATCTCTCCATTGCCTGTTATTAAATGCAGCTATACATTTTTGCATGCAGTTCATACTTACCCAGTAACAGATCCACGCCTTCAATGAGGGACATAGTTCATTTGGCTGGGGACACTCTGAGGATGTTCAGAACATCTCTAAAAAAAATATGCTTGCTAACATGCCCTAGACCAGGGGTAGGCAACCTTGGCTCTTTTATGACTCGTGGACTTCAACTCCCAGAATTCCTGAGCCAGCTGGCTCAGGAATTCTGGGAGTTGAAGTCCACGAGTCATAAAAGAGCCAAGGTTGCCTACCCCTGCCCTAGACAATTTACAATGAGTCAGAAACTGGTCCTGGGTTCTTCCAATGTCTCCAGAAAACTCTTGAGAGTGAAGAAATACCACAGGCTGCAGTTGTTGAGCTGCTTCTGGTTGAGGCAAGCTGTATCCCAAACGGAGAATTACTTGCACCATGATCCACAATGGTTCAGCAAATTCTTCTGCAAACTTGAGTTCCTTAAGGCTTGACTGCCATTTCCATAATGAAAGGCAAGGGCTGATGTTTCTCTGAACAAGAGTAGGCGGCTTTCAAAACAGGTATCCGTACTTTGATGTAGGCCAGGAAGCAGACACCACAGGACTACTGGAGCTCTTCTCTACTTTTGGAGGGTATAACAACAGAATGGCCAAGTTTCATTCTGCATCCTCTTATTCTAAAAAAAAAAATCAAGGCAGGAATATCTTGAGAGTTTCTCATCCCTTCTTCCTTTCCAAGATTAAGCATTTTGCATTTCTTCAAGGTTAGCTCTGTATTCCTCCACAAAGTGCAGTTAAGCGTTTCTTCCTGGATTCTCTTAATCAAGGTTTGGTATCAAAGTCCCAACCGGACTGTTTTCCTTAGCTGGATTTAACCTCTCCAGTTTACTTATCTTGGTGAATTTGTTTTGGTTCCTACTTCTGTGAAATGAGGGAGCTTGAGGCTCACAAATGTCCTCTCTAAGGAACAGCCTCCTGCTGGAAGTAAGATTGGCTCCCACATTGCTGATGTTTTTTAAGCTTCTAAAACCTGAATTGTTTCTCCTTGCCTCAGGGGGAGGAGAAGATGCTTTGGTTTATGATGTTATTGTTCCTTGATTTATTTCAATCTTATAGTATGAATATTTTATTATCAGGATACAATATTGTTTATTGCCATGTGGTCTGAACTGAATGCAGTGGCACATAAATATCTAATAAATAAATAATAGTCATTCCATTTGTCAGAGTTTACATACGCGCCCACAGTGATGATCCGGTTTTTAATACAAATACAACAAAATGCACCAGTATGATCACATTAGAAATTATGCTAGTTCACTGCTGTAGTTATTTGCTGAAAATTAATTCACAATAGATTGTCCCAGTTTCTTTGGAAATGGTTGACCGTGAATGAAAAATGCCACCTTTGTCACCATTAAAAATGATTTAATAGGCAACAGAAGATCTTTCAGGGAACACAGAGCTAGAGATGGAACTGATTTACAGTATGTGAAATAGTGCAGCACTACATATATGTCGAGAACCAATTTAGTATAATGATTAAGGTACTGGGAGACTGTGAATTCTAGTCGAGCCTTACACACAAAACCAGTTAGGACACCTTGGGCCAGCCACTCTCTCTCAGCCCTTGGAAAAAGACAAGGGTAAACTACTTCCAAAATCTTGCCAAGAAAACTGCAGGGACTTTTCCAGACGGTCACCAGGACTCAAGACTGACTTAAAGACACAGACACCTCTATAGATCTTATTGAAGAACTCCCCTTTCTGTATCTGAAATCACTTAGGGTAAGAATAATTTTTGCTGGTAATCAGACAAAGTCTTAACATTTAATGAAAAGTTAGCTCTTAGAAATCACACCAAATGGACCTACACGCCTTCAATTTCATCACAAAGTAGAATGCAGGTATTTCTGATTGCTTTTAAGGGTGGTTCAGAGACTGCCTTCCATTTGACATTCCTTTGTTTTTCCCCCTTGTTTTTTTTAATGCAACCTCAACAACAAAGAGTCAAGCAGGGCAAAATAAAATAAGTCGACAATGCCTTTTGATTGATTTGTCAACCTTCAGGTATATTAAATCTCTTCCCTTAATGCATCTCAGAGAACTAAGTGGGCAACATGTTTGACTAGAATAGAAAATCTTTTTATTCTTCCATTTTAAGAGTCTGAGGATTTGTATCCCCAGACTATAAAACAACTAACCGCTGGTTTCCTCTACTTAATGCAACGTTTAGAAATTATAGCAATAAAGTATCATGTTTATCTAAAGTGGATACTCCTATTCTTCCACAAAGGCTACACTATATATACATTTTTCCTTGCACCAGTTTCTTAGCAACAAGACAAAGGCATCTATGAAACTGTTTTTAAGTTTTTTGTCTACAACTGAGTATGCAGAGGCAAATTCTGAAGACAACAATTCAATAATACTCATTACTTGCAAATAAATAAATAAATGTGAGTGTATGAACAAAAACCTCGTAGTTTCTTCTTTCTATATGAATAAAGCAGTAATAAATGATGAGTATATATGTATGTGTGTGTGTATTATTTTTCTGAGGTTTCCGCGGGTGTTTGTATGTAGGTCTTTGGTTCTTCGGGTTTTCTCCCACGTAGAATTTGAAGTGTCTTGGCGACGTTTCGATGAAGTCCCATTCGTCATCTTCAGGCTGGTGCTTTCGGCTTCGTGCTTCTAGGAGCAATGTGTGATTGTAGCTGTTTCTTCCTTTTAACTGCCAGTGGGGGTTTGAACTGATTGGCTGGGAGCTCGGCTGTGTTCTGATTGGGTGGAGGTGTGTTCTGATTGGTTAGGGGCTTGGCTGTGCTCTGATTGGATGGGGGTTGGCTGTGCTCTGATTGGCTGGGGGAGTGTTCTATTTGGGTGGGGGCTTTGTTGTGCTCAGGTTAGTCTGAGTTACACAGGGATTAGAGATAGTGAGCTACATAGCTGCTTGGCTTCGCGTTCGTGGTCGTGCCTCATCTTCATGGTGGGTGTCAGTTTGCTTCATGTATGGATTGGAGGGGTTTAAGGTGGCTAATGATACAGCTGTGGTCTGGCTTCTGGTTTGTGGTTGTGCCTCATCATCGGTGTGGGTTTGGGTTTGCTTTTTGCCTGGATGTGTGGTGGTGACATCCTGTGTGGTTTTTGTGAGTGTAGGTCTGGTGTCATTCTTTGTGTCATTCTTTGTGTTATGGACTCGTTTGTCAATAAGGGCGGGTTTCCAAATGGCTGGTAGGCGGGAGGTATCATCTCGTTTGTTCATGCTGTGTGGGCGTTTTTCTATCTCGATGGCTTCTCTGATTATTCTGTTATTAAAGTGTTCAGTTTTGGCAATAGTTCTGGTCTTTTTGAAATCAATTTCATGTCCTGTGGCTTTAAGGTGTTGGACCAGGGAAGACGTTGGTTCCTCTTTTTTGACTGAGTTTATATATATATATACACACACACACACACACACACACATATACATATATACATATATATATAAAGTGTCTTGGCGCCAAGACGCTTCAAATTTTACGTGGGAGAAAACCCGAATTACCAGAGACCTACATACAAACACCCACGAAAACCTCAGAAAACAAATATATATATATATATATATATATATATATATATATATATATATATATATATATATATATATATATATATATATATATATATATATATATATATATATATATATATATATATATATATATATATATATATATATATATATATATATATATATATATATATATATATATATATATATATATATATATATATATATATATATATATATAATAAATATAAATATATATAATAAAAAGTAACCTATACCATAACATCACTGAGAGAGAAAAAAAATATCTTTATGGAAGAATACACGAAAGCATTTGTTGTTGTTTTAAATGAAGGCTGCTTGTCAAATAGAGACATTTCTTTGCAGTTTTGAAGATCCAGTGACTCCTGGTGATACTTAGGAGGGCCAAATGATGCTTGAGAAGCATTGATTTGCATGACTGCTCCTAGGAATACTTCTTTATCTTACTTTATTATCATTGGTTTGCTTCAACTATTTTTGGGAATGAATTTCCAGGTTAATTGTTGGGCAAAATGTACTCCGACACAGAATTCTACCCAATGCCCCCAGTTCCAACATTAAAGATGGAATTCTGGAATAATAGCAGAGGAAATATATTAATATTTGAACATCCTCTAGAGTTGGAATCCAGATAAGTCACACCAGGCTCTAGGAATAATCATGCCAATAGCCAAATAACCAAAAAGATTCCTCTTCTACCACAAACTCTACCTCTATTGTGATTTAAACAAATCAACGAAAATCCAAATGTAAAATGGTCTTTTTAATTACTAAATTAAGACAGTTAAACATTTAAAAACCATAAACTTGCAAATAAAACAATAACAAAATGTAATTAAGATCATAGCATTATTTTTTAAAAAAAACTTAAAAGAGAAGTAGAAAGGACTGGGTTTTTTGTTTTGTTTTTGGTTAGAAAAAAGGAAGGAAAGAATTCAAGGTCAATAGAGACAACTGAAGAAGTAATACTTCTGTGCATCCCACTGCTCTCATTTCCCAGAAAAGATGTGCATAGTAATTCTACTGAAACACTTGCAGACATATTGAAAGTAATTTCATTAGCAGTACAGGATATTTAAAACACCTATATGATGATGGAAAATGGTACACAGAAAAGATATTCTAGCTGAGCTTGATGAATGAAAAAGCATCTCAATATGACTAAAAGGCTATGAGGTTGAGACTATTGCATGGGGTTACAATGTTTATTATTTTTTAAAAAAATCAGAAAATTCAGTTTACATATTTTGATACACAAAAAGCACTTGCAGTTTCAACCTTCCGGTCCAGGCAGGGATACTTTTTGTTAAGTCTGTTTTAATTCTGATCCCAAAATCAAATGACACACTTGGCAAATGTTGTTGAAATGTTGTACATGAGTTTTGAAAGATCAAAACTTACAACAACCTACGGCTATATAGTAAAACCAAACAGTGCAATCCAATTTAAAAAGTCATGCTGGGCAAAAGCCAAATATCTAGTCACTGGTTTTGGAATCATCACCAGTGTTCGGTGTCCAGAGGGAAATCTTTCTGGGTGCTTCAGCATTATGGAATCCGTTTCTGAAATGAATTTCCTTTAGCTATAGCACCTGTGGACTTTATATACAGGTATGTATATATTTTACATATTTCTATATATAAAAGAAACAAAACAAAACCCCCAAACACTGGTCCTCATTTTATTGTGTTAGAACATGAAAAAATGTAGACAAAAAGAGGCCACTTCTGGAAAATAATACTTTAGTTGAATCAGGAGAAAACTAGTTAAAATCACATAATTCTGCATTTTTTTTTAAAAAAAGGAAAGCACTAGGATAAATTATTGGCACTGAATTACTATTTACAGTGAACAAAGATTTTGCAGTTTACATAACATTAAAACAATGCAGTTTCAAAGTCTTTGATTAAGAAAAAAACCCCCATGTGTTCACTTTTCTGTTCAGAGAAGATATTCAGATTTTTAGGACACACAGTTCTAGAAGTTCTCATCTTCTGGCTTCAGTATATTTGGTGCTCTAAGATTACAGCCTTGAACCATTCAACCCATGTCAATTGCAAATGGAACACCTTATAACCGGTCTGCACAGGTCCCCCCCCACCAAATTACAGGTTATCACCTGGCTGGTACTGTGGTTCAGTTGCCGTAAAGTAGTCTTCCAGGAAACCCTGTAAGTACTCAAAAGTTGGGCGTTCTTCTGGGTCTTTTTTCCAGCAATGGATCATGAGCTCATGTAGAGAGATTGGGCAATCCTGAGGACATGGCATTCTGTATCCTCTTTCTACCTGTTCTAGGACTTCACGATTATTCATACCTAGGAAATATAAACAATTTTGAAGAGGTGTAAAACATATATTCTGAGTAGGCTTGCAATATATTTTTTATTTGAATCTGAGCTATTTAACTGGAAAATGGATTCCCCACCCCCCCAAAATGTTTATGAATGTCTTATCGGACAGGCATCCCTAACCATCACTACTATGTCATGTGTGCTTCATGTCATTGATCTTAAATGATCAATGTTTTCTGACTGAATCCTGAAACAGTCAAAGGTAGCATATTAGGAACCTATCACTTATTTTCATCTATCAATTAAAAAGTTTGATATAACTTTGGTTCTCTTATCTTTAATTTGTATTTTTCTCTTACCTGGATATGGAACTCTCCCTTTTGTTACTAATTCTGTTAGTAATATCCCAAAGGACCAAACATCAGATTTTATTGTAAATCTTCCATATAATGCAGCTTCTGGAGCTGTCCACTTGATAGGAAATTTTGCACCTGAGAGAACACAGAAATTATCAAGTAAGCCTTTTGTTGTGAATTAATGGCTAATAAAACTATATAATTCAACAGAATGAAAAACAAATTCACTACATTCTTGTGAAAAACCTCATCTTATATTCTAATAAATGATCCAATTGGAAATATAATTCAAACCTTTTTATCTGACACTGAGGTCTGAATGCTAACCTTTCTGCTTCTTCATCTCTTAAGACATATAAATTCTGATTGTATTTTCAAATAAATGAAAGGCAGAACTTTCAAATAGTGTGTTTGTATTCATGGAACCCATATTTATGTTCTAGGATCTACATGCTCAATTACTTAAGCGTTCCAATTGTTTTCATGATTATTAAATCTACAGCCCCATTATACACCAACTGTGATTTGGTTAGACTTTGAAGTGTTTTGCTATAGCTCTAAATCTTTATTATGGCTGGTTGCATAGTCAGCCAGATGTTTGGATTGGATTTGGCATTTTTATTGTCTATCCTTAGGATACGCAGATACTATTGTTGGATGGTGTTAAAGGTATTATTGCAGGATATAAACTGTTCCAAATAAAGCTGCCTTTTGCAACTAACTGATGGTGATTTTGTCAATGCCAATGGTGTTCAATGATGCCCCAGAAGTTAGGGGACAGCATCCAAGTGCCTATTATTATTATTACTGCTTTCTTTTGCCATAGCCGCTCTACTTTATTTGCAGGATCTTTGTATTTTATTGTCTTCTCTAATACTTTCTCTTCTCTTCTGTGGTCTTCAAAAACTATAATGCCCACTTATCCAGACTTTTGGCTTTATTGATAATTGTTAAGTCCAAGACGTTATGCGGCAGAGGCTTGTCTGTCTGAATTCTAAAGTACCAGAGCACTTTAGCTTCTTCATTTTCTATTATTTGGTTTATTTTGTGATATCAATAATTGTTGCTTGCAGGCAGGTAATATTTATTGCATATATTCCAATGCACCATTGCTATGCTATGCTATATGCTGTTATTTGCAACCAGTCTTATGTGATCTTCTTGCAGCAGCTAATTATGTGGGTATTATTATTATTTTGCATTGTGGTCAGTAAAGTAATATCACTTAGTTTTAAGCGAGTCAACAATTAAACCTGGCTTTCTGTTCTGCTAGAGAATTTAGCTTTGTGCCAAATATAGATTAATACTTAGTGTTGTATATCAGGTGCTATGACGATTGATGCATACTATGATTTTATGTTCAATGTTGATTGTTTTAATAAAAGAAATTTTATAATAAAAAAAAAGAGAACTTGAAAGAGGAAAGCAGAAAAATGTTGATACACCTAGGAGCAGGAAACCAATTAATTTTGATAAAAAACAACACTATTATCTGCTAGAACACTTGAGTAAAATGCTTACTTAACATTCAGGAGGTACTATTGACTGATATTTTTCAATATTGTAAACTATTCACATGATATCAAAGATACATGTCTATTGGCTTAGGTCATGGGTAGGCAACCTTGGCTCTTTTATGACTGGGAGTTGAAGTCCACAAGTCATAAAAGAGCCAAGGTTGCCTACCCCTGGCTTAGGTGATTCGCAGTTTTAATATCTGGGAAAAACATACATCAATATCAAGAGTAATTTTTCAAAGAATGAATACAAAGATTTATACAATTCCTAGGTAAAATGATCTGTAAAGCTGTTTGAATTTGCATTGTTTCAAATTTGAAACAACTTGACAAAACAAAAAATTCTTTTCAAATTAAAAATGGTTTATCTTGGGTGTGAAACAATTGCTTCAAGCATGAAATAGGAAGTAGTCTTTGATTTATGACCGTTTAACAGTGGTCCAGATTATGACAACTACAATATGGATGATTTATGGCCTATAAAGCAGGCCTTTTCAATCTTTTCACCCATTGTACCACTTTTAGGATATGGCAATATCCGAGTACCACCAGTCGTCTAGCAAGGTGTCAAAAACTTGACCAAAAAAAAAAAGGAAAAAAGTGATAAAATACAGGTAGTCCTCAACTTACAACAGTTCACTTAGTGACTGTTCAAAGTTACAATGGCACTGAAAAAGTGCCCCCCAAGCCACAGCCGAGCAAGACACCTGCCTGCCCCCTGGCGGCACTCTTCCTCCTGTCCGAGGTTTTCATTGTTGTGAGCATTTCTGTTGAGGATTGGCAGCTGGAGTGGGGTGGGGGGGTGTTTGGTTTTTTTTTTAATAATTTTTTTTTATTAAAGCAATCAACATCAATCATAATATCATATTAAGAAGCATTCATCATAAATCATAAAATACAACAGTAAGTATTAGTCTTTGTATACGTCAAATTTGGTAAACATTCTTCACTCCTCACGTCAATCCTCAACTATACGCCAGATACATTTTATTTGATTGGTGTTTCTCTTGTATATAATCTATCCACTGTTTCCAGTCTGTCATAAATTGTTCATTTGAGCGATCCTTCAAATATGCCGATATTTTCGCCATTTCTGCCAAATTTATTACTTTCAAAGTCCATTCTTCCATAGGTGGTATTTCTGGCTTCTTCCAGTATTGTCCCACCAGCAGTCTAGCTGCTGTGATCAAGTTCAGAATTAAGTTCGTCTCTGTGGTAGTGCAATCTTTTATGATCCCTAACAAAAAAACCTGAGGTAGAAATTCAATACGCTTTTTCAAAATGGTTTGGAGTGTCCACCATATCTTCCTCCAGACGGCTTTAATTTTTCTACATGTCACCATACATGAAAATATGTAGCCTCACCATTACCACACCTCCAACATTTAGGTTGGGTGTCTGGATAGATATATGATAATTTTTTCAGATCTAGATGCCACCTATAGAACATCTTATAGAAGTTTTCCCTTAGATGTTGCGCTTTCGTAAATTCTACATTTCTCACCCAGATTCCCTCCCACGTTTCCATCGTGATAGGGTGCCCAAAATCTTGTTCCCACTTTACCATACAGTTCTTGACTAGCACAGTTTCAGAGTCCATTTCTATCAGAGCGCCGTACACTCGTTTGATATGCATGACCCCCTGCTCTCTAATCTGTTCAATTAAATTCTCATCTGTCAGGGATAAGCCCTTCTTCATGTCTTTTTGCCACCTAGACTGCAGTTGCAAATATGATAGCCAGGTACCCCCTATTCCTTCATCTGCTAGCGTATTTGGTGGCTTTAATGAAAACCCATTTTCTTCTTCCAATACAAGTTTACTATAGGGCACCACTTCCTGCCCTTGAGATGTATTTATGTCCCCTATTGCGTGCCCGGGGATCGTCCAGATGGGGATCTTATCGTGTAGAAGGTACTTATATTTCCTCCAGACCCACAACAGCGGGGTTCGTAGTGGGTTCTCCCTGAAGTTCTTGTCCGCCTTTTTGTCATACACCAGATATGCGTGCCAGCCGAATAGTAGACCATGCCCTTCAACATTCAATATTCTTTCGTTCGTCATGTTGATCCAGTCACTCAGCGCCACCAGCGCCGCGGCATAGTAATATAACTTTAGATTGGGCATTTTTAATCCCCCTCTCTTCCTTGTATCCTGGATGATTTTTAATTTAACCCTCGGTTTCTTGCCATCCCAAATAAATCTGTTGATGCCCTTCTGCCAATCGTCCAAGTCCACATCCTTTTTGAGTATGGGTAGCATTTGAAAGAGAAATAGAAATTTTGGCAATACGTTCATTTTTACTGCCGCTATCCTGCCCAGCAGGGACAATTGTAATGTTTTCCACCTGTCCAGATCTGTTTGTATCTTGTTCCACAGCACCTCGTAGTTATTTTTGTATAATTTCGCATTCGTTGCTTCTATCTTCACTCCTAAGTATTTAACTTTTTTAACTATTTCACAACCCGTTATTCTTTCCAAGTCCTGTTTTGCTTTGTTGTCTAGATTTTTAACTAGCATCTTCGTCTTAGATATATTTACTTTGAAGCCTGATACCCTACCATAGTCTTTCATTATCTCCATCAATCTCCTCGCTGATTGTACTGGCTGCGACACTGTCACCAGCAGGTCGTCTGCGAAGGCACGTAGTCTGTAGTCTTGTTGTCTAATCCGTATGCCCTTTATGTCTTCTGCTGCTCTTATCTTGTTCAGTAGAATCTCCAACGTTAGAACAAATAGCAAGGGTGATAACGGGCATCCCTGTCTCGTGCCTCTTTCTATGTTAAATGAGTCCGTTAGGTCACCATTCACAATGATCTGGCCTGTTTGTTTCTGGTAAATCGCCATTATGGAGTTAAGAAACTGTTTTCCCATTTTCATCCCCCCGACCAGTTTTGTTAGAAACGGCCAATTCAGTCTGTCGAAGGCTTTTTCTGCATCCACAAACATGAGAGTGGCGGGCACCTGGTTGTGCCTTTCCAAGTACTCTATTATGTTCAGCAGCTGTCTTACACTAGTTTTCATCTGACGTCCTTGTATAAATCCAGTTTGATCCGGGTGGATTATTTTTTGTAACACGGTCATTAGTCTGTTGGCCAAAATTTTTGCGAAGATTTTGTAATCTGCGTTCAGTAGTGAAATGGGTCTGTAATTTTCAGGTTGTGCGTTATCTTTTCCCTCTTTGGGGATTAGAGAAATGTAGGCTGTTTTCCACGATGGTGGAACTTGGCCTCCTTCTTGTATGTTGATAAATAATTTTCTGAGGGGTTCTATCATTTCCTCTAGGAGATGCTTGTAGTAAGTCGCTGTTATCCCATCCGTCCCGGGCGATTTTCCCTTTTTTAGTTGTTTGATCACTGTGTGTATTTCCTCTTTTGTGATCACTGCATTCAGGGCATCTCTTTGTTCATCGGTGATTATCAGTAACTTTTCATTTTGTAGAAACTTATCTATCTCCTTGTCTTGTGTCTTCTCCTCGGCGTATAACTTTGAGTAGAACTCGGTAAAAGCTTTCTTGATGGTTTCCTGTTGAAATTCTTCCTTGCCTTTGTACTCTATCTTTTCAATTATGCGGGATTTCTGTTTCTTCCTTAGGATATAAGCCAGCCACCGACCCGGTTTGTTGGAATTACAGAATGTCTTATGTTTTGCGTATTGTATGTTCCTTGCCACTTGGTCTGCCAACAACAAGTCAAATTGCTTCCTTAGAATCTTGATTCCTTCTTTGGTGACTTTGTCCTCCGGTCTTTTTATTAATAGCTGCTCCTTCTTACTTATCTCATTTTCTAGCTCCTTTCTTTTTTGTTCTTGTTTACGACGGTGCCTGTTATTCATGTCCATGAGAATCCCACGCATGTATGCCTTGCTGGCGTCCCATATCATTTCTATAGGTGTCTCATTTTTCATATTTATGCTAAAAAATTCCTTCATAGCAGTTTTGCATTCAGCCACCTTTTCTTCTTATTTGAACAGGTTTTCATTAATTCTCCAGGATCTCCTCGGTTTCCGACCATGTCTTAATTCCATCCATACCGGGTTATGGTCTGATAGTACTTTGGGTAGGATTTTCACTGTTTTCAGGCTAATCAGCAAGTCGCTAGTTGTTAATATAAAGTCAATTCTGGAGAATGATTGATGTCTGTCTGAGAAAAATGTGAAATCTTGGTCTTTGCCGTGTCTTTCCCTCCAAATGTCTGTCAGTTCAAGGTCCTCCTTTATGTTGAAGAAGGATTTGGGCAATTTGGAGTGTTTTTGCGGGTTAGAGGCAGTCTTCTTTTTGTCCAGGGCAATCTCTATGACACCATTCCAGTCCCCCATTATAATACATGATCTGTAGTTGAGTTGTGTTAACTTCTTGTGTATCATTTTGTAGAATTTTCCTTGCTGTTGATTTGGTGCATATATGCCCATCACCAAAATGTTCCTATCTTCCTGTATTATTTCGATTGCTAGGTATCTACCTTGGGAGTCCGACTCTAATAGCTTAGCTCTTACATGATTCTTTACATATATAACAATTCCATTCTTCTTTCCTGCTGCCACTGCGACAAATTGTGTGCCTAGTTTGGTGTTGATTAAATATTTCTGATCCGCCGCTCTGACATGTGTTTCTTGTAGGCAGATTATATCATTTTTACCTTGATTCAGGTAATGAAATATTTTCTTCCTTTTCTGTGGGGAGTTTAACCCGTTGACGTTCCAAGTCAAATATTTACTTGCCATTATCGGCTTCAGGATACTCCTGCCAGACCGCTTCTGCTTTTTCCCCTGCTTTCTTCCTTGGTCTCGCTCCCATGGTATCCGGGTTGGTGCTCGTATTGTTTTGTGGGATCTTTTCTTGCTGGTCTGTGCGTTTGGTAGTGGACTTTAATTGCCTTGATTCGGTAATCTGCCCTGCTTCCTTGTTTTTGTTGCCATCTGCTCTCTGTGCCGTCGCATCCTGAGGTGGTCCTTTCACTTCTTCTGCTGCTGCAGCAGACTGTGCTTCTGTGTAGTTTGCTCATTGTTCTAAGTCCCTTCTGCCTTCATGTGGTCCATCTACGTTGCCCCTCGTTGTGTGTTGAAGACCTTCCGCCTTCAGTTCCTGTTCAAGAAATTCTTTGGCTTTCTGGATTGAGTTCAGATGGTATCTTTTGCTTTTATAGAGTATTGACATTCCGGCTGGGGCTTCCCATCGATATTGTATAGTGCGTGATCTCAGTTCATTGACCAGGAATTTGTAGTCCTTTCTGTCTCGTAGCATCTTTGGGGGGATCTCTTTCAGTATCGCCACCTCTTGATCCTCTACATATAATTTCTTGTTGTAGGACGTTGTGGAGATAAAGTCCCGGAACCCCTTTGTTGCAAAATGGATGACCACGTCCCTTGGTAGGTGCCTGTTTGCTGCCATCCATGAGTTAACTCTGTGGACCCTGTCGAATTGCCACGAAATATCTTCGGTTTCCCTTCCCAGAAATTTTGCCAGGGCCCTTACGAAGATTCTTTTCACGTCCTTTTGGTTTTCATTTGTTGTCTCTCTCAATCCTCTAAATCTGATTGCTGACGCCATCTGCCAGTATTGCATCATAGTGGATTGGTCCTGAGCCACACTTTTCATCTCTGTTATCTGTCCCTCCATGTGACTCTCCACCTCTTCCATCCTTTTTTCCACACTCTCCCTGATCTCCTTAAAATTTTTTCCCATTTCATCCTTCATTCTCTTGTTGTGTGTTTGCATTGCTTCCTTGATTTGGTCCAGGTCTGCCGTCACCGCTCTGTGTTGTTCTTTCCACTTTCTCTCCAAATCTCTGCCTTGTTCCTCCAGCTTCTGTTCTATATCTTTGCACCATCTCTCCATCCTTATGCCCAGTTCCTCCAACTTTTTATCCATTCCCTCCATCCTTTTCCCCAATGCCTCTATCATCTCTTTTATTTCTTTCATCATGTGTGGTGCTGGAGAGGCCTGAGTTGATGGATGGGTCTGGGGGCCTGTGGGTGGATGAGGGGGGTGGGAGGGTAGGTACAGTGGTCCCTGGTGTTTTAGGAAGCTGAGCTGGGGAGGATGCAGCTCCCTTTGGGTGTATCAGTTTGGTCTGCTTGGTGGCCATCCTGAGTTCAGCCTACTGTTGGCCAGGCTTTTCTTTAATTTTTTAAATAAACCAAATTAATCACCAGTCAATGTTCTGGTGATGATCCAATATTCTGATCTTTCAGGGAGAAGGCTCAGGATTCAAACAGTTCAGGGATAAGAGTCAATATTCAGGCAGTTCCAAGATAGGAGTCATCTATGATCAGGGAGCCAGATCAAATTGATTCTCCCCAATGTAGGGAATCCTGTTCTGCTTATATTGTCCCTACCTTCCTTCTGTGACTCAATTCCACACTTTCTCCTTCCTGGTAGCTTTGCCTTGGCTGCCACCACGCTATTGTCTGCCTGCCTATCCCTACCCTGTCTGTACAGCCTTTCTGTATTTATTTTATTTCTGTGTCTATTTTCTTCTCGGCCAGTAGGTGTCTCCCGTCTCCTTTCTCCCCTTCAATGCTGTATGGTGTTCCGTGGTAGCCAAAATGTCGGCTTCCTGCTCCCTCGGAACTTTCTCACCCTAAGTTTTGTGTCTCTTGAGAAAGAAGGAGGAGGGGCTACCCTTTGAGTTTTACTCTTTTCAGCCCACGAAGTCCAGTTGGTCAAGGTAACAGTCTCATTTGCCCCTTCTTTTCTTCTTTTCTATCGCCGCTAGTCCATGGGGGGGGGAAGTTCCACTCCCTTTCTGCTTTTCTCTTCTCCCTCTTTGGAGATCTTCCTGTGCAGCTCTCCCCTCCCAGATCTCTCTCAGCTTAGATTATTTCTGGCTCTCCCGGGGCTCGCCTCACCTCTGCTGAAGCACCAGAAGTTCCTCTCCAAATTGCCTATCCCTCCAGGCGGCAATCGCTCTTGGCAGCCGAGGAAAAAGCAGATAAACAGAGATCTGTCCCGGAGCTCCCCTGAGATTGCTCTGTCTCCATGCCACCGGACGTGACGTCTGGGTGTTTGGTTTTTATTCCCCCCGTCTGCTGGGTGGTTGCAGCAGGTTTTGGTCACTTCACATGACCCTGGGACACTGTGACCATCATAAATATGAATCAGTTGCCAAGCATCTGAATGTAAATCACAAGACCCTGGAGATGCTGCAACATTCCAGCTGATCGGCGCTTCTTCTGGGCTCAGCAGAAGCACCAGGATCAACGCCAAGCTCCAGCTGGAGCCTGGCGCTGTTCCTGGCGCTTCCGCTGAGCCGACAGTCCTGAAGAAGCGCCGATCAGCTAGAAAGCGGCACTGATCCTGGCGCTTCCGCTGAGCCCTGACATCCCTGCAGCTCCAGCCATCTCTTGCTCAGGCTTGTGCGGTGCTGCCATTGGTTCAGCTCATTCCCCTCCCCCGCTACCAATTTTCTAGGATGGTCGTGTACCATCTGCCAGGTGCCAATATACCACAGGTGGTACCTGTACCACTGGTTGGAAAGCCCTGCTATAAAGCACTTCTGGCCATCGTAAACTGTTCCATCCTCCCCCCTGGTCACATGATCATGATCTGGGTGCTTGGCTAGATACTGTTTGCATTTATGACCGTTTGCCAACCCCTCCCAACATGTGATTGCCATTTGCAATCTTTTCTGCTGGCCTCCACAAGAAAATCAGGAGGAGGAAGGGAAAATTCTCCGGTGGGCTGCTGAAATGGAGCTCAAAAGATCTGAGTTTTGTTCCTGCAGCAATTTTGGAAGAAAGGTTCTCTTGACTACGAAACCTTTCTAAAATGCTTTAAAGCAGGGGTCTTCAAACTTGGTCCTTTTATGACTTGTGGACTTCAACTCCCAGAATTCCTCAGGCAGGCATGCTGGCTGAGGAATTCTGGGAGTTGAAGTCCACAAGTCATAAAAGGGTCAAGTTTGAAGACCCCTGCTTTAAAGATTTCAAAACCTGCTCGAAACCGGTTTTTATGTTCAAAATGGTTTATTTCATTTGTCAAAATGGACATTTTGAATTCAAAATACTTTGTACATTCTTATTAGGGAGGTTCTTTGAATTTTCTTACTGGCTTTCACTGAAGTTACTAGAAAGCCATGTCTGTCCTACAGCTATATTAGCACAATAGAAACCAAATGATATGTGTAGAGATCATCCTAATAAGCATTTGAGAAAGCATTTTTCCATTTATGCTAAATCTTCCTGTTTTATTAAACAAAATCTATCAATTTGCCATTTCACACACAGGACAACCCCCCCTCCCAAGTATATCCTCCTTTATGTTTGTAATTATCAAAGTTACTATAAGTAACAGGAGAAACCTGTTAGTAATATTCTCCCCCAAATATTATTTGTTCATAGCTTAAATTAACACACAGCAGATCCTCAGACTATATTCAATTTTCCCACTATTTTAGCTAACTGCAGCTATTTCTGCACTCACTGAAAATTCCATTAACTATTTTATACAAACACATAGCCTTTCAATAACTTAACTTTCAATCCCATCTGTACAACTTTTTAGCCTTTCTAGGAAACATCTAGAAATATTTTAACATGACTTGATCACTTATTTGTTGTTATCAAATTTGGGGTAGGGCAGGCTACTGAAGACAGAATTCAGAAATTGCTTTTATTTGCCAATGTACATCCATATCTTGCTTATGATTTATGGAAAATAATGTTGATAATCCTATTAGTTCTCAATTTACAGTCAGCAAAGCTGTTAGAAATCAATACAAAAAGAATCAGATTGAACTCAAAATTTGATGTCCTGCAAATTAACTGGGGATGGGTATCTTAGCACCATCTGCTTCCTTTACTAATTTCTTCAGGGATCCAAGAAAGCTTTGTTGGGGGATGGAAGAGGCAGGAAGTCAGCCCCGTTAATGTCAAGTACACAATAGTGGTAAGAAAAAGGAAAGTCTGTTTTTGAAATTCAGCCTTCAACTCTTCACAGGGGTGAGCACTTCCTGTTTCTAGAAGAACTGCCAGCCTGCATCACAATTTCCCAGCCAGTTTTCAGTTCCTGCATGTCAAAACCCTACAGGAACACTAACTAGTTAGATACACTATCAGTGCTCTAGCTGCACCCCAGTGGAAAATCTATGTGGTGGAGTCATGGAAAAAGAAGGAGGGAGGGAGGGAGGGAGAATGCATGCCAGAATCTCTAGAATTAAGATACCAAGAGCAGCAGAAAAGCATTTGATTGCTATATTTTAAATATAAAGAACATATTTAGAGAAACTCTTACTTCTTAAATGTGGTCTATACTATACGAAGAGTAAACTAAAAATGTAACTATGACTGTCTCTAATATACTTTGCTAGTTTTTCAACCTGATTACAGTTTTCACCATGAAAAGATTTACTATTACATACTGTACGGGTGAATTTTCTAGAATGCAATCAATGCATTTTAACTTTATTTTAATAGGAAATCACTTAGTTCCATTTGTGGAGGTCATAATTGACCAATAACACATGAAGATCTAGTACAAATAATTAGGATTCCTCATTTTTTTTAAATTGAAGTCACTGTGAGATAACATCTATTCCAAGATGTCTCCAAAGGCAGCAGATATTTTTAAAGAGGTTCCACCCCCACCCCCACTTACAGAAACTACTGATCATGAAAGTTGATAATAAATTATTTATCTTGCTTAAATGTTTGGAGTTATTTGTTTTAAACATTTGGAGATATTAAGCTGTTCTTATTGCAATCTCTCTCGCTGAAGACTACTATTATTTCCAAATTTGCCAGAGAGGTGATACGTACATTTTCTATGCAGCGGACTTGGCAGTAACAATTCCTTATCTCAAAAATTAAATGCAGATTACATTTAAAACAAGTATGCAATAGAAAGCCACGACTTGGGGGCATATCTTTCTGCACATAATATTCACAACTACAACAATGGTTATATTGGCCACTCATCCTACCTTGTCTGGCTGTGTATTCATTGTCTTCAATTAATCTTGCTAATCCAAAGTCAGCAATTTTGCATATTAGACCATTCCCCACCAGGATGTTTGCAGAACGCAGATCTCTGTGTATGTAATTCATTCGTTCTATATAAGCCATGCCTGCAGCAACCTGTTTAATTCACAATACATGACATATGCTAGTTAATAAATACAACTTGCTTTCACATTCACACCTTGGATTAATGACACATTCATATTTACCTGCGCTGCCATGTCTACCAGATTTGGCAATTTCAGAGCTCTTCCTTCACCATCTTTTAGGAAATCTAGCAAGCTTCCTGCAATACAAATAAAAACAAGTTCTTAAATAATATTTGTTTCAAAATAGTTAAAAATTACATTCCTAAATAATGTTTAAATAATAACAACAATAACAACAATAACAACAATAAAATAGAAATTTGCTCTTCCCAAGCAATGAGGATTAAGGAAAAGTTGGAATTTTTTTTTAAAAAAATATTTTATTAGATTTTATAACGATGGGGAAGGGATAAGATCGGTAAGGGTGTTGGATGGGGTTGGGGAGTGAGGTTGGGATAAGGGTAGGGAAGGATACAATAGTGGGGTTACCCCCAACAGTAATTCATTGCTTTAGCAAGCAGACTGTCATCCGGGTACAAATTTTAAATAACAGTAATTAAAATAATACTAAAAAGTTATAATCACAAAAATAAACGTAATCATAAAAATTAAAAGTTATTTTAACTTTTAAATGTTGTTTATTCTACTAGCTAAACAGTTACTATAATACTGAATAATTATAATCACTAATAATAACAATAGCTGGAAATTAAATCCATTATCAAAGGAACTCCAAACCATTTCTCCTTGTTTTTTATTTTTCGCAAAATCTCTTATACATATGTATCAAGTATAGACTTATTTTTCCAATGTTGTGTTAATATTTTTTTAGCCATTCTCCATATACAAATATAATTCAAAGTTTTAAAATCAGCAATGATTTACAGTCTATCAAAATAATTTTATGGATCATAACTCTGGAAAACCTGTACTACATATTTACTTATACTTCGCATATGTCTCCAAAGATCAAAATCACACAAGTCATGGAAAATGGCAAGGTTAATATAAAATTCAACCTATTGAATACTAGATTTAATATATCATCCCACTTCAGAGGTAAGAACGTGTTTGATAATGGGACGAACTTTTTTATTTGTTTTGGGACTAGCAATAGATAACAGGAAGTGATACAGTGGTACCGGTATGCCTGAATTTCTAGGAATATGTGTTAAGAGATTAGGGAGGGTTGGTTTTGGTGATTAAAGCTGAAGACACTTTAAATACACTTGGAGTAATTCTTAACTTCTGGCAACTGCCTGGAAAGTCCTGAAGTTTTCTTGGCAAAATTTTTGTAAGTGGTTTTTCATTATCTTCTTCCTAAGGCTGAGGTAACCGAAGATAGCCCAAGCTGGATATATGAAAGGACCAGAATCCACACTTTCTATTTATTAGCTTGCCATCTTTAACCAGACCATTCATCTGGTTCTCTCCGCTGCTACCCCCTCCCCGTTTACATACAACAGGGATATTTTGTGTGTTGATGATATCCTGCCAAAAAACACTATTGCAATTTCTCATGGCTTAAGGAATCACAAGGGATTCACTATTGAACTATGGAAAAGAGCAGAAAATGTTACCCTTTGTCTAAACTCTAAAGCACCATTAGATGTAGGCTTAAGTTCCACATAACTTTGGATTCAGGTCCTTTCCCTCTCCAATATAGCTATTCTACCCCTAAACAAAAATAATTCTCTATAATGCAGAACAGAAGGGATAATGTTCCTGGAAAACTGATTTACTGAAGTAAATACCAGGTGGTAAAAAAAGTACATTCTGTAATATCAGTTTGCATAAGGCAAGCACAACAAAAAGGAATCCTTATTAGGACAAACAAAGCATTCTATATTATTATTTAAAGAAGCAGCAGTGCCCAGTCTAAGTAAATCATTAAAAGGAACTCTTCCCACCACTTTATCATCTGCACAGAACTTTTGTTTAGATAATATATTTAAAGAGTAAATTCAGAATGCTTACTTAAGCATTTCTGGAGGGAGAAAGTAGTTTGATCACACAGCAATGCTGAGCTCAGCAAATTCACGAAGCCAGGATATAATTACTTTAGGATGTGGAAATCAATAGCCCTTGCCATTTAAAGGAAAGTAAAATGCAATAATATATAAACATTTTGAGATATTGTGATAATAACCTGGTATGAATTGTCAAATAGGATCGGAAGAGTGGAAAAGAAAAAGGACCATCTTGAAATATTTCTGTGAAAGGTAATCACAAAGCTATAAAAAAGGAAGTAAGTAAAAAATATAATAGTTCTGGATATTCTCAGAAAAATACTGAAATGTGAAATTACTGAGAAATTCTGGTATTCTATCTGGATCATGTCAATAATTTCCAAAAATGTCATTTTTAGTGCCTGTGGATTAGATACCTTGGATACTAGTCAGTCCCCTCAAATCTTTGTGACTCCAGTCAAAGAGACAATGCTAACTTTTGAAGTTCAAACCATGGCTATTTGAGAATTTGGATACAGGAGGCAAACAGTTATGACCACAGGAATCTATGGATATTTAATTAAGGTTCTTGTCCAATATAAACTTCTAAGTAATATATGAGGGAATGTTCAATCCTTTTACTCACACAAACTTTTTTGTTCAGAATCATAATAGAACCATCGATGTTCAGAAAAAGGAATGCAATATACTGAATACCAGACCACTAAAAATATAAAAAAATACTAAAAAAGAAAAACAAAAATCGCTCTAAAAAGTTCTGAGTGATCTTAAATGATACAGAAAACTGAGTCACTAATGTGAAGATACAATTAAAATACATAAAGAACTTTATTTTCCACAATTTAAAATTGGATGTAAAACAAACAAAATCTCTGCTAGATTTTTACTCAGAATGAAGCGTAAGAAAGAAGATACAAGTGAAAGGATTTATAAAGGAATAAACCAGATTTTGGATATTGCAGCTCAAACAGATTTTATATTGTCTTTCAGTAAGCAACTAAAATGGTGGGGGCACGAAGAAAGAGAAGTAGTTTTAATTCTTTGGTGGCAGTAAAACTTTTTGTGTGGTTGGGGAGAGCTTCCTAGTATTACAAGGAAATCTTAATTCTTTATTCCTTACCTTTATTTACCTTATCATTAATTTCTATGATATTAGGTTCCCTCTTCCTACTCTAACACCATAAATATTACACCACAATGGCTCTTAAGAGTTGGAATGAATTCTAGAGGCAATGTGGCATGTTGTAATAATGCCTTATCATCTCATTATATTTGACATAGGATACTTTGTCAAAAAAATATCTGCTTGTTATACTCAGATACGGAAACATACATGCTATTTATAAAGATTTTATAGGTTTGATGGCAAGAATCTAGTTAAGGAAAAAGGTGTAATTATAGGTAGGACTTTACATTTAATGAAATTATAGTAAGTGATCAATTTCTGTATGCTGCAAAACCATTTTATGTTATCCTCTTTTTAGTTCACCAATTACATTTTAAAAGGGAAAGAATTCTAGAAGCCATGCCCTACATGCTTTCACTACATTGTTTAATTATTATTGCAGTGGTTCGAGGGGTTGGGTTTTCATTTATGCATTACTATTTATTTTCTGTTTTACTGCTAACTGCCAAGAGTCAATTGGTATAAACATTGTATAATTAATTAAATACAAGATAGCCTAATAGCAGAGTTAATTTGCATTCCGCAATCTATTGAGTACACATGCTTCTTATCTTACCTTTACCCATATATTCTGTGACAATGTAGATGGGTTCTTCTGACACCACAGCATAAAGTTGGACCAGTTTGTCATGCTTTAGCTTTTTCATGATTTGGGCTTCTTCCAGGAATGATTCTGGGGACATAGTGCCAGGCTTCAATGTCTTTATTGCCACTTTAGTATTCCCATTCCAAGTACCTATTACCAGATGGATAGATAAATAAATAAATTTTACACATGCCCGACTGAGAGAAACTACAGAATGTTATTTGCAGATATAACAGCAGTCTTTCCCAATTTGATATCCTCCAAATGCATTGCCTTTAAACCAGCGGTCCCCAACCCTCCCAGTCCATGGACTGGCACCAGTCTGCAGCATGCCAGCAAACGGGCCACACAAACAAGCAAAGCTCCATCCCTGGGATGCTGGCAGAATTGAAAACCACACACACACACACATCCGGTCCGCAAAAAAACCTTTCTCCATGGCACCTGGTGCCCAAAAGGTTGGGGATCTCTGCTTTAAATTGTCAGAATCCTTAGCCACCGTTCTGAAGAGCACCAAATTAGGGAAGGCTGCTGTGATACAGAAAATGAGTTGGAAAGATCAATCTGTAAATGTTACATATAAGAAGCAGTGAGCACTAATGCAGCTGCAGAACACTGGTGATCCAACTACTTTAAGTTAGGTTCATCCTCTACAGTCGAAAGAGGGATGACAAACATGACAAACGTGTCTTAATGACTTAGCTCATTGGGTGACATAGAACAAGGTACTTGAGGCAAATGCATTTCACAAAGCTATTGCCCAGCCAAGATATAGCACCAAGCTCCTGGGAAGTGGGGCAGAGGGAATGAATTCACCTTGATTAGAAAGTGAACAAATTTATTGGGCTGAAATGTATTGATAAATATTCTTCTGCTAGAATTGCTCTCATTTATTTTGAAAAGTCATTATAAAGAAACCTCTTTCTACTGGAGAAAGCCTGCACATAGGGTCAAAGCAACACACAACATGCTATTCTTTACAATATAAATAATAGTAAACCATGAAGGTAAGGATCCCATGCACTCTTGTCAAACTAATTCTCCTGTGAACTAGAAATTATGAGGATGCCAGTGAATAAGTAAATTCATATATCAGCTAAAAAAAATTCTTGCGATTTTATCTGTCTACAGCTCAGAACTGTTTAATTTCATAATCATTGATGGAACTATTTTCATTAATATTCCAAAACTGGAAACTTTTATTTTTAAGGGAGGAAAAAAAGATTGAAAGACAAATGTTAACATAGTGAATTCATTTTCACATATACGGTAGAGTTGAAAATTCTCATACTAAAAGAAATCTATAGCCATGTGGCTCAGCTACTTATTAGTAATTAGCAAGAGGTTGTCCCAATAACTGAAGCTATTTTGCTATAAGGGAAAGGTAAAGAGTGAGCCCAGAAAAAAACCCGTTTGAGATTAAATCTTGGTTACTATATCAAAAGGATTTGCATCCCAAATCGCAAGACACTTTATTTGGTCTCATAAACGCTAACAAGAGCTCCAAGAAAAGAACCAACACACAATAATGGTGTGGACTACACCCAATCTTGGACCATATAAATAATAGTGAAAACAAATTTGAAATTTGAAATGTATTTGAAATGTATTGATAAATATTCTTCTGCTAGAATTGCTCTCATTTATTTTGAAAACAGTATATTGTTATATATCTGTGTTATATTGTAAAAAATGCACTGTTTTCTTTCTGTGCTTGTGTGGCCTAGAAAGTCTTCTCTACTCGAGGGCCTTATCAAATGTTAGTCTTAGGTAAAAATATTAGTTCATTGGAACTTGTGTTCACAATGCCTTTCTTATTCTGAAATTGGCTTCTTTCCTGATGGCTTTAAGCATCCATCCCAAACCAGAACAGTTTTCGCTGCCTTACCACTCCACACTTCAGCGAAACAGCCCTGACCCAGCTTCTTTTCCAGAAACAATGAATCTCGTGCAACTTCCCATGCATCCTTAGCCAATCCGACAGTTTGTGGAGTATAATTCGATGCAATCACAGTTAAGTTAAAACATAAACCATCAGCTTTCTCTACAGAAAAGGAAATTAATAAAAGAAATACTTATAATTCACAGAGTAATTGCATGCACAGGGAAAGATGGAAGGTGCTTTTTTCCCTCATTAGTTATTTGTGTTCAGTAGAAGTAGGCTCATAATAAATATTTGCATAGCTGTCTGATTGATATATTTGAAAACTGAAGGCAGCTTGTCAAAATTAGCAACCAAACTCAGGAAGCCCATTGCATTATCTGTCTTTTTATCATTTTTTTTAAATGATACTTTTTCAGAGAGGACCACATTACTCTAGGTAATGGAAGACATCTGCTCTTCCTGATGCTGATCCCTATTACTTTTGCTTCCACCTTCCATCTTCCACACCTATCCCCAATAGCTGGGGGCTGACTAAATAAGTTAAAATATTGTCTCAGCATACCCATCCATACTTCCCCAAACTGCCCATTTCCCAGTCTCTTGATCAACTGTAGTGATTCTCGTGGAATTTCCCAGACATCTTTGGTTTTGACAGACAGGTCAGTAAGCCTTGGCATTCCTTTATGACAAGGGACTACTAAGCGGCAGCAAAGACCCGCAGCTCTCTCTGATGAAGGAGAAGTAAAGCATAGGGAAAGAAAAGAGTAACAAACATCAAACAAACATAGCAAGCACAGAAGAAAAGAACAAACAAAAACAGTGCTAGTAAACAAGTTAAAATGTCTGTTAGTAGCATTCCAAAATAAGCTTGATGATTAATCATCCTGCATACCACCGGAGGTGAGAACTGCTTCCATCCTTTTGGAAGACTATGAAAACCTGGCTTTGCTGGTTCGCCTGGGGCCCCAAGGGGGCGCTCTCACCATTGGAAGTGGCTGACAGAATAAAAAGACCTCAAACTCTCCCCCCCCCCGTCTCATCCGTATCTTAGCTCTGGTTTCAGTATAGTTTTCAAATCTTAATCTGTGTAGTTTTAATGTTTTAGTATTTTAATTAACTTGTTAATTAAAAATTAATTTGTAAACCACCCAGAGTCATCTAATAGGGGAGATGGGTGGTATAAATATTTAATAGATAAATAAAAAGTAAATCCCTAAAATTTGTACTTCCATTCATTCTGAGACCTCTGTATTAATGCTGCACTGCTTTCTTTTGCTTAGCTTGAATAGGAGACTGAGGTGGTTATAAAATGTAAAGAGATCAGACAAGATTCTTAGCCTAATCCTAATTTCTGCTTTGCATTTACCTTAAGAGTGTTTTTCACAGCTTCCCCGGGATGTCATATGTTAATAAGAATGACTCTTTAACAGAAATCACTAGTCTCATTCAACTTCATTCTAGGTTACTGTTTCTTTCTTAATTGATTGGAAGGGCATTCAGATGTTGGCATGACCTATTCCAACCTCTCTCCTTTTCTCTCTATTATATTTCTACTATATTCCTTTCTACTCCTCTATTACCACTGTTAGCAGGGGCACTAGTATTAATTTTAACTACATTTTAAAGTTAATCGGGATCTCAAATTTGAGAAGAAATGGGAGACGTATACAAATGTGAAAAAAATTCCGTATACTCCACATAAAGTTTTCCTTTCCTATTAAACATATATGGGCATATAAATATTTTATCTTCATTACATAGTATAAGAAGGAAATGTAATTGAACAATACAGGTATGAAAAACTGACTTTGTGATCATTTATTCACCAAAAAATTAACAGAAATGCCATTCCCTTCTGTGGAAAAAATAAATATATACCCTGGGCTCTGATATCTGCTACCTTCCCCCTTTGGCAGAAATAACCTCAAGTACAGCTTTTTTTGCAACTATCTGCCAGTCTCTGACATCAACTGGGAGGAATTGTTTTTTTCCCACTCCTCCATACAGAATGTTTTAATCTATGGTACGTTTGAGGGGCTTCTTGTGGGAGCAGCTTGTGTCAAATCAGCCCATATCATTTCAGTGGATTTTAGATCCAGGCCCTTCCAGAACCCTCCACTTCTTTTTTTCAGCCCTTCTTTGGTGTATTTACTGGAGTGTTTAGGGTCACTGCCATGTGGCAAGGGTCACTTTTGGCTGAGCATCAGTCTTCTGACAGATGTCCCACATTATCCCTTTCTGTACAAGAAAGAATTCACAGTGATTCTATAACAGGGAGTTGCCCAGACCCTGATGAAACAAACCAGCCCCAAACCCTAACATTTTTCTTTGGTTTCCACCGAACATGACTTTTGGTTCTGTGGTCAAATAACTCTATTTCTGTCTTAGCTATCCAGAGTACATTGTTCCATAAATCTTGTTCTTTGCCTAGGTGCCCATAAGCAAACTGTATTTTGCCCTTGTGTCTTTGGACAGCAAAGGTTTCCTTCCAGCATACCTCCCACATAGATCTAATTTGTGAAGGTTTTTTCTAATGGTAGACTTTTGCACATTGAGGAGAGTTACCTATATGTCCCATGATGAAATTTTGGGGATCTTAGAGACTACTATCAACCTTGTGTATTCTGCTCTCAGGTTGCTGGCCTGGCCAAGTTGGCAGTTGTTGGCAATCTTCTCCATTCTAGATGATCTTCTAGACCAGAGGTGTCAAACTGCTGGCCCGTGGGCTGGATGTGTCATGCTGAAACCGCGCCCACCCCATTGCCGGCAATGGGAAAAAAGTCGTGATACGTCACAATACGTCATGTGACATTGTGAGTATGACACCCCTGTTCTAGACAGTAGAATGACTGATGGCTAATTGTTTGGTAATCTTTTAAAATTCCTTCCCAAATCCATTGACATATACCATATTTTTTCGTCTATAAGACACACCCTTGTATAAGACGCTCCGGCATGCGAGTTTCTCCACGCCGATCAGCTGTTTGGTGCAGTGCCAAATAGCTGAGCTGGCAAATCTGGAAGTTCGGCCAGCCGACGATCTTGCCCCTCCCCCCTCCTGTTAGTGGCAAGCCCACAGGGGCTTAACACCTGCACCAGGCAGCATGGCAACCCACAAAGGCATGCCCTGGGCTCTGGAGGTTACCATTATTTTTCTGTGTATAAGACACTGCACTTGTATAAGATGCACCTGATTTTTGAACAGGGTTTTTGCAGGAAAAAATAGTGTCTTATACACGGAAAAATACAATATAATCTTCTTTCTGAATGTCTCAGAGAGCTCTTTTGATTTAGGCATAGCAATCTCACACACTTCAACAACAAAAAGCAACGCATCTAAATGAGGTTTAAATAAGACTGGTTTCTCCCAAAGCCTCTCTCATAATGTTGTTTATCTACATGTGAAATTAGCAATTATGTTTATTTAAATTATACAACGGACTACAAAATGTAAATGATTAATGTATTTGTTATATCCTCTTTCTCTATCAATATTATTGAAATGAAGATCAAATACCTAATGTTGAAATATGTTTAGAAAGGGAAAAATTGAATAGTGTGTACTTTCCCCATTACTATACATACTATATATGTTAAATGTTGCTAAGTAGGCACTATGCAAAAATGAAGGATGGTCACAGGGGTTATATCAGGAGTAGAAATGGAAGTTTTAAATAGGGAATGTTAAAGTTACACGTAAATTAAAATTTACTCAATCAACTCCTTAGGAATACATGTACTCTTTCCTACATCTTGGGTTTTCTTTAAAAAAAGAAGGAATATTGAACAAACATCAAAGGCACGAAGCCCTGAAATGGCAGATTTTAAAAGTATTTTTTTAAACTCTAAGAAAAGGCAGAGTGCCAGTCACTGTTAAGTTCAGACAGTTATTTCCAAGAAGTGGAAAAAATAGTGTATATCTTAACATAATATAAGAAGACAGTACTTTCAAGTTTGTTCTGTAGGCTCCATATTGAGCTAAATATTGCAAATGGAGCAGAACTATGGAAATGCATATGCAGATTTGATGTATCAGGAGCCAAATATATAGGCAAGTTCTGGAAGTTTGTATATTATATACACCCAACCGGTTACTTCAGTCCTGGATTCAGTTAATATATGGAGATCCTACGCTGTCTAGTGCTTTTCTTGCCACAGCATAAGAATAATTTCTGACACACAATCTGATGTTTGAGAATAACTGTCTGTTTCTGATATTCCAAACTATTGGCTGGGATCAACATGCACAGAAAGTATTCACTGAAATTGGTGAACGTTTGGAGGAGAAAGACTAGGTTTTTGTCATTTACTAGAAGATACAGGGAGGGCGTCAGCTAGAGTAAACCACAGAGGCTAAAAACTAATTGCAAGCATAGGAAATCCCTTGAAGGGAGTCTTAGATACAAGTAGTTTGCATGTCTATTTCCAATATTTTTATTCTATTCTCTCATTTTTCAGTATGGTTTACATAAAAAGTTGGTAGCATTCAATAAGCAAATAAAAAAGGCATCAGTCCAAAAAGCCATCATCTATAAATCTGAATTTTTGAAGATTATTGAATTGACATAGACAGAAAGGTTTTCATCTGACACCAAAAAGAATTCAGACTTGGCATCAGGTGAATGCATTGTATAATCTGGACTTCACGATCAATGAGGCTTTTCTTTCTTGTCTGGTGAATCCAAAGAAAAATTTTCAACAAAGATTATGACAGCTATCAGGTTCACATTTGATTCAGTTTTATAGATTTAAGTTACTGATTTAAATTGTGTCTGGATTAAACTTGGAGCCAACACAGTTGCTTCGTGTTGTTAGCATTTGTATTTTGATGGCAGTTCAACTACTGCCATCATAGTAAGCTATTCTGGAAATATGTAGGGCACATCATATATTCTAATAAAATATTAAAGTAGCCCGAGGCTACCGCTTTCTTGTTTCATTGTTGTACCCTTCCCCAATTTCCCAGAAGAGACTTGATGTTTGCTAGAGATTCTATAGGCTGATTTATCTATCTCTTCTATGGTACTGTGACTAAATAAAGGGTTCTTAACCTTCCTATTCTTTTTGGTAACGAGAGCCAAGCACTCTCTTTTTTCCAAATTAGGCTATGGCATGACAGAATCATTTCTATCACACCTACCATGAGATTAATGAATGCTAAAAGCTGGTTAGGGTAACAGAAACAGAGTCATAACATAAGTCTTAGATACTGTCGCATATTTCTGAGCGTGTTCAAATCATCTTGGGCCCAGTATGAACTTTTAACACTATTATCCTAAAATGTTTTTATTCATTACTGTGCCCTGAATGCTTCAATAGGAACAAAACAATCTCTCAGTCAAGTCAATCTAAGTCTCTCTGTTTTTTTCATGTTATATGAAGAAGTTTAAGAGGGCAGGGGAAAGGAAAGCTGGTGGTGATTTACCAAGGTGGCTTATGAGATGAAGCAGAAAGCAGTCAATGGCTGACACTAAGATTTTATTTTCTGAAGAGGAAATCCTGCTTCTTTTGTAGAGCACCTCTGTTAAAAACAGCTGGAATGGCATAATGCAAATACACAATTGGTAAAACACCATCGGTTCTTGTCAGGGTTTTAGCTGATGATGTAATTGGCCATGACCAAAATACCCTCAACAGGACCATCATTAATTTTAAGGACTGTCTCCTATTCACTCACTGTTCTCTGGCAATTATGGATTGCTTGATAAAACTTTCAGGTAAATCTCTAGATTGGCATTCTGGATTCTGATATCCTCTAGAGCAGGGATCCCCAACCCCCGTCCATGGACTGGTACCAGGCCGCGGCATGCCAGCAACCGGGCTGCACAAACAAGCAAAGTCCCATTTGCAAGATGCAGGCAGCACACAAAACCATGCACCCTCCCGGTCCATGGAAAAACCTCTCTCCACGTAACCGGTCCCTGGTGCCTGGTTGGAGACCTCTGCTCTAGAAATACTGCTAGGAAATTACAGATTTTGCTATCTGAACAAGTGGATAGTACCGGTAGCAGGTTGATAAAGGTGGATCCAGAATGATACTCCCAGAGAAGCATGTACTTTTTAAGTAGCAGTTTGTCCAATTAGTGACAAAAATATATCATGGATTACTTCAATATTATGGCAATAGAAAAAAAATGAGATTAAAAAAAGAAATAAATTATTAGACGTGGAAAGATGCAAGTGGGCAGAATACACGGAAGCAAAATAGCTTTATCTTTGATGCAACAGAGAGCAAGGAGACAACATCTGAAAATTTCATGCAGTATTAATGTATTAAACAATAGATGAAGCATAAATACATTCTAGTTATGCTAGCATGCATGCTTGGGTGAGCAAAAAGAGAAGAATGTTTAAATGTGCCTGAATATAGCAGAATGAATATTGAATAATGTTACTAAAAAGATAAAATAGTTCAAAAATATTGCTAAACTGATTAACTTCTAAAACAATTTAGAAAACAGTTTAAATATTGAACATTCTTAGAATAAGTAAATATATTTCTAAGTATCTGGAATGTTAAGAACTTTGCACAGAATATTGTATGCATGCACACGATAACACACATTCATTCTAAGACATAAGAAGGCTATTTTTTAAAAAACAAATTGTCCTAAAAACGTGCATTTTTACTTATTTTACAACAGTGGATAAGAGTAGATAGTAATTAGCCAATTAATACCACCTACATTCAGTGAAATGAGGAGGACAAGATTTCCCCTCCCTAGCATGCTATGTGTTCTCAGAAGTGTTTAGGAACCTTTTAATTGGGAGAGGGCAATTAGAGTCTTTCAGGGGAAGGAGCAATTTTGTTAAATGCAAAGAAGTCTGTTTGCAAGAAACTGGATATCTCCCAGTGCTAAAATAAAAACTATGGATTACTGCTCAAGATACAGAAAGTATAAATACATTTATTATTTCACCACTATTATGGTCTACAACTGTCTAAAAGAATTAAGACTGTAGTTTTATAATTTGTTTACATGTAACCCCTATTAGTATCAATATTTGTTCATTAGATGAAGAAAAAAATAGGTGTTTCTAGGAACGTGGTTTGTTGTTGTTGTTTTTTAACCTAAAAACAATTCTGATAGACAGTCAGCTCTGTAATTTTAATGTGCCATATACAATCTTTGGTACAATGTTACAGGCTAAAAACTAGGAGTCTATGAATTGCAGTCCCATTGGGCAACATTGGTCAATCACTTTCTCTTAACTCAAGGAAGAAGCTAGTGGCAAACAACTTCCAAAAAAACCTTGCCAAGAAAACTGCAAAGATTAGTCTAGGCTGTTGTTGTGAGTCCACAATTACACACAAACAAATCAACAGAGCCATCTTTGCATAAATATAAGACTAAGTGTCGTTGAATCTTAGCTGTATCAAGCAGTGAGCATGAACTAAAGGCTTTCTATTTCAGCACTGTTTATAGCACTAGCTGTCAAATAGAGGAAAAGGGAGAAATATAATATTTGTGGAATGCTTGTACTAAATTGTACAAGATGTACTCAATCAGAATATACAAGTATAATGAGGTGATGATGAGGGTCACTGGCAGGAAGGAGGAATGTTCTGTCACTTACTTAAGATGGCATGAGCTGACAAGAGCAATTTCTTATATCTGATCCTGATTTGTTTACTGTCAGCTTCAATCCCAGCATTGCAGAGAATGATGGAACAGCTATTATGTGCATAATTTCTTAACAGAAATATGCGAACAACTACACAAAATTCAAGAACTAAGCAAGTGATTAGTCCAGGTAAAGTATCCTGGTGATAGGTGAATGGAGATTTCTCTTTTTAAGTGCCATGAGTTATATACGGTAGCAAAAAGGCCTACAAATTCCAGCATCATTAAAGTCAACATTACTAAGATGACTAATTAGAGTTAAACCTAGGGATAAAATGTGTGCTTCCTTTAAAAAAAACAATGTATCTTTTCTAGGAAAAAGATTTCTATTTCCCAAGAAAGACTAAAATTGTGTGGCAGGATTTTGGGATGGAGAGGAGACAAATTAATTTTATCGGAAATAGAAGGGAAGCCACAGAGATATTTAAAAACTCAATACTATAATAAGGACTCCCTCACCTTTTTAATTTCATACCTTTATGCCTCCAAGCTCTCAGAGTTCTAAAATTTAGTTTAAGATGTTAACATGAAAGCAATGGTGAATTTTGGGAAATCCAATTATCAAGATGTGACTATAAGAAACCAATTTATGCATTATATTAATAGAGTACCCCAAATGTACTTTTCAGATGAAGTGGTTTATATTGAAAAAGCATGCAATTATCAAAAAATTGCTAATGAAGTTTATGGAGTACAGAAATGCTCTGACATGAAAGTCATGTTTTAAAATGGTGAATCTTTATGTGTTCTGGTAATATGAGACCGAAAGAAAAAAGAAGACTCTAATTTAATTAACATTTTCTATTTAACAAAAGTTAATAGGGAAGCGTTATATCAATAGTATTTTTATTTTAAGGAAACTGAATTTATTTAACAAGTGAATTTTCAAGGTTACCTGAATAATGCTGAACAAGTTGTTGAAGAGTTTCAAACTGTGCCCTGGTTGTAATATAATATCCTCCACTGTCAAGTTTACGGATTTTATAATGTTTGACATGATCACCTTTCATATCATCCCAATCACGAATGGACAATGAATAGGCACCTATAATAAGAAAAGTAAAAGCTACGTGTAAATACAAAAATAAAATGTTCGAACCAGAAATAATTTAAATTATTTTGGTAGCATGTTGCTATAAAAATGGAATATCCACAGTATAATTTTTTGAAAGCAGGAAAGGCCTTTTTAAAGGAACAACATTAGCAGTAATTCTGAACTGCTCAACAATTTAGAGAATCTTTTAAAATTCTTTATTCTTCATTATATACAGCTATATTCAGAATTAGATCTCCTTACCATCGTTTGCAACTTTCAATTTTTAGAGCAGAATTTAAAAAATAAGCACTTCTGAAGTCAACTCATAAGTTAGATGCTATTTTTCTTTACGTAAGACATAATCACACCCAGCACAGATTGTATAAACTGAATGTGATGTTTATCTAATAAGTTCTGCTGAATTTAAATTTAAATTATTATGAAAAAATAATCTGCTTATAGTATTTTTTTTGTTTCATTTCACTGACGCTTTTCCTCTGCTTTTTAATTAAAACATTACCTTTGGTGGTTTCACTTTCACGAATCAAGAAGGTTCCTCGTGGATTTCCAAAGGACAGTAGCTGCCTCTCAGCATCTTTTCGTCCAAGTTTCCCGAAGTACCATCTGAACAAACATGCCAGAAACAAAAGGTTTCAAACTGGAAGCGGACTTTTTTTTTTTTTTTAGGATTTAAAACAATTAAGCTTGCGTAAAGACCATCTGTGAAGATCATTCAAGTTTTTCTTGTATCTTCAGCACACTTATATACAGACTTATCCCAGCAGTAAAACATTGATTTCTGATAATGATGTATAAGCAGAAGGAGCCAATTACTAACAATGATTCCTGAGACATGAACACATAAAAAGTTGGCAACTGTAGTCAGATTAATTTGCACACTGATACGCATACTCTGAATGGTCCATTGACAATTCATTATGTATGATTGTGTAATCCTAATCAGCAATTCAACGCAAAACACTGCACAGCATAATCCAATGTAAAAAAGTTATTTCTGATAAATTATAGAAAAAATATTTATTTTTTCTGCCATGCACATGTATACATAATCCGACTGTTGTTTCTTTGTGTCATATAATATATGTGGGTATATGCATAATTCTGTATTTATTTATTTATTTATTTATTTATTTATGTCATATTTATGTAGTGTATATTGGAGGTGGTGACCCTTTGAGCTGAATGCAATGAAATTTTATTTTAATGTATGCCAACTAGTGTACATTCAAAGTGACAATAAAGTTATTATTCTATTCTATTCTATTCTATTCTATTCTATTCTATTCTATTTAGCACTGTAGGGCTATGAGTTCACGTTTATTCAAATACTGTCTTTAAAAAAGCTTCAATATTTCCTTTAGTGTTCATATTTAAAACTGAAATAATAAATATTGTTCCATCTGCCTTTATTATGAATTGAGTTCTGGCCAGTTAAATAAAATAAAACCTTCACAATCTCAGTGTGCTTAAACCCAGTACACAAAAAAGGTTATATTTCTAAACCAGAAGATTCTGGATATTTCTACTCTGATCTGGTAAAAGCTCGCTCAGTTTCCCCTCCTATCTTTCTTTTAATTACTCAAGTATTTAGTAGTCTAGTTGAAAAAGGAAGCTAATGTAATGTGCAATTCCTTGAAAGTCACCACAGTTTCAACTTCTCTCTATCCAAAACAATCTTTTTTAAAAAAAATACATACTCTTCTGCTTGGATGGAGTCAACTGGAGCCACATAATTACTGGGAATATAACCAGTTTCTCCAGTAGTCAGTGATCGGGCTTCCCACCAATCTCCTTCCCTGCAAAGCAAGGTTACAAAAAAACAGAACATTGTTTTAAAGATAGCCATCATAATATGCCTACCTTGGTCCTGGTTCAGTAAAGGAATCCATCCTTTTTCAGCATTCATAATTAAAGAAACAGACAATGGAATGATTTTTCTTTTGTTACTATTGCCTAGAAATTCCACTAGATGGAGATCTTTTATAACAGCCAGTTTGTGCCATGTTATAACAGAGATTCATTCAGAAAACAGAGAAAGCAAGCATTAACTGGTATTGCTGTGTTTGTACAGTTTGCTTCCATGTTAAAAGAATGTATCAGTGTGGGTGGATCCCACAGCTCTGTTGAAAAAAACACATGCTTGTGAACTTCACTGGCTTTCAAACTACTGCACTCTGAAATGACTGACAAAAGACTGAAAATGTTTAAAGCTGAACTTTAAAAAAGAAACTAGAATAAGAAAAAAAAATCCAGCACAACATGGGAAAAAATGATTAGGCATCGTTTGAGCATTTTTGCCAGTATAAATATGGATAACATTACTGCATTTAATATCCCCAATAAAAACTAAAATTGTTTACGATGTACTGTTATGTACATCTGGATAGCCCAACTGCAGATTTAGAAAACTGTAATAAAATTGCTTTTTATTCAGGTATGTTATCTTTATCTTCATCAGGACCATTTTGAGGCATAAGGAAAAGCAGATATTAAATGAAAATGTAAGCAAAATATGATTATGAACATGCTATTCTTCTTAAAGTAAGTTTTAGTTCAACCAACTATGCTTATACAACTAGAAAAGATGTTTAGCCATAAAGAATCATAGAATATTCCACAAATTACCTTGTTTTTTTATTTAGTTTTATAATCTGCCAGTTATCTTTGGAAATATATTTTGTTGATTTTGCAGAATCTTTATTAACATTGCAAGGATGGAATTACCATTATATACATGAAAAGCACATGATGCATTTAAGGAATATTTTAAAACTGTAGGTTTTTAAAATAAATATTTAAAGTATTTAAAATAAACACTGAATTTTTAGAAACACTGATTCTTAAAGACCATGTTTTCAGTGCTTCTACATTTATTTTAATTGCCATTCTGGGACAGAAATATTAATCCTAAACAATAAAGGCCAGCTAAAAGATGAGAGATGGAAGGTTCGGATTATTCCTCTTCATAGATGTCCATAATGAACTACAATAGCATCAAAACAACAAAACATTAGATCATAAAATCTACTTGAGGCATGGAGTTTGCATCATGATGCAGATTTTGTCAGCCCCATCTCTGGAATGTCAGATTCTTTCTGTTCTATGATCAATCAATCAGTAATATTTATAACCAATGACCAGCGAAGTTCATTGTACAATATTGGATGATGTGCTTTATAGTGCATTCAGCAACTCAGTTCCAAAGCTCTTCTCATCAATTATAGAAATAATGTAAGGGTGAACATCTCTTGCCTTTTGTTCTGATGGTAGCACACAATTTAGGTGAATGGCAATAAATTTAAAAAGACATGAAGATGTAGGGAGCAAATTAATTTAACTCCTTCCCCCCCCCATGTTATCCGTCCCTCTTTATATACATCACACATCTACAATATTACTGGTTTTATTTATTTATAAGATTACTACTCAGATATTCACTGATAAACAGTAACAGTGAATACTGTCATCAAAATAACAGTAGCAATAGTTCCAGCTCTTTACATAATTAACAAGTAACTATTTTCTCTCCTCTTTTATTAGCTTAAATAATCAGTAATCTAAATGTCCTGCCTAATATGGCAGAAAATAGCTCTGTATAATTTTCAATTACTGTAATTCAATTTACAATTGCCACAATAATAACCTATGCTCTTTCTTAAAAAGTTATAAATTGAAGCAGATGATCCTAATATGATGCGTTACAGGTAGTCCTCCACTAACAATCATTTGTTTAGTGATTGTTTAAAGTTACAAAAGCACTGAAAAAGTGACTTAAAACCATTTTCCACACTCATGACTGTTGCAGCATCCCCATGGTCATGTTAAAAAATATGGATGCTTAGTAACCTGGCATGTATTTATGACGGTCATATCCCAGGGTCATATGATCACCTTTTGCGACTTTCTGACAAGCAAAGTCAATGGGGAAGCCAGATTCACTTAATAACCATGTTACTAACCTAACAACTGGGGGAAGAATGGCCATAAAATGGGACAAAACGCATTTAACTATCTTGCTTAGCAATGGAAATTTTGGGCTCAATTGTGGTCGTTAAGTCAAGGAGTACCTGTACACATTTTAAAAATTCATATACACAGGAATTTAATATATCATTGCTATCTAGGGAACAAACCATCTAGGCATTAAAAAGTAAATATATAGTAAACAGAACTTACGAATTGTTAAGTATCTGGAATTTTTCTCCTTTATGAAAACTTAAATCATCTTCTGTTCTTGCTTCGTAATCATATAGAGCTACAAAAAGAGTTACACCTATAGAAAGATAGTAAAAGTGAATGCAACTTTTGCAAATCACAGTGTTTTTTAAACAAATTATTTCATTTTTTCTTCATAATGGAAGATAAATTTGAACCTTTCATTTTATTTTTCATGCAGCATTTTGCGTAGGAAGCCCAAAACATTTGGTTATATGTGCGCTACCTAAATTCTAATATTATCTTTTTCTAAACTGCTTTGTATGTATTATCTTTGATCAATGTTGTCCAGCAGGACTGGAGATTCTAATGTGGTTTGCAGGGCACCAATGTACCAGTGGATATTATTTTTGGTGCTGGGTCAGGCTCTTCATTTATTTAGAGTATTAATCAAATTTATTACTACCATATCTGTGAGGCTCTTTTGAATTAATAAATCGTATCTTGGCATGCTGCAAGTTAAGCTGACAACTTCTAGCACTGTATTTATTTCCAAGAACGCAACTTAATAATGAGCTCATAAGCACACAACATCATTAGATGGCCATGGAACATAAACCTAAGAAACAAACACCATCTCTCTGTTGTGGATTTCTATGGAAATAGTATATACAAAATAATAATATGGTTGGTTTGGCTTTGGCATTGTTATGTTGCAGGAGCATATGTGATTTCTAAATCATGGTTAATGGCTTAGTGTATTGGCCTACTTGTGTCACACTACAACTTAGTGTGCTGGGTTAATGCACACACTGATATTTTATTTAGGACCACCTATTAATTTTATGGCTGGTATCAGCAACAAACATAATGAATTTCAAATGTTATTATCTATATAGCCTTTCAGCTCTTATGCTGCTTCAGAAGTTATAGAAAATTAAACCTTAAATCTAGAAGAAAATATATATCTTAATTTTCAAAACTTGTGTGAGAACTGATTCCGTAAGAATGTTGGGCTTGGTATATTGAACATACATGATGAGAAAATAATATCCACTAAAAAATCTACTAATAGAATAATTAACCAGTGGAACAACCTGCCTCCAGAAGTGGTGAATGCTCCAACACTGGAAGTTTTTAAGAAGAGACTGAACAGCCATTTGTCTGAAATGATATAGGGTTTCCTGCCTGAGCAGGGGGTTGGACTAGATGACCTCCAAGGTACCTTCCAACTTTATTATTATTATTAATATTATTATTAATAATAATAATAAACCTATATGACTGACTTTTGCCAGTAAAGAAGCAAACAATGATGTCGGAACATGAATAGTAAGTATGTGCATATCTGAATTCATGCACTGGTGAACCCTGATAATATTTTCATCAAGTACAAAAGTATGTCTGAGATAAAGGAAAAGGGATTTAAAGAAGAAATATACACTTATAGAGGAACATAAACATGCTTTAGAAAGGGAATGGATGCAGTTCTTCTTGTTGTTGTTATTCACCTGTTCCTCCTCTTGTACGCAATGTACCAGTATGTGATGAAGAATTAACACCACCAAAGACTGTCAATCCTTGTCCTCCAGCTGTGGGAAAATTATTGTAGTTTGGAATTGAAGTCACACCAAAACTTGGGTAATGCTGAGGGGTAGGATCTGTTCCATAGCGATAACCTGAACTCTGGTTTAAACTACCATCCCTCTCGTCGGTCAGTTTTGTTGCTTCTTTATCCTTACATTGCACACAGCCCATTATCTAAAATCCTGCAAAAATTAAAACAAAATATACAATATGATGCTTATACATTTTAACTAAAGTATACAACACATGCATATTCAGGAGTGATAGAATTAAAGTCATTTTGGGGGGGGAATACCTAGGCATCCAATTGCTAAAATCAGGCTAACTTTTCTTGGGGTGGATTCTAAAAAAAAATTCTTGGACTACAGAGTTAGCGTTTGAACTTCAAATTGTAAATATGGAAGGATATCACATTTTTGTGGGGCTAAATATACCAATTCAGTTTATGCCCACTCCATTCTTGCTGCCATGAGGGCAAAAGTGGATATTCTATCAGTATCAATTATGGCTTTGGATATTAATGTTATTTATATTGTTATACATGTTCAAAAGGCAGGGAATCATAGATTTCATACTCTATACAATAAACTGAAAAACACCTTCATACCTGCAGGCTTTCTATGTTCATGTTGTTGGCAATGGTATTATTTTTCTTTAGTAACTGTTAAATCTAAAAGATAGTGCCTATGTGGCATACAGTAATTTTATAGAATGTGGAGCCCTGACTTCTTGACCCTGTGGCTGAACTCTGAAGATGGGTAGTTAGAATTTCTTCCTCTGCTCTTCTTCCTCACACAAGCTTTCTTCTTCGCATTCCTGTTTGCTCATGATGGTCATGAACTCCTAACTAGTTTGGCCTTTTCCAAGAGTGCTGGATGAGACTGAGCTGTAGGCTGGGAAAGAAACTTTACCTAGTACCTATCTCTTGATGAGTGAGGCAGCCTTAGTCCCTTCCCTTGTGACTGTTGTGCTCAGCAAGCAAAACAAAACAAAACAAATGCACTCACACTGGCTCCTAGTTACTGTACAAATTAAGAGGGCAAACAGTGCAGCACGATCTCAGATTACAGGTCTTTTATGCTCCCCTGAGTTGGACACAATCTGGCGTGATGAGTCACCTTTCCACAAAATTCTGACAAAGCACCTACATTTAGCCATTTGGAGATATAATCCATGGAATTTTTCCTTTGGGTTTCACACTATCTGCACGCAATACTTTATAGGTTTCTGAAAAGCTTCTGTAAGATGAAGTTTAGAAGGACATGGTTTATTGCAGGGAAAGATGAGAATATGACCAGAGATGTATTATTCACCTGCTGAGCCAACAAAAAATGAATTAACTTCCCAGTTATCAAAAGGCGAGGAAGGGGAGAAAGCAAAGAAAAAAGTAATTCTTCAAAAATTTATGACCTTAGAAAAGTTATGCCAATAATGAATATATCTAAAACTTCCAAGCCATAAAAGATGATGGAGAGGATGGTGATGATAGTAATAGTAGTAGTAATATTTCAAAGAGATAAAAGCCTATCTGTACAAAACAGGTACTTAATTAATGGACTGCAACCAAATCTCTCCCTTTTTTGCTGACATGTATTTTCTGTGAAAGAGATGGGGAGGAGTCCATGGAAATGTTTGATGGAGGGATCCCCTCCCCACCTTTTCTGTTGTCTTTTTCAACTTGGCTCCAATATCTAGGCAATGCATTTTTAAAAGCGTGATTGGAGGACTACATAATTTGTGACGAAGGGTGTAACCTACATGTTTTGTTTTTCAAACCAAGACTTAGAAAAGTGATCCATTTTTTTCTTGAAAACTCCGTACATGATATCATTGAAAGCTTAGTTAAGAATCTGGAGGAAGTAACAAAGTATTACTGGATGGGATCCCAAATGACTCCAAGGCACAGAGCTCTAAACAGCCAGAGGACGAAAAACTTAACTCGTACAGTTTTCATATCAGAAACATCACTATACGGATCGCAGGCATTTCAAGCTTTTAGCAAGCTAGAAACATATGGCTTAGCAAATGATGGTGATATCATTTCATAAAATCTGAAAATCATTACAGCCTACAACTGGTAAATAAGATTTTGATGTATAGTACAGTAGTTCTAAAATATCACATCCCTTAATTATTTGGGCATGACTGGGTCATATGATTGTTTTAGCAAATGACATTGGTTTTTCAAAATAAGTGTATAAAGAAGTTCAATTTGTTATCTACTTCTCCAAAGCAAAACGAGGAAGGTGCTAATTAAAGCCCACAGAAATTATGAAACTGAGTGATATACTGAAATACGTATACTGTACATATTTCCTCATAAATTCCAGGGCCTGTTTGCTTTATGAAATCAAGCAGTAATTTTGTAACCACGTGACAATATGACTGAAGCTGCAGCATACAATTGCAGTCTTACAATATACTTTCATAGAAATAACTCCTAATGAGCATTCAGTAGAAGTGTGTGTGTGTTAAATCCTACATGTATTACCTAAGGCAATAAGTTCTGTTCTACACTGTATAGAATTACCCTGCAAGTGACAGATTGCCTCCTTAGGCAAGAATACATGGATATACTGATTGGAATGATGCAACAATATACAAAGGAGCAGATGGACAAAAATTAGGTATCAGCAACATTCCACCTCTTACAACGACATCCAGATTTCAAATGCTCTATTTGCCAATGTACTTATGTTGCAAAAAGCAAATTGTAATCATGTTTCAGAAACTTCAGCTGTTCGTATGTTTGATCATGAACACTTTAATGTTACAGTCAAGAATTAGAAGAAAAAACTCCACAAAACATATTGTGTCTTCTTTGGAAATCCAGAAATTTGGAGTTAAATAAGTTTCTACATAATTGAAACCCAGATAAATGTTTATATAAACTCTTGCTCTTAGTTTCTTCCCACTCGCTGCTCATCAATTCTTCACGGCAAGGAAAAGACAAGCCAAACAAGTAGTGTCCAATTGAAGCAGGTGCTTTATTTTGCTCCGATTCAAGAAACAAGCTATAGTTATGGGCAGTTCAAATGGGATACCAATCCCTCCACAAAAAAATTATGCTTAAATAATTCTACCCACTTGAAGCTTGGAATAACAGCCTAGTCAAAAAATACATCCCAACAACACAGCCCATTCTGGGCTTACCCAACCCAGCAGTCTGCTGTCCTCCCATTGTTGTGATGAGAGGTAAGTATGTTTTCTGGAAAAGCACTGTCCCCATGCATTCCTATAGCTAGGTGTCTGAGATTAGAGTGGCAGAGACTTCCTATCAAGAGCTGTGGCAGGAAGGCTGCTGGTATAGCACAGTAGGTCTGCCTCGCAGTGTCACAGCCAATTCATTCATATGCAGGGTACAAGTCCTAGCACTACTATCATCTCAAAAGAGTCAATCCAACTACCTCTTCTTTTCTGTAGGAAGATTGTTAGCAGCTAAGATGAATGCCCCCCTCCTGAGAAGTGGAAGGGATGAGCCTCACCAAATTTACATTGACTGGGAGGAAGTGGATTGACTTTGAGGACAGTAGGGGAAGTGATGCACTTGAATTAGGAGAAAAGAGGAACTGCCATTGGGAGTCCTGCTAATGCATAGTTGCAATTAGGGTAGCTGATCTCTTTATTTTTTTGTGCACAAAGTTTATTATTGACCTTGTGGAAGACTTTGATATTCCCCCTATTGAAAAAAAATTGGCTACCACATGAAGGTCTATTCTTTCCAGCAGCTAAAGCACAGATGGTCGTGGAAACACAGAGCCCTGAAGCCAAAGGGGAGAAGGGGAACTGGCAACAGATCAACTGGAGCCTTGCAGGTCATCACCTTCCATTTCTCCTTTCTGCAACATAGAATGTTCCATTTCCAGTGGAAAACACCAGGATTTCCTGCCAGCTCACCTCAATCCAACTTTAGCCTGGCTTAGCAACAGGCTGACAGTGAGATGGAGGCACTGTTGGGAGAACTTGCCTGCAACAAAGAGTAAAAAGCCTATCACAGTGGCAGGGCAAGGAATGTGCATGAATGAATCTTCTGCTAAGATGTTGTGCTCTTGCAGGTTTGCATGCAGTGCCAACTATGTAGGGCAGGATAAACTTGCACAACCCAAATTACATATATTATTATTATTATTATTATTATTATTATTATTATTATTATTATTATTATTATTAATAATAATAATAATTAAATTTCTATGCCGCCCTATTCCGAGAACTCAGGGCAGCTCACAGCATATTTTATATATCAAAACTACAAAGTTAGAATAAAAGTATCATTGCCAAATTATCTGGGAATTCTTATTTGGAAATAATGTTTATTTACAAACCATTATAAATCATTCAACTGAGATGACTTTACATGACTTATAATAATAAAATAAAATGAAATATCAAACAATGAAAACTCCATCAAAATAACTGCATATGCAACAAAATGCAGTAATAACGTTCTATCAGATATTCATGAATTGGTAGCAAATTAAAAAAATATACATATATAAACACAATATTAAAAGAGAAATTAAAATTCAATCAAATTCTGCTGTACTAAATAACTGGGAACTAATCTTAGCATAAAAAGGCATTCCCCTAATTTGGAAGCAATGTAAACTATAATTATCTGCATACGTTACACTTCTAAAAACAGGTGCTCAAAAATGTCACTTGCATATTTTGGAACAAGATAGTTTCATAATGGGACTGCTGTTGCTAGCTTCAAATCAAATAATAGGTTCCAGAATTGTCTTAATATCCAGAGATAAATTTGTATCTCTGGAAAGACTGCAACAACTAAGTTCCTAAGACTGGACTGGACTGGACTAGACTGGACTGGGAATGGGAATGGGAATAGAATAGGAATAGAGACCTTGAAAGTCTTCAGCCCCCTGCTCAAGCAGGAGAACCTACACCATCTCAGACAAGTGACTGTGTAGCTAGCCCAGGGGTAGGCAACCTTGGCTCTTTATTGACTTGTGGACTTCAACTCCCAGAATTCCTGAGCCAGCATGGCTGGCTCAGGAATTCTGGGAATTGAAGTCCACGAGTCATAAAAGAGCCAAGGTTGCCCATCCCTGGGCTAGCCTCTTCCTAGTATGTAGTACCACCAAGACAATAAAAGAATCAAAGCTGGCAAACAGGACCACTAATGTAAAACATGGACCACTTTTCTGGGGAATGGGGAGAACTATATGACAACCGGCTATAGATTCTTCTTTCATTGCCTTGCAGCTCTGCCATGATGATTAGCTGGACAGTTCAGAATATTTAAAACTATCCACCCCTCCTTCTCTGAGACCTTTGGTGGCCTTGTACTAGAGATATCAAGGCCTGTGTTTCTTTTTGAAAAATCAAGCTTCCTGTTAGGAAACCAAGTGGACTGTTGCACTTTATAACTGACCTACCATTTAAGGGCTGATGTGCTATTTATGGTGGATAAATGTCACTAAGATCAAGTCTCCAACTCTATGTAAACTGGCTTGATCTTTTACCTATTACTTTGCTTATAATAACTCCAATAATGCCTCTACTCAGATGTTGCCATTTCAGGCCACCTATGGTTACTACCTACATCTATTGCCATATGCTTCTCAGTCCCTCAAATTTTGCCTTCTCCCCTTTTCCAGGAATGTTGAGCTCTTGGCACCTTTTCATGGATCAACTGGATCACACCAGATCTTGTGTAAACATTCTATTGACAATCAGCAGCAGGAAGCATTTCCCTCTCTTCCTCCTCTATTGTCACTGAAGATCACATCTGACTTTGTATCAGATTTCTCCCTGTCAACCAACAGACTAAGAAACTAGATGTAAGCTGGTTGAACCATTTGTCATACTTGCATAGATCAATACTATAGACATTACTCTGCAGTTTCCAGCCACATTAAAAGTTACACACAGATTCTCTTCTCCCTTGTGCATCTTTGAACCAATTTGTGTTATGGGGTGAGGGAAGAAGAATTGGCATGGAATGTATTTTAGAGTTTCACTGCAGAAAGACCAGACCTAGAAGACATGATTCATTGGCAGAGTTACCCAGATATAGAAATGTCATGGGATGTTGCTGACAACATTCATGCTCTGTACTTTCTCTGACATACCTTCACAACCAAAATGACCTAACTGGTGACCCATTCTACCTTTGGCAATAATCTGCAGTTCTGACTCTAAGAGAGAAGTAAATTGTTTGGGGGGATAGAAAAGAGACATCTGTACAACTAATAAGAGATGAAGATTATCCCATTCAAAAGGAAGAGTTTTAAAATGGGTGGTGTTCCTGATGAAGAAAATAGATAAGATGGAAACTAAGCTCTGCTTTGAGGAGTCAACTGGAAGTGGAGATTGGGAGAAAATAGGAAATTATCTCTTATTTTAAGATAAGATAGATAAGATAACCTTTATTGTCATTTTTATACTGTGGGCACGATGGCACACATCAAAAATGAAATTTAGTTGCCCGCTCTCAAAGTGAAACACATATATAACACACACCTAAACATACTATGAACAACATATGTATAGACCCACATCTCTACATATACGTAGCAAATAAATATTAAATATTGTCCATCTTGAATATATAACGGAAGGAGGAAGCTTGAGAGTTCGTAAGGTTAATGCTGTATGGAATGAAACTCTGGCTGAATCTGGATGTTCTGCTTCGGATACCACGAAGCCTCCTCCCTGAAGGTAACAAATAGAATGCATATGTATTATTAAAATCCTTAGGCAGAATGAAGGAGTACAGACATTTGAAGGGGAAGGAGACTGTCAGCTCCAGTTGGCAAAGATATGGAAACAGACAGAGAGACACAATACCCTTCAGTCTCCCACAGACTGAGGGAGGGGAAGATCCATCTGGACCTTTAAATAGGAAGGAAAAAAATAGGGAGGAAAACAGTATAAGAGTTGATAGTGTTGACGAAGAAATCAACCCTGTTCAGGCCAGCTGCCTACTAAACTCAAGCCTAGGGAAAAAATGAGTAAGAGACAGTTGATGCAATAAGATGAGAGGGAAATGCTTAGGATTTAATCTCTGGCTCTGTCATTCATTCATAATTCATGCATATCATGCTACGTTCTGCAATACGCAGACTGCCTGCGTGAGTATAACTAATTTTTTTCTGCAATAAAGCAATTTATCCAGGTGTTATCAAAATGACAGAAGTCTGCTAGATTGAATATGGGATTGATTTTCTGAAGAGATATTTATTGTTCTGCTCATACTACCTCACAAATAGACAGCACTGAAAGCTGCAAACATGTTTACAAGAATCAGTAGGACAACAAAATGTTGCCCAATTTCCAGTTTGAATCATTCACCAGGTGGACTGAACATTGTCAATCCTATTTCCTAGTTGAAAGCCTGAGTAAAATGGGTCCACATATGAGATTTGCAATCCTCTAACTTTTCTTTTTTTTTTTAAATTATTTTATTAAAACCATCAACACCAAACATAAGATCATATCAAAAAGCAATTATCATATAACCTGCAATACAACTCTAAGGATCAGTCTTTGTAAACGTCTGGTTTAGCAAACATTCCTCACTCCTCGCGTCCAGCCTCAACTATACGCTTGATACATTTTATTTGATTGGTATTTCTCTTATACCTGGTCTATCTACTGTTTCTAGTCTAACACCTGTTGTTCATTCGAGCTTTAGAAGTAAATTCATCTCAGTAGTAGTGCAATCTTTTATGATCCCTAACAAAAGATCCTGAGGTAGAAATTCAGTATCCTGAGGTAAAAATTCAGTACGCCTTTCCAATATTAAAGCAATCAACATTAGATCTGGGCTCATATTAATTAGCTGTCCTCATAAGACCTGAAAAAACAGCTCTTGTATATGGTCTATCTACTATATCTAGTCTATCACATATTGTTCATGGCCATTAGCAAGAATAAATAGATTCAAGTGTACAGCTGAGTAAAAATTCCTTATTCCACTCACTACTGGCATTTTTCGAATGGCATCCAAAGGAATAAGTAGTTCAATGGAAATAGCAATGGGGATGTGTTTCTTTGTTTCACATGTAACGAGAAATTCAATAATTTTCTTCCTCCTCACAATATAAGTAGTCCTCAATTTACAACCACAGTTGGAGCCCAAAGCAAGCAAGGTGGTTGTTAAGTGAATCACACTACCAATTTTATGACCTTTTTTTTTCTTCATTTGTTAAATGAATCATCATGGTTAAGTGAATCACATGGTTTTTAAGGGAATCTGGCTTCCCCCACTGACTCTGCTTGTCAGAACCCGGATGGGAAGATCACAAATGGTGATTAGGTAACTCTGGGATGCTGCAACTGTCATAAACACATGTTGATTGCCAAGTGCTAGATCTAACTGTTCTTTGGATGACTGAAAATTTAGAATTTAAATTACTTTTAATGCTATCAGTAAAGATTTTGTAGGCACCTGGACAAGACTCTCACCATCAAGGAATATCCCCATTTTATTTCTGGCCTGCTAATAAGCTCTGGAGAAATGAAAGCAATGGCAATACTGGAATAGGAAGGGTTATTTTTTGTTTTTGCTTCACTGGTTTGAGGCTATTTAATCGCTGGTCTTGCTATGCCTTGCAACTGACTCTGTTCTCAATATATATTCATATTACTTTTTCCATCCACATTTCTGAGAATGCAGAAAGGTATTCCAATCTTATGATTCTGGAAGTAAAAGTCAGGCTTGTTCTGCTTTCTATTCTTAGGGGTGTCACACTTTAAAAAGAAGTCTTTTATGTAGGTCCAGTGGGAGGAAGCATCCAAAATTGTCAATATCTGGCAAGTCTAGACATGTATAAGTGCACATTCATAAATATATTTTGATCTCATAATTATTGCTAATTTCATGCTACATTATATTTGCTGCATGGAATTTATAATTCTTAAGGAGATAGGAAAAGAATAATTTGCTCAAATATAGGGCGTATGTTGGAACTACAAACAAGCATGGCTTGACAAGGAGAGGCATGCTTAGAAACGTGAGAATTATAGTTTCTTTAAAACTATAATTCTTTTCTTGAAAAGGAAAATAGTGTGTGATAAAAGCGAACAGTTGTCCAAATAAGAAAAAATCCATATGGTATGAAAACATATATTCTGAATTATTTCTCAGATCAAAAGTTGTGTATCGAAGTGTATTATTTACACTAAAATACATATATTTGGGGAAATTCATACTTATATAAATGTGAATTTTTATATAAGCTTATAAACAGTGAAGAATGTAAATGAATGATAACAAAGATTTTATACTGCATATAGAAACTTGATATAGATTGAAAATCTATCCATACAAATATTAATTAATGCAATCTAGATTGTTGCTATCTAGACTGCTTATCTGCAAATGTTGAAATTCACTAAGAAGGAATGAACATACAAATCATATACTGGATGCTGTTTTTCGAGGTATCTTTGGGATGCATGAATAGAATAGTGGTAACTGAAACTAATTGTAATGCATTTGTGAATCATAAACTTGATAGATTTGATGTGAGCACCCTACTGAACCTGTGAATTATGTGCAGCACCTGTACTTTAAAAAGCAGGTTAAGGGGAAGAACAAAAGCTAAATTCAATTTAAACTTAGATTTAGTTACTTTTTAATGTATTAAATAAAATGTAAGATGATAACTCCCTTGTATTTATCTTTTTTGACATATTAAAAATGGTATTTCTGTGGGGACTCTGGAGACTGTAATAGTAGTTTGGGGAAATATGTGTCGCTTTGGGCAATGCTGTGCATTCTGATCCAGCACATCCATTTTACGACACAAATAAAAATTAAAAAAACCCTTGTGCACTCTGTTACTTAAATCAGTGAAATGTTAGAGCATACTGTAATATTTCTATTACCTGAAAAAGTAATTGTTGTAATATGCTAAGGAAACAAGCTTCATCAGAAACCCTCTCAATTATTTTAAAAAGATGTTTAGGATTGTTCTGCATGCTGAGTCCAGAGTAGCATCCTCTTCTTATTTCTAAGATAATTTCTTGTGTTCATTATAATAATTTGTACCTATTCCATTTGGCTTCTTAGTCCAAAGAAAAGTCTTGAAGGTATTAATAATTTTGTTCAGCTCACCTTGAATGAGTTCTGCTTCCACCCACTGCTCCTTTGCTTTTACGTTGCTCTTCCAACCACCTTCGGTTCCCTTTCTGCCTTTAAAATAAAAAATAAAAATGAAAGACAAATGACTTTGCAGCAACCATTACTTAGTATTAAAGTTTTATCATATATTAAAAACAATGATACCTGAATCTGAAAGATAATTCTCCAGTTTTTCTTCACCCAGAAGCTAAGTTGAGATGGCAATGGGAATAAATACCTAGGCCACATCCTACCACTGGTTTCACAGTGCCAGTCAGTGGCAAGCCAGGAGGCACTGCCCAAGAATAAATTAGGACTCGGAACTAAAAGAAAGACCAGAAATCCAAGACACTCTGAATATTGAACTACGTGTGATTTAGAGCATAGCTTAACTGGAAACAAATAAGCTTTTTATACCAGTTCTTTGGTCAGGGCAGTCATTTTTCACTAGAGGTTATTGTTAGGTGATTTGCCTTCATGGATAGTGTGTTCCTAATAGCTCAGAAGGTAAGCTAAGCTAAGCTCAGAGGCATTAAATCAGGGGTCTTGAAACTTGGCCCTTTTATATCTTGTAGACTTCAACTCCCATAATTCCTCAACCAGGCACACTGGCTGAAGAATTCTGGGAACTGAAGTCCACAAGTCATAAAAGGGCCAAGTTTGAAGACCCCTGCACTAGATGGTAGACAAAGCATTTGGCCATTTTGTGGTCTGTCTTATTTAGAAAAATGAGCAATAGAGATGAATGCAAAACACTGAATGGTGAGTTACTGTATTAGGACATTGCCATTGTAATATTGAGCTTAGCTTCTATGACTACTTTTATCAACCCAATCTATTTTAAAAATACAAATGATGACAAATTATTGCTGGTAGGACAATCAATTTCCTGTTTATTCAATGAAAAAAAAGCCACAAAAACATGGCACTACATGAAGTATGCATCTTATTTTTTTCACTTCTTACTAGCCTCTCTTTTGTGTAAAGCTACAGATCTGTCACCTCTATCACTTCATTGCATTAGTTCAGTCCTAGAATGGGTTCTATATTTACTGACAATGAATACAATGTTGTCTGAACGGCTCTGGCTGCGTTCTCTTTCTCTGGGAAAAAAAACCAGGAACAAGCCTAGATGATTACTCCTTTGCATATAAATCTCAGGACTAATTGTATATTGTGAACTGGATTAACTTCAGACCCTAAAATCCTTACTTACAAAACTATCCTACATTATACATGTATTAAAAGCTAATTACTACTCCATAGTATAAAGAGTGACACACACACAGAGACAAAAAGTACCTTGCAAAACCTCACCAAAGGCGATAATATCTTTTTAGTTCTGGTGTTCTGTGAGCAATCTTTTAGTCTTGCACTGAGGTACTTCGTTTATTTAAATTTAGGATATATTCACCACCAGTTGAACCCTTCCCCCCATGAAAATCAGTGTTTCATCTGGAAAGCAGTAGCAAAAACTGACTTCACTTGCTATGCTTGTTTAAGGAACAGTTACTGTGGTGGAATTGGCTGGGTGCCTGTGAATCAGAGGTCACTTGGCAAATCCACAAGAAAACACATTAGCACAAAGTGGTTGTTTGAGCAGGCGTGATAAAAAAAAAAAACCCTCTCCATTCGGCCTACCTCCATGGTCTTTAACAAAAAGGCCACATGGCTGCTTTTCTTGATTTGTGCAGTGGTTTCATTGCCAAATATTTCCATGAGTGGTAAGGACTCTTCCACTCCCCCGCCCTTTTTTTCATTAGGAATTCTTTTTCATTTGTTTTGTTCCAGTTTCAGACAAGGGGAAAAAACAGGTTTAAATTGGTGGAATAGCATAGACAAGAATAATTGCTCAACAAAACCGCACCAAACCATAGACTGTTTTTATTTTTGCTTAAGCGAGGTACAAATTTATAAACTGAGGAATCTCCTAATTATATTTTATTTTTTCCCTTAAATTTTTATTTAAATACATTTGAATTTGAATGAAATACCAACTTTATGATAGGGGAATATTAACTGTTGTGAATTCAGTAGCAAATTCACTTAAATAAGAACACTGCTTTGATTTGAAGCAGAAATATCGATAACTTCACTGTTCACTTTTGAAATGTATACTACTGTATAATATTGTACGTTGTCTCAGAATTTCTGCCCATTTTGATATATTAAATTTGGACTTTCAACTAATATTTCAAAAGATAATCATTTCTACTACTTTTCATGATCTTGGGAAAGGACAGTAAAATGTTTTTTAAAAAGCATTTCCTGATTTTTATATTTCATATTTTCTAATGCTCTAAAAAAATCAAAATGAAACTTAGTGTGCATTATTGCAGATATATTTTTTCCCTAAAGCAACCATCTTCTTCTGATACCTCTACTGTTTGCAGACAATGTACCATAATGGCTGAATGGACTGGAAATTTTTGTCACTAATATTCTTCCCCCAAAACAGTTAAATAACAATAGTACGGTGGAAGACTATAGTAAGGCAGCCTCCACAAGGGGGGAATTCTTTTATTATGAGAAATGAAAATGGCACAAAAACAATTTAATTTGTTTTCTAAATTCACCCGAATTTTTCCCTGGCAAGGGATGGAGAACATCAAGATGACCAAAAACTAGGTCAAACATTCCATCAAAAAAGTCAAAGTATTCTCAAGGCAGGTTGTTCCACTGATTGATTGTTTTAATTGTCAGAACTAAGGAGAAACTTCCTGACAGTTAGAACAATTAATCAGTGGGACAACCTGCCTCCAGAAGTTGTGAATGCTAACCAAGGACTAGGTAGATTACAAAAAAGCAAATGAACATTCAGATTCTTCTATTTTCACAGGAGATCCATTCTTGCCACTATACTGCGAAGACAAATATAATAACCTATACTGAAAAATGGAACTCAGTGAAAGAATGCAGGAAAACAATTGGATAGGAAGCAAAACATTAAAAAGTGCAAAAAGAGTTTAAGCACTAGCCTGGCAAATGTGAAGAGGCTGCCATAATATAGGCCAAATAAATGTCAAAGGGTCACTTCAAATAAGGGGATACATAATACTGTAAACTGAACTTAGATCCTTCATGCCCACTGTTTAACCAAAAGAAGCATAGAAATGTAAAGGAATGAGCATTTAAGTAATAAAAAGTAATTTAATTTAAAGGAATGAGTAACATACCGGTAATACTGAGCTCCAAAGAGCTCCTTAAGAGTTAACCTCCAACTACCAACACTTATTTCTTTTTTATGCAGATATCTGTAATTTCTAGCTGTTGTTGCCAGCTTGTCCCTTCAGAGCACTCCAGATGTACTCTGATATTTTGAAGACTTCCAAGTTATCTCTTAAAAATTCTTGAAGCTGTTCTCCAACCACTGATTATTTTCTTATTTGAGGATAATCAAAACACAAACAAAGGCTGAAACCTGGCTCTACTCAGCCTAAGGACAGGATACTGCCAGCCACAAAATCTCACTTAAAAAAAACCAACAACCAGCTCCTAGTAATGAAAATGTTGCCCATCTTGCTACATGTAGAAAGCATGATCTTAGCAGGGACATATCCTGCAAGAGATGCTGCACACTAACTTTTCAGAGACTTTGTTTTATTCATATGCAAATGAACATGCAAATGTTAAATTTATTTTAGTGTGCGGTTAATTTAATTGACTGGCAGCCATAGCTTTCTCTGAAACCCTGAAATCGGTAGTGGTCATCCTAGGGGCAAATTTCACTGCTAACAATACTTTTGAGTTGATTTAGAAGAGAAATCCTGCAGATAAAGTGACTTGCTCAATAATGAGATTAAAATTCTGGTGGTGACAGAAAGAAATGCAATTTCCAGGGGGTGTGCATGAGATAACAAGAAATCTGTTCATGCTTCTTAACATTTAAATAATGTTCCTATAATCAGGAAATGTATTACTGCTTTTTATTTAATGGCTAATTTATTAATGACCAGTTTAATGAATCAAGATATTGTTTAAAAATTCCCCAGAAATAGTTCTTCTGCAGTGTAAGAGAGGAATCTGCTGATCACCATATAGGTTATAGTTATAAAACATTAGTCTGCCCTAAAAACTTATCTGACTATAATGCTGACTGACTATATTCTATGGATAACAGTACTGTATTGTTTAAGAGCATTGATATTAATAAAACAATTTGTTTCTATACTACCAACTACAAAGTAAGTCAAACATTTGAACTACAGGCTTGGCAAGAACAAAAATATTTCAGCAAAAATTTAGTGATATCAACATCAGCAATATAGTAATATTTTATTTCGCTAAAACACTACAACAGAGCAATTTAATTGATCAAATGTTTAGCTATCATCTTCTTTATACTTAGGCAATTTTAAACTCTTGTGTTAATGTTCTTGTTTGCCTTCTACAAATTTGTCTGGGTAGCCAAACTTAGTATGCAAGAGTACAACATAATTTCCCTAGCACTCATATTCACACCCTACAAACTTCCAGTTTCTGAACTCACCCCTACAGCTATCGTATACACAAAATATTTGATGTATAACACTAAATTGTCAAATAATGGTATAGTATGCTGTCAAATCACAAAATTGGTATGCAATGATTTAAATTTAAGTCCTCATTATTTGCTTCCGGGGTCCTAAGGTTTTACAGTTCAGATGCTGCAACTTGTATCACACAATATTTTATTTTAAGTGAAATGCTAATAAATGCAGAGAATACATCCATTAGAATATGATTTATAATCACTGACTTTACATTTTAGAAGGGAATTTTTCATAAATAGGACTAGGAGTTTTCAGGCCTCCACCATTCCCTCAGTTTACTCCCGCCCCAATTAAATTTAGCTGTTAGTAACAGCATTTCAAACCTCCAAAAACCAATTTAGATTAGAGCACAACTTCTATTGGCTCAACAGTCACTCTAGGCTTTATGTGGATGTCACCGAAGTATGAAATCGTGAGAGAACAACACCCATTTTGGGAGAGAATATCAGAGGTTTTCAAGAGATGAAATGCCTTAAACATCTGCAAGGTAACGACATGGTTCCTGGCTTTCCTTCTGCTATGCTGGAGAAAGAGAGAAAAAGAGAAAAGGACAACCCAGGGTGCAGCCTAACAGGGTTCTCCCTCCTCAAATGGGATTGGACCCACCAGAAGTTTGCACCCTATCAGAACCTCCAATATAAACTATAGATTTCCTGAAACACCTTTGATGTGCTTCAAAGCACAATAGAAGCTTTCTTCGTTTTATGTAGGACAACCATGGCTACAGTCCCATCAATGAACATGAATGGATAATGGCTGAGATGGGAAAGAATGGGAATGACCTGATTTGAGGCAACTGTTATCTATAACTTATTTTTTTATTTATGGAATAAATCCCCTGAAATACAATAATAAGCAAATCTTACTAACTCTTCCCAAAAAAGTAATTAAATAAGTGGAAATGAAGTTTGTCTAGAACAGGGGTTCTCAACCTTGTCAACTTTAAGACTTGTGGAGTTCAACTCCCAGAATTCTGGGAGTTGAAGTCCACAAGTCTTAAAGTTGCCAAGGTTGAGAACCTCTGGTCTAGAAGCTGAGTTACATGTTGAGTTATTAGAATTAAATACAAAACACTTCAATGAAATATATGATGTCAATGGTTAAGTATTTATTTGTAAAGAAAATTATTTAGAAGAACTAGTGGTGAGCGAACAAATGTAATAAATAAAAAATAATTTGGCCTTGAAAGAATCTGCAACTGCACAACTATGTAGGTGGCAACATTATTAGTTATATACAGTATTTGTATTAGAAGTATGTTTACATTGCTTCTCACTGCAAAGAATCCTGTTTTATTTTATAAAGCTAACTATAATAATTTAAAAAACAATACTATAATACACCTTACAAGATAAACTAAGAAAACGTTTCAAAGCACAAATATTCAACACAAATTTGAAAAGGCATATTTAAAGCTCAATAGAAAAAATTACATTTCCAGCATTATTACTACATGGTAATTAAACCAGGCAGAATCTTAAACATAAATACATCATTGGGACTTTGATTTGAGTTCTTATTTTCAGGAAGAATATATCTAACTACTTAAAATTAATATATAAAGTTCTCCTTGGCACTGCAATAGGTTAAATTTAAAATCTCTGTGAAGTTAAGGATATATTGCTTTGGACTACTTTGCTCCTTCCTTGCTTGGTTAAGTAGAAAACTCCTTTTGCCCTTCTTCATTTAAATTACTTTGGTGGTGATAAATTATGGGTCTCAAGTCAAAAAGACAAAACAACAATCACATCCAAACAACAATCCAAAACTGAAAGCAGCAGGAAAAGCCACATAGAAAGCAAATTAGGTGCAAATTAGATCAACTTAAAAGCTTTCCCTCACGATGTGCATCTTTTAAAATGACTGAATTTATGCACATAGAAATCCAATGAAATCTTTTTTTCTTGAAGATTAGCAGAGACTTGATTAGTTAGTGAGAAATGTCAGAGATAAATAACCCATTACATGGAACAAGAATCACAAAGTTTGAAAATTCCAATAAAAAGCATATCACATTGAAACAAGTGTTGAAAAGAAAGATATTCAAGATTACTTGACCTTTCTACAGGGTCTATTTCACATAAATAATTTATGATTTTTAAATGTTCCATACAACAATGAACAAGGCAAAGCTATAGGATCCTTTAAGAAGAAATTTAGGCATGAGATTTTTTTCACTGCAGTCAGCATACAAACTGGAATGTGAAATTACTTTCTGTAATGTACATGTTTCTGTACATTTGTATTCAGGTGACATTTTAAAGGTCTATAATATTATTATAATTATATAATATATCCATTATATTATAATGGCTTAACTGGTAAGCAAGATCTAGAATGCAAAGTTTATTATTTTTTCAGATCCCACAAATGGGTCAGAAGGAGATTTATTCAAATAAGCCTAGTTTGGCAACAAAAAGTGATTTTCCCACCTCACCCCTGCTTTTCCAAATTTTGGTTGTTGTTTTATTTCAGGATTATTTCAGGATTCCAATAAGAATCTTTTTAGTTAAAACCCATTATTGACACAATTGGAAGGGTATTATGGGGCTCTATCTTGGGAGGCTCTTGGTTCCTATTTTTAGGATTATGCTAAATTTTACTACATTCATTGCATTTATAGCAACCAAATGATTTAGCAAGAGACATATATCAGCCATATTTCAGTCCCTTATTTGTGATTTATACATTTAAAGTTCATAAAATTTTCAGTTAAAGCTTTCTCAAGGATGAGTTTGTCAGAATCTGCAAACATGCTGATTTTCCATCACACAATTTAATCACACAGAGCCATTCTCAGCATTCTGCTGAAAACTGAGGACAACCTTTCCTTTAAATTAACATTATAGCTTGAGTTGTACACTTGTTCTACCAACAGTAATTTTCAAAATATTACAAACAATCCCAATCCCAGCAGTAACTTTTAAAGTTTTCTCTACAGCTCTATTAAAATAAGCACAATTCCAGTATATCAACGATCTCAAGCACCCACAGTTATAGTTTAATATAAATTTTAAGCCTTTTATCCACATATTCTCCCATTGTTCAAGCAATTATTTTTTTAAAAAAGCATCCATAGTTGTTGGAAGTCAGATAGTGTACAAATTAAATAAAAAACTAATATTTCATAAAATAGAACTGCCTTGATTCTGTGACAGTAATGTGGAAAGACCTGCCTATATTCTTGCCAAGACTTAGTGGGAAATCTAGGATGATACATTACATTTATTTTTAATTACTTACAATTTATTCATTTTCCCCAATCCCAAGATCTCCACACCATACATAACAGCAAAACAATTTTTCTTTGGAAAATACCTTACGGCAGGTATCTCTAGATGTTCTTCTGAAGGAGGGGAAAAAGGAACAGCAAGTTTCATAGATCTTATAGCTGTTGTCTTTTCATATGATATATGAGCTTTGAAGGACACAATGTGAGAAATGAATATCAAGATATTTAAATGAACTTCTACTACACTGCCATCAAGAGTCCATTTATTTTTACCAGTCTTTTTGGACATACAATTTTTGTCTTCAGGCTGTTGGTTTTAAAAAAATTCATTTCTGTAATATTTGCTGAGGATCCTTCCCATATCAATTTGTGTTTTGGAGTTATACTTATCATCTGCATATGGCAATAGAGAAACCACTGCATATCATTTATCAATAAATTAAACATGTTATCTGAAATATCTTATTTTAATAATATTTATTTATTTATTTATTTATTTAATTTCTATGCCGCCCTATTCCGGAGAACTCAGGGCGGCTCACAACATGATAGAAATCACAATAAAATACATAAATATATAAATATAAAAACCCCGAAGTTAAAAAAAGAAAAACCAATCATTCCACAAACATACACACAAACATACACTGGCTAGGGGCAAGGTGTTAGCTGCCCCAGGCCTGCCGGCAAAGGTATGTTTTAAGCAATTTACGAAAGGCGGAGAGGGTGGGGGCGACACGGATCTCCGGGGGAAGTTGGTTCCAGAGGGCCGGGGCCGCAACAGAGAAGGCTCTTCCCCTAGGCCCCGCCAGGCGACACTGTCTGGCTGACGGGACCTGGAGAAGGCCGACTCTGTGGGCCCTAACCGGCGCTGGGATTCATGAGGCAGCAGACGGTCCCGTAAATAACCTGGTCCAATGCCATGTAGGGCTTTATAGGTCATAACCAACACTTTGAATTGGGTTCGGAGACCAATTGGCAGCCAATGCAGCTCGCGGAGTGATGCCGAAATGTGGGCATTTCTGGGCAAGCCCAACACTGCTCGCGCGGCTGCATTCTGCATTACCTGAAGTCTCCGAACATTTTTCAAAGGTAGCCCCATGTAGAGAGCATTGCAGTAGTCGAGCCTCGAGGTGATAAGGGCATGAGTTACTGTGAGAAGAGACTCCCGGTCCAAATAGGGTCGCAACTGGTGCACCAGGCGAACCTGGGCAAATGTCCTCCTCGCCACAGCCGAAAAATGATGTTCCAAATTTAGCTGTGGATCGAGGAGGACGCCCAAGTTGCGGACCTTCTCCGAGGGGGTCAAAAGCTCCCCCCCAGGCTAATGGACAGATAGATTGAAATATCTTTGGGAGGCAGAACCCATAGCCACTCCGTCTTGTCGGGGTTGAGTTTGAGCCTGTTGGCACCCATCCAAACCCTAACAGCCTCCAGACATCGGCACATCACTTCCGCTGCTTCACTGAAATGACACGGGGTGGAGATGTAAAGCTGGGTATCATCAGCATACTGATATCTCACCCCATGTTGTCGGATGATCTCGCCCAGCGGTTTCATGTAGATATTAAACAGCAGAGGGGAGAGGACCGATCCCTGAGGGACCCCACAAGGGAGGAACCTAGGGGTCGACCTCTGACCCCCTGCCAACACCGACTGCGACCGACCAGTGAGGTAGAAGATGAACCACTGCAAAACAGTGCCCCCAACCCCCAACCCCTCCAGTCGGTGCAGAAGGATACCATGGTCAATGGTATCGAAAGCCGCTGAGAGGTCAAGTAGCACCAGGATAGTGGATAATCCCCTACCCCGGGCCCGCCAGAGCATACATTTAACATAATATATTCGCGCGTGTCACATCCTTTCTGAATTAAATAAAATTTGATTGTCACATATTTGAGTCTTAAAAATATACTTATATCATTATCCAGAAAATCATCTACATTTTTATATTGACCCCATGACCTTGGTATTAGATGCCTTTCTGTAATATTGAGAATTTTATTATAATTTCAAATATTTTTCCTAAATTGGTATTAAATTTATGGACACTATTTTGAATATTAAAAAGTAGGGCTGGCAATATTTTGGATTCAGTTCCAAAATGTTGCTTTCAGTGTATAGGAATAGGCCTGTCTGCAACTTTTAACTCAATCTAAAAAGTTCTATTTTGGTCTCATCTGTCCACAGAGCATTCTCTTTCAATAGCTTTCTGGCTTATCCCCATAATATACACAGTGCTTTTTTTCTTTTAAAAAAAAAAAGGTGCTGGAACTCACACACGTCATACAACCCGCCTTGCCTACCCTACAAGGTTCCATCCAAAAAAGATGCTGGAACTTCGTTCTGGGCGTTCTATGAGGAAAAAAGCCCTGAATATACAGTACATAATATACATGTCCTTGGTGCTCTCCTAGCTTTGTTGTTTTCTTGCAGATGTTTCATTACCAAATTAGATAATATCATCAGTGATATAGCCTTCTCCTTGCAATCCTTCCATATGCAAATATGTAGCTTTGGATCATTTTCCTCAACAGTTAAATAAACAAGTATAATGTTCTTGATTCATTTGTTTAATTGGATTCTCTTTATTTAGTTTTAGGATTTGTATAGAAAACAGATCACATTTTATGTCGTATTTATGCAGAAACATTGAACATCAAAAGGATTCCAAAATATAAGCATCACTGTATTGACACCGTCAATAACAATCAAACATCTAAGCACAGGCAAAATTTTAACCACTGAGATTTAATAGTCTGAGGTGTTGGGTTTTAAAATCTGTTTTTATTTTTCATATGCATTCTAAAAAATCCTGCAAAATAGTATTTTTTTAAAAAATGTTTAAAACTTACAAAAATAAACATGTTTCTTTCTCTTTGATAACTGTCATAATACCTTATTCATTACACTTTTTAAAAAAACAAATGGACTGCAGTTGCTGGGAAAAAAAGGCAGAGTGTCCATCTCTTCTTATCTTCTGCATAGGCACTTTTTTCTTTGGTTTGTTCAGTATCATTATGACATTCCTGATGATAAATGATACATACTTGTGCATCTGTTCTTTTTCTGAATAGGCTTTTATAATTCTTTGAAGGGCACAGGAAGGATGTGGGATCCTTTCGATTCAATTGAAGCAAATTAGCCTTACGTTGCATGCTACAAAGTAATGCTCATGGTATATTTAAGCATGAAAAAAGGAAGGAAATGTACCATACCATCCTATGTAAATTAACAAATTTGCCGAATTCCAAATTGCCTTCGTCCTCATAATAATTCATAAATGGTTACTTTAAGGTAAAGTATTATGAATGTTTGCCAAGAAGTACTGGGAAGACCTACTTTTTTTAAAAAAAAAAAGCCAGCTATTTATTTATCTTATGAAGGGATGACTACTCAGACACATGAGAGGGAATATGAATAAATGTAATGTTTTATCAATCCATAAACCAATCATCCCTCCACAGAGTTGGAACTGCAACTCCAACAACTGCCAACCAATATAATCCTTGGTTAGGAATTCATTCCAACATAGCTGGCAGATGCCAGTTTTAGAGAAACTGGCATCTCTATAGACTTTGGTAGGTTCAAAGAAACTCTAATTGAGTGGGCATCGTGTTTCCTTTGGTAGAAGGTTGTGTAGCATGGCTGTGTAAAGCCTGCAAAAGGCAGGCTCTGTAAAGCATCTTTAGCATAAAGTGTGTAGTCCTCTGCAAAGTGTGGAGCAGCCAAGCTATTTCAAAGCTTGTACAGATGCTTCAAAGGTTGTCCTCAGCTGTCTGCATGTATATGCCAGGGAAGCAAGTGTGCATGCAGCAAATGTGCAAACAGCTGAGGACAATCACTGAAGCTGCCTTGTGAGCCTTCCAGGGGTTACAGCTGCTTAAACACTTTAAGAAGGATTGCGCTCGCTGTAACATGTTCTGCAAGACTTCTCAATTGCAAGCAATTCTAGCGGTAGAAAGATCAGCAGCATACTCACAGACAACTCTTTCTTTTTCAAGTTAAACAGCAAGGCACAAGTTTGCTAGAAGCTTTTTTTTTTTGGTAATATCCAACAGCACGTGGCTGCAGGGAAGGAAAAGAATCTTGTGGCATAAAATCTTTTAAAACTCAAGAAAGATTTTATCTAATGCAGACTGCTAGTACATTAAGTGCTTAGAATAGCATTAAGAGTCTGATTATATTACACATGTGCTCAAGACAAATAACTGACTTCCTTCAAATCTATTTTTCTGTGAGGCTTAATCTACACTGGTCCCAATGTTGTTGTTTTTTGTTTGGCGAAACCTAATTGTTTTTCTTTAAGTCTACCATCTGTCCATTTTATTGCTGTTGTGTGTTCCTTATATATCTAAATCAATGTTAAACAAATATGTTTATTGCCACTTTATGTCTGGATTTTTAATGTACTAATATACAGGTAGCCCTCAACTTATAACCAGAACTAGGATCAGAACTTCGGCCGTGAAGACAGGATGTAAGTAAGTCACACTAGATTTTATGACCTTTGTAGCAATGGTTGAGACGTGAATCTCATGGTCTCTAAGTGAATCTGGCTTCCCCCATTAAGCTGGGAAGTCACAAATGGCAATTATGTGACCCAGGGACACTACAAACTTTGTAAATAAATGCCTGTTGTCAAGTATCCAAAATTTGATCACGCAACCACGGGGATGCTGTGATGGTTGCTAAGTGCAAGGATCAGTTGTAAGTCATTTTTTTTCAGTGCCCTCGACAAATGAACAATCATAAATCAAGGACTACCTGTATTTCAATAGGCCTTGACCTTATTAGGCTGAGTATCAAATAATGGCCTAAGATCCTCTCATATTTCTCAAGTAGCAAAACTGGCAGGCAGTTCTTTTGTGTGAATTTTTTTGGCCTTGTTCCTATCATCCTGACTGAAGGGAAGAAAAGAGGATGGGGTGGCAGTGAATAACAGTTGAAGGACATTAAACACTGCCCTAGCTCAGGCTATCTTAGTTAGATACAGCAACCTAGCTAATGAGTGAAAACCTTGCAAGTTTCTTTCAAATGCACTGCAGAGTCTTAATACAGAGGCTTTCCCCATTCTCTGAAGCAGAATCAAAAACTTTGTATAGTTATTGTAACTTTTACATTCACTGAGTATGCTAACATCGGAATAACTGTGTACACTTTACATCAGTAAGATGTAAGAGCCTGAAAGGCAACTTGAGGCGCTTCAAAATGCTGGAAGGACAGATAAAATAAGAGATAAAACCAGACAAAATAAGACAACCTAAATACGTTTATACCTAACATATTAGAACACATATAACTGAACACAGCGGACTTAGTAAAACACATAGGAATCTATAGAAGGACCCAGCAATCTCCTCACTTCTATATATTGATGCACTTCAGCCAGGATGTTTTTCATTTTTTAATCTTCCCAGCCATTTCAAATCATTTTTCTTTCTTTCCTGCTTGCTGCCACTGCTTTCAACTGACTGGGGAAAAAAGCCCTCTGGTTTTGGCCCTCTTTCACTTCATGTGTAGCAGAAATAATCATAAACTGCAGGATCCAATCTGGGTCGGTCACCAGGACCACTGGTTTGTTCTTCCAAGCTTTTGGATTTGTGCAAGAGCCCATCCACTAGCATGAATCTGAAAGCTTGGAAGAACAAACCTCTGGCCCCAGTAACTGACCCAGATTGGAACCTGCAACATTATCCTGGAAAATTTATATTTTCCTTCATTCACATAATCATAAATTGCCTAGAGAAAATTGTTGTCTCTTCCACAGATGGAGACGAGTGCATTTAATTCCTGATTGGCCACTTGGGCAAACCAGTTGACAGGGGAAATTAATTTAACCCAAGCAAATCAGGCACTGTTTGAAGCTAAATCTAACTGAATAGAATAGAGCTGGAAGAGACCTTGGAGGTCTTCTAGTCCAGCCCCCTACTCAGACAAGTGACTGTCTAGTCTCTTCTTAAAAATCTCCAGTGATGGAGTGCCCATGATTTCTGAGGGCAAGCTGTTCCACTGGTTAATTGTCCTCACTGCTTCTCTCTTTGGTTAGTTTCCAACCATTGCTTGTCTTGCCTTCCAGTGCTTTGGAGAATAATTTGACCCCTTCTTCTTTGTGGCAGCCCCTCAAATATTGGAACACTGCTATTGTGTCTCCCCTATTTCTTCTTTAATTGACTTTGGTTTAATTCGCTGGAGTGATCCAGTTTGCATGACACAGTTCCCCTTTCTAATAACTTACAGCAGATCCAAACTTCTAGCTTACACAAGCATGAACCGCCCAGCATTTCTAGAGAATACTAATGCATGAACTTATTCTCAACCATGTCCTAGCCAGCAGGCATACATAAGGAATTCCAGTTCACCCAACCACCTTTTTTTCCCACAGAATCATACGGCTCCAAGGGACCTTGGAGGTCTTCTAGTGGCTGGCTCAGGAATTCTGGGAGTTGAAGTCCATGAGTCATAAAAGAGCCAAGGTTGCCTATCCCTGGACTTCTCCAACCGAATTGACCTTGGGGTATAATCTTTTAAAATCCTGCTGCATACTGGTAATCCTCTACTTACAACAATCCTTTTAGTGACCATTCAAAGTTACAGTGACACCGAAAAAAGTGACTTCTTTCACACTTATGACCATTGAAGCATCCCCATGGCCATGTGATCAAAATTTGGACACTTGGGAACTGGCCCGTATTTATGATGGTTGAAGTGTCTTGGGGTCATGTGATCACCTTTTGTGACCTCAATGGGGAGGCCAGATTCACTTAGCAACTGTGTTATTAACTTAACAGCTGCAGTGATTCATTTAACAACTGTGGCAAGAAAGGTTGTAAAATGGGGCAAACTCACTTAGCAACCATCTCGCTTAGCAACAAAAATTTTGGGTTCAATTGTGATCATAAGGCGAGAACTACTTGTATAGATGAACAGAAATGAATACTGATCAACTATGTGAAAAAACAGATGCAAAACTGAAGAGTTTCAATAGTTGTTTTTTCCACTCTACTAGAAGAATATTTTTCTCAACAAGTTAGGTATATTTGGACATAACCGAATAAAGAACTCCTAATATTGTATAACTTGCAGACTTATATATTTATGTTTTGAAAATTATGGTACGTTTTACAGTAAAATTATTACAATCTCCTATTCACACTAGCAATTTTGTAATGTAAAATGAATTCTATTTTAGCAAAAATCGAGTTAATTTTATATCAGATATAAAGACTGATCTCAGTGACAAATTTTAAGCCAGTTAACATCCTTTGGGTCCTCTCCAAAATCTTTCAGCTGTAAATCAGGTTCTTATCATAAATTTCACACTAGATGCTAACAAGGCTTCCGTATAAATAGCTCACTATTCTTGTAGTAATATATGCTAGCAAGAGTGCACAGGTACACATATACTATGCTGAAAGTACCATAAAATTTATCTTATTCAGTACATTTACAGTATTATGGTTAGGTAATTTATCTGATTTTACAAGGTAAGAGAAAACAATAAGTAATTTAAAACTAAAAGCTGAATCTGAGGAAGCTGAAGATGTAAAAGAGCTAAGATTGAGAGAGGCAAATCATGGATATGTATATAACTTTTTAAAAACTGCATTCACTTTTTCCATGCAAAAGAAAAAATAGCTGTGCAAATAAACAGCGAGTTTGATAATCAAGCATTAAATTAAAAATATCTACTTTCAGAGTAATAGCTTTTTATTGTCCTACATTGTCTTACATACTTTTCCACAAATAATTTAATAGTAAAAAAAAAAAGACAAACTTGTTCCAATTTAATTTTGAGAGAGCTTTAGGAAAACTGGAACAAGGAAAGAAAGATTTGTGCTGGCACACAGCACAGACTTAGAAAGGTCAGAGGAAGAGTGTAAACAGAATTTGTAAGTTCATGTGCTGATTGGGTATGGAACAGATTAAAGGAAGCTAAAAGGAAAAAAAAGGAAATCAAGGATGTTTACAAAGGAAGCAAAAAATCAATGCCACTATTAAATGCATGGTTAAGCATGATAAACTAAGTTATTGTAGTAAGACTTAGGCATACCTAATTCTGAACAGGAGGCGAAGTGAAAACCACAAAGAAACACTGGATTTAACTTAGTCACAGCATATAGACCATATAGACTTTGCTGGCTGAGGAATTCTGGGAGTTGAAGTCCACAAGTCTTAAAGTTGCCAAGGTTGAGAACCCCTGATTATAGACAGAAAAAGACTGCAGAGAATGTACATCTGTGTAGAAATGTAATTATGCCTATGTAAAATACATGGTCTCAAAGGAACCATGCAACAAAATAGTTTTGGCAAATTTTATGAGGCTGATACAGTATGTTGCTTTACTATAATAATGAATTACGTTAACCGGCTTTGTGAGATTCTTTTTGATTCACTGCACTCCATTTAAGTTACAGCAAAGACATAAAATTTTGCTGCAAAGTTATCGGGATTGCCCTATTTTGCCTGAGAAAGCATTGAAATCAGTTGACATATTATTTATTTGAAAAAAGGATAATTAACTATAATCAGAATGACAGTAACCAGTAGAGGCAACTTCTGCTGGAGAGTTATAAAGGTAAGATAAAAATGAAACATATACTACAGAGAACTATGCTTGTATATGTGCTTTGTGCATGGGAGGGGGAAAGAGCATTACTATTAGAAGAAAGATTGCTTTGGATTTCTTTGCAGAGGTGATTTAAGAGCAATGTGGTGTGCAGTGTGATTCAGTGGTAAGAGTGCACAGTTAATGCAAATGCAGGACGGGCACATACTTATTTGACTGTAAAAATTGCCATTCCTCAGTACAAAGCTTGCTTCAGTGAACGAAAGGGCAAGAAGGATCAGAATAAAGAAAGTGAAATAAAAATACTAGGAACAGTAAGAGAGAGAGAGAGAGAGAGAGAGAGAGAGAGAGAGAGAGAGAGAGAGAGAGAGAGAGAGAGAGAGAGAGAGAGAGGGAGGGAGGGAGGGAGAGAGAGAGAGAGAGAGAGAGAATATGAATCAGTAACAGAGATTGGCAACAAAGGAGAAATTGGCAAAAAAAATAAATAAGCAAGGTAGGACAGCTAAAGAGAAATCCTTAAACAATGCTTTTTAGCAGTGTTTCAATCATACCGCTTTGAGTTTCATACGGGCTTCATAATCCTCCAACCTTTTCTTAATATTGATAGGCAGCAAGTTCTGAACCTGTAGGGCATTTTGCTGTTCCAGTTTATGCAAGGATTCATATTCATGAACATTAATTTCTCCTATAATCTTTAGAATAAAAAATATGCTATTATATAGCACTCGTGGAAGCTTAATGGTATGCTGAATAATGTGATCTGTAAACGCAATGGTTCTCATGAAGGTAATAATCCATAATTATAATGTTAGTTCCTAGACTCTAACATGTTAGTTTTATTCCCAGTCTTAAACAATTGTTCTTCCTAATGATAGAACAATGCCTACAGTAAATGCAAAAAGTAGAAACTATAAAGTTGACTTGAAAAATGTTTTGCATTCTACTGTCCAAATCTGACTACAGTATAGTTTTAGACTAAACTCTTATTAATACTTGTATTATATTTTAGAGTAGGTCCAAGTGATCTGCAAAATCATCAAGAAACAGAAACAGCACCACAAAGCCCAATATAGCTGTGTGGATACCTGGATGGGAGACCATGTATAATATTAAGAAAAGAAGAAGAAAATGAATAAATCTTATGAAGCAGTGACAAACGTTGCCAAGAAAACTTGGCAATAAATTAAACTTTACTGGATGAAACCTTTGTCTTAAAGATCACAAAACACAAGAATTCTATATATCTCACTATGAATTATGATGTATCCTCTCTTATTCTTTGTATTCCTTAAAAATTCTGATTGTAGCCTGAAGTTCCAGGAGACTGAAGAGATATCCTGAGAAAATAAATGATAGTCACATATGCCTTGATGTGAAATAGACAGCAGTGTTTTTTTAAGGTACAATAACAAAAAAAAAGCTGAATTTCTACTTTACTGTTTGCAAGCTTTCAAACATCCCTTTTCAATCAAAACAGTCCTCAAAATCTTTACATTTAAAAAATGTTAAAATGATTTAATACTATCAAAGTAGAAGAACAAACAGAAGAGCCAAATATAGATTTCAAACATCGCATTACACAAGCACATTAAAAAGTTAGTTTTGCAATAGGTTTGTGAAAGACAGAAAAACTGCTTTGACCTTTTCTTAATGCCAGTGGCATTCAATTTAATTGATTATCTACGTATACAGGGTAACAATCATGTTAATTACCCACGAGGTTTAAAGCAATCAAGTTACTGACGAAGTAACAAGACTGGCACATATGTCTGCATCCAGACAGTCTCCATCCCTGCCCCTCATTTTAGATACTACAGTGTGCAGTGTGCTTTAATAAAAGAATCAACTCTGCAGCTGTCCCATAAACAGGCAAGGAATTATTCCTATTACTTTACATATAGCTGAAAATTCAAAACCTATGTGGGAAATAACTTTGCAACAGATGCAGACCAAACACTATCGATTTTGTGCAAAAATATCTTCTCAAGATATTTGAAATACTTGAAATCACAGGAAAACAATATCAGCTCTCTCATTTTGCTGCAAGCCTGAAATAATTCAAAATTAGCTTTAGAACACAGGCATTTGCAAAATTCATGTTCTAGTCTGAGATAGCTAAACCAAATGATAAATGATACCTCCAATAATTAAGTATTTATTATGAATGAATTGAGAGAATTAGTGAAGATGCAGGGTGGCAGGAAACTTCTGAATAGGACTATTTCTTGGCAGCATTAAGAAAGTTATTACAGCAGAGAAAATCCAGGGGGAAGGGGGAAAATTTAAGATGAAAGTAGAATAAAAGTAGAATGACTGCAGGGAGAGAAATATGAGTTGTATGAAAAAAATCAGAAGACAAATTAATCTTCCAACAGAATGAATGGAAAGTAGATATAAGGAGTTTATAGAAGCCAACTGTCACTGAATGAGGAGTTTCAGGACTGCCAGGAAAGGATATGGATTTAACCAATAGGAAATATTTTAAAAAATTGTGACATGATTTAATGAAAAATGTCAATGAAAAGAAATGCATATACAAGGATGATAATTGCACAAAAAAGGATGAGTGAAAGATATTGTGTAATGTATACAGAGGGGGAAAGGAATGTAATAAAAATGGAACAATTAAATTAAGGCAGGGACAGTGCAGTCTTACTAGTGACTTCCCACTTACAGAACTACTCCTTCTACTGTTCAGGTAAGCAGGACCAAAGATTTATTTTGTAGCTCTACATGACCGTACAGAGCAACCTCTCAGCCATTTAAGCATACAGTAATATTACAAAGAGTTTCATAGTATTAAGACGAATAGAGGTAAAGACAAATTATTCCAGAGGCAATTCTTTCCATAGTATAACAATGCTTTGTCTTCACCGAGAGGGGAAAAAAATCTATAAATCCTTATCTATGGTATGAAAAGCAATTTTAAAGTAAGACTATAGCGGGTTTTTTTTTTTTTGAGGACATGCGGTGGCTCAGCAGTGCAAGAAGCTGAGCTTGTCAATTGGAAAGCTGATAGCCTGGGTTTGAGACCCAAGTTCCACACAATGGAGTGAGATCCCATTCCTGCCCCAGCTCCCGCCCACCTAGCAGTTCAAAAGCATGCAAATGAGAGTAGATAAATAGGTACCATTTAATGGAAAGGTAACATGAATAGGTACCATTTAATGTGCACCTCGGGATATAATCATGCTGGCCACATGACTGCAGAAATGTCTACAGATAATGCTGGCTGCCTCAGCTAAAAGAGATGACTGTCCTCTAGAGCAGTGGTTCTCAACCTTTTTCAGGTTGAGACCCCACTTGCCCCGCCCATGCATGGTGTGACCCCAGCGCGCGCGTGACAAAAAAAATAAAAAAATCAAAATGGCGGACGACGGCCCAATCTGCGCATGCGCACCGGCCTGATCCGTGCATGCACGGCGCGTGCGCGATGGGAAAAAATGGCGGACCGCGACGGCCCGATCCGCGCATGCATGGCGCGCGTGCGGCGGCCCGAACCGTGCATGCGCAGAGCGCGCGCAACAGAAAAAACAAAAAACAAAAAAAAACAAAATGGCGGACCGTGGTGTCCGGCGACCCACGCAAAACGGTTGTTTGACCCCAAATGGGGTCGCAACCCATAGGTTGAGAACCGCTGCTCTAGAGTCAGACACGACTGGACAGGGGAAACCTTTACCTTTACATCATGTAGACATTCAGGCAAGTTTTTTTTCCATAGGGAGCAGGGTAATGAATTTGCTGTCCTATAATCCAGAGGTCACCAACCTTTCTTGGTTGGCAAATCAGAGGGAAAGGGAGGGGGGAGCATTTTACGTGTGTGCGCACACAGGACCACAAGCATGTGTGTGACACAAACAGCTAGCGCTGGCGTGATACTCGCTAGCCCTGCCCCATTCTTGTACACAGTGCCCTGTTTCTGTGCCCGAGGCGGGGTGTCGGCCCGTTTTCATGCAGCTGTGCAGCGTCTCATTTTTGCACCCTGTGGCGCAGCGATGTCCCATTTTTGTGCCCCGCAGTGCAGCGGTGTCCCGATTTTGTAGCATGGTGGTGTCTTTTTTTGCTCTGAGGCACAGCATCAGCCTGTTTTTGCACCCCTAGGTGCGGCGATGGCAGCGGCCCATTTTTGCATCGTGCAGTGCAGTGTCCTGTTTTCGTGCCCTGCGGCTGTGGAACTAGCGCAAGTGGGGGGATATGCACGTACACGTGTGCACACTGGCCAGCCTGTCCCACAGCCCAGTGACCAGCAGCCCACAGCCCACTACCGGGCCGTGGCCCACAGGTTGGAAACCCCTGCTATAATCTGAAGTATTCTATTAAGGATTTTATTCCAAGATTTTCCTGGAATACTTGTGGATCTAGGGTTTAATTTCCAAGATCCATGCTGCTGAAAGAGACATGTAATATGGGACTTCATCTATTTACAGCATCCTTCAAAACCTTTCCCATGAAGATGTGAGGCATATCATGAGTGTTTTTTTTTTCAGAACTAGCTCATGATGGTGACAAAGTAAATATCAAATTCATAGTAAATATCAAATTTAGAGTGCTTGACTGATTTGTGTACGTCTGGGAAATTTACAGTCTATCAAAGATTTGCTGCTTTCATTGCTAAGGCATTGACTTCACGAGACATGTTTAAAATAATGTAATCATTAGGATATTTGGGAAAGTCATTCCTATGTTTCTAAACCAAGGAAGCTAGTGGAGAGCTATCAATAGTTCTTTTAAAGTCTTTGACATGGTCTGGAACAAACTATGGTAATGTTTGGCTATATTCTTGATGAATCTGCTCAGTTTATCAAGTAAGCGGATATTTGCTGCTGTGTCTTAAGCTACAAGACCTATTTTAGCTACCCAAAATGCAAAATGACTGGGTACATGATAGGATTGTATTTCCTGAGTGAATTCTATGGATTTAGGGATTTAAGTAGGAAAATGAAATTGCTTTGATAAATCAATCTCACAGAGTTCGTGGTAACCATTTTTACCTCTAACACCACCTCTACTTGCTTTTCTCCTTTAGTTCTCTTTCTTCCCTATTTAAATGTCTGGAAGAGAGAGAGAGCCATTGGGTGAGATGAAATCTGAGGAAGCCTTGCTCAACATTCCAGGAGATTCTCTTTTTGAGTATGTGAGCTGGGAATTTGCTTCCTACAGAAAGCCTCTTTGGGAAGTCTGAAGATGAAAGCAAAGAGGAAGTACACTGGCCATTTTGTTATAGTCATTTATAAAGGTTCTGTTCCTACTGTGTTCTGAATTCGGTGAGGCTTTCCTCTCCTGGAAGTCTTCAAAATAACAAATGCCATAAGTTTAACAAACAAGTCAGACAGTAGCCACAGGTTCATGTAAAAAGTGCATTTACTTCTTCATTTGAGATCCAAGTGAAGATCAAGCAACAGAGTGAAATATTCCACGTTTCATGTGGAATTCCTGGTAAGGAGAAGGGAGGGATGTAATGGAAGGGGCATTGTCTTACTTGAACACCTTTTCTCAGTACGGAAATGGAGAATCCACGAATCGGTTTTCTCTGTCTGCCTGCTCTTGAGACCAAGTAGCCAAAATTGACATGCCCCCTCTTGCTAGGAGATCCAGTCTTAACGAGGGCGAAAGTGGCTGAAGGTGGACTAAGTATTGGCTCTCAAACCCTTAAATTTGGCCTAACTGACCTAAAGGGTGGGTGTGGATTCTCCATCTCCATACTGAGAAAAGGCGTTCAGGTAAGACAATGCCCCTTCTCCAGTACAGGAGATGGAGACTCCACCAATGGGACATACCAAAGCATCACTGTCCCGATAGGTGGGAAACAGATAAGGCCGGAATAGTGTCCCCGGAGACAACCTGCTGAAGGACCCTCCGACCAAAGGAGGTGTCCGCCGAAGCGAAGCGGTCAATCCTGTAATGGCGTACAAACGGGGAGGGCGAGGACCATGTCGCAGCCCTATCTCCTCGATGGATGCCTGAGTGGCCCATGCCGCAGAGGTCGCAGCACTGCAAGTGGAATGGGCAGTAAGATGACTTGGAGCTGGCAGGGAAGAGGACTGGTACGCCTCCGCTATACAGGCCCTGATCCACCTGCCAATAGTGCCAGCAGAAACCTTCTGTCCGAGAGAAGTCAGACGGAAGGAGATAAATAGGGCCTCAAACCTACGAAAAGGCTCCGTGCACTTCATGTAATGCCGCAGTGCTCTGCAGACGTCCAGTGTGTGCCACTGCCGCTCCCAGTCATTGGAAGGATTGGGGCAAAAATTTGGCAAAATGACTTCCTGTGCCCTATGGAAGAGCGAGTTGACCTTGGGCACAAAGGCAGGGTCCAGACAAAGGACTACCCGATTGCTGTGAAAAATACAAAGGTCATTCATGACCAATAGAGCAGCCAGCTCAGAGATACGTCTGGCTGATGTGATGGCGATTAAGAACGCAACTTTAAGAGACAGGTTCCGCAACGGAATAGTAGCTATGGGCTCAAAGGGTGACTTTGTTAGAGCGCGAAGGACGCGAGGCAATTCCCAAGAAGGGTACCTGTGTACCACGGAAGGCCTGGTGTTGCATACATCCTTGATGAAGGCGCGAATCCTAGGATGGTGAGCCAAGGGAACTGAATCCGCACAAGTGAGTAATGTTGACAGGGCCACCACCTGTCTGTGAATAGTCGCAGGGACCAGGCCTCTGTCCAGACCATCCAGAAGATAATCTATGATCTGAGGGATGGTCAATTTGTAGACATCTGTCGCCTTTTACACCAATGGCAAAAAATTTTCCAAGTAGAATCATAAATGCGATTGGTCACTGGGCGATGAGAGGACTGAATCATGGTAATTGCGCAGGGGGAAAATAACTCTTGTGTCATGATGCTGCACTCAAGCACCAGACGGTCAACTGTAACCACTGACAGTCCGGGTGTTGGAGGGCCCCCTGGTGTAAGGACTCGCAATATGGAGGAATCTTCCATAGAGGAGACCGGGAAAGATTCACCAAGTCAGCAAACCACGGTCTCTGTTGCCAGTACGGGGCAACGAGGATCACTTCTGCCTGCTCCTGGAGTAGTTTGCGGATGGTTGCCGGTATGAGTGGGAGGGGAGGGAAGGCACAGAGGAGACCTTGTGGCCACGGGGTCTGCAAGGCGTCCGTCCCCTCCTCCCCTGGAAGGAAATAGCGAGAGTAGTATCTGGGGAGTTGGGCATTGGTTGACGACACAAACAGGTCGACGATGGGATGGCCGAACCTGTGGGAGATCTCAGAAAACAGATCTGGATGCAACCCCCACTCCGAGGGGTCCACCGTAGAGCGACTCAAAAAGTCTGCCTGCTGGTTCTCGACCCCCGAGATGTGTTTGGCCCTGAGAGAGGCCAGGTTGGACTCCGCCCAGGAACCCAGGAGCCGTGCCTCAGACATAAGGGACCTTGACCTGGTGCCCCCCTGACGATTGACATGTGCCTTGGATGCCATGTTGTCTGTTAAGGATCACAACGTGACGTCCCCTGATCCAGTGCCTGAATTGGTGAAGAGCTAAGTGGATGACCCTGAGCTCCAGCCAATTGATGTTGTGTCTCAAGTCTGCGCAAACTGAGACTGTAGATAGGCTCCCCAACTGAATAGACTGGCGTCTGTTGTAATGGTGATGTGGTCCGGTTCCTTGAAGGGTAATCCCTTGATCACCATTTGTGAGAACCACCAGCGCAGAGACCTGAGGGTGTGAACCGGGACCATGACCTGACGGTTGGATGCGCTGGCATTCACCCGTTAAAATGGTAGGAGGAACCACTGGAGGTCACGCAAGTGGAGTCTGGCCCAGGGAAATATGGCTATGTAGGAGACCATCATTCCCAACAGTTGGGAGAGTAAAACCAGTGGAATGGTATGGTCCCTGTACACCCGACGAGCCAGATCTCTGATACTGACCAATCGCTCTTGGGAGAGATAGACCATGCAGTTTGTGGTGTCTATGACGGCTCCCAGGTGCAGAAGCCTGGATGAGGGAACCGTCTGGCTTTTTTGAAAATCGACCAAGAAGCCATGTTGTTGGAGGACCTGAATGGTGTGTTCCAGGTCCGCCTGAACTGCCTGGAAAGAGGACGCTTGAATCAGAATGTCATCCAGGTAACAATGGACGTGTATTGGTACGTTCCTCAAGTGGGCGGCTATTACGGCCAGGATCTTGGTGAACACCCTGGGAGCCGAGGAAAGGCCGAAAGGAAGGGCCTTGTACTGGAAATGACTGCCCCTGTAATAGAACCTGAGGAACCGCCGGTGAGCTGGATGGATAGGGATGTGGAGATACGCTTCCGTGAAGTCTATTGACGCCAGGAAGTCTCCCTGTCTGATGCCCCCCCAGGATGGAGTGATTGCATCTTGAACTTTTTGTAAGTGATGTAATAGTTTAGACCTTTGAGATCCAGAATCGCTTTCCATCCCCGAGGCCTTGGGAACCACAAAGAAGATGGAGTGGAATCCCCCTCCCCTGTGGTCCTGCGGTACCAGTTCTATGGCCTGAATCTCTAGGAAATGTTGAATGGCCTCCTGCATGAGTCCCTGTTTGAGTGGATCCCAAGAAACAGGACAGGCAATGAATTAGTCCGGGGACTTGGCCAGAAACTCCAGGGACAGACCAAACTGGATGGTTTGTAAGACCCAGGTGTCCACGGAAGTGAGTTCCCACTGATGGAAGAAGTGGGCCAGCCTTCCCCCAATGGGAAGTCCAGTGTAAGAGTCATTTGGACTTCCTGTAGGGGCGTCCTGCCCCTCAAAATGACTGCTTGGACTGGCTCTGCTTCCTCGACTGAAAGCCTGGTCTGTCAAAAGGATGGTTATACGGTCTGTCCTGTCTGGGAGTGTATGAGCGGGAGGGCTGAGTAACTGTTGAACCTGCTGCCGGCCGAAAGGACTGCCTATGAAAATAGGGAGCGGGACGTTTGTCGGACCGTTTGTTCAAGTGAGCCATGACCTTCCGCTTGTCCTTGTTTTCTACAAGGTACGGAGCCAGGGCCTCCCCAAATAAATTACTGCCCAGATAGGGAGCAGTCGCTAGATGCCATTTGGCTTTGGCATCAGCCTGCCAGTGTTTCAGCCATAGCATCCTTCTGGCTGTGATGTTGGATGCCAGAGACCTAGATGCAAGGTTGGCCAACTGAAGTGTTGCATTCGCAGCATACTCAGTGGCTGCCACCATTTTGCTTAGGTCCTGGTGGATCTGAATGTCCTCAGCAGGGACTCTGGCCTAAAGCTGACGAAGCCATAAAAGGGTAGTCCGGACAAAAAAGGACGCACAAGTGGCCATTTTAATTGCCCATGCTGCTGATTGATGGGTCTTCTGGAAAGTTTGGTCCCATTTTCTGTTGTCCACTCTGAGCGCCTCCGACATGTCCCCTGTGACCGCAGTCTGGGATACCAGAGGGGTCCAGGCTTCGTCTACCTTGGGGACCTTCAATGCATCAGTGAGGTCTGTGGAGGTGCCAAATATCTTCTTGTCAGTCCCACTTATGAAAGGGAAGGAGGAAGGTGAGGCACATTGTTTCTTGATCCCGTTAAGAAAATTAGAGGGGCACGGAATGTGATGTTGGGCTGCCACCATTTCAAAAAATATCGGATTTGGGCTCCTCCTCCTCTGACAGATTAAAGTCCGGCTGCTCCTCACCTTGCGGGGAAGAGTAGCCACTCATGGAGGAGTGCGCGGGAGACGCGGGCTCCTGAAGTATAGACAGCCCCGTAGGAGGAACATAAGGTGGCGTGGCTGATGTGGAAGCCCCCTGACTAAGGTGGATGGAAGGAACGTTCTGCTAGAGCTCGGTCCACGACCTTGGATAGCAAGGCCTCAAGGCAACCGTCGGAGAAAATGTCTCCGATGTCCAGTCCCCTGAGTCCTGCAGCCATAGGAGTGAAGGTGGCCTCTGGGGTTGGACCTGGAGCTGTTGTTGTGTGTTGAACCAATTGGAAGGAGAGCTGAGCGTGACAGGCATCCCTGTGAGGGGCCACACGCCTTGAGCCAAAGTTGAAGGGCCTAAAGGAAGGTCAAATTCAGGGATCGCCAATTGATCCATCTCTAATCCGGCCTGCCTCTGAGCTCTGGAGAACTCCTTCTCCAGAGCCTGGTCCCTACGGTTGGCTTGCTTTTCCACCAACTTGGAAGACTTCTTGAGCATGGTCTTAGTCTTAGATTTGGGCTTGTCTGCCACCTCCTTTTCGGAGGATTTGTGGCAGCCGTAACTGGAGGATGGAGAGGCAGTCCTCATGGGTTGAGGCATCGTGGAGCCCTCCATCCTGGTTAAGCAGTCTCAGGGAAACTGAGGCGAAGCTCTGGGAGGCAAGCAGTTGGCGGAAGTGAAATTGGAACAAGAAAAAAGACTGCTCCCCTGACCACCTGACCAGAAAAAAATTCTATCTAGGCTTTGGTCACAGCAATTGAGTCAGATGCCGAAGGCACGGTTGGGAACCCACTCTGGGCTCTGTCCAGAGGCCTTAGGTGGCCAGTCAATGTGCACCAGCAAAAAAGGAAAAGCCCCAAGAGGGCGCAGAGGCCTGAAAGGAACAAAGTGGTCTTGACAAGGAAGGATCTTTTTAGGTCTCAATTGGCGGTTACACAATTTGTATTTGTATTGCAGAGGGTGCTGTGTAATAGAGAGAGACACACCCCAGATGCGGCCTAGGTAAGGCCAATTACTGTGAGTAGGCCTCAGTGGGCTCAAAGAAGCCTCCATGTGGCATTCAAGATGGCTGCTCTACTACTGTGAGCAGGCCTCGTTGGGCCTACAGAGGCCCCCACGTGGCGTTTAAGATGGCGGCCGTCAGGAGGTGATCTCGCAATTTACGCCCAGGGGAGAGCAGTAAAATAGGAAATTAAAGCCCTGATAAGGGTTGTGTAAACTGAGCCACCGATAGGACAAAGCGCTGGAAACGCCGCAGAAAGGCCGTTCGCGGATCTACGTCCTTATCGGCGGCCCCAAAATGGCGGCTGCGACTCGTTCTCTGCTGAGAATGGTCTCCGCGGCCTTAAAAGCAAGGTCCTGAACAGCTGCTGCATTGTGGGAAGTGGGAGATGGGGAAACAGAAGAAAGCAAGGAAATATGCTGCCATGAAACGCATGATCAGCCTTCATGATCAGCGCATTAAAGAGAAAGACAGAGCGAAACCTAAAGAAAAGAAGAAAGAAGATCTCAGTGCAATCAAGGAGACAGAAGTCCCCAAATATCCTTCATGTTTATTCTTCCAATATAACACACAACTAGGACCTCCGTATTATATCTTAGTAGATACCAATTTTATTAATTTTTCCATTAAAGCCAAATTGGATCTAGTACAATCAACGATGGATTGCCTCTATGCCAAATGCATTCCTTGTATCACAGATTGTGTCATGGCTGAAACTGAGAAACTGGGACAGAAGTATCGTGTAGCTTTAAGGATAGCAAAAGATCCACGATTTGAGCGCTTGCCTTGTACTCACAAAGGAACCTATGCAGATGACTGCTTGGTACAGAGGGTCACCCAGCACAAGTGTTACATAGTGGCTACTGTAGACAGAGACCTGAAGCGAAGAATACGAAAGATCCCAGGAGTCCCAATAATGTATATATCTAATCACAGGTATAACATTGAGCGGATGCCTGATGATTATGGAGCTCCTCGATTTTAAATATGATAGAAAAAGTGCTATGTTGAATTCCAGAACACTGAGCCAGTTATAATGTACTTCCAATCCGGGTTTATTTCTTATGGTGCTTGGAATTTGAACTAATTAATTAGACAAGTCTCTTCCAGATAAAATGGACATTCTATTCCATACTCTGGGATCTAGAATAAACATTACTTGTAAAAAAAAAAAAAGCAAGGTCCTGGTGCTGGGGCAATTGCGGTGGCAGCGCTAACTGCTGTGCCGAAAATATGGTCCGAAGGGCTGCCTCCAAATGGCAGACAAAAACGAGGCTAAAATTGGCTTCATTGTCTGTAACGGCAACCAAAATGGCGCCCACGACTGTCCCTGGCTGCCTGAGATGTTACGACGGCCTGAATTCAAAGTTGAATTTCAGACCTGCAGCCTGAAATTGAGCTCCAGGAATGAAGGAGAAAGGGGGGAAGAAGAATGTGGGATATGTTCCAAGCAGCCCCTGCTTGGAAGTTTTCCCCAGAGCTCTGGGGAAAGGAAGGTAGGGAAGCTGCAAAGACCTCCCGCCCACCCCACACCTAAAATTAATCATTTTAATTTTTGTATGTTGATGTTTTTAATTGGGCTGTACACCGCCCCGAGTCCTTCGGGAGGGGGGCGGTATAGAAATCACAAAAATAAAATAAAATAAAATCACAATTGATTTCGCACTGAGCCCAGTGCTTGTGGGAAAATTTTGTTAAAGGGGATTCCAAATTATTGGTTTAGTAAAATATTGAGGATAACTAAAGGAAGGAGAATTCACCAATGGAGTTTTCTAACCTGCTACCTGCTGAGCGCCAAACCTAATACGTCTTCAAGAGCTGAGACCAAGTTAAGACTGGCAAGAGGGAGCGTGTCAAGTTTGGCTACTTGGTCTCAAGAGCAGGCAGACAGAGAAAACCCATTGGTGGATTCTCCATCTCCTGTACTGGAGAATGGGAAATTCAGAATGGCAAGGTATATGAACTGAAGGAGTGGCACCAAATCAAGGCTGGGAAGAAATAGAAAAATTGGACAGGTGGTAGGCCAGAGCAGTGGCTGGGAAGAGCCACTGACTGGTGAAACAATGAGATATGCTCTATGAGCAGCAATGGCAATTCATTTTCCATAGCCTCCTCCAGTCTCAACCAATGCTTCCTTGTTCAACTAGAAAAAACATGGACCCTCAACAGTCTCTATTACAGTGCTTAGTGAACTGCCTTCCTCAGAGCTTTTCTTCCTCTAAGAAAGAGCATCTCTTTAGTTAACCATTCGGAGAGGAAAATAAAAAAGATGGGATCTTTGGATTTAATGTACTCTCTGCTTACTTCATTAAATCAATGTTTTACTGTAAATAAATCAACAAATGATACATTTTGAGGAATGTGTGTGGAAAGGGATTATTATTATGGGATTATTCAAGCCCATTTATTCAATTAATAAAGGGATTTAAAATTTAATTTAATTTAAGGCCCATTTATTTATCTATGTGCTTTTCTAGTGTTTGCTTCATCTGAAGTCAGCAAACTGATTGATAACCAGTACTACTAAAATTCTATTTTTTTTCACCCAATACATGAATTATGTAAGAAATTACATAGGGAAGAAAAGGAAATAGAGAAAAAAGAAACAGAAAGGCAGTGGGATTGTAATGCGTTTATTACAAAATTTATATATTTCCCATAAATTCCAAACTTATTAGCTGGTCTGAATATTGAATAATGCATAAAATATTCAAATATATCTTGCATTTAAGGCAATGATAAGTTTTAGCAACGTGGATGTATCCTTCATTTAATCTTTTAATATCAGTGGCATTCACCTAAAGCATATTGCAGAACAGTGTGAAACTTATTATGGCAATTGTCTATCTTAGCTTGAGGCTTAAAGCCCATTTATGTAAAAATAAAATGAGTGTTCCTATGTTCACAGATTACAGAAATAAAGCTGGAGGAAATCACATGTAGTTTTCAAATATGTACCAGTATATGGAAAAAAATGAATTGTGAAGAGACATAATTAGACAGATTTTCATTTACAGTACTTTCTCTCAGATTCAAATCTGTAGTAAGAGATTTAAAAGTGTGACTCATTTGTTGCTGCTTTTGGATGAGGTGGCAATGGATAACATCATGGAGGTGAAAAGGTAAATTTACTCCATCGTGTCCTCCGTTCACCGTACAAATCCCCAACAGATTACTTCCTAGCATACACCATATTTCAGTAAATAACCATGCTCCACTAAATGCCCTGTCTTGGAGTCTGCTTTCATTTCAAATGATGCTTTTAAAATATTGCTTGAAAATCTAAAGTGCACTCACATTATCAACTTTCTGATTTTTTAAAAAAAAGTTAAACGTTTCTTCAGTGAGTACACTTGAAAACTGCTGGACAAAATAAACACAAATCCTACCTGGATTAACTCCAAGGTATTTTATATGTCAGTGTCCAGTCTAGCAAAAGCAAAGAAAAAAATCTTAAAAGAATCAAACTAATTAAAACTAGAACAAGAAATAGTCATGGCCTGTCAGTACCAAGTTTTCCGAATAAAATCATTTCAATGTACTTTTGTTACAGAATAAACAATCACTATTCTTAACTCTCAACTGAACTATAAATCAATTTGCTTTTTTTGAAGCAAGATGTTATTATATCCTTGCCTTAGATCAGACATGTCAAACTCACAATGTCACGTGACGTCGCACAACGTATCGGAGCTTTTTCGCCGTTGCCGGCAATGGGGTGAGCGCAGCTCCAGTATGATGAAACCGGCCCGTGGGCTGGCAGTTTGACACCCCTGCCTTAGATTTTAGACCCAAGTACTTTATAAAAGCCATAGCACAGTATGTAGAAGCTGATTTGAGAAATTAAATTGTTCAGGGCACTCCTGGCCTGAAAGTTCGGCTAGATTTCTTTCAGATTTAAAAGAAATTAAAAAGAGGAAAATATTGCTAATACATTAATCACCAACTTTGTAAAATTACAGTTTTCAATATACCAAATTAAACTAACAATGGTTAAAAAAAATAGATTTGAAAATAGAGCCATGGTGGCGCAGTGGTTAGAATGCAGTATTATAGGCCAACTCACTGCTCACTGCCAGGAGTTCGATCCTGACCGGCTCAAGATTGACTCAGCCTTCCATCCTTCCGAGGTCAATAAAATGAAGACCCAGATTGTTGGGGGAAATATGGTGACTTTATAAACTATTTAGAGAGGGCTATAAAATACTATGAAGCGGTATCTAAATCTAAGTGCTATTGCTATTTAACTGAAAACACGCCTGTTGTAAAATGAAAGTTGCTTACCCCCCTGAAAATACAGCGAGCTTTTGTTCACCACATTTTTTCGGCACCTTCTTTAAGACAGAGTCTGCAAAGAAAGAAAAGACTTGCTCAGTTATGCTTTTCCATATTGATGGAACACAAACAATCTAATATTCTGGCATTTCTCATAAACTGCCTTCTTTTAAAATTACTGACATAAATTTACTATGTGCAGTACTGGAGATGGGATATTGGGCCACTTCCCTTTTTACAAAACTTAGCATGTTCTATGCTCAAAATATAAACTTGTACATAATGAGAGCTCTAAACTCTATTAGCTAAGCAAAGGGCTATGATATGCTTTTTAATATACTGAAATTTCAATTAAAAATTTGAAAACATTTACAAATTATCAAATGTACTCAATTGCACAATGAAGCAAAATGTTCCCATAGAATAATGAACTCTAATTGAGTGCTAGATATACAAATAAAAGCACACAGGACTTATTTTAATTGCATTTTAATTAATTCTCTATTTTATTTTTTAACTTCTGATCATTTTTCCTGACTATAGATTCATTAAATAAAGTGTTAATAAAAAATCTTCAAAACGAACTATATTATTAAGCCTATTTTAAGTTATATTAATATCCCAAGTTACTTCAAAGTTGTTTAGCATAGCTTCTTGAGTTGTTGGCTGAAAATACATGAAAACACCAAAATATATGTTCATACAACATGACCATGGAAACTTGGCTCATCAATCATATCTGGTTGACTATAAAGTTAAAATTTCTAATTTTCAAATCCATTCAAAATCTTAATATTTTATTCTCTCACTCTCTTAAAAACAAATATCATTGCTATCATTATTTTATAGAACTCCACAGGTTTATTGTGAATCAACATTTATTGTAAACAGCAAAAGTATATTTATCAAGAAACAATTTATCAATTACAGAAAAATTGTCAGATATGCATGATCCAGTTTGAATAATTTGAGAATAAGAAGGCTAAGATGGACAAATATAATAATTTGCCAATGCTAAAGAAATCTGTGGTAGCTATTCCAATTTTTTCCTTAAGCTAAAAATAGAATAAAATACCTTACAGTGCAGACAATTTATACTGACAGAATAATTTTTATAGCAATTATTGCAGAGAAAAAGCATGTGCCTTGGATAAGAGGCTGCTAATAAAAGAAACAAAAAGGTGGGATACAAATCAGTCAGTAAATAAAAATGATTTCGAAGAAAGAGGTACTATGACAAGTAACTACTGACAAAAATAGAAAAGGAGATTTAATATTTTTTCTATAGTGACTCTAAAACTATTGGTTCAGCATCAACTTTGTAATAAAATGTGATTTTGGAACTCGGGTGAATTAGCTCTTGACTAAAAGCCACTTAGATTGCAGATTATGCCTTGATATATATTTTAATTCCATAATCCAATTGAATATAATCACAGCTATTGTTGGATAATAATAAGTTGGAAGGCCAAGGATTATATTGATCTGTACACAGAATTTCTGTCTTTCAAATTTGGTACAGTGTATAGCAAGTAAATATTTCCCTCCAACTGTACTTATTTAATCTCCATATGAAGCAAAGAGCATTCCAAACAATGCACAATGAACGCCATTACCTAAATTTTAATAATTCTTCACAACTCTTTCTTAAAGTTAAGGTGAAGGAGTGGCAGAACCTGTGGGCAGGGTTAAAAAAGGGACCAGCTTACAATCCCTACCTAGCCACAAACGAACAAAGTACAACCTCTCTTGAATTCTGTTGACCTTTCTCTAACACCAAACAGATGTTAACTGTTAGATGAAAAGATTCTTATGCATAGGCATGGTTAACAATAATTCAGTATGAGAAAATTCCAGAGGAGCTTGCTTTTCCCTTAAGATCCTCCTTGGTGTACTTCAGAAGTTGGTAGATGGATTATCTTGGTAAGGCATTTTTCTAGTGACAAATGTAGATTAATTTTGGGTATGATCATTTATTTATGAGAAACACAAGAAGACATCACACAAAGAATCATCCCCAACGTGCAACGCAACAGACAAATCGAAACACTCAGCCACGATCCCAAATCCTTAATCTCTACCCAGAAATATTGTTCTGAAATAATAAAATAAATTGGAGAAAAGGCTATTTAATATATTGCCTTTATATTATATTCAAAATAATATATTCAAATCTACAGCGGTATTATGGAAAGAGATTAACCTTTCTGTGATCCTGAAACAGTATTTAGCAAAACTCAGCCATGCCATTAAATAACAATAATACTAAACAGAATTGAAAAATAGAAATTAAGCATATTAAAGTATTGTGGGATTTCCGAACACAAACTGATAAATTCCTGGTTTATAACACCATCACATAACTGTGGTTGAAAAGAAGAAAGTGTGGGTAATTGAGGTGACAACCAGAGGATAGTAAAATAGAAGACAAAGAACTGGAAAAGATCACAAAGTATCAAGATCTGAAAATCGGAATTGAAAGATTATGGTATAAATCAGTCCTAATGGTTATCAGCATACTGGGTGCCTTACCTGGACAACCCTCAGAAAATCTGTGCATTGACAACTTTTCCATCTGTCAACTGCAAAAGGCCACATTGCTCGGATATGCACATATACTATTAAAACATCATAGGTTCTTGGGAAGAGCTCAATGTGTATGAAGGCCAATACCAGATCAAGAATGGACAGTTATGACTTCACATTATTGTGAACACATAATAATAAAGATCTAGATTGAGTTTAACAAAGAGGCCCAAATGATGATCCTAGTTATTCTCCATCCTGAAAGTATAGAGGGAAAAGGTAACAATTTGAATAAAAGTAAACCTATTGTCTCATGAGCATTAGGCATTGGATTCATATTTTGAAATATTCTATCTGTAATATAGTGAAAATCAGTTTATAATACTATATAATGTATAGAGATATAATATTTTCCCCAGAAATTTACCAGATTCCATTGGATGCACAAATTCTTACAGCATGTCTCAAGTAATTTCCTAAGTTGTCACAGCAGAGGAAAAAAAATCATCTAAAATTTTCTTATATTTTATACAGATTGTCCTTGACTTATGACCAGAATTCAGCCCCAAATTTCTGTTGCTAGACAAGACAGTTGTTAAGTGAGTTTTGCCCCATTTTACAACCTTTCTTGCCCCAGTCAGTTGTTAAGTGAATCACTGCAGTTGTTAAGTTAGTAACACAGTTAAGAGAATCTGGCTACCACATTGACTTCGTTTGTCAGAAGGCTGCAGAAGATGGTCACAAGACCCCAGGGCACTGCAACTGACATAAATACCTGCTAGTTGCCAAGTGCCCAAATTCTGATCACATGACCAGGGGGATACTACAACAGTCATGTGAAAAATAGTCTTAAATCTTTTTTGCAACTTTGAATGGTCACTAAATGAATGGTTGTAAATCAAGGACTACTTGTAATCAAATTCAGCAATCTCATCATGAAATTAAAAACAGATGCATGTGTACTTATAAGCTCTGTCATTAAGTGGCAGAGAATATTGGTAGCGTGTTGCAGAGACATGAACACAATCTTCCTTTCTTTTTCTAAATCTTCTAAATCAGAGATCCCCAACCTTTTGGGCACCAGGGATCAGTTCCGTGGAGAGAGGGTGCATGGTTTTGTGTGCTGCCTACATCCCATGGATGGGGCTTTGCTTGTCTGTGCGGACTGGTTGCTGGCACACCATGGACTGGTACTGGTCCATGGACCGGGGGGTTGGGAACCCATTCTAAATTGGCTCTTATTCCATAGCAGACGTTATTGGCAGATGATGTCCAAGGAGTACCTATCTATCAGCCTTCAAACCTATATAATAAGAAAGGTATTCATTACTGAGATATGCAAAATAATGATTATTTATATGTATTTATCAATTTCTCAATCTTAAAAGCAGTTTGCAAGACAGTTAACAAAAGCAATTTGTCATATAGTTAAACAGCAACAATTAAACACAAAACTAAAAAAGAAGCCCTAGAGCAGTGTTTCTCAACCTTGACCATTTTAAGGCATGTGGACTTCAACTCCCAGAATTCCACAGCCAGCAATGCTGGCTGTGGAATTCTGGGAGTTGAAGTCCACATGCCTTAAAATGGTCAAGGTTGAGAAACACTGCCCTAGAATTATAAATTGCTTAAAGAAAATATTGAACCAAATTATAAAGCTAAGCAGCATCTTAATTTGATACACGAATTACATTGTTTGCCAAGCATAACTGATCATAGAGTCTAATTCGCAACAAAGATGCTTGTATCAAGAATGCTCTCTAGTGCAGCGGATCTCAACCTTGGGGTCGCGACCCCATTTGGGGTTGCACGACGATTTCGCGGGGGTCGCCGGACACCGTGGGCCGCCATTTTGTTTTTTTATTTTTTTATTTTTTTTATTTTTTTTTTATTTTTTTGGCAGATCCACCCGTCGCACCGGAAAAAATAATAATAATAAAAAAAAATTTAAAAAACAACAACAAAATGGCGGCCGTGACGGGCGGATCCACGCATGCGCGGCGTGTGCGACGGGCTGATCCGCGCATGCGCAGATCCGCCCGTCACACCGAAAAAAAAAATTAAAAAATTAAAAAAAATTAAAAAAAAAACAAAAAACAAAATGGCGGCCACGATGGGCGGATCCGCGCATGCACGGTGCGCACGATGGGCCGATCCACGTATGCGCAGATCCGCCCGTCGCGGCCGCTATTTTTTTTTTTTTGCTTTTTAAAATAATTTTTAAAAAAAAAATTTTTTGCACGCGCGCGCACACACCCAGGTCGGGGGCGCGGCGCGCATGGGCGGGGCAAGTGGGGTCTCAACCTGAGAAAGGTTGAGAACCACTGCTCTAGTGAATGGCATATATATGTGTGTGTGTGTGTGTGTGTGTGTGTGTGTGTGTGTGTGTGTGTTTGTGTGTGTGTGTGTGTGTGTATAAAATGGAGAAGTTGCCCCTTTAGTTTTATATTTCCAAAAAGTGCATGAACCCTGCTGGAAAACAGCAATGCCAATTCAGGTAAGATCTTGAACTAAATGAAATGGTTCTTGGAAGTATTTAGCATGTATTCTGCTCAGCTTGTATTCAGGTCATATAAAGAGACATTTACAAAGGTCCTTTATTACAGCAATACACAAGGAAACACTAGCTGTCTATTGTGAGGCTTCCCACCTGCTCTAAATAGGGTGGAGAGGGGGAGGGAAGAGACTATACCCAAGTTTCCGGGAGAAAAAGAAGAAACTCAAGCCCACATGTTCTCTGAATATGTATATACCGTGTTTCCCCGATAGTAAGACACCCCCGATTGTAAGACGTATCGGGGTTTTCAGGGGGTCGGCTAATATAAGCCGTACCACGAAAGTAAGACATATTACTCCTGCCCACTTCCGCCTCCTGCTTAAAATACTTAAATACTTAAAATACTTAAAATACTTAATATACTTAAAATACTTAAAATAAAACTGACAATTGTTTTCCAATCAATATAAGCCGTACCCCGAAAGTAAGACATAGTGGGGCTTTTGGGGATAAAAAGAAAGTGTGACCCTGTCTTGCTTTAGGGGAAACACGGGTATGCACCCACATGTAAAAAAATTAATCTTTCCCATGTTGAAGTCATACTGAAGCATATGTTTGATATGAATTGCCATATTGAATAGAGTATATAATTAAAATGCCACTTCTTCCAAAACTTCACCAGCTGGTTTTAATCACGCAAACTGCTGTCTGCTCCTGCCAAATGATTGATCTCTGTTTGATCGTAAGTTCATTTTTATCAAGGAGATTAATTCACTCGTTTAAATTTACAGCTGCTCTATATGAATGCTTTATCAAGAAAAGGATAGCTCTTTATAAAATAGCAAAGCTTACTTGTATTACACAAACAACAATGTTAATTTCCCTGAGGAGCTTTTTCTTTGGGGGTGCTAAGATAGATTTGATGAGACATGTGTTCACATTGAAATGGGCACACATATTATGTGACAGGCACATTCCAAGCATTTCGAAGGCCAGAACAAGGCTCCTATTTATAGGATTCTTTCAATGAATGGACTTATGTTAAAACAGTGAGTTGTTTATAACGATTTCAATAGACATGAACTGCACTTGGTGGCTGCTCTTTTTAAAGAAACTGAATTTCATATTTTGAAAAATGTTCTGAATCCCAATATTTTATAAACTGCAAAGGCTTGTGCCACTGCATGTACCCATCACTTCCTATTATATAATAGACACAGGATCTCACTGTACTCCTGATACAACTGTAATGGCATTTAGAATAAAGAGAACCAGATGTTCATTTGCACAGTATTTTCAATTATACTTCATACTGAGATTCATTGCTTAGGATATTCTTCCCATTCTGGTGGTGTCTGGTGGAGCATTTAGCTCCCATATAATGTTAGCTGGACACCATGAAAGTGAAAATCTCCTATGTCCAGAAGGCATTGAGGAACATTGGGGTAGGAATGAGAAGACAAATGGAGAAAGCTAACATTGATTGCTAGGACTCTAATAAAACTGTTTCAAGATTCCAGTATCTTTTTTGTTCAAAATCTTTGCAAATAATAAATCTATACACATTCAGGGCAAAAATATTTTCTGATAACATTTGATACAAATCCTACTAGATTGAATACTTGGGCGCCATTCAAAGCAAATCAATCAATCAATAAATAAGGAAGCCATATTGCTTTCAATTTCAAGGGATAGATTTGCTTGAAGTTTATCAAAACAACACTTTATAGGAAAGTTACTGTAATTGCAAGGAATGCCATCCAAGTATTTGAACTAAATGTTCATTAGTACACACAGAACATACTAACTCTACTTTTCCTAAAGTAGGACACGGAATTTGGAGATTTGGGGGAGAAAATTGAGAATGAATATGATCAAAATATTTTTTTTGTGTTTTTTTTTAAATCAAGCAATAGGAGTAAGGAAACTTTTACAACTGGATATGACTTGGAAAGAACTAATGTACATTTAGGGAGTTTTCTTGAACTCTACACTAATAGGTGAGATTCAGTTGCAGTGACCAAGAGCAGTTTTAAAACAGCTTGTTCTAATATGCTGATATAAGTGGAGTTTACAATTTACTTATTCACACAATAGTCCAGGTTCAATAAACGAAGTTTTCTTCATGGAGCTATCTTATAGAGCCATCGTGGTGCATGATTAGAATGCAGTATTGCAGGCTAATTCTGCCAATTATCAGCAGTTCAATCCTGACCGACTCAAGGTTGACTCAGTCTTTCATCCTTTCGAGGTAGGTAAAATGAAGACCCAGATTGTTGGGGACAATATGCTGACTCTGTAAACCACTTAGAGAGGGTTGTAAAGCACTATGAAGAGGTATATAAACTATTGTGGAAAATTCATCTGGTGCAGAACAAGGCCATCCAAGAGGGAAGAACTATTTCAAAGCACACTTGTTATGCAGAATAATTAAAAACCAAATTCTCTTTGTTTCTCTCCTGTGGTTGGAAAACTCAAACAAATCCCTAGGCATGCTGATGATTTTTGATGGCCATTAGATTAGGAGTTCCCAAAAAGGAAAGTGAAAGCCAACCCAAATAAAGCAATAATAAAAAGAAGAAAGTAGATAAAACTATTGAGAGGGCCCTGGCCACACAAGAGCTTTCCATAACAAAGCAAGACTGGAATTGGAAAAGAAAGCTATCTTCTCCCACAAAAACTGATTTTAGAAGACTTTCTAGCCCTACTCTTGGGAGTCAGTAGAAAGGAAATACTTGCTTCAGAAATACTTTTCCTCCACTATAGATAAAAAAATGTTGATCTTTTGAAATGTTTCTTGGGGAGAACTGAGGAAAAAATCCTCTCCAGTTGACTGTGAGAATCCTTAGGAAGCCTAAAACAAACTGATTGTTAATGTTGTATGTCAAACATCAATTTTGTTTATGCAAATATGAAAAAACAACTGCAAGAAATCTTGTAACTGGATAGAATTCTGAACAGCTGCTGGGGTTTTTTTGCATTCATTAGACATGCAATTCTAGGTAAAAGAAATAAAAAGCTTAAATTTAGTAAACTTAATTCAATTTCAGACATTATTTTAAGAAGATAAATCCAGGGGAAGCTACAATAATCTATAGTACAGTATGTTGATATGTAGCAAATGTTCCAGATAAGCTCTCAATAGCTTTATTGTGTATGGGGAAATCTAATGCCAGTATGGTGTTTGCAGATTCTTCTTCTAAACCATTTCCCCCCCAAAAAAATCAGAAAAAGTAACTGTGATTATTAGATGTTAAATCCTTACTTTTTCACAGTTTTTCTATTTTTAATCCAGAGCTCAGTAGAATTAATAGAAATTTTGCCTTAGAGAAACTTACATCCAGTTAAATATATACAAAATTGCCTTACTGTATAAAAATTGACATTATGAATTCAAAAGCTTACAGGTTTTAAAAAAGTTATAAGATAGGTTCAAGTTCTATAGTGTTTACTTGCTGACAGTTGCCTAAAGAACAAAATATGTATTTTACAGAAATACTTTGCTTTTCTGAACAAATGAAAATGTTCAAATGTTTTCTCTACTTTCTGGCATTTATAGCATTTTAAGAGTTTTGATTGTTTTGTTTCTTTTAAAATCCAAATATTACAAACAAATGAAGAACAGGGACATTAACATTACTATTAATATTATAGATCTGGGATCTTATTTGCTGCAACGGTTGTAAATGCGAGGACCAGCTGCAAGTCACTTTTTCAGTGCCACTGTAATACTTTTGCTAAACAAATTACTGTAAGTTGAGGATGATTTATATATTAATATACAAAGTTTTTTTGTAGTAAGTCATAATTTATAGCCAAGGGTTTTGCAGTAACAAGGAATGTTTATAATTACTAGCAATGGCTAATATAAACTTTATTTATGAATAAAATGAAGGTAGTTTGAACTAGGGAAGTTCATAAAAAGCAACCACCCTTTTATTCTTCTCTAAACAGTATTATTGAATAACCATTTCAGGATACTGCCAACCATTAAGTGTGGGCATGATCTTGCCATTCTGATAACACATTTTTCATGACACCACGTTTCTAGAATATCCCAAATACTGTATATGTCAGCAGCACAAATTCTTATGTTATCTTCAATAGTGAGACCTGGACAACTACACTGATTATAGGAAATGCTAAAAAGATAACACATGTTTGTCAAACATCTAGCAATATTTCCTGCTAGGTGTAGCAAAACAGAAAAACAGTCGTTGCAAACTTTGGGGTTTTTCATATCTATCATGAAGACCATTTTCTCTGCAACTATTTTCCTGTTACTACCAAAACCTGCATTTCTCAACATAATACAGCTCCCACTCAAACATATCCAATTCAGGACCGATTTATTACCTATCAAAATATTTTTTCAAGTTGCAGAATTTGTGCTATTTTAAAAACTTTGCTCTGGCTTTCTAAATGCAGGAATTGCCTTGATGCAGGTTAGATATATTACTAAATTGCATTCAACGTTTACATGTAGGCAAAGCCATGAATGCAGTAAGGAGGGAGGAGAAATGGTAAGCTATAGTAGCATAGAAGAACCAACAATAAAGACTGCACATCTGTCTACGGGGAGACAAAGTGCTTGGGTTTTGGAGAAGATCCAGCAATTCTGATACCAAGTAATTTAACTGCTCATTTCTACGGCTGAAACAGCAGTTCAGAAGAACTCACAGCTGTTGCTTCATCACGTACCAGACTTCACAGGCAGCTGTCAGGTCCCATAAATTCATATCTTCTTTTTAGCAGGAGTATTTGAGAAATTTCATACAGCAGGAGATTCTTTTTGAATTTTAGGAACTTACAGTATGTGGATTGATGAAGACGATCATACTGCCTTTCCCAGCAAGTTAATGTACCATTTCAAATCTTATCTGCAGTAAAACTACATATACAGACATATTTGATAAGTTAGATTAGACTGAGCATTCAATTAAAACCACAGATAACTTAGCCACACAGAAAGAAAGAAAAAGTTTTTTAAAAAATAGTAAAAAGTAAAGCCACAGCCAAAAACATCAAGTCAAAACTGAATGCAGAGAGAAAAACGAAGTGCCCTTCTGACCAAGTGTGAGAAAAAAAGAACAGGAGATGCTAAGCCTTTTCTAGCGATCTCTAGAAGTTTAAATTTGATTAAAGAATCACAGTGCAAAAAAAAAAAGACAAATATATCTGTGCATAAATGTTTGCAAGACGTCAGTGTTTCATAAATATTGCATGGATAATTACTGTATATGATTTAGGAAACTTTTACATGAATGGATTGTAAGGACTCGTAGGAGAACAGTGCTATTTGACTGATAACCTTTCAATGCAGGCTGCTTAGTAGGCTTTTAAAATGCCTCAATGAGCCCATTGAGGAAGGAAAAAGCAATTTGCTGCTTCTCCTCCTCCAGAGCTCAGTGCGTTTCCATTCTGAGTGCCAGTGTGAAAATCAAAGCCAGAGGAATGAAGAGGCACTGTGTTCTTCCACCACAAGCCTACTCATTCATCAAAGGACACATACACTCACTGCACTAGAATCCCTAGTTGATTATTGCTTTGAGGTAAATTGTCAAATCTGAGCTGAACAATTTTCAATGTATTTGGTTGAAGTAGGAAAGAAAAGAGGCATTGTCCTACCTGAACGCCTTTTCTCAGCACGGAGATGGAGAATCCACCAATGGGTTTAAACTGTGTTCTGTGTTCCTGCCCAATGAGATCAAGTCAGCCAAAGTTGCCACACCTCCCCTGGGCTAGAGGATCCCAGTCTCGATGCAGGCAAAGCCATGACTGACAGCAAGACGTGTTGGCTCATAAACATAGATCTAGGCCTAAGAACCAACTAGGGTAGGAGTGGATTCTCCATCTCCGTGCTGAGAAAAGGTATTCAGGTAAGACAACGCCCTTTCTCCAGCACAGGAGATGGAGAATCCACCAAAGGGACATACCAAAGCCTATTGTCCCTGAGGGAGGAAATCAGGCCTGCCCAGTGTGGCACTTTGAGGTAGTACCTGTTGTAGAACTCTCCTCCCAAAGAAGGCCTCCGCCGAGGCGAACTTGTCGATTCTGTAATGTCTAATGAAGGGCGATGGAGAGGACCATATGGCTGCTCTGCAAACGTCTTCAATGGACTCTTGAGTGTCCCAGGCCGCAGAAGTAGCCGCGCTACGGATGGAATGGGCCATAATGCGCCCTGGAACCGGCATTGAATCCGCCCAATACGACTCCGCAGTACAAGCCCTAATCCACCTGCCAATCGTGGAGGAGGACACTTTCCTGCCCCTAGAAGGAGGATGACAGGAAATGAAAAGGGCCTTGGTAGTGCGGAAGACAGCTGTCTGTGAGATATAACGGAGTGCTCTGAGGACGTCTAGCAGGTGCCACTGTCATTCCAGAGCATGCGATGGATTAGAATAGAAATCTGGTAACATGATTTCCTGAGTCCTGTGAAATAAAGAATTTACCTTTGGAAAAAAGGTCGGATCAAGACGAAGGACCATTCGGTCTCGGTGAAAAATGCACAAATCATCTCTAGTGGAGAGAGCAGCTAATTTGGAAATCCACCACGTGGAGGTGATAGCCACCAAAAAAGCTACTTTGTATGATAGGTATCGCAAATCACATGTTTTGAGGGGTTCAAAGGGCGGATTGGTAAGAGCCCACAAAACCCTCGGTAGTTCCCAGGAGGGATATCTATGGACTACAGGGGGCTTGGTGTTAGTAGCACCCATGATGAATGAGTGGATCATGGGATGGTGACCTAGGGAAGTTGCAGATTCACATGTAAGTATGGTAGAAAGAACAGCGACCTGTCTGCGTAGTGTGTTTGGAGCCAAACCCCTCTCCAGACCCTCCAGAAGGTAGTCCAATATGTGAGGAATCGTCAGATCTGGAATTGTCAAGTGGTGCTTTGAGCACCACGAACAGAAATTCCTCCACATGGCCTCATAAATACGGTTGGTAGAGGCCCGATGGGAGGCCTGGATTACAGAAATGACCCCTGGTGAGCAGTGCTCCCGGGATAAGACTGAGCGCTCAAGTGCCATACGACTAATTGGAGCCATTGGGGTCTGGATGAAGGATTGTCCCCTGACTGAGTGAGACCCTGTCCGGGGGAATCCTCCACAGTTCCGTCAGGGAGAGGTTCACTAGGTCGGCGAACCACTGTCTCCGAGGCCAGTACGGGGCCACTAGAAGAACTTCCGCTCTTTCCCTGAGGATCTTGTGGACGACCGCCGGAAGAAGAGGGAGAGGAGGAAAAGCGTAGAGCAGACCCTCCAGCCACGGACTCTGAAGAGCATTCATGCGCTCTGCCCCTGGGGATGGGAAACGGGAGAAGAACCTCGGTACCTGAGTGTTTGTTGGGGAGGCGAAAAGGTCTAGGACTGGAAGTCCGAATCGGTGGAAGATTTCTCTGAAAATCTCTGAGTGGTTCATTGTCGCCCTGCTGAGGAGATCTGCCTGTGTGTTTGCCTCCCCTGATATGTAATCAGCCTTGATGGAGGCTAGGTTGGACTCTGCCCAAGAGCCCAGGAGGACAGCCTCAGACAGGAGGGCACGGGATCGGGTGCCCCCTTGCCGATTCACATGGGCCTTGGCAGCAACGTTGTCTGTGAGGAACAGTACATGACATTTCGCTACAGAGTTGCGGAAGTGTCGAAGGGCCAGGTATATGGCTCGGAGCTCCAACCAGTTTATATTGTGCCGAAGGTCGGAGCTGGACCAACGGCCTTGGGCCCACTCTGAGTGTAGATGCGCACCCCAACCAAACAGGCTGGCGTCGGTTGTCAGAGTGATTTGGTCCGGCTCCTTGAAGGAGGACCCCCTGAGCATGGCTGATGAGAGCCATCACCTGAGGGAGCGCGAGACTTGGGGTGGAATCCGCACTCTTCGAATGGATGAGCTGATGTTCAGTCTCTGGAAAGGGAGCAGGAACCACTGAAGTATCCTGGAGTGGAGCCTGGCCCAAGGCACAATGGTAATGGCTGAAATCATCTTTCCCAGTAATTGGGAGAGACTTGCTAACATTACCATACGGTTCCTGCAGAGTTGTAGGACTAACTGCCGTATGCTGTCCTGATGTTCCTGGGAAAGATAGACCCGGCAGTTCACCATGTCTATGATGGCCCCTAAGTGTAATAGCCTTCTCATGGGAGAAAAGTGGCTCTTGGAAAAATTTACTGAAAATCCGTGACTTTGAAGAAGGTTGATCACCCATTCGAGATCCGTCAGCGCAGTTTGGCCTGATGATGACTGAATCAGAATGTCGTCCAGGTAACACTGGACTCTGACTGGCGCCATCCAGAGGTGAGCTGCTAGAACTGCTAAGACCTTGGTAAAAACCCTTGGTGCTGAGGATAGGCCGAATAGCAATGCCCTGTATTGATAGTGCCAGCCCCTGTAAGCAAATCTTAGAAACCAGCGGTGGCTGAGAGAGATGGGGATGTGGAGATAAGCTTCCATGAGGTCTACAGACGTCAGGAAGTCTCCTCTTCTTACGCTTCCGTGAATGGACTGGAGCATTTGCATCTTGAATTTGCAGTAAACAAGATGACAGTTTAGTCTTTTTAGATCTAGGATTGCCCTCCATCACCCTGAGGCTTTTGGGACGACGAAGAGGATGGAATAGAATCCCCGAACTCTCTGATCCAACGGTACCAGTTCTATGGCCCTTATGTTTACAAGGTGCTAAATGGCCTGTTGCATTAATTTTTTCTTTGTGGGATTTCTTGGTTGGGGACAACAAAGAAAATGATTCGGAGGGTAGGTGAAGAATTCCAGGTAAAACCCATGACGAACCGTGTTCAGCACCCATGTGTCCGTGGTGGTGGCCTCCCACTGGCGGATAAAGAGGGAAAGTCTGCTGCTGACAGGCGCCATTTAGACTTGGTGTCCGCATGCCAGTGTTTCAGCCAAAGCATACAGCGTCCGGTGATGTTGGAAGCCATGGCCCTGGACGAAAATCTGGCAGCCTGTAGCATTGCATCGGAAGCATATTCCGTTGCTGCCACCATCTTGCTCAGATCCTGATGAGTCCGGATATCTTCCATTGGAATCCTGCCCTGAAGCTGTCTAAGCCAGCGGAGAGCCGACCTATTAAAGAAGGATGCTGAGGTAGCTGCCCTAATAGCCCAAGCCATAGCTTGGAGTATCTTGCGGAAAGTGAGCTTCTTTTTGTGGTCCTCCAGGAGTGGCAGTGGGAGATACCAGGGGTCCCAAGGGTTCATCCACCGTGGGAACCTCCAGGACATCTGCCAAGTCTTGGGCAACATTATAAAGTCTTTTTTCACCGCTACTCGGGAGGGGAAGGGTACCCGGGGATTCCCACTGTTTCTTGACTGCATTTAGAAACATGGGCGGACAGGGGATGCGGTGTTGTGTGTTCTGGTTCAGTGAAGTTCGGATCCGTCTCCGAGTCCAGAGTGGTCGTCGATGTCAATGTAGAGGGTTCGGGACCAAGATGGGCCGTGGAAGTGGCCTTTCAGCGCAAAGGGACAAAATGAGACGGATTAAAAAGACCAGCAAAGATGGCATTTCAGGAGGGTTTTCCTCCTCATCTGACATCGGGATCCCCAAGTCTGCATCATACTCATGAAAGGATGAACCCTCAGATTAAGAGGACTGAGAAGGTGAAGAACGTATACCATACACCTCAGTAGTTGGCTGGTGGGTAGGTTAGGGAGAAACCGAGGTTGACCTAGGTACGTGCGATCTGGCCTGAAGAGCATGAGCTACCGCCTGTGCAATCAATTCATTTAGGTGGTCCTCTGTGGGAAGGGGAACCGGCTCTGTTGGTCTGAGTCCAGCCGCAGTAGGGGTGAAAGTAGCTTCCTGGGCCGACTTCCTGGGCCGACAGCACAGTGGCAGAGATGGTATCCCCTGTGGACTAGATCCCCAGAGGGGAAGTTGAGGGTCCCAATGGTAAATCAAATGAATGAACTTCAGCTTGAGTGGCTTCAGTCCTGGCCTGTCTTTGTGCTTTAGAGAATACCCTCTCTAATTCCTGGTGTCTCCTACTGGCCTGTTTTTCCTCCTTTTTAGATATTTTGCCTGCAGATCTGGCCTTGGCCAAGATCTTGCCTGCAGCCTCCTGATTGGAGGATTTCTGCCGTTTGGAGGCTGATGAAAAGTGGTGAAACTCCATTCTTGGAAGAGCCAGTCTCCTCCATCCTCGTGGATTATCACAGAAGCACGATAGGGTACTCCTGGTATCCAGAGACAGCTGTTTGTTTACTGTGGATAAGCATAGGAGCATGATAGACTACTCCTGGAATCCAGAGACAGATGTTGTTTATTTGGATAATCACAGGTGCACGATAGGGTACACCTGGTATCCAAGGACTGCTAATTTGTGGATAACACAGGTGCATGATAGGATACACCTGGAATCCAAAGATATTAGAATTGTGGATAAATCCAGGTGCATGAAAGGGTACACCTGGAATCCAAACACCGCTATATAGGGAGAGTCAAGGACCGAGTGTGTGTGTACAATTATGCTGTGTGCAGATAAGGAGACACCAATTCAAGACCTCCAAGATGGTGCAGTGATACCAACTGATGGACTGCATCCTAGTAATCCTGCTTTGGGCAAGAGAATCAATGTAGGCCCCAAAACCAGGGCTGGCAGATGGAGGAGGGGGAGAACTATCAGTTCTCAAGATGGTGGTCAGATTCAAAATGGCGGCCATTACTGCAAAGTGAAACTCCCTGAGGCTATTTTCCAATTGAGAATGGGGTGCAGAAGGAGCTCTTCCCTCAGGACGACAAGGACCTAGAGACAATGGTGCCCAGCGTCCACAAAATGGCGGCCGCGAGTTTGAAAAACCTAATAGGCCTCCACGATGTATTCTCTGTGCATCCTTATAGGACCCAGAAACTTGCCCGACAAAAAGGAATCAATCGTGAGTTCTGGGCATGCAGTCGCCGCTTCCGAAAAGAAAATGGAGCTCGCCTGCCTCTTTCACACTGTTCTGCCGCCTTATGGAGCCTCCAGCCAGCTGATTTGATGAAAAAAACAGTTCGGAGACGGCACGCGCTTGGCCAGAAATGAGGGTTGCAGCTGCAACCCCCCCCAGCAATCAATCAGTAAATACGAGCCGCCAGACCTCCGGAGCTGCAAATGCAGCCCCGGAAACAAAGAAACGGCGGCTGAAAGGCACAGGGAAGCCTCCCTGCCTCACGCTGAGTCCAATTATTGTCCTTGGGCCTGCACACACAAACAGATGCCTGGGATGCAGCCGCAAACCCCTGGTCATCCAGAACAATGACCCAGACCTCAAAAACTCCGGAACTGCAGCCGCAGTCCCAGCAACAAGAAAACTTAAAATGATCTTCAGGGAAGCCTCCCTGACTCGAGTAGAATTTCCACCCCCCTCCTTTGAATCTTGCGCGAATAAGGCTTGGAGCTGTGGTTGCAAACTCCGTCAAGGGAAAGCAAGCAGACTAAAGTAAAGAAGGCAACTATTGTTGCTTCTGAGGAGTAAGGAAAGGTACTGAACTCAGTAGGAATCCAAATTAAGAGGGGCTAGTGAGGATGGAAACCGAAACCAAAAGACAAGCAAACGCAAAAAGAGGGGCTTTACTAAGCCTCACTTTAAAGCTAAGAGGGGAGGGGGTTTGGAAAGAAACAACAATCCAAACCCAGTGCTCAGCCCAGCACTGTTCAGAAACTATTTAAAGGCACAAAAATGGAAAATCCACCAATGGAGACTATACCTGCCTAAGAACCAAACTTGCACGTCTGTCCTGGGCAAGATCAAGTCGAGACTGGGATCCTCTAGCCCAGGGGAGGCGTGGCAACTTTGGCTGACTTGATCTGATTGGGCAGGAACACAGAACACAGTCTAAACCCATTGATGGATTCTCCATCTCCTGTGCTGGAGAAAGGAGAGATAGGGCGTTGTCTTACCTGAATGCCTTTTCTTAGCATGGTGGTGTAGAATCCACTTGATTGGGTTATTTCAGCCTTCCTGCTCAGAGAGACTAAGTCAGAGCTTTAGTCACGCCTCCCTTTGGGTGTGTCTTCCCAGTTTTGACAAGGCGAAGGATCCTGACAAAGTCTGACGCAATGACTCCAAAACACAAAAAAAATGACAATACGCAAGCCTAGACCAAGGGAGGGCGTGGATTCTACACCATCATGCTGAGAAAAGGCGTTCAGGTAAGACAACACCCCTTCTCCAGCATGGTGGATGTAGAATCCACTTGATTGGGACATACCAAAGCCCCCCATGTCCCTAAGGGAGGGAAGGTCTAGGCTGGTGTCTCCCTAGAGGAAACAACCTGTTGAAGAACCCGTCTGCCAAATGCGGCATCCGCCACGGCAAATCTATCGATCTTATAGTGCGTAATGAAAGATGATGGAGACGACCAGAAGCTGCTCTGCAAATCTCCTCCACAGAGGCCTGGGTAGACCAGGCCACAGAGGTTACTGCACTGCGCGTAGAGTGAGCCATGATACGAGCCGGGACCGGAAGTGTCTGGGATGTGTAGCCCTAGCAATGCAAGCCCTGATCCATCTGCCAATGGTAGAAGAAGAGACCTTCCTACCCATGGCGGAGGGCTGAAAAGACACAAACAAGGCCTCCGACTTGCGAAAGTACGCTTGATGTAAAGACGCAGAGCCCTGCGCACGTCTAGCTTGTGCCATTGACGTTCCAGATGGTGAGAAGGATTTGGACAGAAACTAGGCAAAATTAGGTCCAATGACCTGTGAAACCCGGTGTTCACCTTGGGAATAAAGGAGGGGTCTAATCTAAGGACCACTCTGTCCTCATGGAAGATACAGAGATCGTCTCTGACTGAGAGGGCGGCCAATTCCGAAATCCTCCTGGCCGAAGTAATTGCAACTAAAAATGCAACCTTCAAGGAGAGAATATGCAGAGAGCAAGACTTGAGAGGTTCGAAAGGAGCAGTGGTTAAGGCCTGCAACACAGTAGGTAAGTCCCAAGATGGGTATCTATGTACTGTGGGAGGACCAGAATTGGCTGCCCCTTTAAGAAAGGCGTAGATAGCTGGATGGTGTGAGAGCGGACCCAAATTGTCACAGGTAAGAACCGTGGACAAGGCCGCAACCTGCCGACGGATGGTGTTAGTGGACAAGCCCTTGGAAATGCCCTCCAGTAGATAATCTAAAATATTAGGGACTGTAACCGCAAGGGGGTCCAATTTGTGTGAGACGCACCACTGGCAGAAGTTTCTCCACGTGGCATCATAGATCCGGTTCGTCGAAGGGCATCTGGATGCCTGGATCATAGAGATCACCCCCGAGGAATAGGCCTGACTAGCTAGACTCTCCCGCTCAAGTGCCAAGCGGCTAATTGGAGCCACTGGGGGTCTGGATGTTGGAGCTCCCCTGGCTGAGAGCTACTCGGTCCATAGGAAGCCTCCACGGAGCAGACAGGGACAGATCCACTAGGTCTGCAAACCACGGTCATCGCGGCCAATATAGAGCAACCAATATTACCTCCGCCTGCTCCAGGATCAGCCTGCGAATGGTGGCCTGCAACAGTGGAAGAGGAGGGAAAGCATAGAGCAGACCCTCCGGCCACTTGCACCGGAGAGCGTCCGTCCCCTCGGCCCCCCTTATGGGGAATCTGGAGAAGAATCTGGGGAGCTGGGCGTTGGACGGGGAGGCAAACAGATCCAGGCATGGCCTGCTGAACCTGCTCGCGATCATCTCGAACAGACTCGGGGCCAAGAGCCACTCCGAGTGGTCCACAGTTGCCCTGCTTAGGGAGTCTGCCTGTCGGTTTGCCTCTCCCGAAATGTGCTCTGCTCTGATTGAGCCCAAGTTGTCCTCCGCCCACAAACCTAGTTCCATGGCCTCCTGCAGGAGGGCCCAGGAATGTGTCCCTCCCTGTTTGTTGACGTGAGCCTTGGCTGCCACGTTGTCCGTCAGGATCAACACATGTTTCCCTGACACTAGGGAGGCGAAGTGAAGGAGAGCCAAATGAATCACCCTGAGTTCCAGCCAGTTTATGTTTTGCTTGAGGTCCACCCTGGACCATTGCCCCTGTGCCAATTGGTTCTGGAGGTGAGCCCCCCAGCCGAACAGACTGGCGTCTGTGGTCAGGACGAGCCTGAGGGGCTCCTTGAAGATGGTCCCCTTGGACATCACCTCGGAGGGAAGAGAGTATGTGGGGTGAAATGTGGGGTGAAACCAGTACCTTCCTGGTGGAGGCGCTGAGGTTCCGCTTCTAAAAGGGGACAAGGAACCACTGAAGGTTCCTTGAATGTAATCTTGCCCACGGGAGCTGGGACAGCTGTACCAGTGGCACCGCCCTCGCTCCCCGAATCTGGGAGACTAATTTCCGGATGCTCGTCCGTCGCTCCTGGGAGAGATAGATCCTGCAAAGGTCGGAGTCTATCAGGGATCCTAGATGGAGGAGCCGTTTTGTGGGGGTAGTGTGGCTTTTCCTGAAATTTATCGAAAAGCCGTGATCCTGAAGGATCTGAATGGTGGTCGACAGATCTGATTTTGCTGACTGGAGGGACCTGGACTGTACAAGGATGTCGTCCAGGTAACACTGTACACGCACCGGCATCATCCGAAGGTGGGCTGCCAATACCGCTAGGACCTTCGTGAAGACCCTTGTGGCCAAAGACAGGCCAAACGGAAGGGCCCTGTATTGGTAATGCCAGTGTGCGTAACAGAACCGCAGGAACCTGCGGTGCTCCCGGGAGATTGGGATGTGGAGGTAGGCCTCGGTGAGGTCTATGGAGGAGAGAAAATCTCCCTTCCTGATACCTGCCAGGATTGACTTTACGGTCTGCATCTTGAACTTTCTGTATACTAGGAACCGGTTCAGACCCTTTAAGTCCAGTATCGCCCTCCATCCTCCTGATGCCTTGGGGACCACGAACAGGATGGAGTAGAAACCTGTTCCAACCTGATCCCCTGGGACTGCCTCTATGGCCCTTATTTCCAGGAGGTGCTTGATGGCGGTAGTGACCAATCGTGCTTTTGAGGGGTTCCGAGATACTAGGCACTGTAGGAAGCAGTCGTGTGGGAGGGATTGAAACTCGAGCACCAGACCCCGTCTGATGGTGTCTCTGACCCAAGAGTCAGTGGTGGTCTGCTCCCAGACCTGGTAAAACTGTTCCAGGCACCCCCCTATCAGAAAGTCCCCTGTGGCGTCACTTGGAATGCCTGTAGGGACGGCCACCTGAACCTCTGAAGGGACGTTTGGCCTGTGACTGACCCCTGGCTCCGGTATTCAGGCGGTCCTGTTGCTGGTCTTGTCTCTGGGGAAAGGACCGTGAGCCTCTGGGCCAATCCTAGGACTGCCCTGCCCGAAAGGGCTGTCGCCACTCCCAAGAACTAGAGAAACGAAAGGGCTGCCTGCGGGACTCCTGTTGCGGCCGCCTGTCTGACTTCTTGGATGGGTGTACCAGAACCTTGCGCTTGTCCTTACCCTCGACCACGTGTGGATCGAGAATAGGGCCAAACAGGTCTTTGCCGGCGTACCTGGCTGTGGAGAGGCGCCATTTGGCCTTGAGATCCGTCCTCCACTGCTTCAACCACAGTAGCCTACGAGAGGCCACTGTGGCAGCAATAGATCTGGCCGAGCACTTGGCAGAATGGAGAGAGGCGTCGGCCATGTATTGTGAGGCTGCGACCAGTTTGACAAGTGTCTGGTGTACTCTGACCTGATCCGGTGGGACAAGGGCCTGAAGGTCTCGGAGCCACATGATGGCTGCTCTGGCGAAGAATGAAGCGGACGTCACAGCCTTTATGGCCAGGCCCGAGGCCTGATGAGCTCTTCTGGAGGAGAACTCAAACTTCTTGTCCTCTGCCTTCAAAACCTCCGCCATGTCGCCTGTGATGGCGGAAGTAGAAAACAAGGAAATTAATGGGGAACCTCCAGTATGGAAGCAAATGAAGGAGAAACATTGTACAGCTTCTTTTCCATACTGCTTTCTTTCAGAGTGGTGGCCAGGGATGACCACTGGGACTCAACTGCATCCCGAAAAACAGATGGGCAAGGAATCTGTTTTAGGTCCACCACCTTCACCGCAAATAAAGAATTGGACTCCTGATCTGCGGAGGTAGAAGGCTTTCCCTCCTGAACTGAAGTCAGGTTAGTAGTAGTACAGGCCTTCAAAAAAAGGGATTTGAAGAGGGATGGATCAAAGAGACCCGAGGTAGATGCCTTGTCTGGTGTTGCCTCCTCATCCTCAGGCATGGGAGTGTCAGCTATTGCCAAATCCACGGACTCCCCCTCTCCTATTTGAAAGGAAGATTCAGAGATATCTGAGCCTGGCGCCATAGTCCGTCCCGGCAGAGAAGAGGGACTTGGGGGGGGTGGCAGATGTTGGGAAGGACCCTGCAAACTCCTGGAGGACATAAACTGAACAAAGGCATGATGCATGAATGCCTGAAATTGACTCTGAGACCACATGTCCCCCTGGACCCTGGGAGGAGCCCCAACCACCACTGGAGCATAAACAGCTTCGGGGCTCGGATGTATTGAGGAGGGGGAGGAGTGAAAGGGACCTGCCTGTTCGGTTGCCCCCGGAGGACTAATCCAAGTGGCTTCTTGCACAGGTGCAAAAGGTGGCTCCAAGATAGAGGTATTCAGTGGGGCGGGGGGAACTGGTTCGTCCCCACTGGATAAGAGCCGCTGTGCTTTGGAGAATTCCCTCTCCAGTGCCTGGTGCCTCCTCGAGGCCTCTCGCTCGGCTACTTTGGAAATCTCTTTAGTAGACAAATGTTTGGTTTTGGCCTTTTTCTCCCCCCCCCCGCTTCCAATTCACTAGATCTGCACTTTGCCGGCACAGGGGGTGCACCAGAGGTTTGTGTTGCCTGGGGAGAGGAACTGTCTGGCATTGCAACTAGGTAGGGCCTGTCAAGGATACCTAGGAAAAAAGGGGGAATCCAAGGACGCAGATCAAAACCAGTCAGAGATGGAACGCACCTGTTCCTCACACTGAACAGGAGATGCAAAGGCAGAGCAGCCGGACAGGCGTTAGTCCTGCCCGATTAGGCCTGATGGCTAAAGGCCACTACTATCAATAACAGGCGGTCAAGGGAAAACAACTCCACACTCCAAGAACAGGGCCGTGGGCCTGTAAGCAATATTGAGCCCTGTATTTATAAATGACAAACTCCTTATTATTATTATTATTATTATTATTATTATTATTATTATTATTATTATTATTATTATTCAAAGAAAACAGTAAATTCTTGACTAAATATATAAGTTGCCTCCGATCAGGCCTGCCAACGCGGCCCCCGGACAACCACTGTAACTTTGGCCTAGCCGGCGCCGATCAGCGTGGAGGTTAAAATGGCGTCCGCCTAAAACCTCACAAACTGCTGAAAAGCAATCAAGCAAGCATTCCCCCCGCTCGGACCTGCCAACACAGGTCAAGGCGACAATGCTCCTAAAGAGCGGCCTAGCCGGTCTGACGACTCTCAAACCAAAATGGCAGCCAATAAGGGAGTCTGCAATGGCGACCGCCTGGCGACCACGTGGTCAAAATGGCGGCCGCGACTCCTCATATCTCCTAAAACGAAGGAGACAAGCGAAAACGGGAGAAAAATGCGGCAACCGCGAAGGCTAGGGCTCCCTGCTTCCCCTCATCCTAGAATTTGCGTTTAGGAGAACGGCGAAGTCCGCGGAGATCTGACGCTAGAGCCTCGTGGAGCCTGTCCTGGGATGGCAATGCTTCCGGCTGAGTAAAGCAGCTCACTGTTCCCAGGAGCTGCAAAGGCGGGTAAGAAACGATCCGAGGGTCCTGCTTCTAGGGAGGCCCAAGGCCTCGAAGGGGGGGGGAAGCCCTGCCGGAGCCCAAGAGGATCTAACACAAGAGAGGACAAAGTCCTTTGAGTCAGCCAAAACCCAACAGCAGTCTAGGAATTTAGGAATTTAGTAAATTTTTAGAAAAAGCCAATTTAAACAAATTAAGGCAAAAAATCCTATGGAGCCAATAAACCAGCGTACTGCTGAGCCTAAGACTAAGTCAAAACTGGGAAGACACACCCAAAGGGAGGCGAGACTAAAGCTCTGACTTAGTCTCTCTGAGCAGGAAGGCTGAAATAACCAAATCAAGTGGATTATGCTGGAGAAAAATGGATTTAGACTCAATCTGAACTGAAGCTAAGCAGTTCTGGGCCAGTGCCTGGCAATATGTAAGTAAGAATTAGAATTTTGTAGAATTATTATAATGTGTAGAGTTAACAGAAAGGTAACAGAAGTTCACAGAAGATGAGACGAAGACCCTGAACTCTATTTCTCCACATTTTAAAAGAGTGGGAAGAAAATAAATAAACACAAGAGAAAAATTCTGTGTTAATCCAGAGTAGCTAGCTGAAGTCAATTGCAAAAACTTTTCCTCAACCAGATGTAAGTTCATACAACCAGATTTGTGATGTGTGGATTTAAACATACACGCATATGCATATATATACATCTCCCTTTCTGCCAAAAGAGAAAAAACATCAAATAAATAAATAAAATAAAAGCAGGGACCAAGCAATAACAAACAATTTAATAACAACTGATTAAGTATAATCTGTAAAGTAAGGTGCCATTTTATAAGATCTATTAGTTCCCTCATTTGCATAGGCCAATAATTCTCTTACAACAAATCAAGCAAATCCATCTATCCATCCATTTGCCCCTGCTTTTTTTATTTTATTTGGTCGTTTATATTCTGCCTTTATCATTTTTACAAATAACTCAAGATGGCAAACATATTTGGAATAGAATAGAATACAGCTGGAAGGGATCTTGGAGGTCTTCTAGTCCAGCCCCCTGCTTGAACAAGAGAACCTATACTATCTCAGACAAGTGACTTCTAGCCTCTTCTTAAAAATCTCCAGTGATGGAGCGCCCATGATTTCTGGAGGCAAGCTGTTCCACTGGTTAATCGTCCTTGCTGTTAGGAAGTTTCTCCTTAATTCCAGGTTGCTTCTCTCTTTGATCAGTTTCCAACTGATGTCCTGCCCTCTGGTGCTTTGGTGAATAACGTGACTTCCTCTTCTTGGTGGCAGCCCCTTAAATACTGGAATACTGCTATCAAGTCTCCCCTATTTCTTCTTTTCTTTAGACTAGCCAAACCCAAGTCCTGCAGCCGTTCTTCATATGGTTTAGTCTCCAGGCCTTTGATCATCTTAGTTGCTCTTCTCTGAATTTTTTCCAAACTCTCAACATCCTTTTTGTGATATGATGATTAAAATTAGCTGCAGTATTCCATGTGTGGTCTTACTAGGGTTTTATAAAGCGGTACTAATACTTCACGTGACCTTGATTCTATGCCTGTTTATACAACCCAGGATTGTGTTAGCTTTTTTGTCTGCTGCTGCACACTGCTGGCTCATAGTTAAGTGGTCGTCCACTAGGACTCCAAGGTCCCTCTCACAGTTGCTGTTTTTAAGCCAGGTCTTGCCTAATTGTATTTGTACCTTTAATTTTTCCTGCCTAAATGTAAAACCTTGCTTTTCTCCACATTAAAACTCATTTTGTTGAATAGGGCCCATTGTTCCTCCTCCTATTTTTCCTAGAACAACAACCCTGTGAGGTGAATTGGGTGTGAAAGAATGACTGGACCAAAGTCCCCCCCTGCTGGCTTTTATGGCTAAGGAGGGATTTGAATTTCACAGTTTCTTGTTTTCTAGCCTGGTGGCTTAACCACTAGACCAAACTGGTGTGAATTTCTGCATAAACAGCAAAAGAGAATAAACAGGGTAGAAATACAGTGAGGAATGTGAGGAATGAAGAAATGCACCATCGCCTGGAAGTGGCCAGCAAATGGCCCTTGCCTACTTCACATATCCAGCTTGATGGGCTCTGCTACCCTTTCACCATCCCCTTTGCACCCACCCAGTAGGTCACACCCATGCCATCCATGCCCACCCAGTAGGCCGCACCCACCCTGGCCACACCCACCCAGCCCCCCAATGCTGATGCAGCCCTCAATTAAATTGAGTTTGACACCCTGCCCTATCTTGTCTTCATATAGCGCTCTGTGTGTGTGTGTGTGCGCGCGCGACACACATCCTGGAAAATGTGGGTGGGGACTCTATATTCCCCAAATGTCAATTTTGACCCAATCTGTATTTTTGTGGGCTGCCAGAAGCACAAGAAAGGAGATTTGGCTGATTGTGGTTAGTGGCTGACTGTCAAGCATGCCATAGCTTTGCAGATATAAGATACTATTTTACATATTTTCCTATTACAGACAAGATGCATCAGGCTCTGATACACAGGCTTTTTTCATTAACAAGGAATAGGCAACATTGTCACTCACTACATCCTATCCTGGAATCTGTATTCCAAATGATTTTGCTTCATTTTAAGTTACATTTTTCTTAATATGAAACAAACATCAATATTCTTTCCAAGGAACTCTTTATCAAATGATTGCAAAATACATCATACTCCATATGTCTTTGGACTGCAAATTCTAGAATTTTCAATCATTATCTGTGCTGGTTATTTTATTTTTAATTTATAATAGCAAGTTAAGCATTTTTTACATCATGCACACAATTAAAATATGTCTCTGTGTGTACCTTCTTCAAGTCAATCTTGACTCCTGACAATTATATGACATGCCCATGCAATTTTTATTAGCAATATTTTTTGCAAAGTGGTTTGCCATTTTCTTTTTCTTAGGGCGGAGAGTGTGTGACTGAGCCAAAGTCACCCAGCTGGTTTTGTGCCTAAGGCAGATCTAGAACATACAATCCCCTGGTTTCTAATATTATGCTATTAACTACTATACTAAATACACACAAGGCACCAAATATGAAAACATTTCAAGAGATGTATTGCATTAAATAACACATTTCCACATGACCCGTAATATTTATGTATATAAAAATACCAAGTACCTTCAAGTAGCAATGGCAACAGAACAGAATTTGGCTACTTTTCTGGAGATTTCCAGAGACCAATCTTCTAATACGAAGAACTGTCTTCCCTTCATTAGTTGGGAGTGTTATTGAGTCAGTTGATATGGTCAGGTAGAATGGGCAGCCAAGTAAAACTTGTGTGAATGATTCAAGGTCCCAAGCCAATCAAACCCAAAAGGCATTTTGTATTGGGGGAGTTATCAACTTCCCTTCAGATACATTGGTAACAACTCTCTGAATATAAAGGCTCTCTAATATGATTGCATAGACTATTAGTAAACAATCATCCAAATATCAACTACAATAATGGGAATTACATACCAATCGTTCTGAAAAGTGGAATCACAAATATTGCTTCAACTCTATGGTGGTTCTCTATCCCAAGTGTCTAAGATCAAATTCTATTCCTTTTTACCAGGGTGTACAAATTTCTATACAAGGATCAATGGAAACAGAGATTCATGATTAAAAGACAAATCTAACCAATATCTTAGCTGGCAGAATCTCATGCTTGTCTTTGGGGAAACTAGACGTCAGACACAAAGAAAAATGGAGAATATCAGGGAATGCAAAATAAATCCTGTAAGGATTTTGAATGTATTACCTCTAGAGGTCTTAGAACTTTATAAATACAAACTTGAAAGCTATAAAGCAAGAGCCTTTAGCCTTAAAGAGATTAAGAGTTTACATAATCTGCTGCTGGCAAAATACACAATTCTATTTGGTGTTTTTGTAAGTCTAGTCAGAAATGATTTAAATTGGTCTCTTCCACAATGCAGATTATTGAACAAAAGCTCCTGGGTATTAAAAGACTTTAACTTGCTTCATTCTAAGGGTTGCCATCCTAAGACATCTAGACACTATTAAGGTGAAGAAATTTGATCTATTCTATAGCATTTTCTGCTGGCAGCTAACAAGGCCAGTGTAAATGATGTATTTTCAACATCTTGAAGTCCACTGATTATTCTACTAAAGTGTTGTATCATGACATTACAAAGAACATGTTAACACCTTTTTACGCAGAAGCAATAAAGGGGAGCATATCAGCTCCTGAATTAAAAATGAGGATATTGAGATTTTATTTCTTCTTGTTGAACTTGATTTCCGAATAACAGGGACAATAAGAGTTGTATTTGTGGGATCTAATGTTGGAACTATTGCTAGTTAATTTCATCCCTTTAAAAAAAGTCCAAAAAGATTCAAACAGAAGTGGAATTCAGTGCATTCTACTCCAGATGTAAATTTTAATTTGACTTATGCCAATTACAGCTCAATGTTTCTAAATATTTAGTCAAACTCTAATTTAAACTGCTGAGTAAGACCCTGTTCCACCATTATATCATCTTTGGCTCCCTTGATCACTCTCTACCCAAGACCTTGGATGCTATCCCAAATTCACTCTGCTTTGCTTGACTGATGGCAAAATGACACTGTGTGTTGCTGCAGTATTACTGCTAGCCAGCTATTCCTAATGGATGGGTTAACTGTGTACTTGCCTGCTTGGCAATTCCATTCCTGGTTTTGCATATTACCAGACCACTCAGTCTTCACTGAATTTATTCTGTTCCCAATTACTGCCACGTGAGCATTTGCATAAAACATCTTTTGCTCCTCAGCTCTGATCTTTCCTCTGCCTTTCTGTTCTAAACTAGATAAGGGAATGAAAAAGTAGTAGTTTGATAGATAATTATTTTATTTCCAGAGATGCCACTTGATCAATGACTGATAGAACCACTCTTCTCTCCAGGTCCACCTCTACTGCATCTCTCTTTCCACTTTTTACATTTTCCCCATTGGTTAGCTAGCTAACTGGCTCGCAGCCCACCAGCAAATGTCACACACAAAAATGCTGTGCTGGCTCATTCAGTTTATATAATTTCATCAAAACAGGACTCACTTCACTACTTTTGGATTTGCACAACCAGTGTGAGCAACATGAGCAAATAAAGCATGAATATTCACATTAAATGGGTAGAGGTATACAGATACATTGTGTGTGTCTGTATATGTTTATTCATTGTATCAGTTGATTGAATTATCAAATCTTTCAAGACTCTTGGTGGCTTTCAAGAATAATAAGTATATAATGAAAAATTATAGTTGTCTTGTTAATAATGCCAAAGAAACCCATCTACCTCCAACAATGACAAAATATATATGTGATAAAACAAAATATTACCAAAGAATCAAATTTCAAATCTAGACCAATGTTGTTCCACAGCACTAGTGCTACATCTAAAAAAACTAGTGCACCACTAATGTTGTTGAACTGGAAAGAAAGGGTTATTTTTTGCCTCATACTTTCTCACTTCATGAAATGGGAACCACAAACAGTTTATCCTGAGTGGGTCATTTTGGGTGGGTCAACTTCTGGTTGGAACAAGTGATCCTGAAAACATCTTATTGTCAAGCAATATAGGGTTTTATAACTTAAAACTTGCAGTTTGAATTACTGTACACTCAATAAAGGGCCTACTCAAAACTGTGAGCTCTGGCCAATGAATTGGATGCTGTCTTTTGAATCAAATGCTCTTTCCAGGTGGTCTTCAAAGGTAGCCCCTCTTTCCAGGTGGTCTTCAAAGGTAGCCCAATTAAGAGGTGCTAAAGTCATTGTAGCCAGGTGTAGGGATGCAGCTGGTACACCACTCAGAGCAAGGCAAAGGCCCTCCAAACCATGGCCTCCACTTGCACATCAAGCAGGAAGCATGACTCTAAGGGAACCTCTAAGGGCACTGCTCCCTTATTGAGAGACAGATTGACAGAGAGACAGAGAATGTAATGAATAAACTGCAACTCCATCTTGTTTGGGTCAAACCCAACATCCAGGTGCTAAAACAAGACTTTGAAAGCACTTCCAGCTGGGCTAGAGGTGACAATAGAAAGCTGAATATCATCAGCATATTTATGGCATCATACCCAAATCTCCTGATGATCTTTGTCAATAATCTTCAAGTAAATGCTAAAACAACAGGAGGTGGCATCGTAGCATCCCTGTGGTACCTCATACTGGAGTGGCCACTGGACCAAATTCTACTCCATTTATAAATCAATTGGAACCACCAACTGAGAAAGAAGTAGTACCACCGTAGAGCAGCTCCTCCATTAAATACTAGCATAGCATGTTAGATCATTAATACAGTTAACAGGTTACGGTCAAATGACATTTTTAGCCAACAAGGTAATGATAGGAATGCACATGCTGCCTTCCTAATCCTTCGTTCATATAACTATTTTGATGGATTTCTTATGACTAAGTGTGTCTTCCAAACTTGTTGAAGACACAAGCACATGCACATCATATTCAATAAGAACTAACTAGAATCTGAAATCAGGAAGACTGGCTTTAAATTCAACAGTGGAAACTCTGAGTTTAGATGAAACGCTAAGCCATAATAAATACACAAAACATGGCTAATGAACCATAGTATCTATTATAAGCTCTTTTATTCAGTTTCATTGGTTATAGGGTATTTGTTACATAAAGGGTGTTTGTTACACCCAAACTTTCCAGCTTGGTGACCTGGAAGGAAAGAGAGGAGCCAGGAAATGTGATGCGCACGGCCTGGACACATGCATGATCGTAGCATAAATGGGCACCTGCATGCGTAAATGGGCATGCACACCCACAGCAGTGCACTGGTGCCTGCACGCATGTGCAAATGGGCTGCTGGCACCCACACAGCGGGTCGCTGGTACCCGCACACATGCGCAAACAGGCCGCTGGTGCCTGCGCACGTGTATAAATAGGCCACTGGTGTCCATGTTATGATGGTGGCGGTACTAGTGCACCCGCACATGCGCAAATAGGGCCGCTAGTGGCCACACAGCAGTGCTACCGTGAGTGGGGGGGCTTACCAGCTATTCCTACGGCCCACTGGTACCGGCTTGTGGACCATAGGTAGGGGACCACTGTAGTAAAACCGAAAACTCTTTCCCATACTTTTAAAGAAATCAAAGAAGTGAGATGCTATTCTTGCAACACTATAGATATTATGCATACTATAAATGTAATATGGCTGAGACCAGGCTCTCAAATGGGAATAAATATGGGGAGAGGGGTTACATAAAATGTGATAATTGCTGAGCCATATTCTTCTTATGAAAAAATGCAACACATACTATTTATACTAAGAACACTATTAAATGAATAAAATAATACATTATACATGTACAATAATATATTTTCCTGACATGTCTGTTGTCATACACTATAATGGTGTGTTGTTCTATGCAGTCCCCTGATACCAATGCCATCACATACACATTCTGGCACCAGCACTACCACATACCCACTCCTACAGGAAGGCAGCAGATAGCAGAGACCTGCAGAGGTATAAGATGGGGAGAGAAAGTTGTAAGCAAAATGGCTGAGCTGTTGTTGGCTGCACCAAAAAAACTCAGTGGCCATGTGTTCACAAATCTGGGTTAGGTTTTTCCCTGAAGAAGGTATTTCTAGTTGCATTCTGAGGAGAAAGTATTTCCCAGAAGCATTTTTTCCTGGGAAGATTTAATTCACTGAGTCATATCAGTTAGAAAGTGCTATCAGAATAGTAATCAGTTTAGAAGATGATCAATTTCAGAACACCATTCCAAAGAGTGATGTTCTATCGGACCTGTTTTTTTAAAAGTTGTGATTTCCTTATCGAAAGTCGAATAAAAGCAATGCCTAGTTTTAATTACCTAAGAGTTCATAAAGTTCCTATTTAGAAACCACACCCTCTATTCCAGTGTTTCTCAACCCTGACAACAACTGTAAGATGTGTGAACTTCAATTCCCCAAATTCCTTATCTAGCATAGCTAGCTGGGGAATTATGGGTGTTGAAGTCCATACATCTTAAAGTTGCCGTGGTTGAGAAACACTGCACTATATCCATAGCAAACAGAAGCTAGAAGAGATGCTAAAAAAGAATTGCAGATATACAACAGATAGATTGCTTCATAGTTTGCTTTCTGAAATGTCAAAAATACATATCCCTCAAATTCCCCCCAATCTTCTCACATATCTTGTGTGAAAACAAAGTTTGCTATGATGAATAATTAATACTCCCATATTATTTTAATCAAATGTATGTTTTAGAAAATACAGAAAAATCTTTGGAAGACTCGTAAATTGTTTCTGGTAACCAGTATTTATTTCTTCCAAGCTAATTACCAACCCAATTCTTAAACCTGAGAATCAAAATCAATATAAAGAAATAAAAATTTGAAGTGTTTTTTTAAAAGTAAACACTGCTGCAGAAGAAATGAAGCACGTTTGCAAAAATATCCTACTTTTGGAATTTAAGTCAAAAGCAAAGCCATAAAGCTTTATAGAAACTTATAGCTATGATTATAGGTTTTGTCCATATGCTTGTAACATAAATATAGCTGTCATGTTAACAACTTTCTAACCACCAAAGATTATTTTTAACTACACCCATTCAATTATAAATGTAGAATCCTTTCATTTGGGGGGGGGAGGGGGCAACTGTCCAAAGCTAAAGTAACTTCTAAGATGATGCAAGCTTTTCTGTTCAAGACCTTACAATTTCAAATCCAAGCTTTTTATATTTATAGAAATGTCAAAGATGTTAACTGTATAATTTAGCTTGCTGACGAATCTGACTTCTACTTGCAGATTAACATACTCATCTATTCATTTCAAACAACAAATGTTGAGCAAAAATGTCGAGTATTTTATTGCCTTTCATTTTTTCCCCTAAATGCGGAGACAATAAAATAATCATATATAAAATAATCATTCCTTCTACAGAGAGCATTATCTGAATTTTAGTCCTAAAAAACTAAAATATCCATGTGTTTGACCTGTTACATGCCTACATAACAATATTCCTCAACTTTGTATACTCCAAGTGGGACTACTCTACATCGACTATTATACTGCAAGTGTATTAATTTCTATAAGGGACAATTTACTGGTAAATTATAAATATAGGTGGGATGTATTCGTAAAATGGCAGATTTGTGAAAAGATGGTATGACTGTCAAATAAGTAGGTAAATGCTGAAGCAGTAGACCACACAACTAATCCTGCTTTGGCTCAATTTATTTCTGCCAATTCTGTGGTTTTACAGTAGGCTTAAGTTGATAGTTCTGCATGAAATAAAGCAATCATACATGGTAACCCTAAGCCACAAATTAGTGCAAGCACCAACCCATCAAAGTGTGAAAATGAGCAGATGCAATGGCAAAAATCAAATTTAGAGAAGCTTACTGCAGAACCTGCTTATGTCAAGATTTAATTTATTTACCAGTTTAACTGCAATGTTTTTCTCCCAAGTAGAATTCAAATACCCAAGCCATTACTAATAGAGGCAGTAGTCAATTAGTCTAGCCCCAAATCAGAGTTACTCTTATAATCAGGCTACAGATGGTTCCAAACATAATCGGCTGGATAGTTGAGAGAAAGCAAAGATATATGATTTCCTTCTATAACAAACCTCACTGATTTCAATTTTTAACTTGAGTCTCTTGTGAATAAACTGTGACAAGCTTTTTTTAAATAATTCTCAATCCTATTCTTACTCGATTTTTTCCCATTAGTTTTGCTTATCCATCCTTTCCATTCATCTCATCCCTTCCAGAATATATGCTCTGAATTTCAATGTTTTATTTTGTTTAAAGATAAGGTTTCAGTTGTGATCCTCCTCCCTGATTTATTCACCTTTCTTGCAATTCATCCATCCATCGATTTTTATGTTTGGGGGTATCTTTCATTTCTCCTAATGACCTGCCTTGCAAAGTTTCTTCTGCTCTGATGAAAATCAACAATAATTTCATCTGTTTACCATACTGTCCTTTTTGAGAAAGAACTTCTGTTTTTCTGGGATCAAACTGCAAGAAGGACTATTCCTTGGACCATGTATATATATAGATATATATATTTTAAAGTGCCTTTGGATCAGTTTTTGACTGCTGTGACTTCCTGGATAGTCCCTCCAGTTTTCTTGGCAAGATTTTTCAGGGCTTGCCGTCGTCTCCTTCCTAGGGCTGAGAGAGGGCGTTGTCTTACCTGAACGCCTATTCTCAGCATGGGGATGAAGAATCCACACCAGTGGGTTCGTTTCAGTCTTCCTGCCCATTAGCTGAGCTGGGGCGTTACCCCCTCCTGCTCCCACGGCGTGGTCCGGAGAGGCCCGGGGAGGTCCCCTGGACCTGCTTGCCTTCGAATCCTCCTTCCTCTGCTTGCTGATCTTGTTTCAAAAACTAAAGAAACTCTAACCTAACCTTTGAATTTTTCAAAAATTAAAGAAACTCTAACTTTAGTATTTTAAAATTAAATCCTACTCTGGAGCCTACTCATGGAGCTGTTGACGGGCTGAAGACTAGGAAAAAACTGGCAGACAGGAAGTCCGGTCGGAGGACAGGAAGCCCCGGTTGGAGGCGGAGCTAAGAGATTTGGTCCTAGTCTAATGGGCAGGAAGACTGAAACGAACCCACTGGTGTGGATTCGAAATCCACATGCTGGAGAATGGGTGGACCAAGGTCAAATCAATTGGTTTTGTCCCCAAGGTAGAACTAGAACTCAGTGTCTCCTGGTTTCTAACATAATGCTTTACCCACTGTACCAAACTGGCTCTCATATGTGACAAGGCAGGCTATTTTCTCAATATTCATTCTGGTGAAAAGGAATCAAGTAGCCTCTGCAGAACTCTACTTTCTACCTTGCCTTGCCTTTTTTTATGTATTACCCATTAATCTATGTAGAAATCTATCTGATTAATTCTCCCACTAGTTGTTCTTTAGCAGCAACTGAGTACCAACTATACCAGTGGGTTCTCCTAGGATATCAAGAGTCAAAGGTAGGAAGTTAGCACATGAATGTATATGTACAATAATACCCTGAACATAAAAAAGAGTGAAGTGGGTGGGGGGAGTGTACACCTAATATTTTATTGTTGCTGACAGATGCCAAAAAGAATGAACCTCAAAGAATTAACCTCTTTGTTTAGCAACTGAACAGTTGTGGCAGAGGCTGCTTCTCCCACACTGCTTAATGATTTGGTGGCATTAGAAAATAGAGGAAAAAAGCTTGTTCTGTTTCCAGGGACAACAACTGATCCTATTGATGTCAACTCCAGCCATTACATCGTAAACTGCAAGCTACAAGCTTCATTTAATATTGGCCAATAAATATGCTAACCACAGTCTACAATACTTGTCTTTTTAAAATGCTTAGGATTTTTGTTTTGTGTGTTAAATTGCAATTGGTTTGAGGAAGATTACTGTAGCTTCATATAATGCACACACACTGACATACTCTATTCCTATATTGTGAATAGAGGAAGAAGACTTAGATATATTATTTGCTATCATCTGCATTAAATGGGGAAAATGCCTGCCCTTACTTTTGCATTCTCAGTATATTTATCAGTAGAATATAGCTAGCACTCCATTCTAGAGTGTATATACACCAATGATTTATCATTTTCCTAGCCTAGTATATAACCTACTCTGCTAACCTTTGCTCATGCTATACAGCTTCAAAATATGTAGGCTAACAGTATGACAAAGTTAAAGTTAACATGGATTTTCAAAATCATTTTGTTAGACATGTCATATTGAAAGTTTGGAATAGGCATAAAGTAAGATTGACTCCCAAAATTCTTCTATGGTTGTCAACCCAAGAAGCCTTTTTAGAAAAGAAATAACACAAACTTGGCTGACCTATGCAGACTTATTGACTTTTTCCAAAGGAGAACCAAATTAAATGAAGGGTCATATTTGTCAATGCTCAGTTGACAGAAAGATTTAAATTGGACAAGAAATTTGATTTTACAAATAAGAAAACCAATTTTGAATTGGATATGCGTACCATTGATGAGCATGTTATTAATAAGATATATTTTACTGAAACTGAATTATGAAAGATAGAATATGTTTAAGATTGTATGACTAAATGGGCAAAAATTGATATAATGTAATGCTTCATCAATGGGAGAATATGTAGAATAAAAGACAGAAATATATATTGAATTATAACATGAAAGAGAATTTTTATAAGAAGACTTACCCCTTGGTATTTAACACAATAAATTATCAAAGATGTACAAGGGTGTGTCAAATATATGTTGGAAGTGTGGCCTATTTAAAGGTACTTTTTATCATGTAAAAAAGGTAAAAAATATTGGAATCAGATATATACTTTAATTCAGACAATTCTTGGAATAAATGTGCAATTGAAATCAAAAGATTTTTCTTTTAAGTTTGATGCCTAAAAATGCATATGCATTTGATGCATATCTTGAAAATAAACATGGGACCCTGTTATTATGTATAATAACAGCAGCAAGACTTGTATGCACTGAGAAGGAAGACTTACGGATTCCTACAATGCAAGTATCTGTACCAAAGAAAGTCAGAAGTTACTTTTTCCCTATTTTTTTTCTGCACCTCTACTTGTTCCCCTCTTGACCTTTTCTTTCCAATTTCTCTTTAGTTTTCTGTTTGCTATTTTACTTTTCATTGTTAACTTAATGAAGTTTTATGAAACAAATAAAGAAAATAAAATGTGTGTGCTAAAGTAACTTCTAGCCAGCTGCCCCATTCAACTTTCTGAAGCCTCACTTATCAGTTTACAGATATGAATTTACTACTAGTTATATTTAAAACTCCACTCCCGATTATTGTTCTTTCTTCTATCTGCTGATTACATCCATTTGTCTTTGCTCAATTGTGCAGAGTTGCATTTGTCTGGCCAAAATCGCTTATACATTTTCCAGTGATTATTATTCAGGAAAGTCTACCTACATTGTCTCTGCTAGAGTGATGAGACTGATTCCTGGACTGTTTCCAGGAAAGTGAAATCACTTATGAGCACATAATCACCAATGATCCAGTCAGCCATTTTCTAAGTCCTTCAACTGCTAAGCAGCCTAAGAGCCTAAGCAGCCTAAGAGATCATTATTTCCTGCATTTTTACTAAAGAAATGAACAGAAAATTAGAAAATCTACACTATCCTGATTAGTTTCATACCATAGCAGATAGATGGAGGTGGTCTTATCAACCTCCAATATTTTCTGTGTCATTTTCCTCCTAAAAAGAAAATCCAGGACCCCATATTATTATCTATTCAATTTATATGCCACCCATCTCACTGTCAAGCGACTCTATTAGCCTTGAAAGAAGGAAGGGAAGCTAACTTCCTGCGTGCATTCAAATGATACAGCAGACTGGGGGAATTAATTTAGTCCCAAACAGTAAAGGGGCTCTTGGGGATGAAAACTAAATCCTGAATAATGAACACAGAAACAATCTTAATACAATAAGATCAGTGACAATCAAAACAGCATATAATGCTCTCCTTTTGTAACTGCTGGAGTTTCCATCCTTTTTCTTCTTCAACTACAAACAGATGGCAGAGTGTTGTCAATCTCATTCATACCCTATTGTTCTTTTTCTACACATATATATTTAATAGTTCCGGCTGCAATGGAGGGGGTGGTAGATGGAATGGCAAAGTGACCTACATTGAAAAGGATTTCCCCTGACCATATCTGTTTGATTAGAGATTGAGGTGATGAGATGGAGTGGAAGAAATTAATATATAGCAGAAGCCAACAGCAATGAAAAAGGGTGATTGAGTAAGCAAGTTTCATCTCTCAGTAGTGACTAAAAATGAATTCTCGATATGGAACACAGATTAAAATTTAAAAATATATTCTCTAATGAAAAATAGGGGGACTAAAATAATACATCCTTGACTGAAAATATTTTCTTACCAATTACATGAAAATGCAGAATGAAAAGTGACAGTGAACTCATCTTCATTATCTACAAAGCAATCAATTAAAAACAGGAAGCCAACACCATTAAAAGTTCATTTTTTTCCTTTTGTACCAGCTGAAGGGGAGAACCTTAACAGCTCATTTTGTCTCTGTGTGAAATCGGTCTTGACTTCTTCTGTCTCTGCCTTTATGACTCTTGCAGTGCTTCCTGTTGTGTTTGCTGCAGCTGTATCCTCCATATCAGTCAAACTAGCATATTCTTCTCACGGATTCTTTTCACAAAGGATTTCCTAAAACACGTTTCACATTTGCTATAATTGGTTACCACTATGGAAACCAAATTCTGTTCTTTCTTTTGTTTTTGTCTAAAATAATGTTTTTTTATCCTCTTGATCCATACAACCCTCATTTATTTGTCTTACTATTCAACCCTCATTCATTCTCCCTGTATGACCAACTATCTCAACATACTTTGTTCCTTATTGGTTATTCATTTTGTATCGAACCTGTACTCATTCAGTACCCGTTAATTCTTGACTCTATGTCTTCTCATTTTATACAACTATTTATTTTTTCAGCATGAAGCTCCCACAGCATCCAACTTATTTTTTATGTTTTTCTTGACATATTCAATTATTACTTTGATATAACAAAGTGATCAAAAGTACATTCTTATACACAACCATTTTCATATTTTCTCAATAAACATGTACTCCATGTAAAAGATCAGACACTATACATCAGACATGTCAAACTCGCGACGTCACGGGATGTCGCATGACGTATCAGAACTTTCCCCCCATTGCCAGCAATGGGGTGGGCACAGTTTCCTCATGACACATCCGGCTCGTGGGCCGGCAGTTTGACACCCCTGCTATACATAGTGCTTTTCTCCTAATATTTACACAATTTAAGATTTCTCCACCTATTTCCCTATTTTTAGTAAAGATTCAAAGTTCACAAATTCATATACTTGCTCTAGCTTTTTTGAATCTATTTTTTTTGCAATTATTAATTCCATTTTCCTTGTCAAATATGACTGCCTTGGGCTTTGGTGTATTTTCAGAAACACACCCCTTGTTGCTTCATATAATCTAAAATTTGCTGCAAATCATTTGAGTTCTCATCCATAACACTGTATCATCTGCTTACAAAAATACACACACATTCATGGCTCCAAACATTGCACACATTTTCTAGTCATTTATGTGTAATAACAGAAGACAAATCACTTCCCTGCCTCTCTACTCAACGTCAAATCATTTGCTATGAGCATTCCATTTATTTTTTACCTACCTACCTATTAAATTTATTAAATTTATATTGCCACCCATCTCACTTGCATGTGACACTGGTTGGCATAAGCAACTAAAACAAAAGAAAAATCATAGTCTTCTTCCGTGAAAAACAATTTAAAGAATTAAAAGCAATATTTAAATATGCAAGAAGAGTGCACTCTAACTATGAACAATGTAACTATTTAAAGAGTTCCACAATTCCTTGGGATATCCAAACCTAATGGCACATCCAAGTTTCAAGGGCATTGCAAAGGTATGCCGGGTTGTGGCCAATCTTACTTCTTTCTATTTATACTCATGACTTCTTTCATTTCATTACTCATGCTTTAGTTCCATTATATTTGTCTCTGATCCAATTCAGATGTACAGTAAATTTCAATTACATATTGCAAAAAATGTTCCATTATTCAAGTGTTTTCATGTTATCATATGTTTTCAATGAATCAACAAATGGGCAATTAATGTATTTTTTATATTCATACATTTCTTAATGATTTGCTGAAGTACAAAAATCTGGCTTGCACATTCCCTGTATGTTTAGAAGAAATCCCTAAGTCAGGGGTTTTCAAACTTGGCCCTTTTATGACTTGTGGACTTCAACTCCCAGAATTCCTCAGTCAGGCACGCTTCTTGATGGCACTTCCATCCTCTCAAAATACCACTCTGGAGCCAACATACAATGGCAATGAAACAGCAGCTCCACCTTGCTTACGTTAAATTTCAGGCTGTTTTATCCAATCCAGACCTCAACACCCTCCAGACACAACAAAATTTCAATAGCATCTCTAGATGAGCCTGAGGTGGCAATTTACAACTGAACATCAGTATATTGACAGGATCCACCCCAAATCTCCTCAAAATCTCTTTAAATGGTTTCATTGTAAATCTTAGACATTATGGGGAGAGCATCAAACAGGGCATCCCCTGAAGAGTAGCTCAATAGTTGCTAGCACTTTCAGGGTTTTACATTAGCTGCAAAGATCTTATTCTCTTAGCAGCCTTCTGAGGTTCAGTTTCTCAGCATTTTCAGTGCCAGAAAGAATCCAGATCAATCCTTTTTTCCTTTCTTTTCTCTTTTCTAGATGCCTTCCATCACCTATTATTTTTTATATTCTCCCACTTCACCATTCACAGGGTATCCATCATTCCTTTTCTTCTGCCATGATTATGTGCCCTATATGGTGTAGTAACAACTTAAGCAAAAGGATAGGTGGGCCTCTGTAGGAAGGAAAGGCCATGGAAGAACCCAGGAGTTAAAAATGGTGGTGTGGGGGAGGGAGGGGAGAAAAACTGATTTACATAGTGAATCTTTTAAGCTGTAGAGCTGGATTTTCCATTAGAGAATGGTTGCTGTACAACACTGATGTTCAGAGTGACAAAGACATTAGTGAGATATAGGTTATAAGGGTAATGTATAAAATAGTGGGCAATCACTTAGCTCGTTTTTTAAAATGAGATTTAAAGATGCTGGCTTTCAGCTTTCTTCTCAAAAAAAAAATAAGCAACCAGAATGCCTGTAAATGAGAGAGGATGCAGAATATGTCTGCAAATGAACTGTTACTTTACATACCTGCACCGTAATTGTTAACATCCTGTTCCTGTCTAGACTTCAGCTGAAGGAGATGGTGCAGAAGACTCTTCTTGCAAGCAAAAATCCAAAAAGCCTTTTGAAAAACAAATCAGAGAAAACTTCTTGCACTCCCAATTAAAAAAATACAAGGTACAACTCTTTTAATCTAACTGCCTCTTGCATTCATATTCTTTTCCTCCTCTTTCTGATTATGGACATGAAAAAATGACCTCACTCTTCATCAATTCTATTTGCTGGAAAAAGGTCCAGTGTGTGTGCCAAAGCCTCTTCTGATACTACCAAATGCTGCTAGAACTGCTTGTCCACTTCAATACAAGACCAAGCACTTCATTAAGGTAAATTACAATGACTCTGCTTTGATGAGGACAATTGTACTGCCTCCTGGATGTGACATGCCATGTCATTTTTAAAAAAGAAAATACCCCAAGATCACAGGCTTGGATCGATAACTAATGATAAGAAAATAAGTGAATTAATACTCCAAAATAAGCTTTGGAATGAAGCAGAATTATTATTCAAAGAGGACTCATGCCACTTTCCAAATTCTTAAAATGGAATACACAAGCCATTCCTTTCCCACTCCATTGTTTCCTGAATTATGTGGGTTCAATTGTGCCTTCAGATATCACTGGATAGCCTGACAGGGATTTTTTTTACAAGACATTATTTCATAGCAGTTTACAGTTATGAGTAAACATATAGAGCCATATAAATTTTTTTCGAAGGATCACCTAATAGCAGTTATGAAATCAATCAAATTAAAGCAATTTATTTAATTTTTCCTTTTAGTAAGCAATTTATGATTTTACTTGATCTGAATCATAGGCAATAAAAAACAAATAGTAGCTTTATATAAAACCAATTCAACATTACAACACAGTCATTGAATTAAAATGTTTAATGTGAAAGGAAAGATTAAAATTCATAATAAGCAATTATATTAAATAGGGTAAGGCTTGGCCCTACCAATTTTTGTTCTGGCCCTACTTGATGGGGGGGGGGGTAGAACAAACCGTTCAATCAGTACAGGAGTCCCTCAGGGCTTTGTGCTCTCTCCATTACTCTTCTCTTTATATACACCAATGGTTGCATCTTGAAGGATCCCTCTGTTAAAGTACTGAAATTTGCAGATGATACCGGTACGATACAACAGTCCTTGGTCTCATTTGAGACAATGATGAGTCTCCATATAGAAAAGAGGTAGATCAACTGGCCCTTTGGTGAAGCTGGAACAATCTGGAGCTGAACACTCTTAAAACTGTAGAGATGATAATAGATTTTAGAAGAAGCTCTCCTATTCTACCACCTCTTACAATATTAGGCAACACACTATCAACAGTAGAGACCTTCAAGTTTCTAGGTTCTGTTATCTAGAAGGACTTGAAATGGACATATAACATTAGAACCATCATTAAAAAGTCACAACAAGAATGTTTTTCCTGCGTCAACTCAGAAAGCTCATATTGCCCAAGGATCTGTTGATATAGTTCTTCAGAGGAATTACTTAATCTGTCATTTGCACCTCAATAACTGAGTCAGCACAGCAACTAAACAGGATAGGTACAGACTTTAACAGATAGTTAGGACTGCAGAAAAAACAATTGCTACCAGCCTACCTTCCATTGAAGATTTGTATAATACATGAACCAGAAAGAGGGCTGAGAAAAATACAGACCTCTCACGTCCTGGACATAATTTATTTCAACTTCTTTCCTCAGGATGCCACTATAGAGTATTGCATGCCAAAACAATCAGACATAAAGATAGTTTTTTCCCCGTGCCATCACTCTACTGAACTCTTTAATTCCCACAACACTGTCTCATTTCTCATCTTTTCTCATTTTTTCTATCTTCTATTGGTTTTTTATGATTTATCAATTGTTGTTTGTAACTTATGATTAATGTTTGTAAGTATGATTATGACCTTCCCTTCCCTTAACAAGTGTTGCCTCAGTGATAAATCATAAAATTACAGATACTTACTGCTATTTTGGATAATTATTTAATGGAAAGGATGAAGATATATTTACATTTTTCACATAACCTGGACTATGTTGTGAATTAATCCCAATTTAGATCAGGAACAGAGGAACTCTGTAAAGGTGTAGGTCTATACATCTGTTGTATATAGTATGTTTAAATGTGTATTATGTATGTGTACACTTTGAGAGCAAGCAACTAAATTTCATTTTTAATGTGTGCCATTATGCCCACAATGAAAAATGACAATAAAGATTATCTATCTATCTATCTATCTATCTATCTATCTATCTATCTATCTATCTATCTATCTATCTATCTATCTATCTATCTATCTATCTATCTATCTACTTATCTACCTCCCTCCCTCTTTGTTTGCTAGAATAATTTCAACAGTGGGAGGGTTTCTAGTGATTTAAAAGGGAATAGGTATGTGGAATCCTTGGTGCTCTATGCGTTGGTTGCTTGCAGACATCTGGCTAGATAACACAATCAGTGCTGGTGAATGTGGGGTTATATACAATAGCTTGCCCTCTCAGTTTTGGTGGAAGTGGGGTTTTTCCTTGGTATTCCTTGATTAGGGTATTGTTCTCTGCTTGACAGTTTGCCTGGTGTTAATTCCTGCTTATCTGGGTGTGGATTGTTGGAGAGAATGTGTTCTAGTGTTTTTGTTTCTTCTTTTTTATTGTCTCTTTTGAATAGTTTGTAAATGCCATTCATTTCTTGGCAAGGTTTTTCAAAAGTAGTTTGCTATTGCCTCCTCTCTAACTCTGAGAGAAAGTGAGTAGTTCAAGGTCTTTGTACCTAAAGCAGGACTACAACTCACATTCCCCTATTTCTAGCCTGATGCCTTAACTATTACGCTAAACTGGTTCTCTAAGAGAGCATCCTAGACCAAGCTCAATCCAAAAGTGGTAAGGATTTCCTGAAAACTTTGCATTCAGACAAATCAGCCATCAATACACACAGAGAGATAAACTGCATTTACACGCCATTCAAAATAGACAATAAAAAAGCTAAGGAAATACAAAGACCAGAACACATCCTCTCCAGCAAGCAACAGCCAAATAAGCAGGGATTAACACGACAGCAGAGAACAATATTCCAATCAAGGAATTACCAAGGAGAAAGCTCTCATCTGCCCTCCCAGCAGGACAAGCTACTGTATATAAATAGGGAGCAAATCCCACACTCACTAGCACTGATGTTACCTAATAGAGCAGGGCTTTTCAACCTTTTCACCCATTGTACCACTTTTAGGATATGGCAATATCTGAGTACCACCAGTCACCTAGCAAGGTGTCAAAAACTTGATGACCAAAAAAAAAAAAGGAAAATATGATAAAGTACAGGTGGTCCTTGACTTACACAGTTCACTTAATGACTGTTCGAAGTTACAATGGCACTGAAAAAAGTGCCCCCCAAGGCACAGCAGAGCAAGATACCTGCCTGCCCGCCCGACAGTGCTCTTCCTCCTGTCCAAGGTTTTCATTGTTGTGAGCATTTCTGTTGAGGATTGGCAGCGGGGGTGGGGTGGGGGTGTTTGGTTTTTATTCCCCCCCCATCTGCTGGATGGTTGCAGCAGGTTTTGGTCACTTCAACTGACCTGGGACACTGTGGCCATCATAAATATGAATCAGTTGCCAAGCATCTGAATGTAAATCACAAGACTCTGGAGATGCTGCAACATTCCAGCTGATGGGGGTTCTTCTGGGCTCAGCAGAAGCACCAGGATCAGCGTCGAGGTCCAGCTGGAGCCTGGCGCTGATCCTGGCATTCCCACTGAGCCCTGACAGTCCTGAAGAAGCGTAGATCAGCTGGAAAGCGGTACTGATCCTGGCGCTTCCGCTGAGCCCTGACAGCCCTGCAGCTCCAGCCATCTCACGCTCAGGCTTGTGCGGTGCTGCCATTGGTTCAGCTCATTCCCCTCCCCCACTACCACTTTTTTAGGATGCTCGCGTACCACCTGCCAGGTGCCAATGTACCACAGGTGGTACCCGTACTACTAGTTGAAAAGCCCTATAATAGAGTAATGAAAACAACCAATCTCAAAGTGCACTCCACAGTTCAATCCTGAGCTACACATATTTTCTTCTACTTAAAATAGACACAGCACTGAATGAATTACCCATTTCTTCCAATTCTTCTCAAAGAACCAAATATTATCTTGTTTTGGAAAAAAATATGTTGGTACAGTTTCTGTAATGGTAATTAGGCAGCACTCAGAGCCTTCTCTGTGGGCACGCGCACCGTCGCCCCAGTCCTAGGCCTTCAGCTGGGTTTTATAAAACCTTTTTGCCTTAGGCCTCCGCTGCCGTGTGCAAAAAAAAAAAAAGGTTGAATCAATTTCAACTTCTCACGGGAAAAAAAAAAGATCTTGCAAAGTTGGAATTGATTGATTGAACTTTTTAGTTCGATCCAGTCTGCTGTTACCACCACAGCCATGCCTACCCAACTGACCACACCCACCTGGCACCCGATGATACATAAATGGGTTTTGGGTTGCAGTTTGGGCACTCGGTCTCTAAAAGGTTCGCCATCACTGTGCTAGAGTATCTACCATATTTCCACGAAAATAAGACACACCCCGAAAATAAGCCCTAGCCTAATTTATTTGTTTCGATTTCTATGCCGCCCTATTCCGAAAACTAATATAAGCCCTACCCCAAAAATAAGCCCAGGGATGGGCGTGATTAGCACAAGTGGTGGTGAGCAGTTGCAGCCCTCCAACCCCTTGGCACAGCACAGGTAAGTCCGAGTGCGGAGGCAGAGGTGGGGAGGAGGCAGGAGATCCAGATGCGTCACGCACTTTTCGCCCAGAGGGAGACTGGAAGCTTAATCAGCTTATTAATGGGGTGCTTCGAAACAGGGCTAATCACTCCATTCCCAAGCGCCCCATTTGCAAGCAGACAAAGCTTCTAGTCTCCCTCTGAACGAAAAGTGTTTGGGTGCCTATGGGGCGCTTGGGGCAGTTCTACCTCTCCCCCTCCTGCCTCACTTTGTGGTGGCAGCACCGTGCAGCAGGCCATGTGGCTTCCTGTTGTGAGCTCCTGCTGGACCGGGCTGTTAGTGCCCCTGCCATGAGGCAAGGCAGTGTCAGGAAAAAAAATAAGACTTCCCCTGAAAATAAGACCTGTCTCTTTTGGAGGCAAAAAATATATAAGACCGGGTCTTATTTTCGGGGAAACACGGTATATAGAAAAATGAGTGTGCTTATTGCATGGATAGACACATACATATACCCTTCCATATAGCACTATTCTAATTATTAGTGCCATTTGATGCTATTTTAACAAACTGATTGCCTTTTTCTATATTTTAATTGAAGTATTTGAGCTGTAAGTCTTAAAAAGAAAAGAACACAATTAAACAAAGACCTGAATAAACTTAAAGCTATTCTACTTTTCTATTCAGCACCATTTAACACTGTGGAAGTGATTTCAGGAGCAATTTTTAGAATTATTTCTAAAACCCTTTACAGTATGTCCTATCATTTTAGAAATGAAATTAGTCATCTAATAGTCACTAATTAAAATAGTATTTTATCTCAAATTAAATAACTGAAACATTTATTGAAACAATAATGCATTCATAATTGTTCCTTTCCAACGCATATAACTATTGTACTGAGTAGTATGGAAACACATATACCACCATATCTCACAAAATGTAGAAACATAGTTTACTAGTACAACAGCTTTTTTTTAATAGTTTAAATGCCTTTGATTCTACAGTATGTCACATTTTATGAGATGGGCGGCTATACAAACCTAATAAAGTAATCATGAAAGTCAGTTTGGTGTAATTGGTAAGGCTCCAGGCTAGAAACCATGAGACTATGAGTGTAGTCCTCCTTAGGGACAAAGCCAGTTCAAAGTTTTTTTGAGTGCTTGGCAACCAATCAGCCTTTTCAGCCAGTTTCAGGGGAGGAAAAAACACCCATAGGAATGCAATGACTTAACAACCATTGTGTTCGCTTAATGACCACCACAAAAAGGATTGTAAAATTGGATCAGTCGAGTGGGTGCCTTGACTTACCGATGGACCTTCCTGGTTCCATTATAGTCATAAATCAAGACTACTTTTACTGCTGTGCTTCCATATTAGCAGATCCTAAGACAAAACGACTCATGACTAAAAAAACAAAGGCTTATCTTCACCTTTTAATATGAGTCTACTAAGATAAATTAAGAGAATGGGTGAAGGAACTCTATGAAAAGCTTTACCTTGGAATAGAATTTCCAAAAGTAATTTAATCTCCAAGCAAAACATCCATGTGGGGAAATCATTTTTTCCGTTTTCTTTGGCCTTTTTTGAAAGTAAAGACACAATGATATCTGTTCTTTTTATTCCTTCAACTGCTAAGTGTGAACTTAAGTTCTTGCAGGTAAAAAAAATGCAATATTACAAAAATATTAGTGTCACTAAAATAATTTTCCTGAAAAAGTTTAAGGAGAGTTAATTGTATCACAATAAAGAGTAGCACCTTTCTTAGTGTACCTTAGAAAATGAGACATAGCAATCTGTTCAATGTCATGACTATGTTAAGATTCAAAAAAGTTAAGCCTTCTTTTTTTTGCAGGAATAATTAAGAATGGCTTTGATTACCAGGAAAATTTTTGATCTTATTAGTCATATTATTCAGAGATCTATCTGCACCTAGGAACATGCATAATGTTTGCATGCTTGCATCAGTGATACCCTCCATGACTTACACAGATCATGAATGACACCACTGATCTGCATTAAGGCATGACATGAATAATGGAATGTAATAAAAAATGAGATCTTTGCCCTCATATTCAATCTTAATATGCAGCTAATTCAAATATTTTATATCTCATATAATTCAGAACTGTTCATGTTTGATTTTTTTTCTTCCATTCAATTGTATGAAGCCATACAATTTTGGATTATTCATCATATTCTTTATTTTGGAAGCATATATTATTGGACTGAAATGTACACATTTTCATGACTGAAACAGCATGAGTCTGACAAATAAACAAAGTAATCTATGTGATTTAGCTTAACGTGGTTAGGAATCTAACCACTGCACTTTATAACATGGTTTATGACTCAGTGTGTTATATGAGTTGTGGTTTATTCAATAAACCATGTTGTTTCTATTAACTGTGAGAATGGGTTGGTGAACTGAATTACATTTCGACTCTTCTCCATGTACAAACTTGTCTCAAAACAATAAACTCAGTTGTTAGGGAAACAGCCTTATTTCTCACATAAAACTCTTCTATGGGTAAAGAATCTTATCCAGTAGGGTAAATTCAATTATGCTCATTTAAATTCCTCTCTTCGAAAGAATATTATCAGGGGAAAAAATGCCTTGCTCCCATTATACAGACTGATTGGTTTTTAATAATTATTTCCAATGAATAGAGTAGTGGGGCTCTGCTATTCTATCCATAATACACCATATAGCAAGGTCATTTACAAACAGCTTCAGGAATTTGGGAATCTAGCAACAAGTAAAGCTAAGGAAGAAATTCTAGACAAACTTTCCTAAAGAGAAAGTTCCAAAGTTACAATACCACTATTACAAAGATCATATCTCCATTCATTACCTGCTTTATTTCAAAGGAGCTGTTTCACTGCATCTTCAAAGCATCATCCAACAATATTGTTGAAGTATTATTTTATGTATTTGTTAAATTTATTTGCCACCTATCTCATCAGGAGACTATTACTGCAGCTTACAATAATAAAAAGGAAGAAAATGAAATGAAGTAAAATAATAAAACCCACAAAATAAACAATGAAAAAGGAATACAATGAAAATACATCAATATAACTGTCTGCCTTTTAGGATCAGCCATCAAGAGTAAAGGAACAAGCTATCAAAAAATACACTACGGATTAGCCCTTGGTAAAGAAGCCATGAAGGTCTTGGAAAAGATGTTCAAATGCCATGTGTCTATACCTGCAAAAATGAGAATGATATTCCCTGAACACCCTATGGAACTGAAAGCTGGATTTTAAAGAAGCATTAAAACCAATGGATCACTGATCAAACCAACTCATCTCAAATAACAGGACAAGAAATTTTGATCTACATTCCAGCTTGGTTAGTAATAATGGCTTAAATTAACTAAGATGGCAATTGCTGAACATTTGTTCTTTAACTCCTCCCCATTTATAACCTTAGGTAGAGTATAAATGTAATAGTAATCTTTCTTCACAGAAAACCCATTTCCAAACCAGCTTTTCAACCAGTTCCATTTTCCTCCATGCAGATACCTTGCAATACCCACACTTAGACTACAAGGTCTTTTGTAATCATCTTAATGTAGTTTTGTCTTTTAATGTGAAAAGCTCAAATGAAATAATTTTGCAGAAGTTGCAATATTTGATAAGAACATTAGGAACAAGAGTTCAGCTCTCTAAATTAATTAAACTTCTTCTTCAGGCAAGGATTTAGGTCAAACTCAGAATTACTGACAGGATTTTGAATTGCTATAATGTTTATTTGAGTTAAAATGATGCAATACAGGCATAAAATTTAAGAATGTAGCTGAATTGGAACAGAAATGACTCCACTAAGAACACATTAAAAAAAACATTATTTTGCCATTAAAAACGTTAAGGTTAACTATAAATAAGTTATAATTATATAATTCAAGCTTCTTTAATTATATAAAATATTTACTTTTATTTATATAATTTATTTGATTATATAATTTTAATTATATAAAATATAATAAAAATTCCTCAAATAAAAATACAATAATACAGCATTTTTCAGATTAAACTTGCTTTAGCATAAGCTCCAGAAAGCTGTCTGAAGTAACAATGTCATTGTTTGCCAATGGAATGACAAGTGAATTACAGTTAGCTGCTCTTCTTTGGCAGGGAGCTCCAGCACGGAAAATAACCTCTGAAATCTCCTTCAGGGTCACTAATTTAACATTATCCAACTCATCACAGTAGCAACTACAAGTTATTACACACTGTCTCCTTGGTCTTTTCTATGGGAAACAGCTAGAGGAATTTCAGTCTAGTTTCAATTTGAATGCTAGCCATAGAGTAACTGCATCTAATTTACATATTTGATGATATCTCTGGAGGCACAAAGCCTAGTGGGCACAAAGGGTAGATTTCCAGTGTTTCATTATTATTAGCGTAAATAAAACTTAAGTTTTATCAGAAGTTCATGATCATCAGTTTTTTTAGACCAGCTCTTTGTTTTTCCTATATCCAAATGGCTGTGATTCTTGGAAATGCAAACACAGTTTCAGTAGCACCTGGTCTCTGCTCCTCTCATGCAATAAAATAAAGTCCTAATCTCATTAATACCTGTCATCAGCCCACATAAAGTAGTTTATCCTACTAATGTTGCTGAACTACAATTCCCAGCAGTCTCCGACAATGATAAAGGATGCAAAGAACTATGGTTCAGCAATATCTATGGGTCACAAATTCTCCCTCTCCTCATGGGATAGGCTGACTTTACTGTGTAAAATTTGCAGTGAAAAAGTATTAACTTGGTTCAAATAAATAGTTTCCATCCCAGCCTTATGTACAGTATTTCTACTTTTTGATCCTCAGCAGAAGCAAACATTTGCTGGAAAAACTATGTCCTTTTTTATAACAGCAGAGCTTCCTAGTGTAGTGCTATCCAGCTATATTAGTGTAAAACTCCATTGTTTTCATCCAGTATTAGCAGTGTGTTTTCTTTATTATCTTTATCAGAGACTCCAAAAAATTAGGCAAATATCATGTGTTCTGTGAAATAGATTTCAATATAAATGTACTGCCTGGGGTGGATAAAAGATAATTTAGAAAAGGTGAGCTGAACTGTTCCACATCTTAAAGAAACCTTTAATCTCCTCCAAATTAAAGAAGCAAATGAGATGACTCTCTAATGATAAAAAAAGAAAAGAAAAAAAACACCTGTTCATAATATGCAGAAACAAACATATCTACAAAGTATAATCTTGTATATGTTTACTCAGAAGGAAATGTCATTGTGTTCATTGAGGCCTGCTCAAAGAAAAAAAAAGCATACATAAAAGATTATGTTCAGAAATATAGAGGTTTTCTAGTATTATGTTTGTTGCCAACTCTTGTGAATGTACTAGAATAAATTGAAAAATAATGTATTAAAGCCTTGTCTAGAACCAATATAGTTAAACTATTCTTAATCAGGAATTTGTATTTCTTTATGTCAGACTTTCCCCCAAAAGGTCTGAAGCTCATGGCTCCTTGTATAAAGTAAATACATCAAGTGGGAAGAACAAAGCGCCATTATAATCAGGGATACTGATCCCATGGATAGTGGAAATCAGTGCTAAGAATTTACAGGCCCCAACAATAAGTAAATATTTAGTCTTGTTTGTGCTCTCTTGTCCTTAATCTAGGTAGAATTGTTAAAAAGTAAAACATGAGTCAGCAACTTTTGTAGCACACTTTGTTAGATCAAACGTTAGCAGAAAAAAGACAAAAAGGGCAGGGCAGGAATTATCAGCATGAGAACCATGCAACTTTGGAGTTAAAATAGAGACTGCAGAGATTATTAGGCCTCTGTGAGGCAACTGGGATTTGCTTATATCACTTGATAGTCATTTTTATACAATCATTTTATTAAACATTACTATTAAACAGATAAAAATACAAAAAGTACAAAACTACAAAAAATAAAAGAAAAAATAAAGCTCAGAAAGCTAAAAATATATAGCAAAGAAAAACAAAATATATAAAGAAATCACTTCATTATAAAGTATAAATAATTTTAACAATTTATCACTTTCTTAAAATACAACAACCTCTTCATCCCACATCTCATCTCTTATCTATAAACATATCCTTAAAACCTTTATTTCAGTCCTAGTCAGCAAAAGTCCATTAACGGTTACCAGAAATACAGGTAATCCTCCGATTAGGATCAGGACCCGGAATCTTGGACATTGGGTGAAGCAGTTAAGCGAGATGCCACGTAACCATTTCACTCAATGACTACAATCCTGGCTCTCCCAATTGCAGTCATTAAGCAACTGCACAGGTTGTTAAGTGGAGCATCAGGGAGAGGACCCAGATCTCTGGGGTGGGAGATGGTATAGATCTTCTCCCCCCCCTTTCAGGGAGAATAATCCAACGAACGTAGTGTTCACTAGCATTTTTACTATATTTGAGGTCTATTCTTCAGTGTACTGAGGGATTTCCTTCAGGGGAATCTCCTGGGACACTGGAAGAATAAACCTCATCTGGTGAAAACATTATGCTCAGAACTGTGACATTTGCTAGTGTTTTCCCCTCTAGTGCGGAAAATGCTAACAAATACCAGATTTGGAAAGACTCATAGAGTGTTACCATTTGCTAGCGTTTTGTTAGATTTGAGGTCCATTCCTCCAGCAGACAGGAGAATTTTCCCTCCATGTATAGAGGAAAAGGGAAGTCCTTATGTGCATCAAGTAAACAGATTTCAAATCCAATATCCCCCCCCCCGCTTGTGTTTTCTGGGGACAGTTTTCACTGACTTTCTGGGGAAACCAGCAGAGAAGATTACAAATGTTGTTCACATGATTGCAGGGCACTTGAGAACTGGTTGTAAATGCAAACAGGTTGCCAAGCACCCAAAAAGTGATCATGTGACCAGGGGGGCTGGTATGTTTTATGATAGATGGAAGTGCTTTATGGGCCATAAAGTACCCATTTGGAGGATGTTGTGACTGCAGTTGACAAACGACTAGTCATTAAGTTGAGGACTACCTGTAACAACATATTTATTTTAATTTTGATCTAGTAAACCCACTTTATATTCATTCTTTTTACTTTTAACAATCCAATCATTAATCCCTTCAAGTAATGTCCTAGAGCAGGGGTTCTCAACCTTGGCAACTTTAAGACTTGTGGACTTCAACTCCCAGAATTCCTCAGCCAGCAAAGCTGGCTGAGGAATTCTGGGAGTTGAAGTCCACAAGTCTTAAAGTTGCCAAGGTTGAGAACCCCTGTCCTAGAGCTTGTTTTATTTTTTTTCTTTGTCCCTTCTCACAAAATCCTTCACAACTTTTTATATATTTCTTTTGTAAATCCAATATAAGAAAGTTACCCAAGTCACTATTTGATTTGCCATTTGTATATTCCTTTTCATTATTAAGACTGGTCTTATTTGTATGTCCAATGTAATATTTTTTTACATTTAATTTTTGTAGCTTGTCATTTTTAAATGCAGTTTCAGATCAGACTTAGTCTTGTCTGGTGAAACTTGTTCCTTTTCCTTACCAAATGAATACAAGCTATATATAACAGCAGATACTTTTAAGATTAATCTCTGGGTCCATTACTCACAACTATCTTCCAGTACATCCAACATTAAAGTATTTTGCTCCATTCTGTATGAGTAAGTGAAATTTAAGTGTTCTCCTTTAATTGTAATATTTAGTTCCTTCTGATTCCTTCTAGTGTCTAACATTCAAATTCCCATCCTATTACCTTCTACCATTTTCCCATGGGAAGGATTCTAATGATTAATTCAAAATGTTATTTCAAATCTATCTGTATCCTTAATACATTTACAATTTTCTAAAATCAATATTCTAACCTCCCTTTTGCTGTTTATTAAAAAAAAGCGGTGGGTGAGTTGGTCCCTAAACCTACCTTTAAAACTTCTTTTGCTAATTATTATGAATCCTTACCAGAAGTCAGTATATCACTTCATAGTCTTGACAGCCACTTGTAAAAGCTGAAAAATGAGATTTCTAGTAGTTAAGTGGAAGCATCAAAAGGCAAATCTATACTGGCAGAGAAGTCTCTTTCAGATATTGAAAGTACTAATCAAGAATGTGGTAAAGTTTTGTAACAGGACAAAGCAAAGCAATGTGGATGTTTCACTATTAGTTGTTGTAACTTCAAAAAATAGCTCTAAAGAACTGCTGTATTTGAGGTTTCACTGAAACACTATACCTCAAGAATTTACACCATTATATAGTGAGTTATGAAGTAAGTTTATGGTATATATGGGATCATATGCACATTACAGCCTAAATTTTAAGATAATTGAATAAGCTTGTTGATTAAACTACATAGAGAATAAACAATATTGGTAGTAGACAAGGAAGGTAGTTATATTATGGCTGCATAGCTGTTCACAAAATACATTCAGTAGCAATCACTGATTTGTGTTTGCATATGGCGCCATTTTACACCCATAAAACACAGCTGTTTGAGATTTCAAGCTTAATTTATCATATAAATGGCTGTCCTCTTAGAATATCATAAACTCAGTGCTATACTTAGGTTTGTTGCATATTACAGCAAGATAACAGCCATTTTGATTCCATGCAACACAATAACTGAAACCTCAATTAAAGAGCCCTATTTAGATTATTAAAATTGCACTGTATATTTTTGTTAACTAAAGATATTCAGCATATCTTGCAAGCATAGTTTATATTAAACTGCACAAATATTCTTAGCAAACCTTGTCTTCTAAAACTCAGTATCTGCAAAATGGAATAGTGTTTAACGATGAAGCTAGTGATTACATATTTAAATATGTATAAAGCAGTGCATTTTATCTTCAGAACTTTTTGGAATGAGAGGAACTTGAAACAGACATCCCCTTGCAGAGGAATTTCAGAGTAGGCTGTCACTGACAAGGCCTTACACCTGGACTTCTTCCCTTGTATTTCACATGCTCTCATGTGGATCTCTAAAAAGGATATTTGGACTGGATGAGCAGAATTGTTTTTGGTAAAGCAGTTCCTGATGTATCTTAGTGCCATGCTATATAGTTATTTTGACTACCAGAATTCTATATTTGAACCATACTATGCTTTTCTGAAACTTAGAAATGGATAGGATAGGATAGGATAGGAAAGGATAGGAAAGGAAAAGAAAGGAAAAAAATACCAGAAACTCCTGTTAGTTTACAGATAATGTAGGATTTAATTTTTAAAAACTGTACTTGGTACGTGAAAGATATCTGATCTATGAAATTCTCAAGAAAAAAGATCTGGAATTAGTCATAAATTCATCGCTCTGGTTTCAGAAATGAGGATAAAGTCCAGAAAAAATCCCTTATGTAATACTTAACTTATGGAATACATTTCTGAAAAAGATTTTCTGCCACCTTCACTCTTTAACTTTCAAACTACTGGCTTAAGATATGTTATTCTCCAAACACTTTAACTGATTTTATTACAGTAACCAATAATTTGAGGTTTTATGCTCTTTTCCCCCCATATATGTTAAGATTTCTCAATTTTTGTTTTTATTGTTTTGCTTATTCATTTGTTGCCCTCTCTATTTTAACAAATAGATTTGTTATTTGAAAATAGTTGATTTTAAAATTATTAGGACTATTTTTTGAAAACAGAATAAACTGATTTTATGAAAACAGAACGATCAGGAGCATCATGGTCCTTGAAATCAGAAGCCAAAAGGGCACATTCATCATGTGTAGAAGATATATGAGCCAGTAAAAATGTTATATTTTCTGTATGTGTAACACACGTGTGGTAGGTAATCAGTTCAGGTAGACTGGATATAAATCAAGCACTGTTTGGTTTGCTCTTGACTTGCTTCATTACACAGAGTATTGGCAAGGTCCTTGATTTGGAAGGGCAAAATATTACTGGCATCGTCAAGGGGAAAAATTCCACCCCACTGACTGTTCACACAGCAGAAAAGAAAATCAGTTGAGCTTGACATTTAATCAGAATAATAAAGATTCACTCTATCCTATGCCCACACACTAACAATCCACCAACAGGTTAATGACTACCATGACAGAATCAGCAAAATATTTATTTTGATCAAGGTATTTTCCCCCTCCAAAAGTGGAATCATGCACCAACCTACAGAAGTTTGTGCAATCAAAATCATGATTTAATACAAGCATATTTAAGCACATAGACATACCCACATCTATTCACAAGATAAATAGCTCTATATGAAACTGGTATACTGTGCATAAGGAAATTCCAAGAATAGAATAATTAAACTAAAGCAACATCTAACCCTCTATATCAGATCCAAAGAAGCAGATAGGCAAAGCATGTCCATACAATTATTTTTTTCCCTTCTGTCAGCAGCTTCTTATTCCTATCAGGAAGGCCTTGTTTGTGAAGAATGTTCCTGGGAGTAAAGTCTGCCATTTAGACAGAGAGACAAAGGAAAACTTGAAGGTACACTTGGATTACCATATGCAGTTATTTGGAGCCTGTATACAAATATATGCACGTCACACTAGTAGTTAAGATTATTGTATTATTTGTCTTGTAGCTCACATGCAAGGACAAGTTCCCCACTGTACTTGAAATGATTACCTGTTCACTTATGCCATAATATGGTTTAAGAGCGAGGGGGAGTGATTGTGGTGGAGATTGTGCACTGCTTCCCATAGCCTAAATCCTATTTGGAAATATATTACTTTAAAAGAGCTTGGATACTATCCCATTCCAGATACTCTAAAAACAAACTCTTTTAAGGAAACAACTTTTGATTTATAATATAGACATACTGCCTGATCAATACTCTTACAGTGTGAAAACAGTTCCAGACTTCTTTCTTAAACTACAAATTTCTATAGATTTCTACAGAACTGGGTTTTGCCAAATAAATGGAAAACTGGAAATATGACAGAGTTGTAATTACCGAGAACACTGCAGTGTATTAATATTTTTCTGGATCCCCAACATTTTTGGACTGATGCCTCAAAAGGAATTTTGAGAATAACTTTGGTGGCCAAACGGACACAATAGAATAAGCATTAGAATTATGAAAGACACAACTGAATAATAATTTGAATATGCCAATAATTTCTGGATTAGAATACACGAAGTGAACAGCGTATCTGCTTTTCCATTATTCAAATTCAATTCTATGAAAATTATTTTGAAGTTAGTTATATTACTTTCAAAAAAGTAAATAAGAGAAAAAATTAAAAAGTACTAATTCTCCAGCGATGGGTTTCTCTCTAAGATAGTTACTTTTCCCTATACAGATAGAAGTAAATGTTTCCACAATTATTCCATTGCAGTATTATTTGAGACATTATTTATCAGGTGTGTTTTTTTTAACTGCAAGCATTCATTTACCAAAACTTTAACTATAAATACAGAAACAAACAATTTTTCAGATAGAGTAAGTTGGCATCACGCATTATCTTTAAGAATTTCCAATGACTAGTGTTGTGTCCTGGGCCTGCTGAGGCAAGTCAGCAGGCCCAGAAATGTTGCAAATGGTCCCGGGCGACCTAAAAGCTGCCCGGGACCAGACTGGTTGGCGCCGGTCTTGCGCGCAGGTGCAAGGCGCGAAGAAAGGGGATTTATGATTGGCTGTTGGGAAAACTATAAAAAGCCTGCGAGCCTGTTGGGTTACTGAGTGGTAACGTGGAACGAATAAAGAAAACCTTGGTTAACAACTTGTGTGTCGCTTCAATGCCGCGAACCCCAATACATAAAAGTGGTGACGAAGGTGGGATCGCTGCAAAGAAGAAGACAACTCGAAGAACCTAGCCTGTACAAAAAGAGCTGGAAGACGGGAAGTCAGCGCCCACTCACGTGCCAGTATGCAAATGCTGGAGGTGGGATTGGCAAACGGGCCTCTTCCCAGCCTCAGTTGCAGCGAGGCTAAGAGCAATGTCGAAGATTGGCCGGCTGTCCGAATTCAATGTGTCTCACCCGGAGCGTTGGAATTCTTACGTGGCCCGGGTGGAAAACTACCTGCGAGTTAACCAGGTTCGTGAAGACGGTTTGAAGGCAGCAACCCTGCTGTGCGTCTGCGGTCAGGACACTTTCAACGTGGCCGAAAATTTAGTAGTTCCTGCACTGCTTGAGTCTGTAACCTACACAGACCTGAAGAACATGTTGAAGGATCACTTTCATCTGAAGCTATCTGCAATTGTTGCTTTTCAGCAGAGGGACCAGAAGTCTGGTGAGTCTGCTGTGGAATTCATCGCTGCCTTGAGACAAGATGCCAGGCCTTGTGAATTCAAGGACCTGGAAGAACGTTTAAGAGACCGTTTCGTCTGCGGCAGAGAGCTGCAACAAAAAATCTTTGCCAAAGCTGAAGTCACCTTCCAAGATGTCTTGCATGAAGTTGTAGCTGAAGAGGCAGCAGGCAGCACTGTGAAGGCCTTGCGGCTCACGAGAAATGCTCCTACAATTGCGACCGTCCATTAAGAGGACGCCCAAAAAGTTCAAGATCCAGACCCGGAGGAACAGGTGGACCGACTGCACCAGCCTGCAGCACGACGGCCACAAAAGAAGCCAGACAAGGTCCCAGCAGCTCTTCAGTGTCTCGGATGCAGTGGACGCCACAAGCGAACAGACTGCCGGTTCCGCTCCGCCATTTGCCGGGCATGTGGTAAGCAAGGCCACATTGCCTCCATCTGTTTGGGTCGCCAACAGGTTTAACCTCAGAAAGAATTGCTTCAGAAAGGTACCAGGGTCCCCAGCCAACACAGGGTGAGTTTCTGCGCATTGTGCAGGAGTATTTTGAGGACAGGGACACAACAAACCCCTTAAGAAAAAACTTCGCATTGACGTGAAATTGCAAGGGGTTCCCTTATCGATGGAGTTGGACACAGGGTCCGCTCTATCAATCATTTTACTTGACACCTTCAAAAGGATTTGCAGTAGTAATGGCCTTTGAGTTAGACTCAGGCCATCGAATTTAATCCTCACTGACTTCCAGAATTCCAAAGTCAGTGTGAAAGGGGAGGCTACGCTCAAGGTGCAGCGTAAGGCTTTTGAGGGATTCCTAGATATGGTGGTAGTTTGGGGTGAACGCACAAGTCTTATTGGACTTGATTGGTTCAAGGCCCTTGGAATCCAAGTAACTGGGCTTCACAGCTTGCAAACGTTGGGTCTTGCAGAAGTTTGCAAGGAATTTGCTGATGTGTTCAGTTCAGAGCTTGGCTCCTACAAGGGGCCTTCCACTGCATTACGTTTAGACCCAACTATCACGCCCATCAGGATCAAGCCTAGAAGGGTGCCTTTTGCCCTCAAAAGCAAGATAGATGCAGAGCTGGACAAACTGCTCCAGCAGAGCATTTTAGAACCTGTGGACTCTAGTCCATGGGAAACCCCCATAGTAATGCCTTTAAAGGCTAATGGAGAAGTCCGCATATGCGCAGACTATAAATGTACACTGAATAAAGCGTTGCAACAGCACGCATATCCAGTGCCTGTGGTGAGCCACATTCTGACCTCCCTCAAAGGGGGGGCGCCTTTTTGCAAAATTTGATTAGGCACAGGCCTATCAACAGCTACCTGTTGATGAGGCAACTGCAGAGGCCCAAATGATTGTAACACATAAGGGGGCCTTTAAGGTTAAAAGACTGCAGTTTGGGGTTAATGTAGCCCCTGGCATATTTCAAAGTGTCATGGAACGCACACTTCGTGGTATTCCTGGGGTCTGCCCCTACTTCGATGACATCCTCACTGCTGGGGAGTCATCTCAAAATCTAGCAGAAAGATTAAGGGCTGTCTTGCTTCGTTTGCGCCAAGCAGGCCTTAAATTGAACCAAGACAAATGCAAAATAGGAGTCACTTCCACAGATTTCTTAGGCTTCAGGATTGATGCTCAAGGCATACACCCTGCTGAATCCAAGTTTCAAGCGATTCAGAAAGTCCCAAGTCCCAAAGTGAGCTACAAGCTTTCTTGGGGCTCTTAAATTTCTATCACACATTTCTCCCACATAAGGCTGCAGTGGCAGAGCCGTTACACAGGCTCTTAGACAAGCAGGCTCCATGGCAATGGACTAAAGTCCATAGAAGGAGTTTCAATGAGGTTAAGGCCTTGCTCTCTTCAAATGCTGTTTTAGCGCATTTCAATGAGCAACTGCCTGTGTGCATCACATGCGATGCATCTCCTTATGGGGTGGGAGCAGTACTTAGCCACCTGAAGGCTGATGGGACACAAGTCCCTGTAGCCTACTATTCAAGGACTCTGTCATCTACAGAGCGGAATTACGCTCAGATTGACAGAGAAGCCTTGGCCATAATGACTAGCATAAAGAAATTCCATGATTTTTTATATGGCCACCACTTCACGGTCTACACAGATCATAAGCCTCTGCTGGGCTTGTTTACTACTAACAAACAGGCACCACACATTATTTCCCCACGTATGCTGAGATGGTCAATTTTCCTGTCAGCATATGATTATACACGCATTCACAAACCTGGAAAAGAGATGGGCCATGCAGATGGCCTCAGCAGATTACCTCTCAAACAAATAGAGACAGATCCTCTCCTGCTGTTCACATTCTCTCGATTCAGGAGTTACCTGAATCTCCCCTCAATACTAGGGACGTGGCTGCAGAAACTGCCACTGATCACATGCTCACATGCGTGCTGACGTGGGTCTTGTCAGTATGGCCTGACACGTGTCCAGATGCTGCGTTTCAAAGTTTCTGGCAAAAAGGCATGAACTGTCTACGTTTAATGGATGCCTGTTATGGGGTGGTCGAGTAGTTATCCCAGCCTCACTGAGGTCTAGGGTCTTGTCCTCTCTGCATGAGGGACATCCGGGCATCGTGCACATGAAAGCGCTTGCACACAGCCATGTTTGGTGGCCTCGGCTTGATAAAAATATTGAGGCCTAGGTGCACGGGTACCAGGTGTGCCAACAGTCACGGCTGGAAATGCCTCAGGCCCCTGTACACAGGTGGAAGGAGACACAAATCCCTTGGTCAAGGGTGCATTTAGATCATGCTGGGCCCTTTCAGGGACAATTCATTCCAAGTGGCTAGAGGTTGTACCTGTCTCCTCCACTACTACTGCTAGGACTATCCAGGTGTTGAGAGGAATCTTCGCCACCTATGGGCTTCCTGATGTCCTCGTCTCTGACAACAGCCCCCAATTTACTTCTTTTGAGTTCCAGGCTTTCCTCCAGGCCAATTTGATCCAGCATGCAACGTCAGCTCCTTTCCACCCTTCCACCAACGGGCAAGCCGAACGGATGGTACGCACCACCAAAGATGCACTCCAAAGAATCACGCATGGTAGCAGACTTTCTTCTTGCACAGCACACTAGACCATGCAATGCCATGGGCAAGAGCCCAGCTGAACTCCGCTGGGGTCGCCGCCTCATCACAAAGTTGGACAGACTGCACCCAGACCGGGTGCCTTCACAGGTACCACAGCCGCGGGCACCTCGGAGACTTCAGGTGGGCGATCCGGTCTGGGCAAGGAACTATGGTCCTGGACATCTTTGGGTCACTGCTGTTGTCTGTAAGATCTCGGGGCCGCTATCATACAAAGTGACCTTGGGAGATGGCCGTGTTCTTTGGCGTCATATTGACCAACTGCGCTGGTGGTTGTCCTCCAATGTTTCTGCTCCTGGCTCTGCTCTCGGGGGGGAGGGGGACCAGGAACATGCTCACACTTCAGGTAAAAAATCCTGAGAATCAGTCTTACAGTGCCTGGGGATTTCTGCAGGTTGCTGTTAATGCCCCAGTGGAAGAGCAAGGGCATCCTCAAGGTTCAGCTATTGCTCTGAACAGGGAGTCATACCGGGGGGTGGCCTGCGCATCCACAAGTGCTCTGAGCAGGAATTCTCCTGAGAGGGGGTTTGCCATAGAAGTGGCTTCTGACTCTGGCACCTCAGCCAAATACACGGGGAACTGGAACTACTGGGACATGCCTGCATCACAGGTCACGTCCAAGACTGGTTGCGGACTTGAGGGACAATGTTCCCAAGAGCAGTCCATGGTGGAAGGGGAAAACTCTACTCCACCATTGTGCTTGGGAATTTCCTCACCTCCGAGGAAACCTGGCTGGAATTCAGAAGATCCAGCCAGTCCGCTGCGACAGAGGTCACCTGTCATACAAGGGCATCAAAGTCCTGGTCTATCGAGCCCACCAGATGGGCCGGTAGGCCAGGCACCATTAAGTAAAAGTCCTGATCTGCCTAGCCGGGCAGGTGAGCTGACAGACCAGGCACCCTCCCTGACCTTGCGTAGATCGCAAAGGGTTAAGGCCCCTCCCAAGCACCTGGGAGACTATGTGAGGTTTCTGTCATCACAAAGGAACCTTGCTGGTCTACAACTGGATGATGGGGATCTACACTTGGTCTAGCGTGAATAGACTAATTATAATTGTGGAGAGCATTTTGTTTAAGTTAACCTCATTATTGTATAAAGATATTCTGCCTATGTGCTGGATAGAGGAATTCCTTTTTTCCCTGCCAGGGAACAATTGCAATTATGTGTACAGTTGTGTGTTTCATCTAGGGGGGAGGGGTTCTAGAGGCCCAGAAATGTTGCAAATGGTCCCGGGCGACCTAAAAGCTGCCCGGGATCAGACTGGTTGGTGCCAGTCTTGCGCACAGACGCAAGGCACGAAGAAAGGGGATTTATGATTGACTGTTGGGAAAACTATAAAAGGCCTGCAAGCCTGTTGGGTTACTGAGTGGTAACGTGGAACGAATAAAGAAGAACTTGGTTAACAACTTGCGTGTCGCTTCAATGCCGCGAACCCCAATACATAAAAACTAGCATGCAAATTAAGAGCATAAACTCATTGAAATTAAACAGATCCCATTGATTTCAGCAGAAGAATTCTAAATATAGGCATCTGTTAAAATTAACAGGAGTGAAGTCTTTAATTTTGGCTGGATAGTGTCTTTATATTTTTACTCTTTTCAAAATATAATAAGAAAGCATAATCAAGACAAAAGTCACCTTTGTGTAAGCACTCCCATCTTAGCATTCATACCTTATCTTCACTTAGCTTCTACAGCATTGTTTTTAATCATTCCTTTTCTGTGTTGCATTATCAGTGCAAGTATAAACACTTAGTATAAAACTATAAATTGGTTAGATCTTCTCCTTAGGAGCCCAAGACAACCTACAGAGCATTCCTTCCTACTGATTCTACAAGAGGACTGTCAAAGCTTTTATCATGTTTTAGTGATGGTTTTTACCCATCACTTGCGTTTTCTTAAAAAAAAAAAAAACCCCTCTTATACAAGTAATTTATAATAAAACAGCAGGCAGAATTTACAGCCTAGTATTTTGAAGATGGGAAGCTGCTCTGACCAGACTGAATAACTATGTAGAAAATTACTATGTAAGAGCTTCCAGATGTCTTTTTAAAAAATATTAGATAATTCAAGAAGGCAAACTATAATAAATCCTGACTATAAGGGTAGAATCCAAATACATCCAAGGGTCACTTCTGGAGAAGGGCAACAAATAAAGTTTGTTTATTTGTACATTCCCTGGTAACATTTTAGCCACAGTGGGAAGCAGGAGGCAGAATACAGTGAATGCTAAAAGACTCTTTTTAGTTTGATTCTTTCTTCTGTGATAGATATTTTTACTTCCATGCTGAAAGAAAAAAACCCTGTATTTTCAGAATTTTTCAGGCTTACAGTCCCACTAATCATGTCTGAAATATTTATTTCCTGGTTAAGCTGCTATGTTATATACATGTATTATAAAAATAGTTCCTTCTTGACAGAGATCCGTTGGGACTATAAATATCTTTAGTGACCTATTTTCATACCAAACAATTATTCTATGACAGATAAAGGGAAAGGGTGGTTGAACTGGAGTCTGGGATCCACTAATAATGGTTTCCATAAGACAGTGTACATTGATGCAGATATTAACATAAGAAACATAGAAGAGATATATGACATCATAATGGCACATATATGACTTTACTAACTGTTCATTTTAGTGGATGGATAAGAGATGGCAAAAGTAAATATTTGCATCTCTGAACGTACGGACGATAAAATTATAAAAAGTGTTTTCCAAAAGGTTAGTTTAATGCAATTATTAATTGAAGCATACTGCTTGAAAGAGCAAGTAGTTTTAACTTCTGCAATCAAATTTGCATTAAATTCATTGCAAATCATATTATGCCTAGAAATAGTGTTTATCCTAATGAAGCTTATTGGTACGTAAGCCTCAAGGGTATCTTGTCAAGCAATTCCACCTATCTATACTTGCATCATATGACTCAAGCTCCTGCAGCAATATATTATTTTCTATTAAGGCATAAAGAAGATTAATATTTATAGCTTTATAGATAGCAAGTATTTTCTACTGTTACCTCTTTGATGTAAAATTCAATAGGCAAAAACTTTCAAAGCTGCCTAGCATCTGCATCAGCTAAAAAAAGTAGCAGATATGTCTTATTACAAAAGCCCATTTGTCCCACTGATAATTAAAAGTCCATCTTTGGAGCAGTTAAGGAAATTACATTCACTTCATTCTCTGTACCAATGGAAATGTGAATTGACTCATTTCTAATGAGTTGAATGATAAGGATTTAAGGGACACGTCAGGGAAAAAATTATTTGACGCTAGATATCCTATAATGTTTTATTTTTTTAACTCTAAAACATGTCTGAATGTAACAAGATATGCACACATAAAAGTATGCACTATTTGCTGACAAAAATAAAATTATTCCCCAGGCTAGTACAGTATTCCCCAACTGGTACTGTATTACCTTGCAACTATATTAAAGGTAGCTAGGTGCACCCATAAATCTGTATATTCAACAGAATATGGTGTTCCACATATCTGGAAGACATCTAGTCAGGAAATTTTACCACCCATCTTCCTTATGGGATACAAATTATTTATTTTTACTATTACAATAGTGAATACATCTTTTCTGGAATTGAACTCTTTGAAAAACCATTTACACTCATTCAAGAAATGTTACCTCAACTGGGCAAGACAAATGGCTCATAGAGATGTTCAAAATTACTTCTGTTCTACAATTTTCACTGTAATCTGAAAGCCAGAATCCTCATGTGTTCAGATTGTTTCCTGAATTGCTATTCTAACAAAAGAAATTAATACATGGTATATCAGTATTGCAAAAACAGATTTTGAAGGCATAAATGAAATATTATGAATCTGAGAAGCAGCTCTTTAAATTACTTCCCAACAGCACTAATATCCCAGCTGCAACTATCAAATTCTTCCATTAAACAGTATAATCTTACAAAAGACATTCAGCCCTGTCAAAATTGTCTCATACAGCCAATGCTTCTAAAGAAATTACTATACAGCAGCATTTCCTCTGATGTAGGACAGAAAAGTGAGGTGAAGTTGTTCCTTGGAACAAATATAATCATATCTGAGTTGCTCATTATAATGAACCAAAGTTATTTATGAGTAACCTTAGTGCTATAGACCTCAATGAATTGATGTCTATGTATTACTAGTTTATCTGAAAAACTGCAGCTATTCTTCGTTGGTTCTTCAACAAGAAGCCTAAGAAACAATTCTACAATGCAGACGTTTTTATGCATTTTAAGCACTACATAAAAATTATTAAATTGTTTTTAAAATCTCAACCCTTATTTTATAAAAACAATTTCATTAAAAATAAATGGACACAATGCAGATAAATTTGTGGAAGCGTACTTGTGATGTGATATATCTATCTACATTCACCTATGTAAAAAATCAGTGGCTGTTGTTACCATATTTTCAATTAAATATGCAAGAGTTAGTATGTTAGTAAACAGCTAAGCTTAGGCCAGTCAAGAGCCAGATGATCTTCTTACTAAAATTATCATTTCCAGAGAACTGATTCACTGGGGTAGGGATCTTCAAACTTGGCCCTTTTATGACTTGTGGACTTCAACTCCCAGAATTCCTCAGCCCGGCATGCTGGATGAGGAATTCTGGCAGTTGAAGTCCACAAGTCACAAAAGGGCCAAGTTTGAAGACCCCTGCACTGGGGTGTGTCTCAGGTTTGTAGCATGAAAATACAATCATTGAGAGGAGAATTAAAATCCTCTTCCCACCATTTAAATGTAATGACACAAATCTGAGCTGAGATTTACTTCCGATAGGAATCAGTTTTCTTGGCAACAGGATAGAAGTGGTTTTTACTCTTCTGAGGGTTGGGTGTTGATATCTTTTTTTAGTTTCCCAGTCTAGCCTACAAGATTAGGTAGTGGTGAAACGTAGACCTCAACTTCTTACAACAGTGACCAGAACTTCCATTGCTAAGCAAGGCAGTAATTAAGTCATTGTGTGACCACACCTGATTTTAGGAGTCTTTTTGCTGTGGTCATTAAATGAATCATGCACTTGTTAAATGAATCTGGCTTCCCCCATTGACTGTGTTGTCTGAAGCCAGCTGGCAAAGTCACAAATAGTGATCACCTGACCCTTGCATGTTGCTATGGCCATAACAGTCTTTTGAGATTTATTTCAGAAGTGTTGGTGTAGAACAATATAAGAAGCAGTATGGCATTGTGATGCAAACCCAACCACCTTTGTACATGTGTTGTAAATATCATATGAACAAACAAAAGGGGTGTAATCTTCAGCACAACACTACATTGTTGATTTCACCATGCTAATGAAAACAGCCAGTTCTTGTGGATGCCCATTCCAATAACTCATTTTCCTTTAGCCAGATTCACTCTTATTCTCTGAGCCCAGACAACAGGAAAAAGGTTTAGGGAAGGGGGTGAGAAACCAGTGGGGCCACTGCAGTTGCATCTCTATTATTGTGTCATTTTTGTTTTTAAATTTTGAGGTGCATGTACTATATCAGGGGTTATAATGCAGGCTTTGGCCTTTTTGCCTCTCAGACAGTGTAAGCCACGGGTGTCAAACTCGCCACATCATGTGATGTGTCGCGACTTTTTTTAGCCTTGCTGGAGCTGGGGTGGGCGTGGCCTCCATATGATGCAACCGGCCCACAGGCCGGCAATTTGACACCCCTGGTGTAAGCAATGAACATATTTAAGTGGAATTAGCATCTCTTTACATTTGTTCAGGTAACATATAACATTTATAATAGATATAACTATGGGCAAATTAAAATATAATAAAAAGCTAAGGAATTTCATAAACTATTCATCCTTTGCAATCACAGAATACAGCCAGTTACTATAACACAAGGACAATAGGACCATTTATAAAATAACTTCATTATATTAAATAGTAAGCAACTAAAAGTATTCTTTTATGAATTGTTAGTCACCCAGAGTCAATATGCTAAAATAGGCAGCCTTATAAATAATTCAAATAAAATTAATTTTACTAAACTTATTCTAGAGTTACAGGATGTATGATTATATCTTACTAGTAGATTGTATCTTTTAAAAATCAGCACAAGTGTATCGAACAATTAGTATAATTCTTACAATGGCATCATGTGATAATTCTGCTGTAAAGAACAGTTCACTATAACTTACTTACTTAGGTAGGTCTAAAACAAGGATGTGCAATTGAAAATGAGAAAACCAGCCTTTTAAGCAGAGGTTTTAAATTCTATATATGCCAGACTAAACTGGAATTCCCAGAACTCTCAACCAGCAATACTGAGAATTCTGAGAATTGAAGTTCCCAGAATTCATGTAGAACAGGGAGGTCAAACTTGCAACATCACATATGTCACTACCGGTATGTATCATGACTTTTTTGCCATTGCCGGCAATGGGGTGGGAGCGGTTTCGCTATGAGGCATCCGGCCCACGGGCTGGCAGTTTGACACAACTTATGTAGAAGGTACCTAGAAAGAGGTTATCTTCCAAACCTGTTTCTCTTTTTGGAGGATTCAGATCCATCACGGTATTAAAGTGAGGTGAGAGAATAAAAGAAAAGGTGTGTGCATCTTTTATTTCACCTTTATTATGTGCATTATAGTTGCAGTCTTACACACCTAAATCCATTAAACTTAATAGGATTTGTTTCTGAGTCAGCATGAATAGGACTATGCTTTTGGCATTATCCTATCTCAGAATGAATTGAATCACCTGCATGAATCACTCCTTCATTTTTAAATTAGAAAAATTCTGATTTTTTTTTTCAGATAGAGCATTATATAAAATTCAAGTGCACCACAAAACCAGGCTTTTTAAAATGGTTTAAATGCCCTTTAAGACTGCAGCCACCAAAAATTCAGGCAACCACGGTGGAGCATTTAGAATCCTTCACTAAGGCTAAATGTTTAAGGAAAGTAAATGAGAGTAGAGTAGTGGTCTCTCCTGAGGAAAGAGAATTGCAGCCCCTGGGAGGAGAAAGAAGAACCAAAAGGAGGAAATGAGAGCCCCTTTCAAACTTCAGTGCCCTTCAGCATTTTATCCATCTCTTCTCTTAAATCCATCTCTTCTCTTATACAAATCCTGCAAAAATTATTTGAGGAGGAGGAACCGTTTTACTATTTCTTCCACTCCCTCTTTTTGCAGTTAACTTACAGCAACATAAAGCCCAGGCATGGAGCACGATGGCTCCTCCCATCCTTAGACTACTAAATTGCTCAGTTTGTGCAAGTTAGAGAGGCTGAGATCTGATCTAATTTCAAAGATTTTTTTGGGCAAAGGATCCCAAAGGAAGAAAAACTTTAGAGTGTGAAAAACCCAGCCGAGCAGGAAAGTCATCAATTATTAAAGGATTACATCATCAGAGTTATTACCATTCTTTTCCACATTCACAAGCTACAGAACATTATCAATTTAATGTGCTCACACCACTATGCCTCTCCATCCAGGGATTATCCAGTCTTTCTTCTCTTCTGGGCCAAGGGAACAAGTTCCACTCCAGAAACACTAACAGCCGCCCAGAAGCAGCAAGCCCTCATTTCACCAAGCCTCAGCTCAGCAGACCTGTGAGCATTATCCAGTTTTGAACATTTTGTCATGTTGGCACCATTAGTCCTAATCAGCAGGTCACAAGAGCCGGTCTCTCACAAATTCGCCAGCAAGTCACACTTAACCCAACGCTTTCTGGTGCGATACCCCTTCATGCCAACACACCATCGGTCAAATCTAGTGAAGAGAAACTTCTAATCTCCCAAGTCTTCCTCTCATGGACTTCCGTCCCCAAAATAGCACGAGTACTCTTACCCAACAATAATGTGAATGACCCCCCACAACCATTAGTGCTTAGGTCTTTGGACTACACCCTTTCGTGAAGTCTTAGCCACGGTGGTCTTAGCCAAGCTGGAGGCTTAATTCTCATGTGCATTTAGGAGAACACGTATAATAAATGTACGGTATTAAATATATTTGTATCTAAAAATTCTTTAGGGGATCCTCACTCCCCACCCGGCCACGTTCAACGAAATAATTAACCCTTCCTGCACTGCGAAGGCAAGCGATTTCCCTTCATAAGGGTGGGTAGGCTTCCCCCGCCACTCGTTCCTTGGGCCCATCCCCACCCACTCCGAATTACCAAATGCACTCCTCCACGCTTCTACTACCGCCGCCACCTTTCCAATTCTCCTGCGGGAACGTAGGTTCCTACATAGCCCCGGGGGTTGCAGGAGGGAGCTCCGAAGGGGGGGGGGAGAAAGGCAGGAAGGAAAGCGCCAATTACGCTCAGAGGCACTTCAGGCAAAGAAGTGCGCACAAAGCAGGGCGAAGGGAAAGAAACCCAACACGAGTACACAAAAGCCGGCGCACGCTTCCTTCCCTTTCCCCTAAGGCGGGGCGGCGTGTCATTATATGTGTGGTGTGTGTGTGTGTGTGTTTATGTGTAAGGGGGAGGGGGAGGGCGTCGCTCTGGGTCTTACCTGAATCGCAGCAGGACTTGGTCTGCAAAGCCCCTTTCTCACCAACGCCCCCCTCCCCTCCGTTTTTCCTCTTCTCTGCAGGATCCTAAGGGCGGAGGCGGGAGTCCCTTGTGAAATGCTCCCCAGGTCCCTCCGCTCGCTCACTTCCCGCCAGCTCCGGAGCTTGCTATTACTAACACAAGGACCGAAAAGATCGCGGAGGGGAGGAAACGGGTGGGCGTCAAAAGTCCCTGTCTCAGCAGCCAGGAGCGAGGAGGCGAAGATGGGCGGCCGCAGCTTTGTTCGGCGCGTGGGCAGCCTTGGCGGTGCTTGTCCGGAGAAGATGGGGGTTCGGGAGGGCTCCGTTTCCTCCCCTTTTTTTTTTCCCTCTTCCAAATGCAAGACTTAAGGAAAAGCTGCCTCAGTCAGTCTCCTCCCCTCCTTCCACTATCGCCGCCGCCGCCGCCGCCGCCGCCGCCCCCCAGGCTCCTGACAGATGGCGCAACCGCAGCATCGCAGCTTTGGCGCTGCTCCTCAGTAGCTCGCGCGGCTGGAGCCTGGACTCCGCTATCCTGCCTTGCCTTGCCTTGCCTTGCCTTGCCTCCTCACCCCTGCGTCAGTTCCCAAAGCGGCTCAAGAATGACATCCCAAGCCGGCCTATGGCGAAGCGACTTTGGGGCGGATGGAAACGCTTCGGTCCTTATTGGCAGGCGCTCTATACGGGAAGGCGGGTATGTTAAAAAAAAGAAAGAAAGAAAGAAAGAAAGAAAGAAGTGGGGGAGGGGTCGTTTGCGCGTCACATCAGCTGCAACAGCGGCGGCTTCCACGCGGTGGGCTGGGCTGCGTCTTCAGTATCTCTCGCAGCGTCTCGAAAAAGGGCTCTCTGAGGCATTCAATTAAACGGAAATGGAACTCTTACGGAGAATATTCTTCTCTTTCTTGACCGGCCTTCGGATTGCAAGATTGCAATGAATCATCTCTTCGGGAAGATCCAGTCTGTGTTTACCCCCACCCAACCTTCCTGTTTCGCATCCGATTTTGCTCCAGCCGCCCGTAAAGTACAATGACTGCCGGCATTTCTGTAAGGCAATCGCTATAATCCAAGTCCACCCGCTTCGTTGGGTTGAAGTCAGATTGCCGCTTGGATTAATTAGGTGATTCTGGAAGCACCGTGGATCCAGTCACAAGCAGTGCGGAGGATTTTTATAGCAAGTAGTACGGCAGTTAGTGACCTCTAGGCAACTCTCATAAAGGGGATACTGGCTTGTCAGAAAGCTGGAAAGTGGATATTATCTTGGTGGACTAAAGTTTACATTTCTGATCACAAAAGTGAGAGTTTAATGGGCAACAAAGGTGAGATTACTCCCTGCCACCTATCTAAATACACTTTACCTCTCCTGCTTTCCTTCATTTCTTCTCTCATTTGGGCACCTCTCCAAATAGACCTCCCTCCCCCCAATAAGCCACTGGTCTGCAATCAATTTTTCTGAACAGGTGATGTAGAGCCCAGAATATGCTGGCTGGGGAATTCTGGAAGTTGAACTCCACAAATCTTAAAAGTTGCCAAGTTTGAAACACTACCTAGAGCAGTGATGATGAACCTTTTAGAGACCAAGTGCCCAAAAAACTGGTCCCACCCCTTCCACCCCCCCCCCGTCCCGCCCTTGATCCACCCCCACCCCGCTTGCCCACAGGGCCACTCACCGCCTCCAGGGCCTGCCACAGATCACTGAGCAGCGCTATGGTGGCCACTCCCTCTGCCCATGCCCCACAGCATCAACTGCAGGATGGGGTGTGAGGGCAGAGTCTTGTCTACGCTGCCTGGCTGCCATGTCCTTCGCTGCACTGCTCTGTGTGGGCCACACTTGGGGGTGACTCTGCTCTGGGGGGGCTGTTGATGAGGGGGGTCGCAGGGGGAGGCAAGGCTGGGGCAACAGCACATGTGCCCACAGAGAAGGCTCCGAGTGCCGCCTCTGGCACCCATGCCATAGGTTCGCCACCACTGACCTAAAGGTTTTCATTCCTTCCTCTTCCTTTCTTTCTTCCTTCCCTCCCTAGATTTGTAAAGTCTCTCCTCATAATTTGTGACTCCTGGTGGCATACAACAATTGAAAAATAATTTTAAAAAACAAAAAACAACTTATAATCAACACACAATCAAAGCTGGCAATAACATCATTACAGAACAGGTTCATCAGCCAATCCAGTCTAGTGAATGGGAGAAAAACCAGGCCATTACAGAAGGCCAATAGGGTCTTGGAAGCAAATTAATAGAGAATGGAAGTTCTGACTTGCAGTATCCTAACTACCAAATTAAAAATAAAATGCTTTTTCAAATAAACTTAGGGTAAAAAGCCCCATTTTGCCTTTTCATCCTGCCATAACACTTAAGATTAGAAGACAAGCCTGGAACTCTTTTTTGTGGCTACCTTTCTCATCCCTGAAACACTTCCCAAACTCTCAGGGACATTGCCAAAATGGCTTGTGATTGAATTCATTTGAGTGTTGCAAGAATAACTCGTATTGACCTTCCTCCCTCCATAAGGAAGTGTGGAAATCAGCATCTAGCTCAGTGTTTCTCAACCTTGACAATTTTAAGGCATGTGGACTTCAACTCCCAGAATTCCACAGCCAGCAATGCTGGCTGTGGAATTCTGGGAGTTGAAGTCCACATGCCTTAAAATTGTCAAGGTTGAGAAACACTGATTTTCTAGCTAGTGCCCTCATCCATCCCAGTTCTCCCTCTTCTCATTAATTGTGAAGGGGAAAAAAGTGGCCTGAGTGAAGATGGGTATCAAATCACTATGATACCCTGGAGGAATAAGTCCTAAGATCAGCAAGAGAGGGACCAGTAAGTTGTCCAATTTTCAGGTTTCTATAACACCAACAAGACACTAGCCAACCATCTGTTAATTTAGACAGTAAGGAAGAAACCTAGCATTTAAACTATAGTAATCAATTATTGTAAGTTTTCTCTGTTGTCTATGATGAAATAGTAAGCTAGATGAGCCACAGTTGAGAGTATGGCAGGTAGAGGCAGGAGACGCACCAGTTTTCTAATTTTGGATATTGATCAATTAACTTTAAAAAACAAAACAAAATGATTCTCCACTGGTGCTACCAGTAGTATGGTACTACACCAGGACTGAGTCAAAGCCCACTTGAAAGTGCCCTTAATTTTAGGAAACATGGCATACTGTGGCAGAATTTTTAAGAGAGAATAATGAAAGAAGTTGGGACAAAGTAATATGACTGAAAAATAGAATTAAGAGTGGAAAATGGAAATGAAACAGCCAAGAGAAATGGGACCACAGGAAACCCAATATAGGAGCAAGGAATGGAAGAAGATCTGCATTGCTGGATGGAAGGAAGAGCTAACTCTGGAAAGATGAAAAACAAAATATTATAGACCCTACAGGAGATGTGTTTTACCCAGGAGAGAATGTTCAGGGGTTCTCAACCTTGGCAACTTTAAGACTTGTGGACTTCAACTCCCAGAATTCCTCAGCCAAGTTGAGAACCCCTGATAGATCTTAACTGAGCTGTTTTAACATTAGGACCTGCAGTTATGAACTATTTATATTAAAGTATACTATACCCCTAAACATTCTTGTGGCATTCTGCTGCATCACACAAACTGACTTAAAAGCACTAACAAGTTCCAAAGATGCTAGGCTTTGATAAGAATTTATTAAACTGGAAAAATTTAATCAACTTTGTTTTGCCTTTTGTTCTTGTAGGGTATGTGGGAATGGGTGGAATCATTCATTTTCTGAATGTAAAAATGCTTTCAAATGGATGGCACAATGTTAATTTAAAAACCCAGTATTTATATATTTGCCCCCCTGCAAAAATGCTGGGTTATTTTATATTATTTTTTCCTGGCTGTTAATTTTTTTTTAAAAAAAATCTGTTTTCTATTCTTTAGTAAATGTGTACACATGAATATATTGCATTTTCAGGGGGGGGATTCATTGCCATTGAATTGCAAAATTATAAATGCAATCTTCCATGATTTTGTAAGAATGTAGTGTACCTTATTTTGCAATATCTATGTTCTGATGATAATATGGATCATGCTGATTTTAATTCAAATGACAAATAAGATAAATCAGTTGTTAATCCTATGCTATGTAATCTGAGAATGCACAAATATACATCCACTTACATTGTGATTTATGTCATGCTTCAGTTCAACTTGTTATTTTTCTTCAAGAACTCTTGCAGTAGTTCAGAACTCAAATTTACAACATTTTATTCATTTTCTTTTACATTTCTTTTTTTTGAAAGGATAACAAATAAATGACAATTTGCATAATATTTGCACACTTTTGTGTATATATTAAAATAATTATTGTAATTTAAATGGGGATATAATACCTCTTACCATAAGAATACAAGAACACTGTATTGGATTTCATCAATATCCCATTTAATGCATCATTCTGTTTCTCCACTGTTAAATCACAGTTCCACAGCAAGCCGTAGTTTCCTTATACTAGTATTTTCCAGCAACTGGAATTTAGTGGTATCTTGCCTCTGATGGAGAAAGTAATATATAGCTCTCATAATTTAGCAGGCAAAGGAGAACTCAATTGGAATATTTTTCAATTGTAATTATCCAGCTTGTATATAAGAAACATGTTTTCCTCTATATATTGCTTTTTTTTTAGCTTATTACACATGACTGAAGTAGTAAACAAAGCACATCTGGCTTGGGTGATGTTCCTGAATCATTTCTGCAGGAGTTCTAGTATTTCTGGTTTATATGAATCGATATGTGGGATTATTGTCTAGTTGGTATGTGTTAGTCATTTTAGATATTTATGGTTTTATAAGATTTTTTTGCACAATACTTTCCTGTTAACTTTCCTGAGTTTTCCACCATTCATTCTCATGGATTCTAGCATTATATCCTACACACTCACATCAAAAATATGTTAATTCTATTCAGTTTCTCAATACCATCCATTATTTAATACACCTGTACCCATTTGGGGCATCTGTAGATGCATCCATCTACAGTCAGCTTTGGACATGCGTGGTCTGACGCCATCATCTATGTCAGGAAACTGATCCAGTTCTGGTTTTGTTCAGTTGGTATGTTTCTAAAATCACATTCAATATGTTACCTCTCTCTGAAATGCTGCAGTACTACAGAGCTTGTGGGCGGTGTTTTCCCATTGGGAAGAACCTTTGCCTCACTCTGGCTCCTGGGCTTCAGCTGACATTGCAATTTGCTTACTGTATTTAAAAGGGTGGGTGGGGGATTTTGACAGCATCACAAGTCCCCCTTTGCAGCATCCTCTGGCTTATTTGTTTATTTTGGTCAGTGACCAGACATAAGACACACAGACTTCTTGCTGCTTTCACTTGGAAAGACAGCAGAGATTATTCTGGACTCTTCGATTCTTAGGCCTTTGCAACTGTTTCCAAGCGCACATTTCTCCTGATGAAGGAAATTGGGCTGAAATTGATAATAGTTCATCTTGGTTTTCTCCTTTTTTTTTTTAGAGAGAGAGGGGCAGCCAGTCTGTAAACTGACACTCCATTTGAGGGTCCCCACCTCAGTTTTGTACACAGAACAAGGTGCTGGCAATTCCCCCTCCCCCCCTGCTTTTGTGTGATGTGTTTCTTCAGCTCTGTGTCACCTTCCCAGACTTCCTACAGGGAAATTTTAGCACCTTGTTTATAGTGTTCAGCTGTATTCAGAATTTCTCTTCTCAACTTCATTCTGCCTTCTGCGACACCATGTGAACATAATGACAAGGAAAAGGCCTGGTTGCAAAATTGCCAGCACACTGGCCTTTCACCATGACTGCAAATAAGAGGGTTTTTTTTAAAATGCAAGACAAATGGTGGATTGGTGAGTTTGCAGCTCTTCTTTATAGAACAGCTGCTCAGCTTTTTTGCAAAAGGACTAGGCAAACACAGTATATTTGGAAATGTGGTTGGACTGTTTGGGGGGGGGGTGTCTTTGTCTGTTCCAGAATATGCAGCAATTTGGAATTGGACACCAATTGAATCCTCCCCCAGTTAGATGGAGGAAAAGTATTAATATTTCCACCTGTTCTCTGCATTTCAAGTTTGGCAGAACTGAAGATAATTGCCATCACTTTTTGTTCAAATTGTTCTACATAGCAAATGTGGACACCTCAGTACTCAACACTGGTTGCAGAACTGTTATAAACAATTAAAAGCTTGATCCCTATACTAATTCTTGGGGAACCTTTGTACACATCTCCATGGGACGTTCTGTCAGTTTATATTCCTTTAGTCTAGTCTGTTTCCTGCTGGCTACTAAATTTTTTAGGGGAATGTGGAGAGAGGCTATGTTGTAATCTTTTGAAAGTCACTTTGTTGATATACAGTTTAATCAATTAGTAATACGGGGCTTAACTTTGCAGAAGCCCTGTTGATGCTTCTTTATTAAAGCTCATTTTTCTACATCAAAAAGAGGCAATTGATTTATGACCAGAGGAGAAAATTCTTTGGCAACATTTGGTGGTTATTAAAACTTTTGGAAGTGATACTGCTGGTTCTGTGACTTTTGTAAAAGTCACTATGTCTCAAATAGTTATACAAAAACCTATACTGAACTTCAAAGATGTAAATTCTGCTCTGTATGTGTCTGTGCATATGTATATTTACATACACATAACTATGGGAAAATAGTACGTTCCCATGAAACAAAACTGTAACGTGAGAAGCACCATTTGTTCTTTTTTTAAAATATGCTCTGTTATATACTTATATGACGTTACAATATTATTATTCCCTCTCATTTTGACCTGGAGCTGGGTCTGGAGTGTTTCCTGTCCTGTTTTTTTTTTTCTCTCTCTCTTTCAGTTCCAGGGTTATTGGTCAGATTTTTAAAGAATTATTTCAAAGCTGCATCAATTTAGAAAGGCAATTGCACATGTAATGTTTATTTTGAAAACAGTAAGCCTCTACAGCAGTTCACATATAGAGGCTGATTTGGGACTGATTTAGGGACAGATTCTGCAGTGGTTGATGGGATTTCGCTTGTGACTTCCACATTATGCTTGGAGCATATGTTCTCCATATGGACAAAAACGGTAAAATACAAAGTTCAGTTTGATATTTTTTCCTAGAAATACAATTCTGTGCCACTGATCTATAGTACTTAATCATATAATACAGGTAGCCCTCGACTTACAACAGTTTGTTTAGTTACGACGACACTGAAAAAGTGACTTATGCCCATTTTTCACACTTATAACTGTTGTGGTATCCCTATGGTCACATGATCAAAATTCAGACACTTGGCAACTGACTCATATTTATGATGGTTGCAGTATCCTTGGGACAAGAAAAGTCAATGGGGAATCCAGATTCACTTAACAACTGGTGTCTGGAGGCTGTGAGGGTCTGGATGGGTGTTAACAGATTAAGGCTCAACCCTGACAAGACTGAGTGGCTGTGGGTTATGTCTCCCAAGGACGCTTCAATCTGTCCTTCCATTCCCCTGGGGGGTGAATCTATAAACCCCTCGGAGAAAGTTCGCAACTTGGGAGTCCTCCTCGATCCACAGCTGACATTGGAACATCATTTATCGGCTGTGGCGAGGGGGGCATTTGCCCAGGTTCGCCTGGTGCACCAGTTGCGCCCTTATTTGGATTGGGAGTCTCTCCTCACAGTCACACATGCTCTTGTCACCTCGAGGATCGACTACTGCAACGCTCTCTACATGGGGCTGCCCTTGAAGAGTGTTCGGAGACTACAATTAGTGCAAAATGCAGCTGCGCGAGCAATTGTGGGCCTTCCACGTTGTGCCCACATTTCGTCAACCCTCCACACGCTGCATTGGTTGCCTATCGGTCTCCGAGCGCAATTCAAAGTGCTGGTCATTACCTATAAAGCCCTATATGGCTCTGGACCAGGATACTTACGGGACTGTCTTCTGCCACATACTTCCCTACAACCGGTGAGAGCGCACAGGGTCGGCCTCCTCTGGGTCCTGTCAGCGAAACAATGTTGTTTGGCGAGTCCAAGGGGGAGGGCCTTCTCTGTTGTGGCGCCCACCCTCTGGAACCAACTGCCCCTTGAAGTCCGCGTTTCTCCCACTCTCCCAGCCTTCCGAAAGAGTCTTAAAACCTATCTCTGCCGGCAGGCCTGGGGATGATTGTGGATTGTGGTGTGATTGTTGAATATGTGTGGGGTGTTATTTTTAATTTTTTGTTGTTTGGATTTAGATTGACGTTGTTTTATGTATATGTTGTGAGCCACTCCGAGTCTTTGGAGAGGAGCGGCATATAAATCCAAATAAATAAATAAATAAATAAATAAATAAATAAATAAATAAATAAATAAATAAATAAATAAATAAATAAATAAATAAATAAATAAATAAATAAATAAACAAACTGTGTGACTAACTTAACAACTGCAGTGATTCACTCAACAAATGTGGCAAGAAAGGTCATAAAATGGGGCAAAATTCACTTGACAAACGTGTCACTTAGCAACAGAAATTTTAGACTCAATTTTGGACATAAGTCGAGGACTACCTGTATGTACAGAAAAGATTTATCTATTTGATTTCTACCTTGTTTTTCTGCTCTGGTAAGCACAACTTCATTAATATGGGGCCTGAGAGCAATAACTACATATGGGGAAATAAACTGTTTTAGCAAACAGGCTCTAGGGTATATTCCACTGTGCAACATTACCTCTCTTTCAAGGTGTTAAAGCATAAATCCCACAATTAAAATGCAACTGGTAAAATATACAATTGACAATATCATTGTTGCTACATCCTTTAGATTAGACATGTGTGACTTCAGATGGGAAACTCTGTGTGCCTTATTGAGATCTACATTTTATGGGGTGATTTAAGTATCTGCAAACCTAAAGGGATCTGTTTTACTTTTTAATCTCCCTAAAATTACAAAAAGAGCATAATGCTCTGGCCCCATTCACCCTGGGGCTCTGGGCCTTCAAAAAAAATGCTGACAGGCTGCAAGCAGCCACAGGAGTGCATTTGTGCAGCCTTCCTTTAGACTTTTATGGCTCCCAGGCAGAAGAAGCTTATAGAAATGCAGGTGGTTTCATTTTGGTGTCAAAACACAACTAGAATGATTAAACAAGTGAAATTAGAAGACTTCTTTATGCAATCATTAGCAGTGTTCTCTTTGCACCTGGTTTTAGAGAGAGATCATGTTACCTGTAGGTTTTTAAGATAGGAATTAAGATGGTTGTCATAAAAGGGACAATGTCCAGGACTGCTTTGGCATCCCATACAATGAATAATGTGCCAAAGTTGAAGTGAAGTGTGTTTCTAAGTATGAGGGTCCTATTTCCTCTTTCTTGTTGCAGTTTTTTTTATTTCTTAATTCACATCTTGCAAAGCCTGATCTTTTGGTGCTACTAAGTGTTGTGAAGAAAGTATTGTGAAGAAAGTATTGAAAAGTATTGTGAAGAAATAACATGAATGATATCAGGGAAAAATTCCTACCTCTATAACACTCCAAGGAAGGGAGAGTAGTTGCTGGTAGCTTAGTATGACTATTGCTAAAGTAAAGAGACTGCCAGTGTATAACCTGGGTCTCCACAGATAATGAAGAAATGGTTGAAAAGAGGATGACAAACAACTAAAGCACAGAAAACAACGAATCCTTAATACTCATACGAAGGCTTCCTGATAAGGCACAATATCAAATACTTATATGGCACTGTCAAACTATGGGGGAGGCTTCACCCTAGGCATCCTTTTAGATACATCCAAAAATAGAAATATTATCTCTACCTCTAGGTTCATCTTTGGCTAAAAACAATGTTCTACAATTCACTTTTCACCATAAAAAAGAATTGCTTAGCTTCCTACTGTTTTGCTTTCCTTTTTCTTTGTAAGTTTGCAGTATTTTTAAAATTCCCCTTTAAGCTGTTTTGTCAGATATCTTAAAATATTTATATCTTTGTTCAAATCATACTTTTTGGATTATGAAGTTATTTAATCTCATGGTATTTTGCCTGATCTTCTTCTAGTATAGTATTAGAGGGTTACATATCAATAAACCTTTAATTGGTAAAAGCTACAGAATTCAGGCCACATAGAATGTGGGTGATTAACCAGGATTATTATGTACCAACCTGGGACTGCAATATAAATGTATGACAAAGTTCACATTTATTTAATTATGGGACTTATGGCAGAGTCTGAACTGTTCCTTTTGCTCAAAGCCTTCTTCACACATTTTTAATGCATTAAGAAATTATAAAGTACTCCAGCATTGAGGGTTTACCATTGTTATTATACATTTACTAATTTTAAATTAAAATGTAACTACTTATGGTGAGCAGTAGATGAGCGGAAATCAAATTCTCAGGAGAAGCAAGATAATTTGGAAAGTGTTTTCATCTTGGGGGACAAAATAAGTGAGTCTGATCTCTCGCTAATCCAATACTGGGTATTGATATTTGGGTCTTGGTCAGTATCTCTGGATTCTCAGTGCATTGTGAAGGGTTTTTCTGTAGAAACTCATTAAAGCAAAAGGTTTGTCGCTTATGTAATATGCTGCAGTGAAGAGAGAAGAATGGCAGGAATTACTTGATTTTTATAACCGACAGTCTTGTTCTCAAAGATTCTTGCAGCCCTACCACTTTTGATCACTCTAATTATGCTTTTCTTTAGCATGGAGAGATGATAGAGTGAAGATATCCATCGTTTTGCCATTTATGTTACATGATTGTGTTACTGGTGCCAGTCATTCATCTTGAAATAGTAGTGTGCAATACCATGTGGATGATTCTGGGTACCATTCCCTTCTGAAACTCTTTGAACAACATCCAGCATTTAATTTCAATGGGCTTCAAAGACTTTTTAATAGGTAGTCTTCTGAGTTAAACGTTCTGTTAAAGGTCTTTAGTATTTACAAGGCAAAATATATTTTGTTTGCAAAGACAGAATCAATATTTTTTTGCTTAGTAAACTAAAAACATCTAATTTGTCCTCATCTTCTGCATACTGAAGATCAGAGTACAAATCAACACTAGCAAGAAGGAGCTGCTTTGAATTTTTTTGGGGGGGGGACCCTGAATTCAGGGATTTGTTTGTTCTGTTTCTGATTTCAATTACATACTCTCATAATTGCTCTGAAAATCAGGAGTTTACTCAAGGGACATAACAGTACACAAGGAATGCAACCCAAAACAGAATCTTTGAAAGAAATTTTCCTGAATAGTTTGCTTTTAACTGGAGCATATAAAAGAGTAGCCAAAATCCAGTTCACCATTACAAGATCCAGGTTAAGGTTGTCAGCCAGTCCAGAATTTCACAAACAGAATAAAAGCCAAAGATCAGACAATTGATTTCAACAAGGGATCATGAGCCAGGGCTGCTTCTTAAATCAAACTGCAGCCAGATGTCTTTAATCAAGAGATTTACTTCCTTGCTTGTCAAGAAACATCTTAGAACAGTTCTGATGTGCTCTTTTTTTGTACTTGCCAGGTGTGGGAGTCAGGAGGCCTTACATCATCCCCACCTAAATGCTCCACCTGCCTAGGGGTTCCTCTTTTAGATCAGCCTCACGTGATTCTTGGTTTTGTGTCTCCTTAGCCTGATATTTCACAGGCTCTGTTGGAGCTTCTTCTTCAAAGTCAGAATCAACTCGAGGGTGAGCTGCACTAACTCCTGTTAAGCTTTCAAATGCAAGACGCTGGTTATCATTTTTAAAGTATGGCAGACACACAGAAGTGTTGCAGTAGTCCATGTTTCTCACAGAATCACCTATATATTAGCGTCTCTGCCTACCTCACCAAGTCTGTCAGGGCAGGTGTGCTCCAGGTCCCCTCTGTTAAACAATGTCATCTTGTGATTCCATTTTTTTGAACTGGGGGGGGGGGAATATCCAACATCCAGAGAGGCTTTACTCTCGGAAGGCTGTGTATGCTAGATGGGTTGGGTTACTGCATTATGAACAATTTAATTCTGTTTCTGGTTGATTTATAAAGGTTTTATGATAGTTTTTGTTATTTGGTATTAGCTATCTGGAATTCATTTGTAAGTTGGGCAACCATATACACTTTTTAAAATTAATATCTAAAAATTAAAACTAAAAAAATAATGCATGTTCTTTTAACCAAGACCACTGCTATACTTTTACCACTGTTGAGACACTAAAGACGTGTTTGTGATCCCTTGTCTTGAAGAAATGAACTTCTTGATTAATCCTGATTGCCTCTACTTGATTGTGATACATAATTTGCTAATATTGTTTTCTCCCTTTTTATTTTTAACATAGAGCTTTATAAGTAGAATGATTAAACCTCGTGGTATCGGTTTCCCTTGCTGTTGAGATTTTGTTTTATATTACTAAACTTATTGTTAATGTTGTTAATGGAATCCATTTACATTTTTAAGAATAAACAGTTGCAGTCTCACAAGCAACAGCAGTCTCACAAGCCCAGTGTTAAAAGATTTTAGTCCTTCAAGTTTTATTGATTGCTCTATGGTCCTTTAAGTGCTCAGTTTGCAATTCTTATTCAGTGATCAAATGATGATATAAACTGCTGGGTGTCTGCATTGCCTATTACATCATTTAATTTTTAAAGTGATTGTAGATGGAACCAGTTTCTATCTCCACAAATATAATGACAGTAGACATGTTTAGACTGATGAAAAATATATGGAGATGAGACAAGGACAGTGATTTCTAAAGCCATAACAGAATACTTTATTCAGTCAAATCTAAGTTAAGTTTCAGGTTATTAACGATTAATTTTAAATTTGCTTGGATTTTGAAGACTGACTGGGAATTAGGATATTGTTGTTGTCTGAAACCAAAGGTCTTCTGAATGTTGAATCAAAAATAGGTCCCAAGGAATTTGAATTTCAGGAAGTTTTGTATGCTATAGTATAGGTCAAGGGTAGGCAACCTCGGCTCTTTTACCGGTATGACTCATGGACTTCAACTCCCAGAATTCCCGAGTCAGCATAGCTGAGTCGGGAATTCTGGGAGTTGAAGTCCATGAGTCATAAAAGAGCCGAGATTGCCTACCCCTGGTATAGGTTAATTGTGTAATGGTATAATGGGAATGACCTTGAAAAATAAGAGGAAGAACTACAAACTAGGCAACAGTCAGAAAAGAGGCAGCTGACCCTGCAGAAGGAATGAGGGTGTGGCACACCTCTCAGAAGAGATCCTCCCTAGTTTCAGATTTGCAAGATTTTGATAATGTAATCTTATACTAAAGGTAGTTCTAGTACTCCTGGATATGCTTCTTGCAGGGACTACCTTGCAAGGCCGACAAATTGGGAGTTTCCCACAAGAATGTCAGAATTTATCCTTCAAAGACCATATATACCCAGTTCAGCAAGTAGGTCCCTTTAGGATTTCAATATCTGTGTCAAAATGATGCAATGCACATAACATACGTACTGGTTAAAGTGCAAGTATGATAGGCTAGACTAGTGGTGGTGAACCTATGGCACGGGTGTCAGAGGCGGCACTCAGAGCCCTCTCTGTCGGCACACATGCACGCCGTTGCCCCAGCCCTGCCACCCCCTGTGGTCCCCTCCTCACCAGCAGCCCCCCCAAAGGAGAGTCGCCCCAGGCGCAGTCCGTGCAGAGCAGCGCAGCCAAGGACATGGCAGCCGGGCAACGGGGACAAGACTTCGCCCTCGCACCCCATCGGGTACAGATGATGCTGCGGGGCATGGACAGAGGACGTGGCCGCCATGATGCTGCTGGGCCTCTTTGGCGATCTGCTGTGGCGGGCCGTGGAGGTGGTGGGTGGCCCTGCAGGCAGGAGATGCAGGGATGGGGCAGAGGTGAGGCAGTTTTGGGGCACTCAATCTCTAAAAGGTTCGCCATCACTGGGCTAGACTTTGCATCATAATATCACAATACCTAATATTTCTATTATCACAGTTTGTACTGGAAATCTCTGTGCTGTTAGGCTTTCTGAAAACATCTAGGTAACAGAAATAATGGACTGCATGATCTGTCCACTTTTTGTTAGACTTCTTTGTAGCAGCAATGGGAATCCTTTTTTTTTTTTTTTTGCTAGTGGCTGTTTACCCACAGAAATAATATTTGGGACTATATGTCAGTAATGAGATAAAGAAGGAATAATAGTAGGGACATCCATCCCTTTATTTTTCTCTTCATTTTTCCTCCCACTTTCCTTATCGTAGTTGTCAGCCATTCTGTCATATCTGACCATCGGCCACTCTATGGATCAGCACTCTCAATACTGCCTTCTTCAAACCCCCCATGGTCTTCCTGGTGTCATCCTTTATAATGTCCAGCCAGCGGGTATTAGGGCGGTCCCTTCTCCTTTTCCTGCTAATCATTCCCAGCATGATTGACTTTTTGAGTGAGTCAACTCTCATGACATGTCCAAAGTATGATAGCCTCTTTATAGTATAGGTGGTACCTTGCTCAATAGCAGTAACTGTGAGAGGGATCTCGGAATCCTAGTGGACAATCACTTAAATATGAGCCAGCAGTGTGCTGCAGCTGCCAAAAAAGCCAACACAGTGCTAGGCTGCATTAACAGAGGAATAGAATCAAGATCACTTGAAGTGTTAATACCACTTTACAAAGCCTTGATAAGGCCACACTTGGAATACTGCATCCAGTTTTGGTCACCACAATGTAAAAACGATGCTGAGATTCTAGAAAGAGTACAGAGAAGAGCAACAAAGATGATTAGGGGACTGGAGGCTAAAATATATAAGGAACGGTTGCTGGAATTGGGTATGTCTAGTTTAATGAAGAGAAGGACGAGGGGTGACATGATAGCACTGTTCCAATATCTCAGGGGCTGCCACAAAGAAGAGGGAGTCAAGCTATTCTCCAAAGCACCTGAAGGCAAGACAAGAAGCAATGGATGGAAACTAATCAAGGAGAGAAACAACCTAGAACTAAGGAGAAATTTCCTGACAGAACAATCAATCAGTGGAACAACCTGCCTCCAGAAGCAGTGAATGCTCCAACATTGGAACTTTTAAAGAAGAGACTGGACAGCCATTTGTCTGAAATGGTACAGGGTTTCCTGCCTGAGCAGGGGGTTATTATTATTATTATTATTATTTATTAAATTTCTATGCCGCCCTATTCCGGGAACTCAGGGCACTAGATGACCCCTAACGTCCCTTCCAACTTTATTATTATTACTCACCATCCTTTTATTCTTTGCATCCCAATGGAAAATTGTAAAAAAAAATTACATAACAATGTTTGGGACTCTCTTTGTATCTGCCTGCTTGTCTATCCTGAAAGAGAACAAAATATGACAAAATTTGATGTGATGAGAGAAGCTGGCAAAACAGATGAGCTGGATGCAGCAGGATGCTGCAGAGAAAAACATTCCCGAAAGTGATCCCCAATACATCCCATTGGGACAGGCAATTGGGCAGTAACTTGTGATGCTGGCCATTCCAAGCCTCCTCCTTCTTGGCAACATGACCTGGAATGGAATGTACAGCTACTGTTGCCCTGCCAGTCCTGTCCAGTGCCCCTCTCTTGTGGCTGCAGCAGCACTGAGTGAGGTTTCCACCCAAAATAAAATACAGATAGCTCCTAAGTAGAGTATGGAGGTGTTTCATTGGCTCGCACACTTTCAGTGATGTGAAGATGGTAATTTTTGTTTACAAGGAAAAATCAAGTACTGTATTCATTGCTTTTCATAAAAACATATTGCACTAGTCTAGTGGTAAAAAGTGTTGGAAAGATCTTGTGATCTAGAAGGGCGCAAATGCAGTCCATCCCACTTCCCCAGTATAGACATACCACAAAGACACGGATACAACACAAGGGAGAACTGAAACACACATACAGTTTTTGTTTGGAAAAAAATAAAATTTTGTGGAGAAGAACATCAAAAGAACGAATAGCAAAGGATGGTTGCCAACCTTTCATGGGAGTGGTACTAAAAATGATGCTCTCCGTGTTTCTCCACCTTATTTCCTTCTCCGATTTCTTTCTTCCTTTCTCTTCTCTCTGCAGAGGGTTGCTAGAGGTGGGATAAATTGGCTTTGCTAGTGAGAAATGGACAGTCCTCAGAAGGCTTTTTAAAATAAGACGAAGCGAAACATGAAATTGGATTAAGCGTCAGATGTGGCTATTTGGTTACAGATTGCTCAGCTGACTGCTTTTTTTGTACAAACACTGATATTACTAATATGCAGAAGTATCCCTTATCTTATCTATGAAATGTTTAAAGACTTTGCATTGTATTTCAGTGGCATTTAGAAGATATGAATCAAATCCATGGGAATTGCTATTAATAACATTTAGACAGACCCACATTAATTGTGACTGATTCTAGGCTCATTAACATCAACAGTAATGCTTAAACTTTTAGCAATAAAATATAAGCCTATAATCTTTTACAGCTAGGCTGAATTCAGTAAAGGTGTAAAAAGATTTGGCAGTTCATCTTGAATAAAGAAAATGCTAGAATATGAAGAGATGTTTCATTTATTTACATATTTACAACTCTTCAGTGAATGATCATGTACGTTTTATTGTTTTTCACAGAAATGTATTTTAATTAAAATGTAAAGGAACATATATTCATATATACTCACACTGTGCTGCAGCTTTTAGATAAGTGAAATATATTTAGGCCAGGGGTATCAAACTCAATTTCATTGAGGGCCGCATCAGCATTGTGGTTGCCCTTGGGGGGCTGGGTGGGTGTGGCCAGGGTGGGTGTGGTCTAGTGGGTGGGTGTGGATGGAGTGGGTGTGGCCTAGTTGGTGGGCATGGCCAGCTATATATCGTTCACGTCAAGGGTGCTTGTGGGGGCCTGGGCAGGAGTGGGACAGATCTGAGGTCTCTGACAGAAGGAGGTGGGACTGGGGCAAGCACCAAGGCATGGTCCATTTCTTCATTCCTCATGAAGGGTGACACCTCCCCAGCATGCACCCAGGGGGCATGGCCAATGCGACAGGGGCTGGTTCCTCGCTGTTTCTGGACGGCCTTGTGGAACTAAGACTGAATGCATTTCAGCATAGAGGGCCACCACAAAATTGTACATTGGCTCCCGGCCAGCCTGGGCCAGGGCCAAGGCAGCAGGGGCCGTTCCCTCACTGTTTCCAGGATGGCTTTGCGGGCCACATGAAACCACTTCGTGGGCCGCATCTGGCCCTCGGGCCTTGTGTTTGACATGTCTGATTTAGACGGTCATAGATTGTTCATATATTGTCAATACAGTATGAATGCTGCTATTGAAAATATTCTGCAACAACAACTATAATAGCAAACAGTAGAGTTGGAATCAAAACAAGAAAGATGTTGATCACAACACTGAAATCTCATCTCTTTGTACATGTGTAAATTCTTCTGGATACATATGCCTTTTATTTATGTATTTATTTAGTGTACGGCGATGTTACATTAGCCAGGAGACTACAATACTAATACAGAGTAATAGTTTGGCAGCCTAAGACTACTAGGCCTGTTTGGTACATGCTTGTGTGGTTTTGAAGAAGCTTTCCTGGGGCCTTCTCCCTCTGCCAAAGCCACCTCGTAAATGGATGTCGCAATTGGGAATGTCCAGCATCAGCAAGATTCTAAACATCTACACAAAGTACTGGCTCATTTCTCCACTGAAGTGGTACCCATTTATCTACTCACATATAACATGCTTTCAAACAGCTAGGTGGGCAGAAGTAATGGAAGCTCACCCCGCCATGTAGTGCCAGGGCTTGAACTGCTGGAGCAAAGACCTTCATCATTAAGCCACTGAGCCACAACAGCTCTCTATGCCTTTGAATACATTATTTATGAATGCTGTACCTGTAACAAAAGCAATGTCTCTCTCTCTCTCTCTGTGTGTGTGTACATCTCTCTCTCTCTCTCTCTCTCTCTCTCTCTCTCTCTCTCTCTCTCTCTCTCTCTCTCTCTCTCTCTCTCTCTCTCTCTCTCTCTCTCTCTCTCTCTCTCTCTCTCTCTCTCCGTGCATGTGCATTCACTGACCCTGAAGAAAAATCAAATTATGTTCACAAGAATATATAACAAATGCTGCAAACACTTAGAAATATAATTTTCTCTAGAAGCCTGCAATGCAGCTATTTATTGGGTTTATTTTTCTTACTGAACTCAGGAGTGACTAGAAAGCAGATCTGGCATCCTATAGGCCACTCTATAGGATGCAGGAACTGGGTATGGCTAGTCTAGAGAAAAGAAGGACAGGGTGTGTGTGTGTGTGCAGACATGATAGCAGTCTTCTAATATTTGGGGGGGCTGCCACAAAGAAGAGTCAGGGTCAGCCTATTCTCCAAAGCACCAGAAAGCAGGACAAGAAGCAATGGATGGAAACTAATCAAGGAGAGAAGAAACCTGGAATTAAAGAGAAACTTCCTAGCAATTAACAATTAACCAGTGGAACAGCTTGCCACCAGAAGTTGTGGGTGCTTCATCAGTGGAGGCTTTTAAGAAGAGACTGGACAGCCACTTGTCTAAAATAGTATAGGTCGCCTGCCTGAGCAAGGGGCTGGACTAGGAGACCTCCAAGGTCCCTTCCAGTTCTATTCTGATTGATTGAACATCAAATAATTAAATTTATGCTTAACACTGCATAGTCTTTTTTTTAAGTTTTTTTTTAAAAATTATTTTATTAAAACCATCAACACCAAACATAAGATCATATCAAAAGGCAATTATCATATAACCTGCAATACAACTCTAAGGATCAGTCTTTGTAAACGTCTGGTTTAGCAAACATTCCTCACTCCTCGCGTCCAGCCTCAACTATACGCTTGATACATTTTATTTGATTGGTATTTCTCTTATACATGGTCTATCTACTGTTTCTAATCTAACACTAGAATGTTGTTCATTCGAGCTTTAGAAGTAAATTCATCTCAGTAGTAGTGCAATCTTTTATGATCCCTAACAAAAGATCCTGAGGTAGAAATTCAGTATCCTGAGGTAAAAATTCAGTACGCCTTTCCAATATTAAAGCAATCAACATTAGATCTGGGCTCATATTAATTAGCTGTCCTCATAAGACCTGAAAAAACAGCTCTTGTATATGGTCTATCTACTATATCTAGTCTATCACATATTGTTCATTCGCGCTTTAGAATTAACTTCGTCTCAATAATAGTGCAATCTTTTATAATCCCTAACAAGAGATCCTGAGGTAGAAATTCAGTAACCTGAGTTGGAAATTCAATACGCTTTTTCAATATTAAAGCAAACAACATTATGCATAAGATCATATTAAGAGGCAATCCTCATATAACATAAAATACAACATTAGGTATTAGTCTTTGTAAACGTCTGGTTTGGTGAACATTCTTCACTCTTCACGTCGAGCTTCAACTGTACGCCAGATATATTTTGTTTGATTGGTGTTTCTCTTGTATATAGTCTATCCACTGTTTCCAGTCTGTCAAATATTGTTCATTTGAGCGATCTTTCAAATATGCCGATATTTTCGCCATTTCCGCCAAATTTATTACTTTCAAAGTCCATTCTTCCATAGGTGGTATTTCTGGATTCTTCCAGTATTGTCCCACCAACAATCTGGCTGCTGTGATCAAGTTCAGAAATAAGCTCGTCTCTGAGGTAGTGCAATCTTTTATGATCCCTAACAGAAAAACCTGAGGTAGAAAGTCAATACGCTTTTTAAATATAGTTTGGAGTGTCCACCATATCTTCCTCCAGAAGGCTTTGATTTTTCTACATGTCCACCATACGTGAAAGTATGTAGCCTCTCCATCGCCACACCTCCAGCACTTGGGCTGGGTGTCTGGATAGATGTATGATAGTTTTTTCGGGTCTAGATGCCACCTGTAGAACATCTTGTAGAAGTTTTCTCTTAGCTGTTGCGCTTTCGTGAATTCTACATTTCTCACCCACGTTTCCATCGTGATCGGATGTCCAAAATCTCGTTCCCACTTTACCATACAGTTCTTGACTAGCACCGTTTCAGAGTCCATTTCTATTAGTACGCTGTACACTCGTTTGATATGCATGATCCCCTGCTCTCTAATCTGTTCAATTAAAGTCTCGTCAGTCTGGGATAAGCCCTTCTTCTTGTCTTTATGCCACCTTGACTGCAGTTGTAGGTATGATAGCCAGGTACCTCCTATTCCTTCATCTGCTAGCGTTGTTTGTGACTTTAAGGAGAACCCATTTTTTTCTTCCAGTACCAGTTTACTGTAGGGCACTTCTCCCTGCTCTTGGGTTATGTTTACATCCCCTATTGCATGTCCGGGGATCGTCCATATGGGGATCTTATCGTGTAGCAGGTATTTATATTTCCTCCAGACCCACAACAATGGGATTCGTAGTGGGTTCTCCTTGAAGTTCCTGTCTGCCTTTTTGTCGTATACCAAGTATGCGTGCCAGCCGAATAGTAGACCATGCCCTTCAACATTCAGTATTCTATCATTCGTCATATTGATCCAGTCACTCAACGCCACCAACGTCGCTGCATAGTAGTATAGCTTTAGATTAGGCATTTTTAGTCCCCCTCTCTTCCTTATGTCTTGGATAATTTTTAGTTTCACCCTCGGTCTCTTGCCATCCCAAATAAATCTGTTGATGCCCTTCTGCCAATTGTCCAAGTCCACATCCTTTTTGAGTATGGGTAGCATTTGAAAGAGAAATAGAAATCTTGGCAAGACGTTCATCTTTACTGCTGCTATCCTGCCCAGCAAGGATAGTCGTAGTGTTTTCCACCTTTCCAGATCTGCTTGTATCTTGTTCCACAGCACCTCGTAGTTATTTTTGTATAATTTCGCATTCGTTGTTTCTATCTCCACTCCCAGGTATTTAACTTTCTTAACTATTTCACAACCCGTTATTCTTTCCAAGTCCTATTTTGCTTTGTTGTCTAGATTTTTAACTAGCATCTTCGTTTTTGATATATTAACTTTAAAACCTGATACCTTGCCATAGTCTTTCATTATCTCCATCAAACTCCTTGCTGATTGTACTGGTTGCGATACTGTCACCAGCAGGTCGTCTGCGAAGGCACACAGTCTGTAGTCCTGTTGTCCAATCTGTATGCCCTTTACGTCCTCTGCTGCTCTTATCTTGTTCAGCAGAATCTCCATCGTTAAGACAAATAACAGTGGTGACAGCGGACAGCCCTGTCTCGTGCCTCTTTCTATGTTGAATGGGTCTGTTAGTTCGCCCTTCACAGTGATCTGGCCCATTTGTTTCTGGTAGATTGCTATTATAGAGTTGAGGAACTGCTTTCCCATTTTCATCCCCCGGGCTAGGTTCGTCAGGAATGGCCAATTCAGTCTGTCAAAGGCTTTTTCTGCGTCCACAAACATGAGGGTAGCAGGTACCTGGTTGTGCCTTTCCAAGTACTCTATTATGTTCAACAGCTGTCTCACGTTGGTTTTCATCTGACGTCCTTGTATAAACCCCATTTGATCCGGGTGAATTATTTTTTGTAATACGGTCATTAATCTGTTGGCCAGCACTTTTGTGAAGAGTTTGTAGTCTGTGTTCAATAGTGAGATGGGCCTATAGTTTGCCGGTTGTGCATTATCTTTTCCCTCTTTGGGGATTAGAGAAATGTAGGCTGTTTTCCAGGAGGGTGGGACTTGGCCTCCTTCTTGTATGTTGACAAATAGCTTTCTGAGGGGTTCTATCATTTCCTCTTGGAGATGCTTGTAATAGGTAGCCGTTATCCCATCCGTCCCGGGTGATTTTCCTTTTTTCAGTTGTTTGATCGCTGAGTGTATTTCCTCCCTCGTGATTGGGGCGTTCAGGGCATCTCGTTGTGTATCAGTGAGTACCATTAATTTTTTGTTTTGTAGAAACTTTTCTATCTCTTTGTCCTGTATCTTCTCCTCGGCATATAGCTTTGAGTAGAACTCAGTGAAAGCTTTCTTAATGGTTTCCTGTTTGAATTCTTCCTTGCCTTTGTACTCTATCTTTTCAATTATGCGGGCTTTCTGTTTCTTTCTTATGGTGTAAGCCAGCCACCGACCTGGTTTGTTGGTGCTACAGAATGTCTTGTGTTTTGCGTATTGTATATTCCATGCTACTTGATTCGCCATCAGCATGTCAAATTGTTTTCTTAGTATCTTAATTCCTTCTTTTGTGGCTTTGTCCTCCGGTCTTTTTATTAATAATTGTTCCTGTTTCTTTATCTCCTCCTCTAGTTCCTTTCTTTTTCGTTCTTGTTTGCGTCGGTGCCTGGTGTTCATGTTCATGAGGATCCCGCGCATAAATGCCTTGCTAGCATCCCAAATCATTTCAATGGGTGTTTCATTGTTCATATTTATACTAAAGAATTCCTTCATGGCACTTTTGCATTCAGCCACCTCTTTCTCGTGTCTAAACAGGTTTTCATTAATTCTCCAGGATCTCCTCGATTTCCGATCCTGTCTTAACTCCATCCGTACCGGGTTATGGTCTGTTAGTACTTTGGGTAGGATTGACACAGTGTTTAGGCGAACTAGTAAGTCACTAGATGCCAGGATGAAGTCAATTCTGGAAAATAATTGGTGCCTGTCGGAGAAGAAGGTGAATTCTTGCTCTTTGCCGTGCCGTTCCCTCCAGACGTCTGTCAGTACAAGGTCTTCCTTCATGTTGAAGAAAGATTTAGGCAACTTGGAGTGCTTCTGTGGGTTAGGTTTTGTTTTCTTCTTGTCCAGGGCAATCTCTATGACCCCGTTCCAATCTCCCAGAATAATACATGATCTGTAGTTGAGTTGTATTAACTTCTTGTGTATCTTTTTGTAGAATTTTCCTTGTTGTTGATTTGGTGCATATATGCCCATCACTAGAATTTTCTTATCGTCCTGTGTCACTTCGATTGCTAGGTATCTACCCTGGGAGTCCGACTCTATTAGCTTAGCTATTACATGTTTCTTCACGTATATAACAATCCCGTTCTTCTTTCGTGGCGCCGCTGCGACAAAATGTGTACCTAATCTGTTATTGATTAAATATTTCTGGTTCGCTGCTCTGATGTGTGTTTCTTGTAGGCATATTATTTCGTTTCTTCCTTGATGCAGATAATGAAATATCTTTCTCCTTTTCTGTGGGGAATTTAGTCCGTTAACGTTCCATGTCAAGTATTTAGTTGTCATTGTCGGTTTCAGGATACTCTTGCAAGACCGCTTCTGTTCTATCTCTTGTGTTCTTCTTTGGTCTCATTCCCATGGTATCCAGGTTGGTGCTCATGTTGCGTAGAGGGGTCGTGCCTTGTTGCTCCGTGAGTTTGGTAGTGGATCTTAGTATTCTGCTCTCTGCAGTCTGTCCTGTTTCCTTGTTGTTGTTGCTTTCTGTTCTCTGTGTCGTTGTGTCTCGAGTTGGTCCTTTCCTTTCTCTTGCTACTGCGTCGGTCTGTATTTCTAGGTGGGTTGTTCGTTGTTCTCGATCCCTTCCGCGTTCCAGTGGCCCTTCTGCATCTTCTCTCGTGGTATACTGAGGTCCATCCGACGTCAGTTCCTTTGCAAGGAATTCTCTGGCTTTCTGGACCGAGTTCAGGTAGTATCTTTTATTTTTATAGAAAAGTGACATCCCTGTTGGGGCTTCCCATCGGTATCGCAGAGCGCGTAGTCTCAGTTCGTCGACCAGGAACTTGTAGTTCTTTCTGTCTCGCAGCATCGTCTGGGGGATCTCTTTCAGTACTTTCACTTCCTGCCCCTCCATGTATAATCTCTTGTTGTAAGATGTGACTGAGATGAGGTTCCTGAACCCCTGTGTCGCAAAGTGGATGACCACATCCCTTGGTTGACGCCTGTTTGTTGCCGTCCATGCGCCCACTCTGTAGATTCTGTCGAATTGCCATGTGATCTCTGGGATTTGCTTTCCCAGGAATGTTGCCAGGGCCTCTATAAAGGTTCCGAGCAGGCCCCCTTGGGTTTCGTTTGGTGACTCTTTCCAACCTCTAAACCTGATTGCGGACTCCGTTTGCCAGTATTGTATCATGGAGGATTGGTCTTGGGCCACCCCTTTCATCTCTGCTATCTGTCCCTCTACATGGTTCTCCACTTCTTCCATCCGCTTGTCCACATTCTCCCTGATCTCCTGCAAGTTTTTCTCCATTTCTTCCCCTATTCTCTTGTAGTGTGCTTGCATTGCCTCCTTTATTTGGTCCAGGTCCGCGGCCATTGCCCTGCGTTGCTCTTTCCATTTTCTCTCTAGTTCTCTACCATGGTCTTTCAGCATTCGTTTTATGTCGTTGCATCTTTCCTCCATCTTTTGTTCTGCCTCTACACACCTCCTCTCCATCCTTGTGTCCATTTCCATCAACTTTTTATCCATTCCATCCATCCTTAGTACCAGCGTTTCTATTACCTCTGTTAATTCTTGTATCATGTGTGCTGTTGGGCTGGCCTGTGGGAACAGATGGGTCTGGGGGCCTGTAGTTGGATGGGAGGGGGTGGGGGTGGGTAAAGTGTTTCCTGGTGGTTTAGTAAGCTGGGCTGGGGAGGAAATAATTCCCTTCGTTTGTGTCAGTTTGGTCTGTTTGGAGGCCATCTTGAGCTTATCCTCTTGTTGTCCTGGCACTGTTTTGGTTTCCAAATTAGACCAAATTTGACACTAGACTGTGATCTGGTGATGATCCAGTACTCTGTCCTTTCAGTGGGGGGCTCAGTTGGTGGGCTTCTTTCCTCCCTTCTCTCTCCCAGTTCTCCCAGGCCTTCCACCTCCTCTTCCCTCCTTGGTGCTTCTTTATCTTCTGGGTCCCTTGGTTCCCTTGGTTTAGGGGGCTCAGCTGATGGGCTTCTTTCCTTACTTTTCTCTCCCAGTTCTCCCAGGCCTTCCACCTCCTCTTCCCCCTCTGGTCTTTCAGCCGCCCTCTTTGCCTTTAAGAGCTCACCTCCCGCAGGTATTCTTTTTCTCTGTTGCTCCCTCTGCTCTCCTCCTCTCTTGTCGGCGTCCTGTCGGCTTCGTTCGCTTCCGCCTCTTGCTTCTCCGCTCTTGTCGGCTTCTTTCTTTCTGGCTCTGGCCGCCAACGCCTCTGTCTGCTGCTCCAATCCTCCTCCGCTGCTCTCTCGCCATTCCTCCTGCTCTCCAACTCTTCCGGGGGTCCTCCTCAGGCCGGCAGGCCCCCCCAGCAGCGATCCTGTGTCCCCTTCCTGCTTCTTGGCTCTTCTCTCATCAGCTCCCTTGCGTTCGCAGCGCGGCGTTTTCAGGTCCGCCGCCCGGCCGCCGCCAGCTTCAGCAGCTCCGTTCGCGGCTTCCCGGGACCTTCTGGCGGCGAGCCTCACTTTTTTCGGGAGCTCCGATGTTCTCTTGCTATCCGGTCTTCTCTCTTCGTCGCTCCCTTTCACGGTGCGTAATTATTTTAAATTTCCCGCGGGCCCCGTCCCGGAGCTTTCTAAAAAAGGCTCCGGTCCTCGTGACCGGAACCGGAAGTCCACCCAACACTGCATAGTCTTGATCATAATGAACAATGCTACTTGGAAGCATCAGAATATTCAGTATGTATCTGTGCCTGTAGTCCTAAATGTACTTAGTCATCTCTGACTCTACTTCCTTGTATGATGTGCTGCACAAAATACCAGAAGGCATATATTTAAAGGGCTTCTTCACTGATTGAACTTGTTAGTTGGCTTTATTAATGCATACTGTTGTGGCAGTATTGATGCCTTCTTTGGGGATGTTGATAAACCTCATGCCCCCGGGGGAATATGCCTTTCCTAGCTAAGACATTTGGGAGCACTTAAATCTATGAGGCAGGGGTAAATACATGAAGCAAATTATTCAGCTGCCCTTCTTTGTGGGTTTGTCTTATCAAATGGTACAGAACTAGAGCATGTGATACATGAACACTCCAGTTAAGTCCCACATTCTTCAATGTCCTTCAAATGACATTTGCAGTTTAAAAAAAGTCCTAATTCACATGGAGGCCAAGATGCATACAGCTTTATGGCTTTCCTTTCTCCGATATTATTCAAGTGATGAAGGAGGGAATTATCTTGAAGTCTCGTGGCAAGTGCTTTGAACAAACAGACTAGAACAGTGAGCTGATTTCAGTCAGGAGTTCTGCTTGGAAGGAAAGGGTGATCTAACTCCCATCTTTTGTATAGAAAAAAAAAGAACAGGAAAAAAATGCATATTTTACATAGGAACGGCGTTGTAATACTTCACTGGCACCAAAAGGTTTTTATTTATTTTTTTAAAAAAGAAAAATCCTACATCTTCATTGGAAGGTACGTGTGAGTTTTTCTATTAAAAAGGCCTGAAAAAATTGATTGATTGATTGATTCCTCTTTTTCTTTATTGGGCAATCGTTCTCTTCCACATGCAAAAAGGAAAACCTGGAAAAGCAGCTTTAAAATATTGTTGAAGGAAAAGTCTTCATCATGGTTCAGTCCAAGCCAGGGATAAACAACATGGCGACTGCTTTAGGAAGAAGGTTGCAGTTTATTGAAGAGGAGAGCCAGACAGGAAGATGGCTCTGAAAGAAAAGGGGTGAGCACATGTAGAGAGTGGGCTTTTATACCCTCTGGAGCCTTTTGTTTGGAGTTGTTCCTGTGGCATGAACTTTGACCTGAGTGTGCCTTTCTGGTATTCTGATCGTGGTGGGTTAATTCTATTATGTCCCAAGGGTCATATCCTGCTTCCCTGGGGCTGGGGTTGATGACTCTTAGATTTTTGGTGTTGATTCTAGGGATCTTTCTTCCTAATCCCATTTTCCTGACTCCAGTCTTTCTGACAAGATTATCTGCATTTCTGCAGACTTGGTTTCTGTTTGGGACAGAGAGATTTATTTATTTATTTATTTATTTATTTAAATCACATTTATATGCCGCTTGGGGGTGGGGTTGGTTTCTGTCTTTAGGGAAATCTATTCTGCCTTTTAAATATTTCCAAGAATATTTCTTACTCTGGGGGGGGGGAGGTGACTTCCCACAATATAGCTGTGCAAAGTGTTCCAGAGTGTCGCTTCCGCAGTCCATACTTGTGCTGCTGCTATGTAGGTCAAAGTATGGATGGATGTTCTTTGGGTTTATATAAGGAAGGGAAAGAGTTAGCTCAGAGGGGTGCAGTTTTAAACATCAGCCTCCCCCCCCACAGGCATATACATCACTCCTGAAACTTTGCCTTTGATGGAGGAGGGTGATCGCTGAAACAGAGGGCATTGTTCTTCGGTCAAGGATATGGAACAGATGTGCCCTCCTCCCCTGCTAGAAATTCCATCCTAGTGTAGCATTTGTCAAAACAAATATTCACTTGGGAAACCAGTTTAATATATTGATATGCATCTGGACATTGTAAGGACACCTCTTCCAAAGTGAGTTTCCTTGCATCATGGAAAGTGATGATAGATCAGTCTATGGCAAACTCAATTTCATTGAGGGCCGCATCAGCATTGCGGTTGTCCTCAGGGGGGCCAGGTAGGTGGGGCCCTGGTGGGCCTGGCCTACTGGGTGGTGTGGCTGGAGTGGTGTGGCCTACTGGGTGGGCATGGCCAGTTCTTCATTGTTCGCGTCAAGGGTCCCTGTGGGGGCCTAGGCAGGAATGGGACAGATCTGGGAGTCTCTGGCAGAAGGGGGTGGGACCGGGGCAAGCACCAAGGAATGGTGCATTTCTTCATTCCTCACAAAGGGTGACACCTCCCCAGCATGCACCCAGGGGGCGGGGCCGACGTGGCAGGGGCTGGTTCCTCGCTGTTTCCAGACCACCTTGTGGAGCTAAGACTGAATGTGTTTCAGCATAGATGGCCACCACAAAATTGTACATTGGCTCCCGGCCGGCCTGGGCCAGGGCCATGGCAGCGGGGGCTGTTCCCTCACTGTTTCCAGAATGGCTTCGTGGGCCACATGAAACCACTTCATATGCCACATCCAGCCCCCGGGCCTTGTGTTTGACATGTCTGGTCTATGGAAAGGCCTAGCTGGATGATGACATTTCTTCCACAGTACAGTATAAAGTGATGTTACTTAATAGTAATGAAAGTCCTCTTGGCTGGAGACAGATTGAGGAGGCCCAGCTGACAAAATATATTATCAACACTGCTGGTAAGAAGTCCCTGGGCAGGATATGCCACACGAAGATGTGCAAAACATCAGGAACTCCACAACTTTGAAGGAAATAAAACAGGAAACATGTTCCAAATAATCTTGGAGCAGGCCTACCAAGACAAGTTGCCTTGCTGAGTCAGGCAAAAAAACAGCGAAACACTAACCACGAACACTGTCACTCGAAAGAGTTATTCTGACTGACAGTCTTGTCTTCACATGCTTTGTAACATTAGCAGAAGAAGGAAAATCTATAGGAATATATAAATCCAAGGCTTTTTTTCTCATAGAACGCCCAGAACAGAGTTCCGGCACCTTTTTTGGATGGAACCTTGTAGGGTAGGCAAGGCGGGTTGTATGACGTGTGTGAGTTCCGGCACCTTTTTTTTTTTATACAAAAAAAGCACTTTATAAATCCATTAATTTTTTTAAAAATTCTGGACATTCAACAATAAAGCAACACTTGTCCCTGCAGCAGAGACATAGAAGAAAAGATGCTCTTGGCCAAAAAAGCATTGAAAAATAAACAGGAAGCTGTCTCATGATCAAACAGAATAATGGGGTGGGGGGGTGGGAGGAGGAGGTGATGTGGCAGTGGAAATTTTTCAATTTCATGAGCACATTTGTAGGGGCTAACACACTTTCAGGAAGTGTGAATCAGATTTGACTCAGTGTAAAATGGAAGCAATTAGTATTGAGAAAGAAACTAAGTATCCCAACATAACCCTAGTGAAACAAAGTTGCATTCTGAAAAATGTGGCCAAGAAAGCATACAGATTTCTTAAGGTACCTAAAGTGGTGCAATCCATCAGAATTTTTCAATACCTTTCTTTGAGTTTTGTTTAACTTACATAATGTAATGACAGATGGTACTATCTTTAAATGTTTACACTGAATTTTTCTAGAGTCATCCAACCATCATTGTACCAATATGATAATAATGTATTAAGGACAGGTGGCTTATTATTATTATTATTATTATTATTATTATTATTATTATTATTATTATTATTATTATTTATTAGATTTCTATGCCGCCCTATTCCAAGAACTCAGGGCGGCTCACAACATGAATACTAACATAAAGAAATCTAATATTAAAATACATTATAAAACCATTAATTAAAAACAACCAATCATCCAGAAACAGACATACAAACATACATACACTGGCTGGGGCAAGGTGTTAACTGCCCCAGGCCTGCCGGCAAAGATGGGTCTTCAATAATTTGCGAAAGGCGGAAAGGGTGGGGGCAATACGGATCTCCGGGGGGAGTTGATTCCAGAGGGCCGGGGCCGCAACAGAGAAGGCTCTTCCCCTAGGCCCCGCCAGGCGACACTGTCTGGCTGACGGGACCTGGAGAAGGCCGACTCTGTGGGCCCTAACCGGTCGCTGGTTTTCATGGGGCAGCAGACGGTCCCATAAGTAACCTGGTCCGATGCCATGTAGGGCTTTATAGGTCATAACCAACACTTTGAATTGCGTTTGGAGACCAATTGGCAGCCAATGCAGCTCGCGGAGTGATGTTGAAATGTGGGCATTTCTAGGTAGACCCAATACTGCTCGCGTGGCTGCATTCTGCATTACCTGAAGTCTCCAAACATTTTTCAAAGGTAGTCCCATGTAGAGAGCATAATGATGCCAACCTGTTACAAGGAGCTAGTTATAAATTACACGTACTTGGGGGTGTGTATGTGTAATATCTTAGGTCTGCTCTAACCTTTTTCTTCTAGTATTTCATGTCAAACACTTGGTTAATGTGACAGTTCAAGGCAAGTACCTTTGAAAGTGTTACTAAATGCAATTAAATTGCCTAATTCTTTAGGGCAGCAGAATTTTCTGCAAAACCCACATATTAGCAAATAAATTTGTTTTTAGCTGTTTGATGTTATAAGCCACCTAGAGTTTTTTGGAGTAGGCAGTCATAGTAAATTATAATGGCAAAGCAGATAACAATAAGACGTGGCACTAGCTTAAAACAGAAAAGTTGAAGAAAGGGACACAGGCAGTGGTGGGATTCAAATATGTGAACAACCGGTTCTCTGTGTGGATGCCGCTTCTGGAAATCCGTTCTGGGCCTGGGCAACAAAAAATTAGCTACTGGTTCTGCCAAACTGCTGTGAACTGGCTGAATCCCACCACTGGACACAGGTGCCAATTCTGCACACATCCATGCCTTAAGAACAAATAAAATCAGAATTGAGAAGACAGCAATTGACAGCAAATGCCGCCTCTGCAAAGAAGCTGAAGAAACAGTGGACTACCTAGTTAGCTACTGCAGGAAGATTGCACAGACTGACTACAAACAATGGCATGACAAAATAGCAACAATGATGCATTGGAATATCTGCAACAAATACTGTTTGCCTGCAAGTAACTGGTGAGACCACAAAACAGACAAAGTAATAGAAAATGAAGAAGTTAAAGCACTCTGGGACTTCAAGATTCAAACTAACAAGCATCTGCCATATAACACTGCAGACTTAACAATTATCTATAAAAAGGCAAAATTGTCTGGATAATGGACTTTGCCTTCATGATCTTAAATCAACACAGAACGAGGTATATGACAAGGCGATACAATATCATCTATCCTTTTCTCAGCCTGCATTGAAGAAGTATTTCACAAACTAGACTGGGCAAAAGGTGCAATAAAAATCAATTTAAATCACTTAAGATTTGCAGATGATGTTGTTCTCTTCTCACAAGACGCAGAAGAGCTACAAAGACACAAGAGGTGCACAAAGAAGGAGAACTATTTGGCTTAAAAATAAATCTGAAAAAGAGCCAGGTTATACTTAATAAATTCACCAAAGAAAGGAAAAAAATATATCTGGAGAAGAACTAGACGTAGTAGACCACTGCATACATACCTTGGCCAACAGATCTCAATGGAAAGTGATACAATAAAAGAAATTGAAAGGTGTGTTAAATGTGGTTGGCAGGCTAAGCATAATTTGTGGTTTGAGAAGCTAAGCATAATTTTCAAGAACAACTTCCCTCCTAGGCCTGAAGAGAAAAGTTTTCGATCAGTGTGTGCTACCTGCTCTAACATATGCCGGTGAAACATGGACACTAACCTCATAAGCAACACAAAAGCTAAGAGTGGCACAAAGAGCCATGGAAAGATACATGCTTGGCATTACCAGACAAGATAGAAAGGCCTGCCACTGGATTAGAGAACAAATGAGAGTATACGATATCGTCAAGAGAGTAAAAGAATTGAAATGGAAATGGGCTGGTCACATAGCAAGAAGAACTGATGGCACGTGGACCAAGGCGGAAATAGAATGGATTCCAATTGATAAAAAAGCATCCACGAAAGAGACCTAAAACAAGATGGATCGATGACATCAGCAAGGATTGCAGGCCCAATTGGCAAAAGAAAGCTCAGGACCATATTGGTTGGAAACATGCAGAAGAGGCCTTTATCTGGCAGTGGACAGACAATGGCTAAAATGATGGTGATGAATGAACATTGCAACATCTGGAGACAACAAAATAGAAGAGAAAGAACTGGAGAAAGTCACACATTGCAAAGACCTGCAAAGAGAGCAATTGTAGCAAAAGATGCCTTGGGTGACAATTCCAAAACAAACAGCTGGAGCAGCACTTGATCCCTATCGGCATTGACAAAATCATCATAAGTAAATTGCAAAAGGCAGCTTTACTGGAAAGAACTGATATCCTATGATCACTTTAATACCATCAAAGAACAACATTGCCTATCCCAGTCCTAGGGCAAAAATAAGTGGACAAAAATGTCAAATCCAGTCTAAACACCTATAGCTGACTGTGTGGAGAACTATAAGAATACAATTTATATGGTGCCTGTTTCCCGGTGACTCTGGGCACTTGTCTGAAGTGATGTACCTTATGTATCTAAAAGTATTGACTGATTGCATTTTTGGTCAAGGAACAGAAGAAAATGACAGTAACACCATAAATAAATAGCTAGCTAATCTAAATATAATTCAAATGCAGCACCTTCTAACACCAATCAAAATCAAATCAAATTTAGCAACTTTGACAGACCAATTTGTCTAGTGGAAAGTGCACAACTCTATTTTAGGCTAACTTGTGCATTCATTAAGGAGGACGAATATTATCTTAGAGCACCAAATTTAGTACTGGGAAATGCACAACAAGTTGTATGAGGCTAGTTGGATGGCTTTATCTGAGAGTGGATAAAAGTGCCCTGAATTTATTTATTTGTATTAATGTATATGACTGCCCATCTCATCAACATGACTCTGGATGGCTAAAAAGAATTAAAATACAAGATAAATACATGTAAATGGGGAAAAAAAGATACACCATTCCCAACCAATTAACACAAGTAGAAGATATGTGATGAAGAGGGTTTGGAAACATTATTAAGAAACATCTACTTCAGAAGTAGCAAGTTAATTATAATTGGGTAGGCTGGAAAGTTTTATTTTTAAATTGCTACCGGTATTAGTATTATATGTAGTGGTTAAGGCACTGGATGAGAGAGGAAACCATGAATTCTAACTATCCTAAAGTTGCTTTTGCACAAGGCAACTGGACTTTCTTGGGTTGTTTTTTTTTTTTTGAAGATGTTTCGCTTCTCATCCAAGAAGCTTCTTCAGGTCTGACTGGATGGTGGGGGAATGGAAAGATTTATACTCCTGCAGACAGCTGTTCTTTTGCATTCTGCAGGAGTATAAATCTTTCCATTCCCCACCATCCAGTCAGACCTGAAGAAGCTTCTTGGATGAAAAACGAAGTGTCTTCAAAGAAAAACCAGAAAGTCCAGTTGCCTTGTGAAAAAGCATCTTTGGGATATCTATGACCTGGATGACTGAGAATCTTCATAGACATGAATTCTAGCCCTGTCTTAGACACAAAGCCAGCTCAGTGATCTGAGCCAGTCATTCTCCATCAGTCCTAAGAAAGAGGCAATAGCAAACCAATTCCAAAAATCCTTTGCCAAGAAAACTGCAGGGACTAGTTCAGGCAGTTGCCAGGAATCAACACCAACTCTGAAGGCTTGCATATGCAATCTCCTCCCCGCTTAATAGTGCAACAGTATCTTTTTAAACTGTTAAAATGGATCTTTCCAATCAGGGACTTTATCTATCTTGCCTTATCTGAAAATGCCAGGAATTGGAACTATGTTTTTTTTAATCTGTGAAGGATATACTTTCTTATTGACCTAAAGGTCTTCTCCATATATTAGCAATACCCTTTGATGCATTCAGCCACAGATTAAAGTGACCTCTGTAAACCAACAGCTTCCTGGTTTTAACACATCGGATTGGAGCCTAAATTGATTTAACATTGCCAGAGGTGGGGGCAACCCCTCCCCCATATAAACATGTCAGAGACGAATAGTAGTATCCTTGATTTGTGGGTTCCCCCCCCCAAGGAGCAAGAAGCAGCATTTTAACACCAGATTTGCAATAATGGATGTATCCTAATTGAATTTTATTATACTGACTAATCCAAGTAATGTTTTAAACAATTTTTGATTATGCATTCTGAGTGAAATAATGAATGGCTTTCAGTTTCTCTTAAATGGTGTATTCTTTTATTATAAGAGTGACCTCTAGTGTGTAGTTTGCAGCATGTTTTTCCATGGCTATTCATTATATAAAATGAGAGGGCATTCTATTGTTTAGCGGAAGGACGAAAATTTTCTTGAATAATTTAATGTTGCATTCTGAATTTTAGCACAGATAAAGAAACAAAATCTCCAAAGGGCAGAACATCTGGGAGAGCAATGGTGATAGAGGATGTCCTTAGCAAGCCGAAGACCCCAAAATTCTCTCTCCAGCATTTCCTAAAAGGAGTTGAAAAAGTCTTCCTTCAGTGCACAAAGACCCATTGCTAGTCAGTGCCAACAAAGTCAGTGTGCCACAGAAGTAGCCTAAACCCTTTGACTACTTGCACACAATCACACCGATCATGTTCTGACCACAGCAGTCTCCTCCTTTCTCCGCACAACGTTGCTTTTCCCTCCCAAGCCAATGAATTAATCAGTCTTAGATTGTCATGAGACATATTAGTTTCTAATGCAGCATTTCCTCATCAAGTTAATACCACTTCACATTCAAGATGCATCAATCCGTAATGGTTTGTCAACACATTATCTTGAAATCAGGTGATCCCTGAGGCAGATCTGATCGTAGTTGGATGAAGAGGTGTAAGCATTCCCTTCTCTGGCCACCAGTCATCATCCACACAAGCTATCTCCCTCCCAGCGTTTGCTTCCTTCATTAGTGCCTTGCTTCATCATCAGTTCTTTTCCTACCCATCCTTCTTTCCCTTCTCCCTAGTTTTGACTCCAAACTCTTTAGGGTTTGTACAAGATAAAAATCAGAACAGCAGAGTGCTACTATTTCCCTCCGGGAGAAAAAGGGCAGCACATTTATGCTTCTTTGTTTTAACAGCATTCTGAAATACATCTTTATTTTGAGATGTATCTTTATTTTAAGCTGCCCCACCTTTTCTCATTGTATAGTCAAGAAAATAATATTAGGCTTTTTAACAGGGCTTTGTTGTTGTACAGTTCTGGTGTATTTTTCAGTTTCAGTCATTCATTCCCTTATTACCTCAGCAGCTAGTCATTTTCAATTCTCCATCAATATGGACCTAATTAATTGCACAATCATTGCTGATTTGCTTCCCTCCCCGTTAGTAATCTCTCTCTATCTCTCTCCCCCTCTCCCCCCCTCTCTTTCTCCAGCTTACTTTAATTTGAAAAATATTCAAGAAGATTCTGACAAAACAATCCAGGCTGGAACCTGAAATCAGATTATTAGCTCCTCAATATATTCCAGAAAGAAGCACAATTATGAATACTAACTCTATATTTTTTGCAAGCCTGAAAGTAGTTATTCCCTCTTTTCCTTTTGCTGTCCAGAAAACTAGGGAGGTTCCCTTTTGAAATGCTTCCCACATCTCCTCTGTTTCTGTGAGATACTTTTTGCATGACAGTTGTCTACTCTAGCCTCTGGCTGTTCCTCCTATCTCCCAAGGTCCTTCCCACATATCATTACCCCATTTGTTGTTTCCCTGATTACCTACAAGAAATAGTATTGTCACAAATCAGGAGGACAATATTCAGCAATGTCTTAAAACAGATGCAATAAAAGCATGCTAGAAATCAAAAATGCATAGAGCAATGTTTATGCTATTATTGTTTTGTGATATCTAGAGGATAGACATCAGTAATTTAACTCAGTAGGGGGAAAGGGCCTAAGGAATGTACTGCCAGAGACAGGTCTGTGATGGCCATCTCAGGACACCTGACATTGTAGCATATTGATTAGTAATGTGATCTTTGACTGCAAATCAACAAAATAAATAAGATTTGCATGCATAGTTAATATGGGGTTTACTGCATGAACATCTTTTCTGTGCTAAGCTACCATACCAGTTATACCATCTAATCTGACAACTTCTGCTTTGTCTACATGTCTCATATGATAGCATTTGTTCATGTTGATTACTCTCTGGGTATTTAATGGAGAACCATCATCAGTGAGAAACTTTAAGGTTGGTGTATAACCAAAGAGTTGCTATGCTAGTGCCTATCTTTGATTCTATTGCTATTCTTGCATCTATTATTTTGTTGCATGGTGACCCTAGCATAATTGTGGCTAACACAATGGAAGTCCAGATTAGCCTGCTTGTTCTTGACAAACCATGCTACTGGTAGCCACCTACCATTAATGCTGTTACAAGTGCTCTAAAGATAGATTGGCTTTATCATTATTCTGCTGCAAAATCAAAATGGATAGGCATCATTACTCAAATTATATGTCCTCAGAAGGGGACACACAGGGCAATATTAAAAAGCACATTTAAATGGAAAGCAATTTTCTCTCTTTGCTGCTTTCTGTATTCCCTTATGTGGCATTTGAAGTAAAAGCTTTTGTTAGAGAATTTTAATTTCTCTGTTGGTGAAAAAATAAATCAGAAGCTCTCACAGTTGACTGCATTTAGCTGATTCAAATAAATTTCTTTATATTCATATCAAAATATTTACAATACCATACATTCTTCTTTACAGAACATAGCTCAATGAAGACTTCTTACAGAGAGATACAGAGACAAACCTGAGGCTGAAAATTCAGCTTCTAACTCAATACCTCTTGCACAGACTCAGTAGCACTTTCTTCACATTGGCTGACTGAATTACCACATGACTCTTCCTGCTCATGAATATTCCAACAGCTTTCCTTGGTGCTATACTAATTTTCTTTTCCTTTTTTAACCCAACTGTGAAATCATAAAACTTAATGTTCATGCCAATAATTTGTGGAGACATTTATGATGTTATGCATTTATTTCCATGATATGATCTCCTGTGGTGCAAATAAAACAGAAATATGTGTTATATTTAGGGGAAAAAGCCGATTATTTTTTACATTTTGCTTTTAAACCTTCTGGCTCCCCATCAATAATAAGTCTTCTGTTATGAACTTCGAGATCAACCATTATATATTTTGAATCACTCTGAAAGAAATTCTTGCATGTCAGCCATCTTTCACCCATAGCTTTCTTTTGTAAATTTTGATTCCCATCACTCTTAATAATATATTATTATGCTTTTGGCAGTTACACCATTTTCTTTTGGCCTAATTTTGTTCTGACATTTGCATAAAATTATGCAAATGTTATCATAGCCCAGAACCAGAAACAGCTGTTTAACTTCTGTCCAGAAAGACTTTGGAACTTCATTCAAAACCCATGGATTGTAGTCAATAGTTTATTTAACAAAATCATTAATTAATCTTAGAATTATTTTTAGACACTCTGGATTTTTACTGCACTTTTTTTGTTTTTAAATGTTGAGTAAAGTAAAAGTTTGAAAGAATGAAATCAAATGAATTTGAAAGTGCCAGTAAAAGATAATATTTATAGCTTGGGGTTGAATTGTGGAGTCCTTGGTGCTCTGTGAACTTGTTCACTTGCAGACATTTCATTACCAAACTAGGTAACATTATCAGTAATACCACAGAATTTGAAAGTGATATTTTTTATTCAAAAATAATGCAGATAAAAGGACAGGAATTAGAACACAAAGGGTTTTTTTGGCCAGAATTTAATTGGTATACTATAGAGCAGTAATATTTTACTACTCAGGACATGAAAAATGAAAAAAGAACTAAACTAAAATTAAATGACTAAATCTTAAACATAAAGAAGTCCAAACTAATGACAACAAGTATAAGAACCAGCCTCAGAACTGACAATGAACATTCTGAAATGGTGGATAATGTCTGCCTTTTATGACTGAATATCAATACTAAAAGCACCAGCAGTTAATAGATACAGTACACTGCAGACTAGCCCTTAGTCATGTAGCACTGAAGGTCTTAAAAATATATATCCAGATGTGGGGATATGCCTACACATCATCACAAAGATCAAATAATGAAGGCAATAATTTTCTTTATGATACTTTATGGAGGTGAAAATTGGACTTCGAAGAAGCAAGGTAGGAAGACTATTAATGTTGTGAGCTCTGAAGAATACCATGGATCGCCAAGAAAACAAACCAATGAATCATAGACCACATGCATTCAGACCTCTCACTTGAGGTACAAATGACTAAGCTCAAGTTATCATATTATGCACGTTATGCAAATATCTAGCTCTCTTGAGAAGTCTATAACACTTGGAAAGGTGAAAAGTAAAGAAGTACCAGCAGCAAGGTAAATAAGATTTAATTACTGTGGTGATGGATGCACCAGACCAGAAGGGCCAGGAGGAGAACAGATCATTCTAAGCAACTTCCACCTATGAGGTCCCTCGGGGTTGACATAAACTTCTCCAATCTCTCTGTTCTGCAATGCAGGGGATGAGGGGAGGGGAAAAAAAAGCAATTTCTGTAAGCAATCTCTCCTGTACCTAACCCCTTCGCCCTCCACGCATTCCATATTATGTCATATGTCAAAGTTGTCATAGTTGTCAGCTGATGGGGGGGATAGATATTGATCTTCTCCATCCATCTTGACTTTGGTCAATCAAGGCTTTCATATAACTTTTTTAAAAATAAAATAAAGAAGGTGTAGACTAGATTGTCAACCTTAGTCATACCTATGCCATATGCAGCATCCAAGCTACAATCAGCTTTGACACATTTTGCCAGTATGTGACATGCATGATTTTATTCAAATTTAGGTTCTCTAATTCAAAAACTACCTTGCAGTATACTTGAAGCCCGCATCTAGGAGATACTGCAAATTATTGACATCCACACTGGGTGCAAACTTCAGTATTATTTTAATGTTAATGTTAATGTTAATACAGTATCAGTACGTAGAATAGCTTTCCATCTTTTCATCCCTTGACAAATGTGTCAAAGGAAAGTCTTTTATGCATGAGCATGCTGCTATGTCATTTAATAATTTAGATTACTACAATTTCATTATGTGCAAATTAGCTTTAAATTCATCATTACCCTCTTGGATCATTCTGACTTGGGTACTGTTTTCACAGCTTTTTATAGGAGATATATTTTGCAAAACACAAGCCATCTTGGGTCCAAAAGGAATATTAAAGCCGCCCTCCCCATTTCAACAGCTGAACGTAAGGGAATGCTTTTATGCATGGCTTCCAGCTGGCATTTCCATGGAAACAGAGAACTTGATTATCCATTCACTCACATGTGTGTAAATGGGTGAATAGTATTTCCCATCACAGAACCTTTGTGAAAAACTAAAAAAAAAAAAAAAAGGAGAACCTCAAGCCATCTCTTCTTTATGGAGCTTGTCATTGAATACATATTTCTATAGCAGCTATATTTAAACCCTTGAACTGACTGGGAGAAACAAAGATGTATATTGTATTTGAAAAGGGGAATTGATATCTGAATCATTATAGTAATACCAATTTATCCTATCTATTTCTATATCCGTGCCTCTGTCTCTCTCAATATATTCCTAAATCCAGCGATTAATGAGTTACTCTTTCATAAAAATTCTATGACCTTATGGGGTTACTTAGTTTACATCTCAACTATCCAGCAAAAATTATATTTAAAATAGCTTACCATAAAGTATAAAATAATAAACAAAGAAATAAATCAAAGAAAAAAATTCTAGAAGAGAAAAAAGGTTAGCAGATCGAATTTGCAGCTAGGAAATGTAAAGTTTAAAGAAATAGAACAAAACTCTTGTCACTTTCTTGAGAAACACTGAAATAATTCAGAGGCTTTCTCCTTGGTATTGCTGTGAATCAAGATTTTTTTTTTTTCAAACTGTTTATCCTCCTGGTAACCTGCGTACTTGAAGCTGGCATGCTTCCTAAAATTTGGACTTTGGACTTTGGAAATGTGGTAGAAGTCACCAACTTGCTTGTGCTGCAGCCCTAAGACAACTTTGTTGCTCTAAAGAACATTGCAAACAAATCTTGCAAGATACTGTATACCATGGTTCCCTTCAGCCTGAAGCTCCTGGAAGAAGAGTTAGGGAAGCTCACCATCATATTCTGAGGAGCAGCAATGTCTCTCCAGTGGTTACAATGAAGAGTGAAAAAGGAAGTTGTGTGAGGGTGGGAGGAAATAAAGTACAACGTGGGCATACTTGAACTGAAGAAGCTTCTTGGATGAGAAGTGAAATGTCTTCAAGGAAAAACACCTGCCTTTTAAAAAAGCACCTTTAGGATGGACATACCGGTATTTGTTTTCTCTGACATTTCTTGAGAACTATTTTTCCGTGCTAACCAATGCTAAAAATTCCCTGAATAATTTTTTATAAGCGTTCCTTAAACAACTGGTAATGCTGATATTATTATCTTGCAGAGCTAGAGAGCTATAAGACCAACTATGGCAAATCAGCAAAGATCACAACCATAGATCTTTTACATAGCATGAAAATGGCTGAATTAATCCCTACAGTGTTTGCACATTTGTATAATTTTGGGAAGTGGTATTAAATGTTGCATGGTCACCCAGTTCAAAAAATGCTAAAAGAGAAAATATCTGCCTAAAAACAAAACAAAACACTTGACTGCTGCTGTAAGCAATTTTGCATTGTAAATGAAAAGAGCAAAAGATATCTCAGCTATGTCATGACGTCTAGCTTCCTCCTGCCTTCATTGTGTGTGTGTGTGTGTGTTTGTGTGTGTGTGTGTATAAGGATGGATATTATCCTTGCTTACACTGGCTAGCATCTGTTCCCCTCCCTGCCCAGAATATTTATGGGAGTAATAAAAATCTCAAATTCACTGTCCCCAGGGGTCTATCTAGAGTTTATTTGAATTATATTTATGTCCTTTGCTTTGAAATCAATGGAACTTGAGTTATAATGAAATATTCACATCTTTTCATAATAAAAGCCCTAACAGGAAACTTCCTGATACACACTCTAGGAGACAGATTTTACCCCTGACAGAAGATTACTCCTTAATATGAAATTATAAACATGTTTGCTGGGACAGAGTCATGTTGGCAGTCTACTAAATAAGTTGGGGAAAGGTTAAACAGAGACACCTCTAATTGGTTTGTCAAATGGAGATTGTCTGCTACCATACTGTATTTAATTATATCTGCTTAACTTGCTTGTATTCCTTTTCTAGGAACTGGACATTTGTTAATATTGCCACATCCCAAAACTGATATTCTCATGGATCTATAAACCATTTAAACAAACAAACAAACAAACAAACAAACAAACGTAAACGTAAACGTAAACCCATGCTTTCTTGCCCAGAAATGGGCAAACAAGAGTTCACCCTCAGCAACTGCTGGATCTAAATTGTAAAATCATGGAATATACTTCAGGCTCCAAAAATGTTCTCAGATGAGGAAGAAGCCTTTCAAATGAAAGACACTCCAAAAAGTCATTGTGACCAAACCATCCTATGGAAGAGACGGTGCTCCAGAAGAAAGAAAGAACTACTTGACAGATTGGGGGCAAAGCTTCGTCTCGGTGGAGGATTCCAAATATGAATCTGTGGGTCTTTGTCAACGTGCCGAAGAGAGGAACCTGGCAGAGTAGACAGAGGACACTTTGTCAACAGCCTGGGCTCCTGCACAGCTCAGCCTGTTCGCTCACTCTCTGCTTTTCACTTCTGCCATCCCAAGAAAATGCAGTGGGTCCTCATCTCCACCCTTCTTACAATCCCTTATACTCAGCAGGTAAGTGAGCTCTCTAGAAAGATGACCTTGTCATATCAAAGGCTGATCTGTTATCCGAACAAGCAAATCTTACTTAGAGAAAAGGGTAGGGCATAATAATCAATTGCTTCTAATTGTTTGCATTAGTTGCTTGTTTGAAGTCACATTTTTTTATCACAACTTCTTAATTGAAATTCTTCCCCCCCAAGCTTTCAATTTGTGTATAAAATATATGTGTTTATAAGCTGTTGGCTCCTTTGTTTAAGATCCTATTGTAATTTCATAGACAAATTATTCATGTTTTAAAGATACAGAATGTTATAGAGCTGCTTTCACTTCAACTACATCTTTGCATGACCACTAAGAATTATCCAAACTTATCAGAAATAGACTTTATAAAACAGTTAATTCTCTCATTTTTTACTATGGATTTACAGAAGAGGCATTTTGCTTAATAACATTTTTTTTCCTCATGAGATTCCTACAAAGTGCTTCTATTTTAATTTTTGCCCTATGAAGTTAATTGAGAAAGCTGAAGTGTTAATTCTTATAATGTGAACACAAGAAGACCAAACTAGGAATATATTGTATAACATTCAAATGATAAAAAGGCAGATTACTGTAAGGGATAAAATGGGGGACATCTAAAATTTTTAAGGTGATCTGATCTGTTGATCTGTTAAACATATGGGTTATTAAGGGATAATTTTAATGTACTCTTCAAAACTCAAATTGTTTATCTGTTTTTATGGTGAAAATATGCTTCCTAAATCATGCTATAATTTAATTAACATAAATTAAGCTATTCTTTTGCATGGATCCAGTGTAATAGGATTATGTCATATGATATTAATTGCAAATAGGCTCTTTTTGTTGTCTTAATAGAATGAAAGTCCTACTTAAATTGGTGTGAATATTTCAAAATGACTCAAATTCCTTTCATTTCAAAGTGTAGGACATAAATAATCCGGATCCACACTACAGACTACAGTAGGATGGATTAAAGGTTTACCTGAATTTATTGATTGCATATTCAACACATACCAGATCAGGGCTGCAAAAATCTGGGGAAGGTAGTATTTTGTATGTTACTTTGCTGCCATCTGGTGGTTCTCTGGATTTTTGCAGCTCAGATCTAGTAGCCTATTTTATTTCATTTTATTGCTTTTTAATTTTATTTCTAATTGATTGCTCAACTCCTGTTAGTTTTTTTTTTTAATTCTGGAAAGGGCTTTTGAAAGATTGACTTCTGGTTGATTAACCAAACCAGAACTAGAGTTGAAAGAAGAGTTGTTATAGTGTATGGAATTAAATACAAAAAAGAAATAAAAAGGAAAAAATGATTTTAGATATTCTCAAACATTTGGCTTGCATGAAATATACAGGCCGGCAATTTGACACCCCTGCTACAGACCAAACTCTCCATGCACCTCTTTCTCGCACCACTTCCTTCAGATCCACCATAGTCATCCCGATGTCATCCTCCATAGTGTCCAGTCAGCAGCTACTACAGTGGCCCCTTCTTTTACTTCTGATCATGCCCAGCATGACTGACTTTTCGAGTGAGTCAGCTCTCATGACGTGATTGAAGTATGACAGCCTGTTTGGGGGTCTTGGCTTCAAGTGATATTTTTGGGGAGATTTGGCCTAGCACTTCGTTTGTTATTTTTGCAGTCCACAAGGTGTGTAATAGTTGCCTCCAGCATCACAGTTCAAAGGCATCCACCCTTTGCAGCCATAAATAGCAATTGGAAAAATTATTGTGTTAACTAATCTTTCAAGCACCATACACCTTCTGATCTCAGAGCTGCGGTCATCACTTTGGTTGATTTTAGAGCCCAGGAAGATGAATTCCTTTACTGTTTTGATGGTACCGTATCATTGTTGATCTGCACTCTGACCTGTGTGTTCTCTGCAGTTGTTGTTATCTTTGTTTTCTTGATGTTAAGGTGCAGTCCAAATTTGGGGTGGTAAGAGCTGGAGTTAAATCCATCTGTAATGTATTGAATCAGAGAAGAAAATGTCAAGGAAACATCCTTAAGTATAAATGTATCTGTCTGAAATAAGGACACATTTGCTGGTCTGTGTTTTCCATGTGGACTGAGAGTAAAACTGGGTGAAAATATTTTGCAGCATCAACAGCCTCCTCCATGAACTGCCCTGATCCATATAGGTATATATTCTCAAGGCCAATCAAGTTATTTTGGCCATTTACCCCAATCGGCAGAGAAATACAGTAATGAATCTGTTTCCTGAGGTAATTGTCTTGACCTGCCTGTGTGCCCTGAGTGATATGGAGTCATTCCACTCCAATGCAACTCCAGACAAAGTCTCCTTCCATCTGGATTCTTAATGCATGTATTGCTGAACCAAGCACACTTGACTTGGCTCTTTGAGATATTAAACAGAGCTGAAGAGAGCACACAGATATGTAAGTCAATTGCAGTCCAGTTAAATAAGTTTTCACTATGCCTGCATGCCAAGAAATGTCATGCTTAGACCAAGATGTAACACAGATGTCCTATTTGGCCTCATTTGCCTTGATATCCCTGGTAGGGGGTGTTTGTCATTTGGTTGATAGTCTTGTGCAGGGATCTTCAAATTTGGCCCTTTTATGACTTTTATATCATAATTCCTGGCTGAGGAATAGTGGGAGTTGAAGTCAACAAGTCATAAAAGGGCCAAGTTTGAAGACCCCTGGTCTTGTGCTTCAGAAATATAAGAGGAAATGTCTTTTTCTGTGGCAAGGCTAATGGTTGCCTTTGTTTAGCCAAGGAAGATAGATGATAGACATTGTCCTCTTGCTTTTGGTCCTGAATCTTCAATGGCTCATGAGATCAAGCTGTAGGGAAACATATTAGGCATTACTTTTAGGACTCCTAAGTAGACCTGTATGTATTATGCAGTTTTGTGTTTTAGGAGTCATTGAGGTGGAAGAGTAATTGTACAGGTTGTAGAGTGTCCCACCCTCTTGTAATAAAAGGGTATTAATATTCAGGATTTTGTTGCACTTGGAAAAAAAAACAAGATGTAATATGTCATTGCAAGCTTTCCAGCTCTCAGGTGAGTCCACCTGTATGAAAGCTTTCTTTCAGGGCATCAGGCCAAAGGCAACATCAAGGAAAGAGTGGAGAAAGTGCAGCCAACAGTGACCTGCATCAGCGCCAAGAGTTATGTCACTGGCCCTGCAGATGCCCACCTGTGCCAAGCTGCAGTCCTGGGGTGAGCCTGGTGAGAGATGGCTGTGGATGTTGCTGGATGTGTGCCAAACAAGCAAACACCATCTGTAATGAAGCAAAGGTCTGTGACCATCACAAGGGACTCTACTGTGATTACTCTGCAGATAAGCCTAGGTATGAAAGAGGAATATGTGCATGTAAGTCTTCACTGTTTTCTTTTCTATTTCTTATCAAGGGGCCGCAGGGCCGCAAAGAAAGGGCGCTCCCAACTGACCCACGTTCTGTACCCTGCTATTTTTCTTCCAAACCAGAGATAAGGGACCACACTCTGAAATAGTGGCTTGTATCACTCTCTGAAATAACAGAACGTATTATTTAGCTATTAATGACACTGAAAATTAATTGAACAAGTGAATTTTTTTTTTGGTAAATTTTTTTTTTATTAAAACAATCAACATTAAACATAAGATCATATTAAGAAGCAATCGTCGTATAACCTGAAATACAACACTAAGTATTAGTCTTTGTAAACTTCTGGTTTAGTAAACATTCCTCACTCCTCACGTCAAGCCTCAACTATACGCCTGATACAGTTTATTTGATTGGTATTTCTCTTATATATGGTCTATCTACTGTTTCTAGTCTATCACATATTGTTCATTCGAGCTTCAGAAATAAATTCGTTTCAGTAGTAGTGCAATCTTTTGTGATCCCTAACAAAAGATCCTGAGGTAGAAATTCAATAACCCGAGGTAGAAATTCAGTATGCTTTTTCAATATTAAAGCAATCAACATTAAACCCAAGATCATATTAAGAAGCAATTATCATAGAACATAAAAATACAACATTAGGTATTAGTCTTTGTAAACGTCTGATTTGGTAAACATTCTTCACTGGAACTTTCTTAATTGTTAGGAATCTAGTCCCACCAAAGCTTTCCAAAGCTAGCTAAATAGATTTCCCCTTTAAAAAGGATTTTTAGGATTAGAAAGCTGAGATAATGGAGATATTAGATCCTGGTTTTTTTGGTCTATGGAAAATACTGAAGAACTAATCTTAACAAACCTGCATGTGTTTTTATGTGCATGCAAAGTGTTTTGAATGAAACATTCTTTAATACTAATTACCTGCTCCATTATTTATTAAATTTATATCCCATCCATTTCCTTGTTAGGTAACTTCAAACATATCACCTGCAATATTTATATTTAATTGATTTCCCTGACATTTATTCATTCTGTTTTGCTATTTCAAGATATGATAGCTGTTGGCTGTGAGCTAAATGGTATGTACTATACCAATGGCCAATCTTTCCAGCCTTCTCCTCTGTTTTCGTGCCTGTGTGTGAATGGTGCCATTGGATGCACACCGGTATTCATCCCGAAGTCAGCATCAAATAACTGTGCATTGCACAAGGACAAAAAGAAGGATGGATATTTCAACTGTGCTTTAGGGCATTTGGAAGAACGGCGAAGAAGACATTACCGAATAATGTCAGGTACCGGTATACAAGGTTGGACCAATGAAATATTATTGCTGTTAAAAAAAAAACAGAAGACGTGTCTTATTAATTTAAAAAAAGCTAATAATAAATATTCGTTAAATTTAGTTGCCATCTATCTCGCCATAGGGCTACTCTTTTTTTTTTCTTTTTACCAAAAAGCAACAAGATCTGAGAACAGGGCTGGCCTCTCCACATCTGCCAGATATCCAAGAATATTCTACTTCCCCAGTAAATTAGAATCCATTCAAAATCATGCACATGGCTGCTAAAGTTTCAGGATAGTCTGGCATTATCATGAGATCTTGTGTGATTTCTGCAATTTCATGTGAAACATTTACCTTGAGAGATTGCCTTTCTTTGTGAGGGCAGGGGAGGAAGAAAGGCTGTGAGGGTCTGGATGGGCGTTAACAGATTGAGGCTCAACCCTGACAAGACGGAGTGGCTGTGGGTGATGCCTCCCAAGGACATTTCAATCTGTCCTTCTATTACCCTGGGGGGTAAAGTTATAAACCCCTCGGAGAAGGTGCGCAACTTGGGAGTCCTCCTCAATCCACGGCTGACATTGGAACATCATTTGTTGGCTGTGGCGAGGGGGGCATTTGCCCAGGTTCGCCTGGTACACCAGTTGCGCCCTTATTTGGATCGGGAGTCTCTACTCACAGTCACACATGCCCTTGTCACCTCAAGGATCGACTACTGCAATGCTCTCTACATGGGGCTACCCTTGAAGAGTGTTCGGAGACTACAATTAGTGCAAAATGCAGCTGCGCAAGCAATTGTGGGCCTTCCATGTTGTGCCCACATTTCACCAACTCTCCGCATGCTGCATTGGTTGCCTATCGGTCTCCGAGCGCAATTCAAAGTGGTTATTATCTATAAAGCCCTTCATGGCACTGGACCAGGATACTTGCTGGACCGTCTTCTGCCACATACTTCCCTTCGACCGGTGAGAGCGCACAGGGTTGGCCTCCTCCGGGTCCCATCAGCGAAACAATGCCATCTGGCAGGTCCTAGGGGGAGGGCCTTCTCTGTTGTGGCGCCCACCCTCTGGAACCAACTGCCTCCTGAAGTCCGCACTTCCCCCACTTTCCCGGCCTTCCGAAGGAACCTTAAAACCTATCTTTGCCGGCAGGCCTGGGGTTGACTGTGGATCGTTGAATGAATGATGAATGTGTCTGGGGTGTTATTTTAATGTTTTTAGTTTTGGACTTGTTTTTGAAATATTGTTTTATTTATGTTGTAAGCCGCTCCGAGTCTTCGGAGAGGAGCGGCATATAAGTCCGAAAAATTAAATTAAATTAAATTAAATGCCTGACCTACTGCATGATGTCAAACTCAAGAGCCAGAAAAGCTGATGCCTGTTTTGAGCTTGCTGGGAAGCTTCATTTTTTAATTTGGGGTTCAAGGATACCAATCCTTTTCTCACACCTGACATATTAGGATAAATAAGCAATTGTGGAAATGCTGCCTCAAATTCTAAAAACCAAGCAGCTGACCACTTTTATGCTATTAATACATGGTTTGCACGCAGCCTTATAAATAATTGTTTTCACAGTCGTTTATTTTGCCAGATGCAAAGCTTTATTGGAATGTCTGCTGTCTTTCTTGCTTTTTTTAATTTACTGTCCTAGTTAACAAGTCCCTGTAGAAAAGGCAATGCAATTACGTTACATACAATAAATCTAAATATACTATCTGTTAAAATATGCTGCTTTGTAACCTCGCTTTATTTATTTCAGATCTGTGAGAATTTTTACTTTGCTTCCTGCACTGAGATTTTAAGCTGCTGTTTACTTCCCAGGTATCCTGGCTCTTCTGCTTTGTCCCTTGAGCTGTGCATTGTTTATGTCTCATCAATCATCCTCTGAAACTCCCATCAGGATTTGCTAATGGAGACTTTAAAAAAGTTTAATACAGAGAACCGTTAGTGCTCAAAATCTTTAAGGTCATTCCTCTTGAAGAAAATCAAATTCATATAGAATTAAGTTCAAGAGTAAAATGTACCAAAGTCCTGTGAAATGTCATGAAAATTTGAAGAGGCACACATCCATTGGCCAATTCTGCGAAAAAACCTTAAGCTCATGAACTTAAATCAGGGGTCTTTAAACTTGGCCCTTTTATGACTTGTGGACTTCGATTCCCAGAATTCCTCAGCTAGCCATGCTGGCTAAGGAATTCTGGGAGTTGAAGTCCACAAGTCATAAAAGGGCCAAGTTTAAAGATCCCTGATTTAAATATAGTGCCATTTAAAAAATCATTTTTGCCATATTTTATTTTATCCTATTATGGTTTACGTGCTGAGGTATCATTCAATATTTTTAGCCTTTAGTTTAAAATGTAAATAAAAAAATATTTTTCTGCCTTTTAGCTTTCAGAAATGTTCCTCTTGTTTTGAAAAAGAAATGCCTCATACAAACAACTCCATGGACACCTTGTTCCCGAACTTGTGGTATTGGCATCTCTGACAGGGTGACCAACGGTAACAGTAAATGTGAAATGAGGAAGGAAAAGAGACTGTGTTATATTCAACCCTGTCAAGCAAATTTTACAAAGATTCTGAAGGTAAATTGTAAGGCTGAAACTGCCTCTTTACTCAGAAAGCAAATGCTTAATGAATACAAATTTAAAAAGAAATATAGTGCGTGGATGATTGCGCAGAGCTACAATTTTTCCCTTTAGTTGAGTTATGGGCTAGGAAATAGGGTTGAAGAACAGGAGTCAGGATTAATAGCTCAGTCATTTTAGTTCTGTGGGCCTTTTCCTACATTGCTTTTATATCTACCAATTACTTCTAATTAAGGATTTGTTGCCTTCTGTCTGTTTTAGTGATTGCTGATGGAGGGGGTAGGCATTTTACATTAGTTGCATTGAGTTCTTGTGCTGGCAGCCATATATATGCACGCACGGACGCACGCACGCACGCACACACACATTATAAATTTACTTGACCAAATTGCATAAGGGCATTTAAAAAGCTGCCCTAAATTCTACTATGTAATACAGTATGCATATTGACCATAATTTTCTGTTTTCTGTGTGTATTTTTGAGATTCCAAAAGGAAAAATGTGTCGGCCCACCTTTCAGCTCGCTAAAGCTGAGAAACTAGTCTTCTCTGGATGCACAAGTAGACAAATATACAAACCTGTGTTTTGTGGAATCTGCCTGGATAAGAGATGCTGCATACCCAATAAGTCTGTAATGATTACAGTACAGTTTGATTGCCCCGAGGAAGCATCCATCAAGTGGAAGATGATGTGGATTACATCTTGTGTTTGTCAAAAGATATGTGATGATCCAGGAGACTTGTTTTCTGAACTCAGGCTTTTATAAGAAATGTGTGGAAAGAAAATACCCCCTCCTTTTTTTTTTTGCCATGAAAAAGGGGGCCACGTCCATACTGAATGCAATTCACTACCCAGTATATAAAATATTAACCAAAAGGATTATTTTTAAAGTTTTGCATGCCTTTAAACCCTAAGAATAAAAAGAAACTATATAAGAAAAAATACTTATTTGCAGTATTATAGTCACTCTGAGCAAGAAGCAAATGATTAATGTGTTGATTTCAATTGGTGTGTTGATTTCAGCACAATTCCTGAATATAATAAAACAGATTTACTTCAACCTGGTTATATACTTGAGAAAAACATCTGCATGCACACGGAATGGACCCATTTTATGTTATAGATATGGCTTGCTTGTTATAACTATCAAAAGTTCATCTTTCTGGAGTTGGTAGGTATCTTTTTCAAAATATCTACGCATCATAATATGATTCAAAATGTCTACCTTTCATAACTCAACATGCCCATATAATTTAGTTTGCATTTAGCAGTAACTCCCCAAATCTCAGTCAACAGCATAGCAACACTAGCAATACTGTACATATATTTTTGTAGAAATAGAGACTGTGTATAGAATTTCATTTTACTCTCAACCTGAAGATTTGCTCTATAACTGCTGTTTTTGTTAATCTTTCTACCCAACCATCAGAAGAAACAGGAAGGATCCTGATCTGCATAATGATTATAATAATAATAATTAATAATTATGACAATGTTTCATTTTCAAGAACCCATAGAAAAATGCATCTCATTCAAAGCCACAGACTTCTGAAAGACTGCATCACACTTGGCTCTGAATTAGAATAACATCCAATAAAACTAGCAGTGTGTGTGCCTAAACCTCAGTTAAATTGGAGTAACTGATAGAATCTGAAACAGGGAACTGGATTCTAAACTAGACAGCTTTTACTTCATATTGGGATTTCTGTCTGCAGTAAACCTCACAGGTCAATAGGACAGTCAGCAAATATTGCACAGGTAATAATTCCAAATTCAAAACAAGGAATTATTTTACACTTAAGGTATTAATATAAAAACCATGAGAAATATTTATATTCAAAATGGTTTCATTTCAAAAAATATACATACAAAACTAACAGTGCTTGAGATAAAAGTGCATTTCACAATATTTGTATTATCCAATCTCAGTACAGTCTCTGTGCAAAATAAAAAAAATACGTTATGAAACAGTTGGGCAGACTGAATATTTCCACTTTCTTTCAAGAGTAACAGTAATTCTGATTGTCACAAATTGTTAAGAATTTATCCAACTGAATTCAGCCAACTTGAATGGTGCTCACCGTGGGTTAGATTGCATGCACATTTATTTATTTTTTTTGCAAATAATTGAATTTTTCCTGCTACATCCCTGCATTGCTACATCACTATCTTCAATCTTGGTGGATCTACTGCAGGCCCACTGTTAGCAGCTTCAAGCTGATTATAGTCCTCTATTAAGTTTGACAGCGATGAAAGTGCTTCAGAGAAACAGTTCTGATCCATCCCATCAACATGTAGGTAATGATGAAGGTGAGCCTGCAGAAACAAGTATTAACTTCAGTTATGCAGCATATCCTTTACTGGGATAAATATTTCATATAAATGCAATTGTTCTCCTAAAATTGAAAAGTAACAGAACAAATGACCACTTATGGTGGAAAATCTACGTAGTTTTTTAAAAAAATCTAGATATCACCTGTCACCTGCACTCTCTCTCTCTCTCACAGTCTTTTTCTTGTTCCCTTTCTCTCCCATTCTGATTATAAAACTTTGCACTGCAGCCAACTGGCCATTTGGAATGCAGTATCGGCTGATAATGATTCAGTCGAGATGACAGGGACTCGTCTTGATCCTGTTGTGTGGGAGGAGTTTGACCCGGTGGCACCTGATGAAGTCGACAAGGCCATTGGAGCTGTGAGCTCCGCCACCTGTTTATTGGACCCGTGCCCCTCCTGGCTGGTTTCGGCCAGCAGGGAGGTGACGCGGGGCTGGGTTCAGGAGATTGTCAACGCTTCTTTGAGGGAGGGGTCCTTTCCGGCTCCCTGCAAGGAGGCAATTGTGCGCCCCCTCCTCAAGAAGCCTTCCCTGGACCCAGCTGTTTTAAACAACTACCGTCCTGTCTCCAATCTTCCCTTTATAGGGAAGGTTGTTGAGAAGGTGGTGTCACTCCAGCTCCAGCGGTCCTTGGATGAGGCCGATTATCTGGGCCCTCAACAGTCAGGATTCAGGCTCGGCTACTCCACGGAAACTGCTTTGGTCGCGCTGACGGATGATCTCTGGCGGGCCCGGGATAGGGGATTTTCCACTATCCTGGTGCTACTTGACCTCTCAGCGGCTTTCGATACCATTGACCATGGTATCCTTCTGCACCGACTGGGGGGGTTGGGGGTTGGGGGCACTGTTTTGCAGTGGTTCACCTCCTACCTCACTGGTCGGTCACAGTCGGTGTTGGCGGGGGGTCAGAGGTCGACCCCTAGGTTCCTCCCTTGTGGGGTCCCTCAGGGATCGGTCCTCTCCCCTCTGCTGTTTAATATCTACATGAAACTACTGGGTGAGATCATCCGACAACACGGGGTGAGATATCATCAGTATGCTGATGATACCCAGCTTTACATCTCCACCCCGTGTCATTTCAGTGAAGCAGCGGAAGTGATGTGCCGATGTCTGGAGGCTGTTAGGGTTTGGATGGGTGCCAACAGGCTCAAACTCAACCCCGACAAGACGGAGTGGCTATGGGTTCTGCCTCCCAAAGATAATTCAATCTATCCGTCCATCAGCCTGGGGGGGGAGCTTTTGACCCCCTCGGAGAAGGTCCGCAACTTGGGCGTCCTCCTCGATCCACAGCTAAACTTGGAACATCATTTTTCGGCTGTGGCGAGGAGGACATTTGCCCAGGTTCGCCTGGTGCACCAGTTGCGGCCCTATTTGGACCGGGAGTCTCTGCTCACAGTCACTCATGCCCTTATCACCTCGAGGCTCGACTACTGCAATGCTCTCTACATGGGGCTACCTTTGAAAAACGTTCGGAGACTTCAGGTAATGCAGAATGCAGCCGCGCGAGCAGTGTTGGGCCTGCCCAGAAATGCCCACATCTCAGCATCACTCCGTGAGCTGCATTGGCTGCCTATTGGTCTCCGAACGCAATTCAAAGTGTTGGTTATGACCTATAAAGCCCTACATGGCATCGGACCAGGTTACTTACGAGACCGCCTGCTGCCTCACGAAACCCAGCGACCGGTTAGGGCCCACAGAGTCGGCCTTCTCCAGGTCCCGTCGGCCAGACAGTGTCGCCTGGCGGGGCCTAGGGGAAGGGCCTTTTCTGTTGCGGCCCCGGCCCTCTGGAATCAACTCCCCCCGGAGATCCGTATCGCCCCCACCCTCTCCGCCTTTCGTAAACTACTAAAGACCCATCTCTGCCGGCAGGCCTGGGGCGGTTGAAATCTTGCCCCTAGCCAGTGTATGTCTGTGTGTATGTTTGCTGAATGAATGGTTCTTAATTTAGGGGTTCTTCTTTTTATATATTTATTTTTATAAATGTACTATTTAGTTTGTATTGGATTTCTATTTATGCTGTAAGCCGCCCTGAGTTCCCGGAATAGGGCGGCATAGAAATTTAATAAATAATAATAATAATAATAATAATAATTTATATACCTTCAAATATAATACAATCCTACTTACAGTCTATAAACAGGGAAGCCAGCTGCCATAGGTACATGACTTTTTGATACAGAGCATTTCCTTATACTGAGAATAACACAAGTATAAATGAAGTAATTAAAATAGTTGTGTGACTTCTCATTTTAGAGCAGTGATAGCGAACCTTTTAGAGACCGAGTGCCCCAAAATTGGCCCCGCCTCACTCCCCCTGCTCCGCCCCCACTCCGCCCCCACCCCGCCTGCCCACAAGGCCACTCACTGCCTCCAGGGCCCACCGCAGATCGCCCAGGCAGCCCAGCAGCGCCATGGCGGCCACACCCTCTGCCCACACCCCGCAGTATCAACTGTGCATGATGGGGTATGAGGGCAGAGTCTTGTCTACGCTGCCTGGCTGCCATGTCCTTGGCTATGTTGCTCCGCGTGGGCCATGCTCGGGGGCGACTCTCCTTCAGACGGCTGCTGGTGAGGAGGGGGTCGCAGGGAGAGGCAAGACTGGGGCAACAGCACGTGTGCCCACAGAGAGGGCTCCGAGTGCCGCCTCTGGCACCCGTGCCATAGGTTCACCACCACTGTTTTAGGGTATACCTTTTTCTTGTAGAGCTTCATGAATCTTTCTTTGAGTTCAATGAAAGTTGGTTTAATGCAGGTGTTATTTGCCAGTGCCAACAAAGAATGGGAATGGCCAACTGGAGGTATTGAACACAAACCAGTTTTCCATCCTTCTTGATTCCAGGATACAAACTGAAGTGAAGGCTTCAACCTGCAACCAGAAAATTAGGGCTGAAATAATAGCAAGCAATTATTAGTGCTATATTATGCTTCCTAAATGGACTATAATTCTAGGCAATAAAATCAGATTATGATTAATAAGATTAGATTAGCATATCTCAAGGGTGCCTGGTTGGAGAAGATGCCATTACACAGAGCAAAGTTAGTGGCAGATCTAACTATTTCCAGTGATATTTAAACTGATGTCCACAGCACTAGTATGTAATAAAGACATTCTAACTATCCTTTTAATGGAAGTGCATTCAAAAGCATTTGCCAAAAATTGATGCTAAATCTGAGTTTTACATTCTGTGTGCTAGTTTCTAAACCATGTATCAAATTGATGTCTATAGATGCCTAAAAGATCTTGGGAACACAGAAGACGCAATAAGACTCTTAAGGGAGAAAACAGCTTTGTCACAAAAGAGATTCTTGAGTCCAGGGAGGTGGTGGTGGGGGAAACATGAGAAAAATAATAGTTCTGCCTTAATACAGCAAGTATAAGTTCCACAGAATAATGACTCTGTAGGCTTTATGATTCTTACATATTCTTAGCAATAAAGATCTTTCTAGAAATCAAGTGATTCTTGTTTTCTAAGTTGGCCAGCCTCGCAGGGCTTCTGAAAATTCTATGTTAGAGAAAATGTAAGATTAAATTACCAAACGCTTCTGTATTCTCAACAATATAATCATTTACAACATAAGTGTACCTGTGCATTAGGAAGAGATCACACTAATCTCAAAAATGCTGTATTTTGGCCTTTTGAAAAAGCAATTAGTAATTCTTGAGAACATATCTTTTAGTACAAACCGTTCAATATTTCTACGAAGATCTGAAACTTGTACGTTTCCTCTGACTAAGAGGGCGCAAGCAAGGTACAAATTATGTCTTGGATCAGCATGTAACAGCTGGTGTTCTTTGCTAAAAGCATCAGAAAACATTTGATCCAGCCTAAAAAACAGAGGAATTGTTTAACAGTATTAAGAATATATGACAAATAAGGTATACATGTATTTTGTATATATTCTGGTTGCAAGCGTTTGGAAACTATACTGTAGTTATATGAACATATAAGTAGTAATAGTAAGAACAGTAAGAATTTTAGTTCCTACAATCCTCCCCACCCCACCCCTGGCTCCCAAAAGGCCAGGTACATGTCCTATAGAATCTCAAAAAACAATATAATCTTCCTTAAAAGGAAAAGAAAATAAGATTTGTTTGTAGATTCTGACAATAGAGCAGACTGAGCAAATTCTGGTCAAGTGAACAGCAGGTCTCACGTCTCCTGAAGAGGTGTAGTTAAACTAATACAATCCTTAGGTCAGAAAGGCCTTGTGTTTTGATTACATATTATCTGAAATAAGGAAAATGAGTTTTTCCATTTTTAGCATCCTTATTTACACACATCAATCAAACCGATCACATCACAAAGGGTTGAGAACTAGCAATAATATCTATACACAAAAGGATAACACGAAAGATAAGCCAGCTGCTTATCTTCTCAGTGCAGTTAGCAAATAATATGACAAATACTTAAAACTATAAGAATGGATGGAAATGGAAAGCATAACTAAAGGTGAGCAAGCAGGATTCAGAGAAGAACATATTCTTGTACTATACTGTCTCATACAGAAAATGTTCAGAAAAAGAAATCTTCTGCATACTTTACCTTCTTACATTTCAAAGCTGCCCCATTATGCACCAGAAGGCAAGATAAGAACCAGTGGATGAAAATTAATCAAGGACAGAAGCAACCTAGAACTAAGGAGAAACTTCCTAATAGTGAGAGCAATCAACCAGCCGAATAGCTTCACTGGAGGCTTCCAAGAAGAGACTGGACAGCCATTCGTTTGAAATGGTATAGGATCTCCTGCTTGAGCAGGGGGTTGGACACTAGAAGATCTCCATGGTCCCTTCCAACTCTTGTTATTCTATGTTATGTTATGATGTGTTACGTAGAACTATTCCATGGGAGAAAGTTAAAAAAAATATTTATTGACAGGCACCTTTATTGATTCACAATTGACACTAATTCTTTTTTAAGAACGAGATGCCATTCACAAGGGAGCTTCTCTGACACCCTATGCATACAAAGAGGAGACTGCCAAAAATATATTCAGTTCTGTTCAAACTGTGTTATCAACTGTATGGTAGAAGTCCTAACCTCCCCAGACTTCCATCCTCCTAAAAAGGCAGGGCATAAGATCCCAATACTCCTTTATGCAAATGACATTCTCCAGGGAGAAAGAAATTCATATGCTCTTTTATTGTAGCTTCTATGAGGATATTCAGAATAGTTGTTACTATATCCTTGCTGTGACAATACTCAGGAGGAGTGGATAAGCACTATGTGAACCTCCTTCTCAGATATAAAACTTTCTACTACCTATTTTATGTGTTCAATATGAAAACAGCTGACACAAGGCTAAGCACTATTTTTTTTCTTTTAATATTTTATTTAGACTGCTGATCACTGAACAAAAGAAATTTCATTTGTTTTCGCCCATGGACGTTACAAAGCAGATTCATTTTCAAGTTAGTATACAGCTGTCATTTACATGTAAAAATAGCCAAGAGCTGAGAGTCTCCAAAGCATAATGCTAGTTTTGACAGGTTACCCTTCTAGGAACAATGCTGGATAAAAATACTCACCTTCGAGAAGGCACATTAACATCAGCCAGAGTATAAAGAGGAGTCAAGCTGGAAACTAGATAATGAAGTCGAGGAAAGGGAACCAAGTTCATGCTGATTTCATTAAGATCCATATTAAGAGAGCCTTCAAATCTAGCAGAGCTGAAAATAACATACAAAAGTTGTATAAGATCAAACAGTCCTTTTCATGCTTGAGAAGGAGATTACAGATCTTCTCTGCCAAGTTATGTGGTGCTTTAATAGCTCTGAGTTTTAACCTTCAGACTAATCATAATACTTATTTCAGAAGGGTAGAAAAGGGGGAAAAAATCCTGTGACTTTGCCCTTACTACAAGACCCAGACTAATGGAAATTCTACATAGGGATATGCTGATATTTTGCAAAACTACACCTATGTTTATCAATTATACACAAATGCTGCAGAAACAAAGTTTCAAACTTCCCATTCAAAGCCAAACAGGGCCTCAACAAAAAGAATGAATTTTACCCTTTCAATTTAGCAAGTGTGCTCAGGGGCTTTATAACTATTTATTTTCTTTCAACTTTGTCTGCCACTCCCAGCACCTGGCCTTTTAAGCTTCTCACAAAAACATTAAGGAGATGGCTACTTGTAAATAAACAAGTGGAAAAATGTAGAACCTTTATTTCAACAAGATAACATATTTTAGCATAAGTACAATATATATATATATTAGAAGGCTTAAAAAATTCACCTGGTCAGATTCAATAGTAAGTTAGCCACAATGTTGTTCATAGCATCAAAAGGTTTTTCTTGAAGATGTTTTATTCCACCTGCACTTGAAGTCACCAAGCTGCTTTGTTTCACAGTTGATCCTAGCTTTCCAGAGTTGGACATCTGGTTAATTTTACTAACTATGTCAAATAAAGACTTTGGAAGAAGAAACAAAAACAATGAAAAACATTTATATTATGCAGAATCAATAATTATTGTATAGTTCTAATTAAATCCATTGAGCAGGAAAGATATTTTCAAAGAAGTTCATCACAATGCAGGAATGCAGCCTTATTATGTTTCTAATTTGTTTCAAATACATGTAAACCTTAAAAGACAAAATAAGCGAAACTATAATGGATTGGATTTTATAATAGAATGACAAATTTAGTTAGTCTTAGAGTAGCTCCATGAAATGGGTAGAGCTTATGATATTCTAAACAGTGCTTTCAATTAAGGAGTTGGACTAGGAAGATGAAAAATCCAAGATCAGGTGCATGCTCCATCATGGATATTCAATAAGCGACTGTGGATTGTCAATATCACTCAGCCCAATTCACAATGGAAATGTGAGTAGGAGAATGCAATTTACACTGCCTTGGGCTCCTAGAGATTGGATATACACATAAATAATAACATTGTTATTAAAACTAATTAGAAAAAATTAATTAAAAAATAAAAAGTTGCAAGATGCTTCACAAATTTAACATCCAAGCACATGCTAAATCAATGTAGAGCAGGGGTTGCCAACCTTTCTGGATTGGCAGCCCGGTGGGAAAGGAAGGGGGAGGCACCTTTATACGCGTGTGCGCACACATGCAAATGTGGCTGCATGCGTGTGAATGGGGCTGTGAGCATGTGCGCTCCACAAATGGGGCTGCTAGTGCCAATGCGCAGATGGTGGATTAGTTAGTGCCACAAGGGAGAGTGAACACACGTGCATGTATGCATGCACTGGCCAGTCACTCATACAGTCCGGTAGCCAAGAGGCCGTGGCCTGGTAGTGGGCCATGGCCCATAGGTTGGGGAGCTCTGATGTAGAGAACCAAGCAAAATATTTAATTCCTGTTAAATGCAGAATAAACATATTCACATATACATACAATACATACACATGAAAGGCTAAAAATTTACACAATACCTACATTGGTCATATACTACTCTAATAAGTAAATATTTTGTTTTTATTTAAAAAGTGCAAAAATGTCTCTTCTGTTCACTTTAAAAAGCAAAGTTATCATTGGTCTTCATTCAGAATAGTTCCACAACGGAAAAAGCGTACAGAAGCTATCAGTTCAGAATTTGTACTATAAAGTTTATATTAAAGATGGAAAAGAACTGCCCTTCTAAGGTCAATTCTCAGGCCCTGACAAATGCTCACCTCATTTTCAATGGGCAATACGCAGTCGGCATGTTCGCTGAGTTCCTTCATAGCCAACACACTGTTATATGGAGACGTGACGACATCATCCTCACGAGATGGATAAACTGAAGTCACAAATCTATACACTTCTGGAAATTCATCTTCGAGCACTGTTAGTAAAAATGTACCAAGACCAGATCCTGTTCCTAGAAGAAATAAGGGAATAACTACAATGACAAAATGACCTGTCTTACAAATTATAAGATTCTTTTTAAAAAAATTCAAAATCAACGTTTACACAATTTACCTCAGGCAACATCTATTGGAAAACTTATGAGAAAATGTCTTAGACAAGCCCCTCCCTGTTGTGGGTGTCTCTAGACCAGCTGGGGAAATGTCAGAGGATGACGAAGAACAACCAGGCCCCTCTGGGTATTTTCCCCTCCCGGCAGCCGAGCCAGACAGTGAGGAGATTTGTATGCAGTCTGAGTCAGACTCTCAAAGCGAGGAGTCAGATTTGGAACAGGACAATATATGGCTTGATCCGAGATTCCGAAGGTTTGATAGGCGGAGGGTTCAGTTACGTGGAAAACGGAAGTAATGGGGGAAGTGACGTATCGGACACTATATTAGAAGATAAAGGAGGGTCTAATTCTTTGTCACGAGCAACGTTAATATCAAGGAGTAGCCTGATGCCTAGAGAGGTTCGTTTGAACGCAGTTTTCTGGTGTTTTTGGAATGTACGGAAGATTAATGAGATCTTGGACAACCTGAGAGATAAAGAGTGAGTTAATTGGAAGGGAGGGAGAGCATGTTTAAGCTGAATGTAAATAAGTCAGATATGGCCGTTCCGCAAACAAAATGCCAGCAGCTTGCTTTGAAGTGAATCTCTTGAACTATGTTAAATAAAACTCTTAAAGAAATATTTCTGTGGATTTTACTAAGCTGAGAAGGGCTAGATACAACACTCCCTAGTTCACCCAAAGAGAAAGTGAAGGAGAAGGGAAATCATGACCTATATGGCATAGATTTTTTAGCCTGATCTACCTTGTAAGGCTGACATTTACACATTCATTTAAAGGCTGCCCTTAAAAAAAATCCTGAAAGTTTCAGGCCACAGAAAGAATAATAATGTGCAAGTGCCAAATATTTTTGGGGGCTCAGTATATTGGGCAGGAAATCAATGTTTCCTAAGCTAAATCATACAGGAACTAACATATGTGACTGAGGATGCGTCCATACAACGCTGTGTTGCAGAGTATTCTCTGTAAGATACAGCCTAAAAATAATTACTGCAGGGTTTTTCAAACTTTTTCAGGCTATGAAACCTGTTACATTTAAATTTTTTTTGCAGGATTTTCATGTTGAGAGGCAAAGCTCTACTGCTAAAAAATTGTCTGTGTTCGAGTGAATCTTTTTTTGGCCCTTATTTTCTTATGGAACCCATTTAAATTTTCTAGGGTTCTGTGGAAGATAACTTGAAAAGCCCGGCATTAGAGAAAAGCAGAACACAATTAATTACCTAAGTATTCATGAATTGTTTCATTATAGGCTAATATACAATGACAGATTCTCCTCATGTAGGGATTTTAATACTAAGCAGGGGATAAAGTCATATCTCATGTTTTGTTGCACATGAAATAGACAAACATTTTCCCTTTTTGAAGTTCCACAATTATGCATAAACAGAAAGTGGAGAAGCATTGATTTTGACCCAAAATATTGTACCTCAGTACTTTTCTTGTGCTCAAGGGCATTATGAAATGCAAGAACTCTCATATATATCAAAGAACTCAAAAGTAAGGTAACAGCAACATGATTTTTGTAAAGTACCGTATATAAACATAAAGAAAAATGTAATTAAAAAAAATTCCATCCACTAATAATTTTTTTAATGTATAATTTGCCATTATTCTTTAATTTCTTTAAATTACAATCACTTTGGTCTTTGATACATTCATTTTCAGATCATACTGTTCATTCCATTATTGATTTATTTAGCATTTGTTGCAAAGATATATTTTCAGACAACAAAGTATCATCTGTGTACAAAAATATTCATATTGCCAGTTATCACATCTTCACCAAATATTCTTTGTATATTTAACCATAAATACATTACACAGCCACAAGATTGCACATCTTTGTCTTATTCCCTGATAAATGTTGCATTATTCAATAAGCATTCCATTAATTCTCAAATGCTTTATTTTAATGATATCCACTTCTCATCACATTCAGCAACAAAATTCAATTCCATATTTGCCAAAAATATTCCATAATCCAAAACTATTAATTTTGTCTCCTTCACCTTCATCTGTTGAAGGACAAAATCTCTTCTGCATTCCCCTATCCCACTATAACACTGCTATACTTCCAAATACTCTTATCTCTTGTACCTTTGAATCAGAAGTCTGTGAAACAGCTTCCAAGAGTCTCATACTAATTTCTTTGTATCGTTGCATCATTTTTTTATTCCTTTTTTAATTTTTATTAAAGCAATCAACATTAATCATGATAGCATACTAAAAAGCAGTCAACATAAATCATAAAATATACCAGTAAGTATTAGTCTTTGTATACATAAACCCGGGGAAAGTTCAAGCTACCTGCTATCCAACCCAATACAATCGATTCAAATTTGGTAAACATTCTTCACTCCTCACATCAAGCCTCAACTATACGCCAGATACATTTTGTTTGATTGGTGTTTCTCTTGTATATATTCTATCCACTGTTTCCAGTCTATCATATATTGTTCATTTGAGCGATCCTTCAAGTATGCCGATATTTTCGCCATTTCTGCCAAATTTATTACTTTCAAAGTCCATTCTTCAATAGGTGGTATTTCTGGCTTCTTCCAGTATTGTCCCACCAACAGTCTCGCTGCTGTGATCAAGTTCAGAATTAAGTTCGTCTCTGAGGTAGTACAGTCTTTTATGATCCCTAACAAAAACACCTGAGGTAGAAATTCAATACGCTTTTTCAAAATGGTTTGGAGTGTCCACCATATTTTTCTCCAGAAGGCTTTAATTTTTCTACATGACCACCATACATGAAAATATGTAGCCTCCATACTACCACATCTCCAACATTTAGGTTGGGTGTCCGAGTAGATATATGATAATTTTTCCGGATCTAGATGCCACCTATAGAACATCTTATAGAAGTTTTCCCTTAAATGATGTGCTTTCGTAAATACTACATTTCTCACCCAGATTCCCTCCCACGTTTCCATCGTGATAGGTTGCCCAAAATCTTGTTCCCACTTTACCATACAGTTCTTGACTAGTACAGTTTCAGAGTCAATTTCTATCAGTACACTGTACACTCGTTTGATATGCATGATCCCCTGCTCTCTAACCTGCTCAATTAAATTCTCATCTGTAAGGGATAAGCCCTTCTTCAGGTCTTTGTGCTACCTAAACTGCAGTTGCAAATATGAAAGCCAGGTACCCCCTATTCCTTCATCTGCTAGCGTATTTGGTGGCTTTAATGAAAACACATTTTCTTCTTCTAGTACAAGTTTACTGTAGGGCACCGCTTCCTGTCCTTGTGATATATTTATGTCCCCTATTGCATGCCCGGGGATCGTCCAGATGGGAATCTTTTCGTGTAGTAGGTACTTATATTTCTTCCAGACCCACAACAATGGGGTTCGTAGTGGGTTCTCCCTGAAGTTCTTGTCAGCCTTTTTGTCATACACCAGATATGCATGCCAGCCATATAGTAGACCATGCCCTTCAACATTCAATATTCTGTCGTTCGTCATGTTGATCCAGTCACTCAGCGCCACCAGCGCCGCGGCGTAGTAATATAACTTCAGATTGGGCATTTTTAAACCACCTCTCTTCCTTGTATCCTGGATGATTTTTAATTTAACCCTCGGTTTCTTGCCATCCCAAATAAATCTGTTGATGCCTTTCTGCCATTCGTCCAAGTCCACATCCTTTTTGAGTATGAGTAGCATTTGAAAGAGAAATAGAAATTTTGGCAGTACGTTCATTTTTACTGCCGCTATCCTGCCCAGCAGGGACAGTTGCAATGGTTTCCACCTGTCTAGATCTGTTTGTATCTTGTTCCACAGCACCTCATAGTTATTTTTGTATAATTTCGCATTCGTTGCTTCTATCTCCACTCCTAAGTATTTAACTTTCTTAACTATTTACAACCCGTTATTCTTTCCAAGTCCTGTTTTGCTTTGTTATCTAAATTTTTAACTAGCATCTTCGTCTTAGCTATATTTACTTTGAAGCCTGATACCCTACCATAGTCTTTCATTATCTCCATCAATCTCCTAGCTGATTGTGCTGGTTGCGCCATTGTCACCAGCAGGTCGTCCGCGAAGGCACATAGTCTGTAGTCTTGTTGTCTAATCCGTATGCTCTTTATGTCCTCTGCCGCTCTTATCTTGTTCAGTAGAATCTCTAGTGTTAAAACAAATAGCAAGGGGGATAGCGGGCATCCCTGTCTCGTGCCTTTTTCTATGTTAAATGAGTCTGTAAAGTCTCCATTCACAATGATCTGGCCTGTTTGTTTCTGGTAAATTGCCAGTATGGAGTTAAGAAACTGTTTTCCCATTTTCATCCCCCCGACCAGTTTTGTCAGAAACGGCCAATTCAGTCTGTCGAAGGCTTTTTCTGCATCCACAAACATGAGAGTAGCGGGCACCTGGTTGTGCCTTTCCAAATACTCTATTATGTTCAGCAGTTGTCTTACATTAGTTTTCATCTGGCGTCCTTGTATAAACCCCGTTTGATCCGGGTGAATTATTTTTTGTAACACAGTCATTAATCTGTTGGCCAAAATTTTTGCGAAGATTTTGTAATCTGTGTTCAGTAGTGAGATGGGTCTGTAATTTTCAGGTTGTGCGTTATCTTTTCCCTCTTTGGGGATTAGAGAGATGTAAGCTGTTTTCCATGACGGTGGAACTTGGCCTCCTTCTTGAATGTTGACAAATAACTTTCTGAGGGCTTCTATCATTTCCTCTAAGAGATGCTTGTAGTAGGTCGCTGTTATCCCATCCGTCCCGGGCGATTTCCCCTTTTTCAATTGTTTGATCACTGAGTGTATTTCCTCTTTTGTGATCAGTGCATTCAGGGCATCTCTTTGTTCGTCGGTGATTATCAATAACTTTTCATTTTGTAGAAACTTATCTATCTCCTTGTCTTGTGTCTTCTCCTCGGCGTATAACTTTGAGTAGAACTCGGTAAAAGCTTTCTTGATTACGTCCTGTTGAAATTCTTCCTTGCCTTTGTACTCTATCTTTTCAATTATGCGGGATTTCTGCTTCTTCCTTAAGATATAAGCCAGCCATCGACCAGGTTTGTTGGAATTACAGAATGTCTTATGTTTTGCGTATTGTATGTTCCTTGCCACTTGGTCTGCCATCAACAAGTCAAATTGTTTCCTTAGAATCTTGATTCCTTCTTTGGTGACTTTGTCCTCCGGTCTTTTTATTAATAGCTGCTCTTTCTTACTTATCTCATCTTCTAACTCCTTTCTTTTTTGTTCTTGTTTACACCGGTGCCTTTTATTCATGTCCATGAGAATTCCCCGCATATATACCTTACTGGCGTCCCATATCATTTCTATAGGTGTCTCATTTTTCATATTTATGCTAAAGAATTCCTTCATAGCATTTTTGCATTCAGCCACCTTTTCCATCCACTAATAATTTTAATGAATATAATCTTTTGAGGCCAATGAAACATTGCAAGATATCTCATTTATTTTAAACATTGGCATACTTTGCCCAATGCAACAGCACTTCCTATAACATGACTAGCAAAGTGGAAATGGAAAGAAATGAAAAAATGTTGCCTCATAGCAAATAAAAAAAACAACTGTGATATTGTATTCAACTCTCAGAAGTCAGAAATTTCTTTCCAATTTCCAACCAAATGGAAATTTCTTATTGGATGTAAGAGTATATGGCTATATCTCTGGGACTAGAACAATACTTACCCCCTCCCATGGAATGAATAACAAAGAAGCATTGCAGACAGTCACAGTGTTCGGCAGTTTTCCTCAATTTTTCAATAATATGCTCTTGGTACTGACATCCATACACATTGTGACCCACAGCCCTGAAAATAGGAGATTTTTTCATATACTACCCTTCTATTTCAGTGGTAATATTAACATGCCATCTTTTGAGCTCATATGCATTAGTGTCCGATTTAAGCACAAGCAATATGATAAATGGAAGCAGGCCTCTTAGCCCCTTCTTCCTCTTTTGGTCCCGCTGGTTTGCGTTTCCCAGTCCACAGCTAGCAAAGGCAAAAGCTGGTTGACATAGACCAGGGGTAGGCTACCTTGGCTCTTTTATGACTCGTGGACTTCAACTCCCAGAATTCCATGACTGGCTCAGGATTTCTTCGGAGTTGAAGTCCACGAGTCATAAAAGAGCCAAGGTAGCCTACCCGACATAGATAGAAAAGGCAAAGTGTTTTGTCTGTTTAAAGACATTCTTTGCCACCACAAAGAGAAAAATATATTTGAAATTTAAAAAAAAACAACCAGCATGAAACGATTAAACTGACACCAATAAACCACTCTTCATCTACTTTCTTCCAGTCTTCATATGCAACTTAAGATGATTGTGGTCATAAGTCAAATTACACCTTCTATGTAATTTGAAATCTCTCTTAAGAGCATTTGTATGAAGTTGGGTTGGGGGGGGGCTTAAAGGTTTAACTCTTCTCTTTGGTTAGCTGCTCCAATTTGTTCTTAGATGACCGAATGAAATGAAGCAGCAGCAGTTAGGAACAGATGAGCATGTGCCTGATAAAGAGAATTTGGACCAGCTGGATTCCTCCCCCCCCCCTCACAAGACTATCTATTACCAACTGTCCTAAGAGAGTTATTTCAAAAGGCAGGCAAACAGATTGTCATCTGGACAGTTTCCTCAAGGGCTATTTATGACCAACTGTCCTAATGGAATAAATCTAAGCCATCATATAAATGTTTATATCCTGAAAATCAGGATACAAAGTGTACAATGCATAGATCAATGCAATTCTATGTAAAAAATTAAATATCTATTTATGGAAACATGAAAATAGGAGATATATTTGGCAAAACAATTATAATTTGGGGGTTTAAATAGTCATCTTAATATCCTTCTTTCAGGAATTGCAGTAAGTGCAAAAGATAGAAAAAAAGAGTTCTTAAAATTTCTATTGTATATGAAGTTTTTCAAAGAGAATCTGGTTGAAGATTTTTATGAAGCTGAATTTATTCTTACCAATTGTTCCCTGAGCCAGAAACATCTGTGATCAGCTGTTTGCTATCAAATATCTCTCTCAATGGCCCCTGAAGTATTTCATTCACTACACCCTCTTCCATGTCAATAAGTAGAGCCTGAGGGAGCAGAATAAAAATAATTTACTCAGCATACCTTTAAAAACAGGACACAAAAATAAAGTAGACATGCTTTGTTTAATTTTCACATACGCTTTTCATTTTGAAAAAGCTGACTCCAGAAAAATATACCCTAAATTCTCATATAAAATGAACATTTAATTTCAATTATCATTATTAAAAAGATGAAATGTACACAAATGTTTAAATACAAAACAATAAATGTAACTTTTAGACTGAAAAGATATACTTTTACTAAATACTTGCTATGATGTCTTAGTTCATTGGATTTATCAATGTGATTTGTCTCAACAAGCATATTCTCTAAGCTCCAGCATGTTTTTTTGAAGTATCTCTGATTAAACTTTGTAGTTTTAATAATGATATTCACGCCAAGAATACTTCTGCAGCAAGAATGCTCAGGAAAAATAATGACTCTTAATACTATATATCAACCCTTTCTGACAACTGAATATAAAAAGGGAAAAGTTAGCCAACAACCATAAAGACATTTTTCATTAGGAGAGGCATCTGTGCAGGCAGATTTTTCTGTGTAATCCTATTCCAAAAGTGTACTTATTTTCATTTTTTAAGTTTCCTATTCAGACTATACTCACAATAAATTTATTAAACAAAATTTGTTTTTGAAACTGTAGTAGATATATACTGTTAAATATTTAAATATGTCTAAATTAACTACTTTATTGGTAATCCTACACTGTGTGTATGTACTGTATGTGTGATAAATAAATTATATCTGACATGATGTAACAGTGTTATAACTTGCATAGTAAAATTCAGTGGGTTTTTTGTTAAAAAAAAAAAAAAAAGGTGCCAGAACTCTGTTCTGAGCATTCTATGACAAAAAAAGCCCTGGTAAAATTCCTTCTAATAGTTCACTTTTCAAGGAGACTATACACCAGCGGTTCTCAACCTTGGGGTCGCGACCCCATTTGGGGTTGCATGACGATTTCGCGGGGGTAGCCGGACACTGCGGGCCGCCATTTTGTTTTTTTATTTTTTTAATTTTGTTGGTGCGTGCGCCGCGCATGCGCAGATCCGCCCGTCACGCCGAAAAAAAAACAAAAAAAAAAAATAAAAAAAAACAAAAAAAAAAAACAAATGGTGGCCACGACGGGCGGATCCGCGCATGCGTGGCGCGTGCGACGGGCCGATCCGCGCATGCGCAGATCCGCCCATCACGCCGAAAAAAAAATAAAAAAATAAAAAAAATTAGAAAAAAATAAAAAAAATAAAAAAACAAAAAAAACCAAAATGGCGGCCGCGAAAGGCGAATCCGCGCATGCGCGGCACGCATTACGGGCCAATCCATGCATGCACCGATCCGCCCGTTGCGGCCGCCATTTTGTTTTTTTTTTTTGATTTTTTAAAACATTTTTTAAAATTTTTTTTTCGGCACGCGCGCACGCACCCGGGTTGGGGTCGTGGCGCGGATTGGCGGGGCAAGTGGGGTCTCAACCTGAGAAAGGTTGAGAACCACTGCTATACACCATTGCATGCCCTGTCCTATCTATTTGAAAATGGGGGCAAAATATGAGCAGATAATATTATAGAGCTTTACAAAGCAAAGCTGAATGGCACAAAGATCTCACTCGTTTAACCAATCACATAAATATTATTTCAATAGTTACAGAATAAATATGTTTGATAATAAAACTTTCCAAGTTAGGAACATTTTATAATCTACAAAGCAAAAGGGTTAAATTAAATATTTTCTCCTCTTACACGTGCTTTTAAGGAACAGATTTTTCCTCTGGAAATGTCAGCATTGTCACCATCTGTTCTAGAAAGATCAGAAGTCAGTTAGTTATAATCATGGATAAAGATCAGCCAGTCTTTGCAGGTGACACCACACTTTCTCATTTTATAGAAGAAAAACACTGACAGATAAAAAGTGAAAAATACTTTTCCTAATATGAAATAAAGAAACAGGAGAAATATAAATACTAAAAAAAGAAAAAAAAGAGGCTTGGCATATGTAACTTTTTGCAGGATTTCAAATAGATAACATTGGAAGACTATAATGTTATCAGCACTATTTTCCTACTATCATGAAGATAAAAAGCCAGACAGATAAGAGGTTTTTTTTCAGTGCAACTTGATAAAATGATGACGTTATAGCAAGTCCACTATATTAGCAAGCCAGAAAGATATAACTATACTGTGCAGGCAATGGAGCCCTGGCTTGCAAATAGCTTTTTGTTCAGACTATGGAGGATAACAAATAAAATTAGAGCTACAAAAAATTGGATGAACAGTTAACATCCCAAATCTATGCTGCCAACTTATGACCTAATAGTTCAGAGACTGAAAAATGGAACTATGATATTATTCTAAAACAATGAATACCAAGAATTATGGCCCAGTCAGAATAAGTTAAATCATGACAATGGTGTAACATTTAATTAATTAACCCAATTTCTATACCACACATCTCATCTAAGTGATTCTGGGTGGTTTACAAATAAACTTATTCTAATTCTGCCACACCCACTGATATTAGTATCACTACACAATCTGCCCACTTACCTAATCCAAAAATAAAGAGATACAAGCTTCAATTCTATACTCGCTTAATTAAACCCCACTGAATTGCTCACATATAGGATTGTAACAAAGCAAATTACTTACACAGCATTAATGACATATGGTGAACGATAAAGTCATACCATTAACGCCAGAACTTTATCTTTCATAAAATAGAAGAAAATGCTAACTTTCAGCAATGCAAAACCTGATACAAAAGAATCTCTCAACATATACAGAACAGTTTTAAAACCAAGTGTCTCAAGTAACATATTACTTCCCAAAGAAACTTACCTAGTGTTCACATTTCTAAAGAAACTGCTTAATGCTTCATCATAAAGTCCTTTCTAAAATAATAAAAAATACTTTAAGTAAAAACTGAACTTGGGACCTGTGCTATAAATTATAGCACAAATATTTAAAAATAACTTTTGGAGATTATACTCCCTATTGTATTTCAAAAACCATTGGTGTAATTCAAAGCATACACAATGCGTTTATCGTGTTTTCTTGTACAGATATATTCTCTAAGTTATTTCAACAACAATTCTGCAAGATGGCTTTGGATTTTTTGATAGGTAAGTTTGTAAGCAGGCTCAAGACCTTCTGAACGCTAGTCACTCAAAATCTTACAGTAAAATTCATGTTAATAACTGTGTGAAGAAATTAGAAAGGGCAAATTAGTAGTACTATTCAGAAACATAAATAACACAACTGTAATATCCCAACAAATCTGGGATGTTATAATACTGTTAATTAAAAAAAATTAATGAGGAATTTGTTTTTTTAAAAAATGTTAAAAGTACACAAGCTGTAATTTTTTGAATTACAGCTCACTTAGATAAGATAACCTTGTCATTTTTTTTTACCGTGGGCACAACAGCACACATCAAAAATGAAATTTAGTTGTCCGCTCTCAGTGAAACATCCTTATTCTATGGTGGCTAGGCTTGCTATACATTTTAACATTTTTTTCTGATTTTAGATCTAGTTCATACTGTCACATATACTTGGAAGAGTTAACCTATCCTTTAATTTATGTAAGTTCAGCCTCGCCTCCACCCACAGATCTTCAAATCAGATACAATGGAACCTGATTAGACTTCTTGTTCCCATTTGTGGATGGTTTCTCCAGCTTTCCATTGTAGGCAGCAAAAAAGCATCACCAAGAAAATTGTAATGTGTATATCTTGTTTTTGGTAAATAGCATGGGACAAAGAAGTGTGTATTTTGAACTTTGGTTTGGAGAACACTCCTGAGAATGGGTCTACAACAACTCACCATAGCTAATTCGCTGCAGCCAACTTGCCCATGGGACAAGTTACAAATATCAAAGAAACAGTGGAATAGAGTCATTAAAGAAAGAATGCCAAAGGAGGGACAAAATAAAATGTGAATGACAAAAATTAAAATATTTTTTTAAACTACAGGTAATCCTTGACTTTCAACAGTTCATTTAGTGATTGTTCAATTACAACAGCACTGAGAACAGTGACTTATGATTGTTTTTCAGTTACAACCTGTGCAGCATCCCAGTGATCAAAACTCATACGCTTGGCAACTGATTCATACTTATGACCATTGCGGCGTCCTGGGATCATGTGATCACTTTTTGCAACCTTCTGTCAAGCAAAGTCAATGGGGAAACCAGATTCATTTAACAACCAGATTATTAACTTATCAACCGCAGCGATCCACTTAACAACTGTGGCAAGAAATGGAGCAAAATTTGCTTAACAAATTCTCACTTAACAACAAAAAAATTGGGCTCAACTGTGGTTGTAAGTTGAAGACTGCCTGTATTTTAAATAATTAAATGGCAATTGTTGAATTATCCTGCAACAAGTTGTCCCGTGCCACAGTGAGTTGTCTCACGGCGAGTTGGCCTTGGTGAATTGTCCCATTCCAGCTCAGAACACCGTGGTCACACAATACAACAAAGTGATGGGTCACAGAAGAGTCCAGAGTTCTTATTTGAGGCACACACAATCAAGGTTCAAATTATTCCTACTCCCAATGTGAAGACCTCATTCTCCAATAAAGGATGAGAAAGGGGGAGGGAAAGAGAAGAGGGCGACCAGCAGCGAGATGGAGGGACTCGGTCACAGTGGGGATGAATGCACCATTGGAAGACTTGAAGGATCAGACAATCAAGGAGAACACCTGGTCGCCAGAAGCCGAAACCACTTAATAATAATAATAAAGTTGGAAGGGATCTTGGAGGTCATCTAGTCCAACCCCCTGGTACACAATTCATCAATAACCGAGGAGGCGTGTCCGCGCGAAGCCGTGTTACTCAAAAAACGGAGAAGGATTCCAGCCGGCTCTTAAAATAAAAAAGGAGTCGATGGACTCTAGCAGAATCACATTCCATGTGACGGTTTGTCGGGGAACTCCAGAACGTCACTGGAATCCTAGCCATGACAACAGAACGCCGGGCGGGACAGTAATCACAGTACCCAGTCGCCGGAACTACTCGGAACAGACGGGCTGCAGCGCCTCACCGTGGCGGCATAAATGACGGCCGTGGAGGCAACCACCTCGCCACAAAGGAGGGGGGGGATCTTCGTTGCTGCGTTCCCATTCGGCCTTATGGTCTTATGCGGATGGACCACAATGGCAAAACAAGGAAGTAAAGTCACCCCCCCTCTTTTTTAAACATTTTAAACAACGGGAAGGGAAACGGGTGAATAAGTAACCTTCGAACAGCATAACTGCGCCTGCGCTCATACTAAGAGGTGGGGCTTGTTACCTTGTTAACAGTCGCGTGTTCGCGTAACGCCAGATCCCAGAAGCGGCATCCTATTTGGTTTCCGCATTGACCCACTGTATTGAGAGAGAGGGAAACAAAAAAAAAAAAAAAAAAGTGGAGGGAGGCAGCTGTCATGGAGCAGTACGGAAGAGGAAAAAAAAAGAAAAAAGAGACTAAAGAGGGACTGCGAATTACGTGCACGCTCACCCTGGACTACTACGGACTGCGTCATAACTGCTGCTCGCGCGGGTCTCGCGTCTCAGGCAGGTCTCGCCTGAAAGATGCTCTCCTTCCACCTTCCTCTCCTCATTCTCCGTTTGGAAGCGGCTTCAGGGCAGGAACGCAGATGCCCCCCCCCCTCCTCGTCGTATTGATTGGGCAGTGGCGCACGCGCAAACCGACGGACAGCGGGTGTGAGCGTTTCCAGTGGAGTTGGGAGGAGGGGAATGTTTCAGCGTTTGCTTTGGGCGCATGCGCTGTCTCCTGTCACCGGTTAGAGCGGTTTTAAACTCCCGCCGGCGGGTATGCCGGGTTATTTCGGAGAGGTTTTCAGCTCGTTTTTTTTTTTTTTTTTAAATTCAGGATGGTGACCGGCACGACGCGGCATATTTTTGAGTTGTGGGTGCTGCCTCCTCCAAATAAACGAGCCTTTCTGATACATTCCGTGTGTCAACTCCCATAATCCGTACATAATTCAGAATTAGAATTTCTTTATCGGCCAAGTATGGTTGGACACATAAGGAATAATTCATATAACTTCACGTAAGCAAGTGTATATGCCTAAACGGAAGTGGCCATTCGAGCCTGTCTCGATCTTGCCTCCCAATCCCGTTTAGGAAACACTCTTTAAACTGAAACATAAAAGGAGAGTACAGGTAGTCCTCGATTTAAGACTATATTTGAGCCCAAAATTGAGCCATTGACTTTGCTTGTCAGAAGATCACAAAAGGGGATCACATCATCTTGGGTCACAGCAACCATCATAAGTATGAAACAGTTGCCAAGCATCTGAATTGTGATCACACGATTATGGGAATGCTGCAAAGGTTGTAACTGAAAAATCATCATAAGTCACATTTTTCAGTGCTATTGTAACTTTGGATAGTCACTAAGCAAATTGTTGTAAGTCGAGGACTACCTGTGTAGTATTCTGACTAGACCATAGAGTTAGAATATCTTAGTTTTTATTTTCTCTTATTTTAAAACACGATATTGATGCTTGCTAGTTTATATAAGTCTTTGTTTTACTGTTTAAAATTTAACACATACAGGCATACCTCAAGAGACATTAGTGGTTTGTTTTATTACCAGTGCAGTAAGTAGTGAATATTACAATAAAGCAATCAACTTTTTTTTTGTTTTCTAGTTAGGTTTACACTGGATTTAGTCTATTAAGCATGTCTAAAAATGTGCTTACCTTAATTAAAAGTACTCTATTGTTAAAAAATGTTAATCATTTGAAACTTTAACCAGTCATAAGCTTTTTGCAGCTAGAGGGTTTTGTAAAAAAAAAAATGCAATACCTGCAAAGTGCAATAAAGTGAAACAAGATATGTCTGTATATATGTTCATAACCCTGTGGAATATGATATAATGCTGATATAATTATCACAGAGTACGGAATTTATGGCTTCACAATTCATTGTTTTGACTGAGAAATTAGATTGCTTTTCTAAAATTAAAAAATCCCCTATTAGTACTGATAACTAGAATACATTGTAATTGTTTCTCAGATTTCAATAATTTCATGAATAGGAAAAAATACAAAGTACAGCTGAAGTCTCCACTTTCAAAAAATATACACCCATAGAACATCTTTAAAAAATAAACTATTCTTAAAACAATATGGCTTACTACTGATTATCTGGGCCCTCAGCAGTCTGGGTTCAGGTCTGGTTACAGCACGGAAACTGCTTTGGTCGCGCTGACTGATGATCTCTGGCGGGCCCGGGATAGAGGTTATTCCACTATCCTGGTGCTTCTTGACCTCTCAGCAGCATTCAATACCATCTACCATGGTATCCTTCTGCGCCGGTTGGAGGGGCTTGGAGTGCGGGGCACCGTTCTACGGTGGTTCACCTCCTACCTCTCTGGCCGGTTGCAGTCGGTGTTTGCAGGAGGTCAGAGATCGGCTCCGAGGTCTCTTCCATGTGGAGTTCCTCAGGGGTCCGTTCTCTCACCTCTGCTTTTTAACATCTACATGAAGCCGTTGGGTGAGATCATCTGTCGGCACGGGGTGAATTATCATCAATATACTGATGATACTCAGCTTTATATCTCTACCCCGTGTCATTACAGTGAAGCAGTTGAAGTGATGAACCGGTGCCTGGAGGCTGTTGAGGTCTGCATGGGTGCCAACAGGCTCAGACTCAATCCCGACAAGACGGAGTGGCTATGGGCTCTGCCTCCCAAGGACAATTCCAACTGTCCATCCATTACCCTGGGGGGAGAAGTTTTGTCCCCCTCGAAGAGGGTTCGCAACTTGGGTGTTCTCGATCCACAGCTAAGTTTGGAACATCATTTTTCGGCTGTGGCGAGGGGAGCATTCGCCCAGGTTCGCCTGGTGCACCAGTTGCGGCCCTATTTGCACCTGGAGTCACTCCTCACAGTCACCCATGCCCTTGTCACCTCGAAATTCGACTACTGTAATGCTCTCTACATGGGGCAACCTTTGAAGAATGTCCGGAGACTGCAGGTAGTCCAGAAAGCGGCTGCGCGAGCTGTCTTGAGTCTCCCAAGACATGCTCATATTACTCCAGCTCTCCGTGAGCTGCACTGGCTACCAATTGGTCTCCGAACACAATTCAAAGTGTTGGTTATGACCTATAAAGCCCTCTATGGCAATGGACCAGGATACTTGCGGGACTGTCTCCTGCCTCATGAATCCCAGTGACCGGTCAGGGCGCATAGGGCTGGCCTCCTACGAGTCCCGTCTGTTAAACAATGCCATCTGGCGGGACCTAGGGCAAGGGCCTTCTCCGTTGCTGCCCCAGCCCTCTGGAACCAGCTTCCCTCAGAAGTTCGTACTGCTTCCTCCCTCCTAGCTTTCCGGAAAGGGCTGAAGACACATCTATGCCGACAGGCTTGGGGCATATGAGCTGTGCTCTGCCCCTCGGCCCTAAGAGTGTCCCGCCATCAGCGGCTGCGAATTGATTGTGTTTGTGTGTGGTATGAATGTGGTTAATTTTTAAAATTGTTATTTTATTTCTTGTTGTGAACCGCCCTGGGTGTTGCGAAAGTGTGTCCGTGGTGTCCCGGCAACCATGATTAATGACAGAGACCTGAGTTTCTGTCGGGATGGAAGGCTCGGCAGAAGCCAGGCATCTGCTTTTATTGCACATCAAAGGTCTCTTCCCACAAATTGTCACCTTACTGATTTACAGCCAATTACATTACACAGATAGTTAAAACATACACTTTGAAAGCATGACGTATTTTTCAAGAAACGAAACTTTCCCTGCTTTCTCCTCCACCCCCTTAGTACAGCTATCAGCTGACAGCCTGTAAGGGAGGGAGAGAGAAGCCCATCCAGGCAGAGAAGGAGAAAGGATTTCTTAAAGGAGAAATGGACATTTATCACAACATCTCATCCTTTTTTGTTTTTGTTTAGAAGCAAAGGCTTTCAGTCCATGTATTCGATTTCATCCAACTGAGGTGGCTGTTTATCTATTGGCATCCGCTTGAATCCTTGTTGACTAATGTTCACTTGTGGAGACAATTTTTTCTTTGGTATAAAAGATTTCATCATAGCAAAAATATCAGGCAAACATTGTATATAAAAGCATCCACAATGGAATAATATAACAATACAAAATAATACTTATCAAATTTCTTAACCATTGAAAATTTGGTAACCAAAACCAGAATGCATTCCAAATATCCCCAATGCTTATGATCTCCGGATATTGGTGGAGGGATTTGTCCTTGTTCTTCATTAAGCATTTCAACGGCCATCACTGTCATTGGCTGCAGTCCAATTCTGTGCGCCATTCAAATAGCTACAAACCCAATACACTTGCATTGTACTCTCCATCATCACATTTTGCATACACTTTGTTATTACTTTGATCACAATGATCAGGCATATTAAAGGTGATATTACAAGAGAGATATATACTTAAAAGAATAATTTCCTTAGAAAAATTAAAACACACTAATGCAAAATCTACATAATAAAACCTAAGTGGCAGCGTATAATGTCCTGCCTCATTAATATGTACAAAACTTTCGCTGGCTCCAGTGCTGTTCAAAGGAAGTCCAACTAAAGAAAGTCCTTGACTGGCATCCGATGATGACATCATACACATCCAGCAGTCAGTATGGTTTGTTAAGGCACTAACTTTTATTGTCCTTCCAAAATTATTGTCCATCCACTTTGGGCTCACCAGAGTCTTTGCAATCTTTTGGCTGTACACTGTAAGGGCGAATATTGCGGCCAGGAACCCATATCGTATTGCCTTCATGTTGCACCGCAGCATATCCACGACCCCAGGTAATAAGTTCAGCTGGTCCTTTCCATTGGGGGTCTGGTAGTTTACGATACCAAACTAGCGGTCGAACCGTGGTTGCTGCGTCTGGAAGGGGAGAAAAATGCCTGCTCGCAGCTGTATTAGGTGTGCCAGGTGGTTTAGAAAATTGAGAGTATATAAAGCCAAATTAAGATGATTTTGCACTCCAGGTAGTCCGGGGGTATTTTCCCCCATTTTTTTGTTTTTAATTTGTCAAGCATGTGCTTAAGAGTAGAATTGGCCCGTTCCACTACTGCTTGCCCCTGTGAATTGTAAGGAATGCTGAATTTATGAATAATGTCCCACCGAACTGAGCAAAGCCATGACTACAATATGCGGATCCATTATCAATTTTTAATTCTTTAGGAGTACCCAGTGCTAAAAGTTCGAATACAATGATTGATGACATGTTTAGTTGCCTCTCCACGCTGTGGAGTAGCAAGGATGAACCCAGAATATGTATCAATAGGCACATGTATATATTTCCATGGGCTAAAAGATGCATATTGGGTAACGTCCATTTGCCAAATTTGACATGCCTCAAGTCCACGGGGATTGACACCCATTGGAATAGACAGTCCTTGTTGTGAGCAACTGGGGCACTGTTGAATGATAGCTGTTGCCTCCCCGGGGGTTATGCCAAATTGTTTAGCCAAAGCCTTGGCGTTTTGATGAAAATAGTTATGACTATCCCAGGGAGTAAGTTGTTGCATAGTCATAACTTGCGTTGCCAAATCCGCCTGGGAATTCCCTTCACTGAGAATTCCTGGAAAATTTTGATGACTCCGGATATGTGCAATAAAATAAGGACAATATCTTGTCTCAATAGATTTTTGCAATGTCAAAAATAGTGTCAACAAAGTCTCATCCAAACTAGGAGAGATATAAGCAAAAGGTAAATTTTTTATGGCCAAAAATCATGGATCTGCTGGAGAATGACAAAGAAAAACCTGACCAGGCCAATCACCAATCAATAATTGCAAAACCAAATTATTTTGAATCAAAGTTTCCCACAATTTTAAGGAAAATGGGAGAAAAATAATTGCAAATTCAATTCCAAAAATCTGGCGCCATCGTGTGGCCACGATGTGTAATTTTAGCCAAAGTCATAGCTGGAGTGAAAACAATTTCTTGAAGGCATATTAGATTGAGTAATTGCCACTGTGGGTGGTCGATCAAAAATCACATTCAAATGCACAGGGTGATTGTCAACACACCGATCAGTCCACTGGGTGTTGAGGGCTGTTTGGACTTTCTCAACGACCAATAACTGGTCGGAGGTCAATGTCACAACGTCTGTGGGATTTTTGAGGCCTTTTAATGCCATGAATAAGGGAGAAAGGGTCGAGGTAGAAAGACCTATATATGGCCTTAACCAATTAATATTTCCTAAATATTGTTGTAGTTGAACCAATGTAGGTGCAAGTGGCAAATCAAATTGCACTATTTGGGGCGATGAATGAGCTTGTTGCAATTTGTGTCCCAAATATAAATATGGTGCTGTATTTTGTATTTTTTCAGGGCTAATAGCCAATCCTGCCCTGGCCAGTGTGGTTTCCAATTCTTTATATAAGCCATAATCGTGCCTTTTGGCCCTGGGCCGGCAATGAGAATGTCATCCATATAGTGATACATTTTCCAATTAATATGTAATTTACGAAATGGTTGTAATGCAAGATCCACATACATTTGACACATGGTTGGACTGTTCAGGATGCCTTGAGGTAGCACAGTTCTTTGATATCTAGTGGCAGAAGCACTATTATTAATTGATGGCAGGGTAAAGGCAAATAACTTTCTGTCTTCTGGGAATAAAGGAATACTAAAAAAGCAATCCTTTAAGTCTATGATAACAAGGTCCCATGTTTGAGGAATCAAATTTGGATTTGGCAGGCCACACTGTAAGGGCCCCATGGGAACAATAATTTTATTGACTTCTCTAGCTGGTTTCATTTGTGCATCCACACCTATAGTTACAGGGTATAAATTTGCCATTTCCTCAGCTTTTAATTCTCATTTTTCATAATCATTCTGTAAGGTCTCCTGAATAAGATTGCTGGTTTTTGCTAGAGAGGCAGCTGTGGCATTTAAAATAGGAGCACACGGCTCAACATTGCTGGGAGAAACCCTGCTGTGATCTTTAACTGTTACTGGAGTTTCACTGGCAGGGGGAAGAAGCTGAACTTCATTATAATTCAATGGATTCAGTAATATTTTTAGTAGGAGCTGCTCCTGTGTCTCCAAAGCTTTTAACACTACTCTGCAAGATGCTAAAATAGAAGCGGGGGCCCTAGAATTTGCATATAACAACTCCCCCACTCTCCTCCAGGTTTCAACTTTAAGGCAGCCTGCCTCTGGGTAGAAAGGAATGTGTTTCCAAATAAATTCAAGGAGAGATCTTAAATCTCCTTCTGTCAGCTTCTGAGCTGTAAAATAAACACAATTCTTCCTGGTTATCTCTGTAAGTTCACTGAAATGCATTTCTTGCACCTTTGAGAGATCCCCACCCATACTTACGAGGGATCAGTCCTCGTCCAGCGATGAACTGATGAAGCGCGCTTGGCCACGTCCAGGCGGTAAGTATGAGGGTCCAGGGACGTATAACCTCTCAGGGTTATCACGTCGGGGTCACCACTTGTTGCGAAAGTGTGTCCGTGGTGTCCCGGCAACCATGATTAATGACAGAGACCTGAGTTTCTGTCGGGATGGAAGGCTCGGCAGAAGCCAGGCATCTGCTTTTATTGCACATCAAAGGTCTCTTCCCACAAATTGTCACCTTACTGATTTACAGCCAATTACATTACACAGATAGTTAAAACATACACTTTGAAAGCATGACGTATTTTTCAAGAAACGAAACTTTCCCTGCTTTCTCCTCCACCCCCTTAGTACAGCTATCAGCTGACAGCCTGTAAGGGAGGGAGAGAGAAGCCCATCCAGGCAGAGAAGGAGAAAGGATTTCTTAAAGGAGAAATGGACATTTATCACAACACCTGGGTCTTCGGAGAGGGGCGGCATATAAGTGCGAATATTAAATTAAATTAAATTAAATTAAATTACTGGTTTCTTCCTTTTGTGTGGTTTGGGGGTTTGCTATTTGATTAATAAATAAAGAATTTGGCCTGACTGACTTAATTTCTGAGCCAAGATCTGGTTAGTGACATGCTACTGAAGGGTTCTGGAACAAAGGGAAATTGTTTAGTCTAACTGTTGCTGTCTTGCTTTTTGTAATCAGCTTTTGCACCAGAGAAATTTCATGGAAGCTTGGGAAATGTACATGGATGGGATATACTGAAGGAGGGAATAAGGGAGTGTACAGGAATGATTGATGTCTTTCTTATGATGTAATGGCTCTGTTATCTGATTTTCATTGGCTAACAAAAGTTTATAAAGCAATGCTACCAATTTTCTAATGCGTGGCACTTCTGGACGTAAGTCTGCCAGAGTTCCAGATTGTTGGCCACCCAACTGCTTAATTTGATCAAATAAAGTGCTGCTTGATCAAGAAGTCTCCACTTGGGTTATCTGATTAGATTGATATGGTATCTAAAGTTCAGGTAAGGGACTTTACCATTTGCCAAGATAGTAAATTAATCTGAGTTGAATATAAGAAAAGAATGAGTCTGTATCATAATCTTGAAATAGGTGTGCTCACACTGATTTAAGCTGGTCCAGCTGCTTAAATTGAATGTGCATGGCCATTGAATGTGCAGTTTAAGGTCTGAAACCAAGAATATGCTAGGATGGTCTTGTTGAAAGAAAAATCTTCATTGGGTCCAGTCCAAAATGGAGTGTTTTAGAAAGAAGGTTCTAGTTTATTGAAGAGCAGAACTACAGCAGCATGTAGTTCTGGAGCAGCTGAACACATGGTGCTGAGAGTAGTGGGTTTTTATACCTTCTTGGGCTTTTGTGTTTGGAGTTATTCCTGTTCCTATGGCATAACTTTGATCTGAGCTTTTGAGCATGTCCTTTTAGTATTCTGATGGTGGTGGGTTAATCCTATTATGTCCCAAAGGTCATGTCCTGCTTCCCTAGGGATCTTTGTCTTTCAAATCCCATCAGCTCCAAGCTTCCTGGCTCCAGTCTTTCTGAAAGGATTATCAAATATGTGTGCACATGCATGCAGCTCCTTTTCTGTGCACAGCAGGCATGCGTAAATTCAACGCATGCATGCATATACATACCCACTGATTGTGCAAGTGGCGATGCTCATTTTTGCGTGCATGTCTGCCACTTCTGCAACCCAGTTTCGAATGGCTTATGCCCAGTAGTGGCCCGTGGCCCAGGGGTTGGGGACCCCTGATCTAGGTTGTTCTGAGAATAAGAAGGTAAATCAAGGTAGTAAATGAAGTAAAATGAAGTAAAAACTGGGTGGCCCTGAAAAAATATCAGTACTACTTAATATATTTTTTTATTTTATTTCTCTCCTTCAAGACTCACTAACTATGACAGTATTGCCATTTTCCTACTGTGATATGTTTATCAGAAATAAAAATCTAGTCTGATATGTGACTGAAGTTGTGTAATAGCTTTTGTTATTATAAATGAATGCTTCTGCCTCAGAAAAAAATATTCTGTGGTTCTTAGAGGAATAGCAATTTGGATAGCAAATTCAGATTTTTTTTTTATAAAACTGCTTTTCACTGACATCATTGGAGTAAAGTAAGAAAATAAAAGGTGCACATGGGTAGTAATATAATCTGATAACATTAGGGCATTATACATGCAGGTGAGTTGTATAATATACAATCCGAATATCTATAGTACTACAAGCAGTTTAACAATCAAGTATCCAAATTTCTCACAACCAACTAAAATATATTTTTTATAATGAAAATGGTTTACTGTACAGATAGGAAATGGAAACTGGTTTATTTATTCAAAAAAGTGGAAGTGTTCTGGCTTGCTGTTGTCCATTTAGTAGATATGCTGACCTTCAAATGCTAGAAGATATTTATTGCTTGTAATTTTTCCTCTACTTATTTTGAAGCTGATAAATAGAAGTTTATCACTGACTGTTTTTCCCATGCTGATGGTAAAATGCATAAGAAGCAGAAGGAAAACTTGATTGCATATGCTGCTTCATCAAAAGAGATAGGTTTGACCTTTTATATTCTTGCAAAGAATTTTCCATGAAGAAACATATTTATTAACTTGCTGTGGCTGTGTAAATTCTATAGAATCTAAGAATTGATGTTTTATTTAGTTCAGCGGTTCTCAACCTATGGGTCGCAACCCCATTTGGGGTCGAACGACCGTTTCGCGGGGGTCGCCGGACACCGCGGTCAGCCATTTTTTTGCCCATCGCGCGCGCACCATGCATGCGCAGTTCGGCCCGTCGTGCGCGCGCCGTGCATGCGCGGTTCAGGCCATCGTACGCACGCCGTGCATGTGTGGATCGGCCCGTCGCGCTGCGCATGCGCAGATCAGCCCATCACGCGCGCGCCGCGCATGCGCGGTTCGGGCCGTCGCGCGCGCAGGCGGGGCGCAGGTTGGGGTCGCGCCGTGCATGGGTGGCGCAAGTGGGGTCTCAACCTGAAAAAGGTTGAGAACCACTGATTTAGTAACAGTTTATTATTTTTATAAGGGTTAGGATTTTTGCCTCGTGTTTTGCCTCGTGTTTTTGCAGTATTTTTGCTCATGGGCATCTTGGGTGGGGGAGGCAAGTGATTCATAATCAGCTTGTACCAGATGTTTGCATCAGCTCAGACTTGGCTCTGGATCCCAGTTTTCACTTAATGTTGTTGGTATTCAAGAGCAAAGTAATTTCCCCCCTATTTTGATACCAGTTTATATGAAAGTGGAACAAATATGATATTTTATTTCTATGCTGCAGACCATGTTGTTGGTTCATTTTCCCCTTGCGGAAAACTTTTGCCTCATATTGCTTCTTTCCCCGGAGCTTAAGTATCACTTAAGACAGGGGTGTCAAACTGCCGGCCCATCGGTTGCTTCATGAGGAGGCCGCGCCCACCCCAGCTCCTGTAATGCAAAAAAAGTCCCAGCAACATGTGTTCAGCTGCTCCAGAGCCTCATGTCTTGTGGTTCTGCTTTTCAATAAACTCCAACCTTCTTTCTAAAGCAGTCTCCATTTTGCTTATTCCCAGCTTGGACTGGACCCTGATGAAGATTTTTCTTTCAACATCATGATATAAACTATTCCAAGAGGGTTTTTTTATAAAACAAATTTATATATGAACTACAGTAAAATATAAAATATTGGATGGTGCGTGAGATTTGTTTTCTGTAGTTTGGGATTGTTATTATTTTTACTATACATTGATCTGCAATAATTTAACAAATAAGGGCTGATTCTTGTATTAGTCTTCTGGAGGCAATCACTGGATGAGTTATGGTCTCTGCAAGCTAGAAGAACAGAAGCTGTTAGCCTTTTGCTTCAAAATACCGGGGAGTACAAATAGTGACAGTATAAAAGTACTAATGCTCTTAAGTATAAAAATATCTGTTCTGTATTAGTTCTACATGCAGATAATTTTAGGAAATGTAATCCCATCCAAAGGTACATTTTGGTGGAAGCTCACTTGTCCCTAGTATCTATCTCTGTGTATACACACATCCTATATTCTGCCTCAATCACTTTTATTAGATTATTAATAGAGGATAAGTCTGTTATGTGTGGAAAGAAGTTTTTAACTGGAAGAGATTGGACAAATATTTATTAACAATCTGAATTCATGTTTAGGAGGACTAATTCCTATAATAATCAGGGTTTTTGTTTAATATTAAGCATTATGAACAAGTCTACACCAGAATTTTTTTTATAAAACAACATTTTGTTTCTTTCATATTATTTAATATTTATTTAAAAAATTGTTTTATGTCAACTGGCATTGTTTCTAATATCACTGTAGAAAAACAAACAAATGAATGCTATAAATTTGGATTATAGATCTGCAATTTGGAATTTTGAACATTTTAATTTGTTTTAAAAGCATGTGCAATTTATATATTGTCAAGATTGAATATTATTTGAGAAAAATGTTAAAATCAAAGTTACTATAGTTAAATATCACCTTCCCCCCTAAAATTACTTTAATGAATCCTGGTATATAACTTCACTTCTTACAATAACTTTTTCATAGGGTGAAAATCTGATTTGCTTATAATTACCACTAAGGTTAGTAATATAAATAGATATATAAACAAATAAAAGCTGCATAAAGTATTTATTTTTTGCTAATGGATCAGTTTATTTGTTATGTGTAGAAGCAGACTATAACAGTTTTAAAATGTGCAGGGTTTCAGTGGGTTTTAGAAATTAAACAAAACCCATACCATTTTACCATAATTGAACAAAAAATATAGGAAAAGGAAACTCTGGAGATACTGTTTTAGTGAAACATGTCTGTTATATAGTTTATTCTGTAAGATACATGAAGCAAGGCACACCGTGAACAGAATTAACTTATCCCAAGACACAGCACCTGGACATTCCAACTGAAGATTATCAAATTTATAATGGGATAAAATGATTTCTAGTGGATTGAAGCTGAAACCCACAGCTACTAAGTCATTTGCTCATGAAATGTTGACAAATGCAGAGTCAGGCATGCCTGCGATCATTACTGTACTGTAGTGGAATTATTATATTTTTGCTCACTGGGTTGGTCACTTTCATTCCCCAGTTAGAATACTGCAGAGATGTTTCTTTTCTAATACAGGTTAGGAATCTGCATCCCCCCCCCAAAAGTGTACAAAGCTCTCCTAATGATTGCAAGCTTTATGCTGTATCATGTATTTAAAATGAGTGATATATTTTAATTCTTCTGATATTGAAAGTTGAACTCCGCACCGCTTTTGCCGTTTCTTCAGTGCTGTATATATCTTTGTAGTTTTGTAGTATCAGCCTTTCACACAGCAGGACATATGTTGATACTCACAGCACCACTGACCAAAGCTGCCTTACTGAAAATCACTGGCCTTTCATCAATCATAAAATTACGGATGCATCCAGTAAAGGAATTACGTGTGGTCAGGCTGAATGTCAGGAAAGCTTCTGTGAAGAAGTTAAAAACACTGTTAGCCACAAATTGTTCACAAGTGACATTACAGCGTCTAAATGCAAGTATATGCTGGAAATGGCTTTAACCAAAATATGAAACTTTTTAACATACACGTAGTACCGCTTCTGTTCTAAGCTCAGCTTAGTAGCACTTCTGTTTTTTTTTTTTTAGTAAATTCTACTAGACAGCATACTAAAAAGCAAAGACATCACCCTGCCAACAAAAGTGCCTATAGTCAAGGCCATGGTTTTCCCAGTTGCAATGTATGCCTGTGAAAGTTGGACCATAAGAAAGGCTGAGGGCCAAAGATTTGAGGCCTTTGAACTATGGTGCTGGAGAAGACTCCTGTGTGTCCCTTGGACTGCAAGGCATTCAAACCGGTCAGTCTTAGAAGAGATCAACCCCGACTGCTCTTTAGAAGGCCAGATCCTGAAGCTGAAATTCAAATACTTTGGCCACCTAATGAGAAGGAAGGATTTACTGGAGAAGAGCCTAATACTGAGAAAGATTGAGGGCAATAGAAGAATGGGACGACAGAGAATGTGGTGTCTGGATGGAGTCACTGAAGCAGTAGGAGTGAGCTTTAAATGGACTCCAGAAGATGGTAGAGGACAGGAAGATCTGGAGGAATGTTGTCCATGGGGTTGCGATGGGTCGGCAACTAACAACAACAACGTTTTATTTAAAAAGTATTAGACATTCTAAAGTTAATTAAAAGAAAGAAAAGAAGGTTAGAGATTAGATCTGGAAAAAGACATTAGAAAGAGGATATGACAGAAAGTGGTAGTCTCCTTCTCCAGAAACCTCATAGAAAACTCAAGATCGGGAGACTCCTACTCAAAAGGATGGAAATGATATAAACATGTTTCTTAAAGCTCTTTCCAGTTGCTCTGCCATATTTAATTTTCAAACTGATTGTTTTAAAATAAAAATATCACAAAACCATCTTTTAAAACCACCATCTTCCAAAATCGGCTTTATAGGTAGTCCTCGACTTACAACTATTTGTTTAATGACCATTTGAAGTTACAGAGGCACTGAAAAAAGCGGCATGATTATTTTCACACTTAACAACTGTTGCAGCATCCCTGTGGTCACATGATCAGAATTCGTACGCTTGGCAACTGTCATGTATTTATGACAGTTGCAGTGTCCTAGGGTCATGTGATCATCTTTTGCGACCTTCTGACAAAGTTGGGATGCCAGATTCACTTAACTGTACTGATTGGCTTAACCACGGTGGCAATAAAGATCATAAAATGAGGCAAAATTCACTTTACTGTCTTGCTTAGCAACATATATTGAGGTCGTAACTTGAACACTATCTGTATTTTCAAACCCATTGATTCTATAGGCATTCTTGCAAAACAGAAAGAGGGAATGGCTGGAGCCAAATGTTTTGTAAATATGCTTATTTTTCCAGAGTCGGGATGGGAGGAAATGTGCTGAAAATTGATGCTAGAGCTATGTGAGCCTTTGATTTGGAAGTTTGATTCAAGTTAACAGTTTAATATCAAAATGGCAAGCCACTTCTGAAAATCTTGCCAAGAAAATTGCAGGCACTTGCTCAGGCAATTGCCTGGAGTCACAATTGGCTCCAAGGAACACATACACACGCGCGCACACACACACACACACACACACACACACACACACACACTGATTAGTAGATACTATCTGTCGGCCTGAAAATCATTGGAAGGCTTTTAAAATAGCACTTAGCACTTATAGCACTTAAACTTATATACTGCTTCATACTGCTTTAAAGCATCCTTTACAGAGTCAGCATCTTACCCCCAACAATCTGGGTCCTCGTTTTACCAACCTTGGAAGGATGAAAGGCTGAGTCAACCCTGACCCAGTCAGGATCGAACTCCTGGCAGTAGGCAGAGTTAGCCTGCGACACAGTACTATATTCTAACCACGATGCCACCACGGCTCGTAGCAGATTTGGTAGGTAGCAGATTTGCGGGTTTTATTGTTTATAAAATCTCTGGCTTCTGATTTTCCCTTGTGATGAATTATGCCAAAGATTCTATTATCATATTTAATTATTTAGTGGTATTGATAGATATTCAAGGCACACAGACATATATTTACATGCATCCAACACATGTGGGAAATTAATTATAAAGATAATACAAAATCTAAATCATAAAGATTTTAAATGACTAGAGCACTAAGTAGATAACATCCCTGATAGCATCAATCTTTTTGGACATAAAGAAATAAATGTTCTTACAGTACATGTTTACAAAGTACTCTGCTTTATCAAAGAAAAGCTGCATTAAACACCAAGTTCTCAATAATGCCCAAGTTTTCTGTTGGTAATTTTATAGACTTAAAACAAAGCAATAATTTTGTGTAGTGTTTTGAAAGTCAATATGCATGAAGAACACGTTTATAGAATATTTTTCACTTTAAAGAGTTCTTCGGAATTGGATGGCTAATAAATTCAAACAAACATGTTAAACAGTTCATTGTCTTAACTTTTAAAAATAAAGTGATAATAGTTAATCTTACCTGGTGCTCCTCCAACAAATACAGGCTCTCTGTGATCAATTGCTCTTGGGTTTAATGGTCCCACTACATGATTCACTTCTGAATCAACATCTAGTTGTACCACATTAGCGTCTCTAATAACTATTATGCAAAACAGAAGAGGATAATAAATTATTTTCATATCCCAAGCCACCAAATTAAAAAAAAAGTTTTGAAAATACTGTACCTACTTGTCTACTAAGCCCTGTCAAAGGCTTCTTCAATATCTTAGATCAGAGGTCCCCAACCTTTTGGACACCAGGGATTAGTTACATGAGAGAAGTGTTTCCATGGACTGGAGGGGGGCATAGTTTTGTGTGCTGCCTACATCTTGCGGATGAGGCTTTCCTTGTTTGTGCGGACCAGTCACTGGCATGCTGTGGCCTGGTACCGGTCCGCGGACCACAGGTTGGGGACCCCTGTCTTAGATGGTTTGAACTAAAGACATAGTCCACAATCACCTTGATTACAAAGCTTGTGGTGTTGACTCACCTGCAACTCTGTGCCATCTGCCATCACAGAGACTTTGCTTTGGTGTAACTGAAGTTGAGAAATCTTTAATGCCATTGTTTAGCTTCACAATAACCTGGTGAAGTGATGGAGTTCAACTTTAGAATCTTAATATTATCTAACATATTATCTTAAAAAATTAAAACAAAATGTTTTTCACCACCCTCCAGGCTTATACTAGATAAGGCAGGCTGGTTTATTTCTTACTCTTATGGTGCAAATTATACATGCAATTTGAGTATGGAGAAGGGCCTATCAGATTCAATGATTTATTGTTGGATAGGTAGGATTATGATTATGTTATCAATACTTCAATGGTATGTTATAGACTAGAGCAAGAGTTCCCAATCAGGGGTGTTAGCACCCCCTGGAGGTACGAGACGATATTCCAGGGGGTGCAAAAACTTGGGTTTTCAAAATTATAGTGTATATGTATAATTCGTTGCTGTTATTTTGAACTTTTGTAAGGGGTGCAAGAATATATCAGAAGTGTTCTAGGAATGTGGGGTATAGAAAAGGTTGGGAGCCGCTGTTATAGAGCATACAATATATGCTTATTTGATATGTTATATATGCTGATGTTATGTTATACAGTACAATTATTTGGAAGATAAAAAAAATGATTGAGCAATTTGAATTAAATATATATTTTCCTAGGCATTATTCTAATGTAATTTGCTAGGTTAAAAAGTCTAGCAACCTAAGCATCCACACCCTGGATCATTTCAAAATTGCATTTTCCAAGTGAGTTATGACTAGAATTTCCAGAGCTATCCCAGTTAGGGAATTTTTTGGATTTGTAGTTCTGCTATATCTGGAAAAGCTGAGGTTGGAAAAGTGGAACTATGCCTTGCTGGCAAAAACATTAGACCCGCTATTTTATTTCTCTCTAGCTTCATTTAGGATTACATTGCAAAGGTCTTCTGGGCACTACACTACACCCAGTACATTTATCTGTATCTTCCAGTTTGCTCCTTTTGACTCCTCCCTCTAGACGGCCTTTCCCATAAGTGAAAAGCAGCTTTGGGGAAACTGCATACTATGCTCAACACATCTGCACCGCTGTTGTGAGTACTGGCTGCCAACAGTTTCTGGAAGATAGAAGTGGACATCATTGTCTTTGGGAGATGGGGTGGGCTGGATGGTAAAATTTCTGTCTCAAATTACTGCAAAATGATGGACTTATTAAACGGAGCCCAATAGAAAGGGGATAGTTTCTTAATCCAGACAGGTTTTTACCCCCAAAGACTGATTAGAGTTAAGATAACAGTAGGGCAGGTCAGGAACAGGTAAAAATGAAGTGTGAATGTGCTCTATTAAGCTAATATTAAGTGTACTACTATAGCTTTCACATCAGATATTTGCAACATTTATTTTTAAGTGCAATAGGCAGCTTGCTGATTCTCAGAATCAATGAGCACTAATACATTACGTTATAAAAAACTTTAAAAGGGGGGGCATTTCCCTAAGCTTCTATTTATTGTAAAAAGATTTATTTATTTGCTCTTGGGGATTCTATGGGTTCCCCCCCCTTAGTTCCACTTAGTTTTAAAAACCCTCAGCTATCCACACATGTTTCAATGGAGCAGATATATTTTTGGAACGTGCTATAAAAATGATATCATTTGATAAATAATATTACTTCAGAAATTGGAACTTGCTGATATTAAAAACAAGGAGCACCGGGTGCTTGACAAAAAAAGTGGAGCCTCTGGTTTTGAAAGATCAGAATAAACTGTAAAAATAGGGGACCTGTGGTTGGTCCTTTCTCATACCTGTCCCTGTTTCATATGTATGTTCAGGAACTCTCCATTTACGTTATGTGCATGCATTAGTATTCCAGAACTGCTCCGAGGGCGGACTTCAAAAACAACTTCGAATTTCAGGCCCAAGCTAAATGATTCATCTGCAAGGAAAAGTCACAAAATGTTTTATTTAAAGTGAACTGTGAACTTACTCACACACTGTAGAAGATGAAGCAATAACTAAAGATCCTGTTCCTCTCTTTTAACTCTGAAAATTTGAAAGTGTTTTTTAAATTTCAGTGACTCTAAGCAATAATACTGTACGCTAAATTTCTTATTTCAGGTAGCTTCTTTTAGATATGCTGTATACTTCTTGCTTCCATATACTTAGCAGATTCTCAATTTGAAATCTGCTGATGGTTAACTTGTGTTAATGAGGTCATGCCCAGTATAATTCTCATAGTCTTGATATGGTTTTATCCAACAAGCCACTGTATGCCTAATAATGTTTAGTGATAATTTGCATCTCCTCTACTTGAGCTAAGGTAAAATTATAGTATTGTGTTAATTTCTCCTCTAACATAATGCTGTCCTCCCAAATACTGGGACTATAACCCAGAATTCCAGCCAATATTTTAATTGGCATTTTGGGGTTTAATTGTTTTTATATATATGGAGAGCATTAGGTTTTGAGAACTTATATCTAGATCAGGAAACCAGCAGAAAGATAATACTGTTTATACTATAAGAGAATTTGATGTAATGCAAAGTTGCTTGGAAAATTAGTCTACTCTATGCCAGGAATATAACAGAACACCCTGAATAATTTAAAAATGATTAATTGGCTAAGTATATATTTCCCCATCTCTTTGCATCAGTAACCATAGGCATTAATCTAAAGGTTTAATAACTACCATTAACACCACAAAAACAACTCCCTACCAAGTATAATAAAGCCCCCTTCTGATGAAAAATAGGTTCCTTCTTCTGATGGTCCTTCAAAACAAGGTGTTACACTGAAGGTCTGTGAAGGAGAAGTTACTGGCTTTCCATTGAGCTGTAGACTGCCAAGACAACCACTAAAACTGTACACAGAGTTAATCTAGGGAAACAAACAGAATTGAAACAGATAAAAGCTTTCATTTTTAAAAACATTTTATACAGCCATGTGTTTCTAAAAAATAAAGGAAGCCAAGGCTAATCAATAGATTCTCTATTGCAGTATTTCTTAACCATGTCAACTTTAAGATATGTGAACTTCAACTCCCAGAAATCCCCACCTAACATGCTGGCTGGAAAATTCTGAAAGTTGAAGTCCACACATCTTAAAATTAAAAAGGTTGAGAAACACTGTTCTACGGGTAATCCTTGACTTGCAACCGTTTGTTTAGTGACTGTTTGAAGTTACAATGGTACTGAAAAATGTTACTTGTGATCAGTCCACACACTTACAACCATTGCAACATCCCCACAGTCACATGATCAAAATTCAGGCACTTGGCAACCATCATGTATTTGTGATTCCTGTAGCATCCTATGGTCATAAGATCATCATGTGCAACCTTTGTAGATGATGTCTGACAAGCAAAGTCAATGGGGAAAGCGGGATTTGCTTAATGACTGCATTGTGCACTTAACTGCAATGATTCATTTAACAACTGGCAAAAAGCTTGTAAAATCAGGTGTAACTCACTTAACAACTGCCTTGCTTAGCAATGGAAATTCTGGTCCCAAATGTGATTGTAAGTTAAGGAGTCTCTGTACTAGAGCAGAATCAAAAGTTAAAACTATGGTGAAGGAAGTTCAGGATAGGAAGAACTTTCTGACTATACAAGTTGTCAACCAGTGGAATCGGCTGCCACATGCATGGCAGTGAGTTATTTACTGGGCTTCAAACAGGCCAGATGTTCATCTATCACAGCGGTTCTCAACCTTTTTCAGGCTGCGACCCCGACCTGTGCCGTGCATGCACGGCGCGATGGCCCGCATCGTGCATGCGTGGCGTGACGGCCTGCACCACACATGCGCGGCGTGACGGCCCGCATCGCACATGTGCGGTGCGGTGCGATGGCCTGCATCACGCATGTGCAGCGCGACGGCCCGCATCGCGCATGTGCAGTGCTACCCCGTGCATGCGCGGTGCTGCCCCCTGCGCCGGCCGAGGGAAAAAAATGGCGGACTTCGTTGTTTGGCGACCCCCATGAAATGGTCGTTCGACCCCAAATGGGGTCGCGACACACAGGTTGAGAACCGCTGATCTATCAGGAGATGCTCTTGTGACCTGAACTAATGAGGGATTATTGAGGTAGATGGTCTCAATGCCTCCTTCCAACTATGATTCTATTAACTGTCTCACAAATACATGCACAAAGAGATACATTTATTATAGAAAAATGTATTTACCTGGATATTTTTAGCAGCTTTTCCTGGTGCCACACCCCCTATGTAGAAAGGAGTAGTAACTGGCCATGTATTATCGGAGTAAGGAAGACTGTCTTCTAGTACTCTGAGGCCATCAATAATCAAACGACCAATATTCTTCTCTCGAACAAACATTACCTTTTTTAAAACAACCACAACAACACATTTATGTTAAGGATAATGGAAAATATGCCATTGTAATTTGCTCAGATAATATTGTGAGAGCTAGTCTTCTGTCCTGCTCACTTTTACAATCTATTCTTCTATCATGCACACTTTTTTCAATTTAAATAGAAAAGGCTGTTGAGATTTTCCTAGTATTCCCATTGTTTTTTTTTAATTTAGTGTGAAAAGGAAACATTTGCCATTTAATAAAGTAATAAAAATAGTAAGCTGGTTCTCTCAGTGCAGTGTGTAAGACACTTATTTCTGAACAGATACGCAGCATAGACACAAGTTTATATTGGGTTGTATTTTCATTGTGAGTTGTTAGTCTTTAGCTTTTGTTGGTGTTTATTCCTTATTTTTATCTTTATTGTTGCAATACTACTGGTGTACTTTTCAATATTTTAAAAGATAAAGATATGACAAAAATTGAAATACTTTCTCCAGAAGTATATAAAAGGATTTGGATAAAGTTAATTATTTTTCTCCATAGCATTTTGATAGAGAAACTGCATATGGAAGATGGCCTGTTTTATTCCTGATCTTTGGAAAGTGCAATGTTTTATTGCATTAAAACTCCAATTAACTACCAATTTATAAACATACTTATTTTGGGATAAACAGCACTTTTTGCAAGCTTATAAAGGTACTACCTGCCTCATTCAATTTCAACTTACATTATGCCACCGGCCATCATTGTACTTCTCTTGGGTTCGAATTCTTAATTTCTGGTGATCTCTATTGAACATATAAATAAGTCGTCCATGGGCAATAAAGAGGGCCATGAAATGTTCCTCTGCTTGATCAGCAATGTAGAAAATCATTCCATGGGATGAATGAGTCTTTACACTAATGGAGAACTGAGATCTGGTAAACAAAAATGGCATTTTTCTATGAAAGAGATATTGATTTCCACTCCCAAGCTGAAGAAGAAATGAAATGCTGCCTCCAGAAAACAGTTTGTAATGTCAACAATAAGCAGAGCTTTTATTTGTGATAAATAATATATCCAGTTTCAGGTAATCCTCGAAATGTGACCACAGTGGGGACTGGAGCTTCTGTTGCTACGTGTCATTAAGTCATTAAATGAGTCATGCCCAATTTTATAACATTTTTGCTCTGTAATTAAATGAATCATCACGATTAAGTGAATTACATGGTCATTAAGTGAATCTGGATTCCCCCATGGACTTCACTTGTTGAAAGCCCCCTGGAAAGGTTACAAATGGTGATCCTGTGATCCTGGGATGTTGCAATCGTTGTAAATACATGCCAGATGCCAAGTGGCCAAGTGTGATGACCAGTCACAAGTCACTTATTTCAGTGCTGTTGTAGTTGCTAAATGAGGTCATAAGTTGAGGATTATCTATATATTCTTGACCTGAGTCAGTCAAGTGACCTGAGTCAGCCAAGTGATGCTGTGGAGATCTTTTTCCTATGCCTGTTTGCTCTGTGGGTCTGTATGGGGTGAAACCAGTTCTACTCAAGCCTACCAAGACTGAGTGGGGATGGCTATAACCCTTCCCTATTCAACATTGGTGTGTAATCTGAGGGTGTGTTGGATTCACAGCAGCTGCTTAAAGAGCAGGTGGCAGCAGTTGCCAAGTAGACCTTTACACGGATTCTTTATTTGCATCAGTTGTCCCTTTGCATCAGAAGACCTTCATATAGTCAGTCATGTCCTTGGCAGATTATGATTTTACTACTGCTTTATGTTTTATATGGATTTATCCCTGAAGTCCACTGTGGAGTGGGGAGTGATGGGCATGTCTTGGTATGCCCATATTGGACCACTGATTTGTGAGCTGCATTGGTTGCCAGTGTGCTTCTGAGAGCAATTCAAGGTACTGATTATTGCCTATAAAGCCCTATGTAGCATTGGGCCTGGTTACTGCAGGGACCAGGGTATCTTCCACTGTTTTTGCTCATCTCGTAAATGCGGACAAAGTCGGCATGCTCTGGGTCCCTTTAATTATATAATACTCTCTGTCAGGACCCAGGGACTGTGCCTTTTATGTTGCAACACTAGTCCTCTAGAATAGGGGTCCCCAACCCCCGGTCCGTGGTCCAGTACTGGGCTGCGGCATGCCAGCAACCAGTCTGCACAAACAAGCAAAGCAGGCAGCACACAAAACCACGCACTCTCCAGACCGTGAAAAATCTTTCTCCACTGAACCGGTCCCTGGTGCCCAAATGATTGGGGACCTCTGCTCTAGAATGACATCTTTCATTATGATGATATTCCAGAAAGCCTTGCATATCTGGCTTTGCAGTAGGGTAGATGTGGTCTCCTTGTTAGAAACGTTCTTGTATGTATGTATGTATGTATGTATGTATGCATGCAAGAGGCCTTCATCCTTCAGTGAACAGACAATGCCTAAAATGATGATGTATCTATGTGTGTTTATGTATATATATATGTGTGTATATGTGGATAGATAGATAAATAGATAGGAGGATAATAATCTTTTATATGTTAGATTGTATTTTGTATTGTTTACATCGTGAGCTATCCAGAATTGTTTTGGAGTCAGGCAACATAAATTAATTTAATAATTTGCAAATATATGAATAGTTATTTCATATTTTGTAAGTACATTACATTGTGATTACTGTACCTTTCATAGAAATCCTCTGGTAAGTAATCAAACTCTTGCCGGCTATTTGCTGTCCCACCAAAGAGATAGGCCTGTTCAGTTGCTTTCGGATTATCGGAGAAGTGGCAGTGTGGGTCCCTCTGATTTCTCAGTTCTTGTTCTCTTTTATTTATAGTAGATGAGAAAGGGGATGTTCCTTTTTTATTTTTTTCAACCTAAATAAACAAACAAACAAACAAACAAACAAACAAACAAATAAATAAATAAATAAATAAATAAATGTAATCAGCCTTAAGTACTTGATAAATTCATTAAAAATGATATTTATATACTTTTTAAATATTTGTTCATAGGTAAAAGCAGGATTGTAAATGCCATTAATAATGAAGTAAGGTATAAGGGAAATGTATTAAATCAAAGTAATGTGGACTATATTAGTAAGACTGCAGTTTACTGCAGCTCTTTTTCTTTTTTTAATACTGGGCCATTTGTTAAAAATTATAACTTTTAAACAAGATACGTTTACCCTGAAGTGTATTTCAATTAAAAAAGGTTTACAGGGGTTCTCAACCTTGGCAACTTTAAGACTTGTGGACTTCAACTCCCAGAATTCCTCAGCCAGCTGGCTGAGGAATTCTGGGAGTTGAAGTCCACAAGTCTTAAAGTTGCCAAGGTTGAGAACCCCTGGTTTAGAATCTGCACAACTGGCCCAAAGAAGTCTGCTATTGGTTAGTATTAGTTCCTGTCTAGAAAGCTGTAAGATGTGGACGCTCACTCACCCTTTTGCTGTGGCTTTCCTTGGCTTTGGAGGAATTTTTTCTTTTTTTATGAAAAAGGGCAACTGGAGGAGATTCCACTGGACATCCATAAAGAGAGGCATGAACTTTCTCAGGATAGCGTTGGAAGTCTTCCACCTCAATATCTCGATCTAATCTATTTAAAAGAGAAGGTTATTATTAAACCAATTTTGACTTCGCATACATATTGAGACTGATAGATCTTCTACTGTCATCAGAAAAATATTTCTTGTGTTGTCAACTGAGTGGATCTTTATACTTTGGCAGTATCTATCACTGATAAGAGTGCATTAGCTCATAGGTAGTGATAACTCTCAGAGGGGTCCCAGATTCTGTTCTGTTGTAACTAAAGGGCCTTTTTTTAAAAAATAGAGCAGTTAAAACAATGACATTCAATGAAACATTCAGGTTTTGCAAGGAGAAATAGGCTATTGTCCTCCTGTCCATAATATTATATCTTCAGATGACCACTGGGTGACACAGCATTTTGGATAAATGGATTTCGGTGTGATCCAGCTGGTTTTTTCTTGTGTTTTTAGAAATTTTGCTTATCTGAAATGTAAGTTGAAGTGATGATAGCCAATTTGGCTTAAACTTAGCATTTTTGCTTAAAATTAATCTCATATTTCATAATGAATTAAATCTGCTGTGGTTTTCATGATGACTAATTTTTAGTGACAAGAAACATATATTTTGTTTGCCTAAGCCTTGGAGCAAAGCTGGAAAACTGCAGCTAGATAAATAGATAGTCAGATAGCCAGTTTCCTATTCTCATTTGTCCAAAGTGCAATGTAAAATCTGCTTAATACTGATAAAGCCTAATTCTGTTCACACATAAATCAGAGGGGCAACCAATTATTTTTAATAGGTTTACTTCTAGGTAAAGTTATTTATTTTAATATCTTAAAGCTTTGACTAAATATATATTAGAAACTATCCATTTCTCCTCTCCTCCCCCATGATATTTTATAAAACTCTCTTAATGAAGGATTTTGGAGAACTCCAAAACCTGTTTATTGTTATATGACCTTTGGGGCACTTCTAATAAATTAAGCTATTACCTCATAGTGCAGTGATGGCAAATCTTTTAGAGACTGTGTGCTCAAAATCTAGCCCTGCCCTGCTTCCCCACCTGGCCCTGCTCTGCCCTCGTCCTGCCTACTCCGCCCCCACCCCACCCCGCCCCCCACCCCGCCCATTGCCCCACCCACCCGCAGGGCCACTCACCGCCTCCATGGCCCGCTGCAGATCACCCAGGTGGCCCAGCAGTGCCATGGCGGCCATGCACTCCGCCTGCACCCCACAGCATCAACTGCGCATGATAGGGGGCAAGGACAGAGTCTTGTCCCCCCTGCCTGGCTACCATGTCCTTGGCTGCGCTGCTCTGCGTGGGCCACGCTTTAGGGCAACTCTCCTCTGGGGGGCTGCTGGTGTGGAGGGGGGCGCAGAGGGAGGCAGGGCTGAGGTGATGGCGCATGTGCCCACAGAGAGGGCTCTGAGTGCTGCCTCTGGCACGCGTGCCATAGGTTCGCCACCACTGTCATAGTGAGTTCATTGGTTTTTTTTTCAATAAAAGAAAAACTTTCCTTTAAAAGAAAAAACTAATAATCACTTACAGTACAATACAGAAAAACATTAATTTAAAAAAGGAAGTAACCCCCTCCCCCCTTCAGGCAGCAATGTCATGGCTCAAGGAAATTACGCAAAGAAGTCAAAATGTACTCACCTTGTGAAATAGGCGTTGCTTATGCAGCCAGTAAAGTTTGCTAATTGTGTACTGAGGGGTGAACCCCCAAAGTAGAATTTCTTGGTGCTTACAGGCTTTCTCTCAGTTGTATCCTTTGCTGGATTATTTTTGCTTTGTCTTGTTTCATCTACCAAAAGTTCAAACCTGCAGAGAACATAGATCTCATGAGGAAATCTTTAAAGGAACTTGTTTTTTTTGTGTGTTTTTGTTATTTTATTGAAAACTTCAGATTCTCTAGATGCCTCAGGTAGAAATTTTAAAGCCACTATTCTAATAGCTAGGACAATAACAAGTGAGAAAATGTCTCATTGCTAGTGGTTATTTCTTGAATGTTGAATTTGATGAATGACCCACTAGGTGGCAGCATCCACATAGGAGAGTGTTCTGAAAGCTCCAGTTCCCTAATCTGTTTCTCAGTTTTGACCTGCTTCTGGTAATATATAATTTAGTTTAATAGGTTTTAGCCAAGGTGCCTTAGAAACATTTTTGATAAAGAGGTGCAGGAATTCAAAATTAATAACTTTAATTTTCCAGAGATGTAGGACTGGTGCATGAAAGAAACCTCTGCCTTGTCCCAACTTGTTCCCCTAAAGTTCAAATTCTCAATTTTGCCCATGGTTGCGGATCCACATAAATGCTATGTGTGTCATGGCAGGATTGCTATAGACATTTAGTTTGGGTCTAATGATACTGGCAGCCTTTACTCCTATACTTGTACACCAGGAGTGCTTATTGAGTGCTAAAGAAAGGATAATAATATTCTTGTATGAAGATCAAGTGTTCAACAAGTATTGGTAAAGGTTGAACACAAAAGTTCTTCCCCCCTAGTTTTCTTAACCGAGATCTTATTCTGATAATAATAAAGTTGCACTTGATATTCCAACAAATGCAGAGTAATGATATCTATGTATGATTAGATGTATGTTAGAAAAAACATATTTTACAACTTTACTTTTCAGGTGAGATCGTTGTCATGACAAAATGGGCCTTTCCATCATTAAAGGATTTGTCTGCTGTCTGAACTTTGATTCCTTTTGCATTTAATACCACATTTCCCTTTTCCATGGAAATAGAGAACACTTCTGGCTGAAATGAAGAAAAGAACATGTTCTTATTGCTGGGAACAGAAGAGTTTTTTGCATTTAATTTTTTTTACATTTTTACATTTTTTTTAATTCATCCAGTTTCACCCATCTTGCTAAACAAGCTATTCTGGGTGATATACAACAAAGCTAAACAGTCCATAAATACCTAAATTACCATTATTAATATTAAAACCATTAGAAAGACTATAAAAACAGCGAAACAAAGTAGTAGTGGATGAAGGGATGTGATTAATAATGGGGCCATTAGTTCACCTGTCCCCTGGGAGTTCCAGGTCTATTGGCATAACCAGATTTTAAGGGACCCTCAGAAGATTAGAAGAGATGTGGCCAACCTCACTTCAAGGGGGAGAAGGTTCCACATCATGGGTGCACAGTAGAAAAGGGTCACTGCCTAGGGCCCACCTGATGAAGCTTCTTAGGCGTCAGAACATGTAACATGCCTTCTCTGCTAGATCTGATGCCTTCTCTGCTAGAGGTCCCTCAGGTAACCTCATCCTTTGCCATAAAAGGATGCATTTTTTACATTAAATCAATTGAAGGTTTGATTATCATCTAATTGTCCTAAACACTGTAGAAAACACCTTGCATCATATAGTGCATGTAAATGTGTATATGGATAAATTTGAATGTATGTGCATATCTATATGTGTCTGAATCCACACACACATATTATAATTATTATTGTCATCATCCCAAATCATCTATATCATCATCTATGTCAATATTACATGCTGGAGAAGCTCTACCTATGTGGTCACTAAGAGGCAACACAGACTTGAAGGCACATAATCTTTTACTATTTACAGTTTCACTATATTCTCAGTAGGGAGGTTTAAATTCTTTGTCCTCAACCCAGTGAAAGTTTTAATTATGAATAGGTCCTGTGAAAAACCTAGTCATCATATTAGTCACAGTTTATCTCAGGGATGTCTCTGGTTAAATTTACCGGATTGGAGTTTATGGGATTTAATCCATTATATCCCTTAATATATTTTCTGCACTTACAATGTCTTTAACAGCACCTTTTTCCTTTAAAAAGAAAACATATTTATTTTAAAGAAATACATTTAAAATATGTGGAAAAAAATCCCTAGACTTACATCTTCGGCGCAATAAAACAACAGTCCGTTAGGTTGTAAAGTTCGGAAATTAAAGCCGCCTTCAAATGCATGAAACGGAGAGATTTTCTGGCTGGATGCGATATAACTTTCACCATTAAAATATGCTTTGCGGGACATCTGTTCATCAAGTAAATAAAGCGAACATATACGGAGAGTAGAGAGCAAAAGGTGAAAATAACAATAGCAGGAAGAATCCAAGAGATCAATTATCACATTCCAAAATGTCCAGTGATTCTGATGTTGATGTTGACGTGATCATCACAGAACAGTGTGTGTGAACTCTTTATCACACTGTAACAGAGATACTCTTGACAACCTCTTCCAGAGTTCACCAAACACTGCTGCTCTATAATTATTCCTTTCAGTGGGACTCAGACATAAATGCTGCTGGAAAGAAATTAGCTTCTACAATAATAGTGCTTTCGAAATTGTGCCTCAATGTGTCCTATTGAATAAGGTTCAGATAATACACTTGGAATCTCATGGCGCACAAATTTTGAGGACATACACCTTATGTTTCTTTACTCCTTCCAAAGGAGATAATAGCTCAACTGGAAAATCAAACAGCTTCAGGAGGACCTTAAATCCATTTCCAATCTCATGGCACACAGCAAGTTAGGAAGAAGAATATAGTCTAGCTCAGGGGTCCCCAACCCCTGGTCTGTGGACTGGTACCGGGCTGTGGCATGCCAGCAACCGGTCCGTACAAACAAGCAAAGCCCCATCCATGGGATGCAGGCAGCACACAAAACCATGCACTCTCAGGTGCATGGAAAAACCTTTCTCCACGGAATCAGTCCCTGGTGCCCAAAAGGTTGGGGACCTCTGGTCTAGCTGACTCCTTAGCCCTCTGAAAGATGGAGGGGCCTATGATGACCGCTCTATGATGAATAATAATAGTACTATTACTATTTCTGTTGGTGCCATAACTGGGGGACTATTATTACAAATATTAATATTTATCTAGCCTACAGTCAATGTCACCTACAGGAATTTCAAATGAAAAAGTCTTGGTAGATTGGATAGTTGAGCCATGTACAGCTCAGTGCCATCAAGATCCTAATATCTATCTCTGAATCTAGGTCAACTATTCTTAAATGCCAATTTGTAAAAACTACTTCTACTGACAACAGTGAGAATTTGATTATAGAACTTTGGAAACATTACACCACCCCTACATTCTTCTTCTTCTTCTTTTTAAATTGCTTGTGGGCCTTTTGGTCACAAAAAATGGTGAGCCTAAATTATTTTTTTCTCATCCCATTGTAGTTAACTGTTAGAGACTATACCTGAAGTACAGTATACATACTGAAAATAAGCTAGGTTAAAATCTGATCTGTGGAGTGGAAGAAGACAAGACATAAATATTTATTAAAGTGTCAAAAACATCTTACTGTATAAAATCTATCACACTGCTTTTCTTTCAGAGATGTATTTTGCATTCTGTAGCATACACCACTTCCCATTATTTTATTTAAAAGGAATAATATTGTATTAAGAGAAAAAAATGCTCTCAGAAATGTTACCTTTTTTATTCCCTGATAATACAAATTGGTGAAAGAAAACAAGCATATTCTCAAAGGAATACAAAAAAGGATCTCAAAATAAGACTATATGCATTTGACAACAACAGAAAACCAACCCAGAAAACAGAGGAATTTAAAAGCACAATTCCATACTTACAAGTGATTCTTCAGGACAGCCATAACCAATGCCCAGGGTGCCTGGCTCTTCCAACAAGTTGAAGTCCTTCTTTTGGAACTGGAAGCCTTTCATACAACCCCTAAAGGGAGTACTGATAGCCAGGTGTGAGCTGACACCACTGTGAAGGCATGACAGATGTTTGTTGAGAGTCAAAGGTCATGGCTAGTGGATTCTAAATAACTCCAATGCAAAGTAAAACAGTAGACTGTACTGTTAGATGGGAAAAGAATAACATCCGAGGAGATTCTCTTTCTCGTTTAGATTCAGCCTGAGAAATACAGGTAACCTTGAAATGGTTCATTGGAGGAGAACCATGCCTACAACTGTCCAATTAATTGAGGGAGCAGGACAACACTTCACAATAAAGCAATTATGAGAAGTAATAAGTATTTTCATATGTTACTGTTGTGAATCAGCAGTGGCAGATCACTGAATAAAGGCCAAAGTGCCGTTCTTCACAACCACCTTCTGATGATGCTCTGAATGATTCTAGACAATGGACAACTTTATCTACTGCTGTTGGTGGGAAGCTTCACTCCCTGGCAGTTTACAACATTACATCATGATCATTTCTTGCAATGTGTCCAAACTTTGTGCAGAGCCCTGTCATGAATGCGGAAATCATGGCTGCACTTGTTATAATAATGCATTGCCTTCTTCCAGAGAAACTGTAGTTGGGCATTTTTATATCATGCAAACAAAGCTGCCTAGTGCATTTATTCCTGGACCTGAAATTTCTTGAAGGATCTGAGATGTTTTCCCCCACTGGCAAGTATAGATTAAAAAAGAACAAAAATTGAAAACAAGCAGTATACAACAGATCAGGAAATAATGTCTCCATTGGAGGAATGGTGATTGCATAAAATGAATGTATAATAGACTACACATTAAATGGGCCCCACTTGGCTAGATGCTGAAGTATCTTTTCTTAACCTAGATTGCCCTCCAAATGGGTTGACCTCAGTTGCCAAAATTCTCCAGCCAGCATGGCCACCACTCAGAATTCTGGGAATTGAAGGTAGCGGAGGATGCCCAGTTGATGGAAGGGTATCTCAAACATCTGCCAATTTTTGTAGCACTGTTTATTCCAAAATCAAAACCAAAATCACCCCAAGATACTATAGAAGTGACTATAGTGTATATTATTCAGCACACTAAACTGATGCTCTCTAATAACTTGTCATCTGCTTTGCCTCCATTACAGCATTACATGATACACAAATAATTCTACCTTCTATAACTGTATTTTAAATTCACACCATTATATGCTTTATTTAATTTATAAATGAACATCAATATTTAAATAAAAAAAACCCCTTTTGAATGATTATAAACCAACCTAGATTTTAAAATCTCAGTAGGAGCTCCTCCTATATAGACATCACTAAATGGCATGCTTTTCTTTTCATTTTCCATACTTTTTATATGTCTCCTATCCACTACCAAGATCATTTTCTTGGAATTATGATATATGACAGATATCTGAAATGAAGAAAAATAAAGGTAAAAGACACAGCATAGAATCTAGTGAATTATTTAATTTATAATACATCTTTCATTCAGGAGCAAAAAGCAGTGTGCATTCTTCTGTGTTTATTTTCCTAATTCAGGGGTCTTCAAATTTGGCCCTTTTATGACTTATAGACTTCAAATGCCAAAATTCCTCAGCCAGCGTGCCTGGCTGAGGAATTCTGGGAGTTGAAGTGCACAAGTCATAAAAGGGCCAAGTTTAAGGACCCCTGTCCTAACAGCACCCAGCAACTGAGCTACCGTAAGTTGCACTGAGGGAAAGTGACTGACTCAATTCACCCTGGGAGCTTTTGAGTCTAAGGCTCAACTAGAACCTTGATATTCCTGTTTGAAGTCAAATGCTTTAACCATTATACCTCTCTATCTCTGGCCTTACTGATATCGTACAATACTTCATGAGAAGTCTGTAAAGTCAGAACAATTCGTAGAGAGAGATGATGGGTAGAGGAAAACACATTTTGAGGGGAAATTTCTTCTCATGTGTTTTGCAGGTAGGTCCAGGTCAAATGATAACACTGAAAGAATGGGAAGCAACAACAAAGACAGTCTTAAAAGCTCCATTACTTTCAGCTGTTCAAGGTAGGTCAGGTCAAGAAGTAGAGGATTCCAGGAATGTTATTTTATTCTTATAAAATATAATAATAGAATCTTGAAAGGCTGTCCAAAATCTTCTTAGTACTTTTATTTTCTCAGAGATGAATTATTTTATCTGTCTCACCTCTTTCTCAAGGTCAGAACTACAATCTCTCTCTCTCTCTCTCTCTCTCTCTCTCTCTCTCTCTCTCTCTCTCTCTCTCTCTCTCTCTCTCTCTCTCTCTCTCTCTCTCTCTCTCTCTCTCTCTCTCTCTCTCTCTCTCTCTCTCTCTCTCTCTCTCTCTCTCTCTCTCTCTCACTTCCTCTTCTATACAACCTATACTGAATCCTTTTCTCCCTAAAGTTCAAATGCTATTGGTGGTTATTCCTTGTGGATTGAAAAGGGGAAAAAAAGCCCTTTTTAGAACCTTTATTCAAGTGTCCTTTTATTGACAAGTATTTGTTGTCTTCTTTTCTACTGGGAAAATTATACGTATTAACCCTTCAAGCTAACATTGATGGTGTACCCTGAGACTCACCTTCTACATGCCTACTGCCCTTAAGAGGCATTTAAATTCATTCTTTGGGAATCTGCATGTTTTGTAGTGGCTGGACAAGCTAGACAGAAATGCAAATAATTAGGTAATTCACCTCATGGAACTTTGCATCATTAATCAGAGCCTTCTTCATAGAATCTTCCAGAATCACAGGGCCAGTACTGAAGCCGAAATCATACTGCAGATACAGGTATCCATTTTGCATCTCCAGGCTGAAAAACATACTCTGCATAACCACAAAATTAGATTTTTCAGAAGAGATTGAACTTTTTTAGATGTTAAAAATGTATATTCTATGTATATTCTACTCTTCCTCAGTAGGTAAATCTATTAAGACTAATTAATTATCAAACTGCTTCCCATTACAATAGTCCTTGAAGCAATTTACAATCAACCGGCAAAATTCAAATACAAGCAATAATCTAAAGCAGTATATAATAGTATGACAATAATATCCAAATAACTTCAAATAATCAATTGGACCTTCGTCAGAAACAGAATTTAAATAATTTACTTCTTACTATATCTCAGCAGATATAAATCAACAACGTAAGAACTCGTAAAATGTGTTCTTTCTTTCCCCTTTTTACTTACTCCATTAACCATCAGAAGGAGAAGACCATTATCACTTGGTGTTCGGACTTCTATATCAAAACGAGTCACAAGCCCAAACTTCCCTCTGCTCTCAATATTCTTTGCCAAAGCATAACCCGAACCATCAAAGAAATAGTTTACAACTCGACTCTGGGTAAAGGCCAGTTTATCTCTAACATGAAGAAGAAAAAAAGACATAAAGAAAAATTAGGAAACTGGATTACATCTTCCACTCTGGAGACCTCACATAAAAACCAGACTCAGATGGATCAAACTGAAATAATTTTGCCTGAATGGCAATTATCTAGCCTGGCATTCATTGTTTGTATGATTTAGAAGATACACTTCTGAAGTGTTTACTGGAAGACCAACATCAGCCCTGTTGTTAGAAAGCCTGAGACAAATGACCCAGGCGACAAACTGCCCTTCCTGTTTGGAGGGCAGAATTGAGTAGCCCCAGAGCATATCATAAACTATTTACTACTTTTGGTATGATAATATGGAAAGGGTGCGCCATTTTGGTTTTCACGTTGGGATCACTTTTTCAGCTCTTATTTTTGATCATTTTGTACTAAATACTTTTGCCATTGGAAATGCCTAAAAAAGGTTAACATAATTTTTGATAGATCATGGCCTCACATGCTGAACTGAAAGGGAATTAAAGCACCACACCAGAGTGGTAGAAGTTGGATAAGAACAGTGCCTTTCAATGCCATCTGTTTATATGATTAAGCAAGCCATACAGATGCATGGTAATCTGGCCATGCGATTATTTTTTAGAGTCACAGCATTTTCCAACTTTAATAACATTCACAATTCCTAGAAGCAAAGAATTATAATGTTGGGAAAGGCAAAAATAATGATCTAGTCCAGGGGTAGGCAACCTCGGCTCTTTTATGACTCATGGACGTCAACTCCCAGAATTCCTGAGACAGCATAGCTGATTCATGAATTCTGGGAGTTGAAGTCCATGACTCATAAAAGTCCATGAGTCATAAAAGAGCCAAGGTTTCCTACCCCTGATCTCGTCCAAATGACCATTTGCTCATGAAATCCATTATTTCATAATTTCTGTTAAATGGCTATCAACTGTATATAAACCATCCACCTTCACCATGTTTACAACTTCTATTGTCCAGCACCTTATATTTTCAGAAAGGTCTACTTCAAATATTTGAAAATCAATATTATATAACTACGTAGTTTTTTTAAACAAAACATTTGTATGCCTTACTGTAGGCCTTATATCACAAAACATAGGAGTATTATATATGTTTGTCACCCTGAGTTATTTATAAAAAATAATAAAGTCAGGATATAAATAAACCAGTAACAACATGTTGTTGTTGTGAGCCGCCCTGAGTCTTGGGAGAGGGGCGGCATATAAATTAAATTAAATAAATAAAATAAATAAATTTTATCTTGGGAAAAAAGGATTAGAAAGTATTTTTAATATCTATCCAAAGATCTCCACAGCTTGCTATAGAAACAGCTGTTTTACACCAACAAAATAGTTATCAATATTTTTATTTATAAAGATGTGAATGTTTAAGATTTGTTCTTGATAGAGGCTAATTACCAGAATTGTTACCTGTGATTGGAGAAAGAGAGAGGGGAGATTTAAAAGCAAAACAGGTTCATTAAGCATGGCAGAGACTTAACCTATGCCAAAACAGATATTTTTAAACTCCATGTTAAAAAGAAACAAATGTGTTAATAAGTACATACCAATATTTGTATACATGCTTACAAAAACAGAATAAATAACATAAAAGCCCTTTCAACTTTCATCTGGACTTTTTGTGAAAAAGTGAAAAAAAATGAACGTGTGATTTATGGGTTTGATGATTTGATACGGTAGTTATAGAGAGAAGAGTAATATAACTTTAGAGAGACAGAGGTTACAATATATTTGTATAACTGCTGTGAAGAATATCAGAAGCCCCTTCTTTACACCTTTTTTCTTTTTTTCCCATTTTCCTTAAACTTTTTTTCTTTTCTTGCACCATTTGCTTTTTCTTTGATTTCTTTCTTTTTCTCCTCTCCTGCTTTTTTATCAGTCTGTGTTGGTTTTTATCTTCTTGATTAAAAGTTCCATGTATGTATATATGTATGTATGTATGTACACACAAACGTGCATCTATGAATACATTTATTTTTAGTCATTTGTTCCAGGCAAGTTTATATTTTTGGTTAGGTTTCACTGTTTCTTGCTTTCAATCATATGTAATGATCTTTCCTAAAATCTCCTCAGTGCGATGTTCCTTTCAATATTTTTCACGGTTAGGAAAACATACATGATTGCAACCTCAAAAATATAAATAAAGCTAATAAACTTAGCCAAGGAGGAAAACAAAGTTTTCAAAAACCAGTAGCCAAACAAAAGCAATACAACTCAAAGTCCACCAGTAAAAAAGCAAACTTTAACTTATTTTCTGCTCCTTGGATGTTTTTTATAGTGTAAAAAATGATCCCATTCCCATAAAATCTAAATGTATTCGTCAGGAGTTATATGAGCCTAGGTAGGGTATAAGCCAATCAGAATATCTTGAAGAAAGTGGCAACCAATCAGACCAATGAACACATGAAAATTTCTCTTTGATCTCCTAAGCTTGGCCATCAATGCAGCTTGTGCAATGGGTCTCACACACATATACTTTATGCACCTGTGCAGCCTCTCACTTTCTTTTCACCCCACCTTATTTTACATATTTACATCTGAAGCATTTGAAGTTATTGGTTAAGAATTAAACATTGTACAGCCCTGCCCGCCAAAGCATGGCATGTATTAGTTTTGATTGGTTGGTGCAGACATCTACCTTTTGTTGAATTAATATTTGTTAATTGTGACAGGGAAATGGCTTTTGATTGTGTGGTTGAGATCAGCCAGTGTTTTGGATGCATTACCACCTGGCTGAACATAGCTGCCAAGTTCAAAAACATGGATTATCAGTTTGATCCCTTGTGTCCAGATACTTTGAGGTCTCCAAAATCACAAAACACTTTGGACCTGTTTGGCCATTTGGTAAGTCTTGCTTTTGGAAATGATTACCCAAGACAGATCAAGTTCACCTTACCTGATACAAGGTACTGATTCGGTAATGTTATATATATTTTTGAAATTATACAGACTAATGACATCATCATTCAGCGTAGCAAGCTCCAGGCAGCCAATAAAAGCAGGGAAGTCCAAGCTTGGAGGGAGCTTTAAAAAGAAAAACACACAGTTCAGATCAATCTCATAAGCTTCAAAGGCTTATTCTTTATTTTAGTGGCCAAAAGCATATTTTGCAATTTCTTCTTTTGCCTGTTGAATTATTTAAACTCAATCCATTCATATCTAGACTAAACTGATAAGGCCTATGGTTCTTGCTATCAGTTACTAATCATTTCCTCATTACTTGCAATACTGATTTAGTACTCTCTCAACTCTATCTGACACAGACACATACACATTTTGTGTGTACCTGCAGTATATAGCTATCACATGCACACACACACATATATACAAACACTACATTACACACACACACACATACACATATAATCACTTTTATCCCCCTTCTTACATCCCTGAGCATTTTGCAAGTTGAAGTTTTTCTTCTGGAATCCACTGGGCTCTTATCAACCTTGAACAATTACCTTACACTCTAGAATTGGAAATTATTATTATTGTATTATAAATATTAGTATTATATCCCACCTTTCCTGATCAGATTCAAATGGGGGATTTTCCTTGTTTTTATTTATGACAAAATATGATGAGATTGAAAGACAAAGATTACTCCCTTTCATCCAGTGAGGTCTATATTTGGTCCAAGGCTAAAATCTTAATCACCACTCTAGCTTCAGTCAAGGTAGTCCTTGACTTATGACTACAGTTGGGACCAGAATTTCCGTTGCTAAGCAAAATGGTTGTGCCCAATTTTGCAGTTGTGAAGCAAATCATGCAGTCATTAAGCGAATTCGGCTTCCCTCATTGACTTTGCTTGTTGGAAGCTGATTGGGAAGGTCACAAATGGCAATCACATGACACTGGGACATGGCAACTATTGTAAATATACGCTGGTTGCCAAGCGCCTGAATTTTGATTACATGACCATGGAGATGCTGCAATGGTTGTAAGTGTGAGGACCATTTGTAAGTCACTTTTCCAGTGCTGTTATAACTTCGAATGATCACTAAATAAATGATTATAGATCAAGGATTGCCTGTAGTAAGCCACTTGCACAGTGAATTAAAGCTAGATACTTGCTTTTCCCTTTCACTTTCAGTATATGCTGCTATCATGACCAACAAAAGATTTTGTCCAGATTGTTAGGCATTGATTCAGTAAGACCCTTCTTTATCTCAATAAAAAAACATGTAAAGGGGTTACACAAATCTGTTACTAAATTGAAATCAGTTCTAAACTGTCCTGTCATGCCATCCATTGGGAAATGTTAGCATTAAATATTTCTTTTTTAAAGCTGCCTCATTTTTTGCAAGAGGTTTCATGATGTAGGTTTCACCTTTAATACAACCTTGAAAAAGACTGAGTATTCCCAGAGACAATGTGCAGAACCAATGTTGTTCTTACCTTAAAATCTGGAGGCACTCCTCCCACATAGAAGACGGTATTTTTAGCATCCAGATCCAATAAAGAAGCATCACCTGGAGCCTCTCCTTTATTGATAAACTTTTCCTCAGCTGTGCTGGTAAGGCTAGGGATTGTCAAAAACACTTTGCCATGCTTGCCAATCCTATTGAAGAATAGTAGAGTCAAAAATGGAACTCTTGCAATTGCTTGATTGAATGATTAACAATTTCTGCATCTATGTTTTTCAGGAGACAGTCAACAGTGGAGAATAATTTCTTTTCCATGAAAAATATTCTTTTTCCTTTCCTTACTAATTACAATAAGGAAAGATAGCTATTTTGCCAGGTTGTTAATAAGTACAATTAACACTATTAGTAATTTTCCCAAGTGTCTACATTGTCCTGAGTTTTTCTAACCTAATCATCTAAGGCAGGGGTGTCAAATTGGTGGTCCACGGGCCAGATGTGTCACACGCAGGCCACGCCCACCCTGGCTCCACAAAGAGTCATGATACATCACAATACATCACATGACGCAATCGAGTTTGACACCTGTGATCTATACATAATAAAAGTAGCAGATGTTATCACATTACCTCTCTATTTTAACCAGATTGAAATGTGTAGGCCAAGAGCTGATTGGCTTGGAATCTAGAGGTATATTCACATCACCAGCACCCAAATTATAAACGTAGACCAGGTTCCCATTCTTAATTGCAAGACCCACATAATTTTTTGTCTAGAGAAAGAATGAACAAAACATACTTGTGAAAGTTACAAGAGAAATAAAAAGCAAATTAGCTTAGCATAGTTCTGCCTCGCAATGGAAAACTTAGAGAATATAAGGACACCCTGGTTTGCAGATTTGTAATTTTTCTGAGAAATGGTTAACATAGCACCTTGAAAAGTATGATCTAGTGGAGAGAAAGAGACTGCTGAACTCAAAAAAGCCTTGACAAAAATATATTGATCTAATCAAGTTACATATCTCAGTGTCAGAGAGATTTATTGTAAAAGCCAGCTTTTAGCAGCCAGGCACTGCACTTATTTTTTCATTTGGGGTAAAGGGCCAAAATGGGCAGGAAAGGGATAAAATGGGCAGGAAAGGGATAAAAAGATGGACCCAAGATTTTTCCCTATGAATTTGTGGAAAATATGTTTTTTTCTTTTACTTCTAATCTATATTAAAATCTACCTGACTGTTTCTACTACCATTTTCATACATTTCCAAGAGTTGTTATTAAAGGGAACCTGAGAGAGTCACATAAATAGTGTTCTGAAGCTCACAGGCTTCAAAGTGGAGTCCTTGGTGCTCTTTGAGTTTGGTTTTATTTTCTGCAGACATTTCATTAGATAACCTCTTCACTGCTAGAAAGAGTGAGGTTTGCCCTGTTAGAGCTTGCCCTGTTAGTGTTGGTGGGGGTATGGTTTTCTTCTTGATAGCTCCTTCATTAGGCTGTGGATTACTGTTCGATTTTTTAAAATCTGAATTGATAGTTCCTTGATTAAGTTATTCTTTACTGCTCAATTGTTTCTCTGATGATGGTCCTAGTGTTACTGCCACATAAACCACATTTATACAGCATCGAAAAGAGACAATAAAAAAGCTAAAAAGGGAACAAAAATGAACATCCAGACAACACAAGAATTAACACCAATTAAACAATATTCTAATCAAGGAGAAAACCACACATCCACCAATACCAATAGAGAAAGTTACTGTGTATAAACAGAGAGCAAACCCCACTGCTTCTAGTAGATGTTATCTGCTTTGATAATGAAATGTCTTCAGGAAAACAACCAAGCTCAGATGTCAGAACTGCCTTTTTAAAAATTTGACATGGCCCCTATGAATGCTACTGAAAAAATATATGAAGATGGTCATATTGCTGGAGAATATTCATTTTAGAGAGGAAGATAATGACAAATAAAACCGTAAAGATATTTCTATCAAAACAAAGATGAAAGAGTGGGGTCCCCCCCCAAGTTAATATATGAACTGGTATCTTTTGATTATGGAACTGGAGGCTACTTAACCAAAGAGACCAATATAGATTGATCCTTGAGATGATGAGCAAGCAGTAACTAGCATATTTTGGCCATTAGATATAAGCAGGTGGTAGACTAAAAAAATGACTATCATATAAACTTGTGGATAAGCCAAAACTTTTAGGTCCCAAAATTACATCTGAAAAGTTGGGTTTGGCTTATCTGTGGGATGGATTTATATGCAAGCATACATAAGCCCATCTGCAGATAGGCCAACCCTCAAATTTTTAACTAAATTACCCATGGACAAGCCAATTGTGGAAATTAAAACAAAGAAAATTTTTCAGGGTCAGCTTACCTGTGGATAGTATATTGTTTGTGGCAATTTGTTAAAAATTCAAGGGTTGGCTTATCCATGGACTGATTTACCTAGAAGTATACAGAATGTTTGGCAAGACTGAGGGAATTAGAAGAAATAGATGAAAACAGATAAAGTGGATGGACAGGATTAAAAGGCCACAGATTATTGTTGAGAACAGGCCGGTGGAAATTTTTCAATAAAATTCTGAGGGACTGGGTCTGACTCAGTGGCACCTTTTTTTCATTTTAATAATAATAAAAAGCCCCAGTGTAATATATGTAAAATCACCATACATCTAGCAGGTTAACATACATTTTTGCTTCCTAAATATAGAACAAACTGATCTTGAGGCTTTTTTCTCTGTGGATTTTTTTCAGAAAACTTCATGTACAAAGTTAAAGATGTGAAAGCCTTTAAATCTTCTACATTCATTTGAGGATTGACTTCAACTGCTGAGCGACCTTCAAATGTCATTGAGACTTGAACCTGTAAGTTGAAATATGTAAGTGAAAGGTTAGATGTATCTTGGAAGACATCCTTTGGGAAGAAATGATACTTTTATTTTAATGAGCTATTTAATTGGTGGAATGTTAACATTATTTGTAAAGATTAATAAATTATGAGTTGTGTTAAAATATAGCATACATTCAATGAGTTAGATTCAGAGTTGCCCAGGATAGTGTTCTATTGATACAATTGTCCTGTGGATAAAATAACCTTGTTTTGTATACATATCGAGAACTCAGATTCATTAGTGAAAAATGTTAATGAAACTGAGGCCACTTTCATGAATAAAATATCCATTTATTTACTGATATTCATTTATATTTATAGCAAGCAAAATCCTCGTGTGGTTGTCTGGAACCTCATATGGGATATTTATATTCTTAAATACTTAAATACTAAAGTAAACTATGATAATTTTCCATGTGCAGATTTAAAACGATCTTTTAAAAGAATTGTCAAATATGAAAGGTTGATTTGTATATTATTTGTGTTGGGCTTCAGGACTTCTATAACAGCAGTATATCAACTATTCTACCACTTAGATTAGAATAGTAACTTCATAGTTAACCTTTTGTTCTAATGCCCATTGGCAATATATGATTTAACATCAAAGCTGTAACTAAAAGAGATTCAGAGAAGGCATTAGGCTCCTTGCTATAAGTACTGTATCAAAGTCTCTGACTCAGTTTTCAGAAGGGCCACACTGAAATAAATCTCTCTCTAGGAACTCTAGCTATGTTGGAAACAGGGCTTGGCTTGACTACACATAATTCTATAACAGCAGCCTTACTAATTAAGGAGATCAACTTCACGATCTGCACATCCCAAGGTTTAAATCCTCCATTTCTTTCTCACTCCCTTCTCATGTAATGGACTGTTTGCAGCCCATTTCTCTTGCTGAGCAGCTGATGGCACTTGTCTTGTCCCCTTCCAGGCTCCTTGTTTTCCCCTCTTGCTGGTTCCAGTCTTCCCAGTTTCTCTTGCAGCATCTTTACCTTGTTAGCCACACTCCTGGTCTGTGCAATGAGTTCTCGGACCCTCTGGATGCTGGCTGACACATTGTTTGCAGCCCTTTTCTCTTCTACTATACGCAGCTTATCTAGAAGCTGTGGAACAAGTTCTGTGAGACTCCTCACTGTTATTCAAAACAAAACAAGACAGCTGGTATTACAGGCTAAGAGATTATGATAATTAACAACAATGGCACAGTTGTTAATTAGTAAATAACACAGAGAAGACAAGGGCTTGCATCAAAGAAGATCAGTGTGGATCAATCTCTTTATTTTTTATGATAGTACATTTTTAGAAAGATAGGAGTTAGTGGATTGTTTAATTAAATTGGGGAAAAGATTCATATGATAATGCATGGAACCTTTGTTTTCAAATAACTTACAATTCTAGCTTATTAAATGTTTGCTTTAAGAACATCCCTTTTTAAATGTCAAGATCCCCAGTGAAAGACAAATACCGGTAGCTCTTGATTTCCCTGGAAATCAACCATTCATAGCCCACCCACTGGATTGTTTAAGGGATGCATATACACTAATTCCTCAGCAATGGAGGAATCTGCTGGCACAGATACATACATATGATTTTTCTACTTTATGTATAGCCGTACTAAAGTAACTACTTTAACTACAACCCATGTTATATCTTAGAAATCCAGTTCATATGTTATCGCTTTTCTCAGTATAATTAGGTGTGTACAGAACAGTTTCCAATGTTAGTTACTTGTGGAGTAGCTGAATTAAATTAACTTCAGTCAACTGTATTTTGAAGTACTGAAGAAAAAAAGTTTTATTAAATGCCGTCTCTTTTTTAAAATGTAAAATTCAAGGCAGTTAAGGAAACCTAAGATTGGTCAGAGATAAAACACTAAGTACTTTTATAAAGGACTGTAAACCTTTTGTGGCTATTTTGTAGGAAAATGGAAAAAAAGTGAAATAGCGATTAATGTTTTTGATGATTGAAAAGGGTCTGAATGGACTATTGTAATGTTAAAGAGGGAGGAGGGATAATGACTGATTTATGAGTTATATTTATTTTTATTATATATGGGATAAACATAGGGGATCTCAGCTCAAACCATTATACTTGTTGGAATTCATTGTTGGAATGTATTTCTATGCAACAACTACAGTAGTATTCAGCCAGTAGATGACAGTATTTACAAGTGTGGATCTATGGTGTATGCCAGTGGTGGCGAACCTATGGCACGCGTGCCAGAGGTGGCACTCAGAGCCCTCTCTGTGGGCACACATGCCATCACCCCAGCCCCGCCGCCCCCTCCACACCAGCAGCCTCCCTGGAGGAGAATCATCCCTGGGTGCAGCCCACATGGAGCAGCAAAACTAAGGACATAGCCGGGCAGCAGGGACATGACTCCACTCTCGCACCCCATAGCGTGCAGATGATGCTGCAGGATGTGGGGGTGGAGGGCATGGCTGCCATGGTGCTGCAGGGCTACCTGGGTGATCTGCTGCGGGCCATGGAGGCGGTGCGTGTCCCTGCAGGAGGCGGGGCAGGGGGCAGGTGGGGGTGGAGCAGGCAGAGTGGGAGGCAGAGAGGGGGCGGGGGAGCGGTTTTTGGGCACTCGGTCTCTAAAAGGTTCGCCATCACTGGTATATGTTCTTTTGTTCTAAGTAGAGTTTCTTGTTTCCTGTTACAGTTATGTAGTTGAGCAGTAAGGCACATGGTGACTGTACTCTTTGTTTGCTCTCTGGTGCTTTATCTAAGACAGAATTTCTAATAATAATAAGGAATGGGACCCTCTAACTCAGAGGCTGAATCTGATCTGATAAGCCAGAGCATCCATACTGTGCAGTCTTGAGCAAAGCTCATCACCGTCCCTGGATTGTTACTGACCACAGTTCTTGAACAATAATTCCTGATGAATTGGCAGAATGGTTTGACATGAGACCTACATTTGCCCTAACTACATTACCATGTTCCTCTCTTTCTTTGACAACTATTCTTGCAATTCAATTTTACACAATCCAAAATCAGTATCCTTGAAACAGAAAGCAGATGCCATACATTTCAAGAAATGTTTCAATTACATTTCCCTTCGCAGTACCTGTATCCCTAGTTGTGACTGTAGCACGTTCATAAGCTGCTCTTTCAGGTTTAAAGTTGCGCAGATCTTTTGACCATTTTGTCACATTCTCAGTCATTGGATCTGTAGTGGAGGTTATGGTTGCAGCTGTTTCTTTAGCTTGAGTAGCAATAGCTTGTAACTGCTCAAACTGCTTTGTGTGATCTGTAAACAAAAAGCTCTGTGATGAGGAAATAATGATCATTGGGTTTTTTTTATAAAACCAGGTGACTTCCAATCCAAGTGCATTCATTAGTGCCTTTCTTCACTAAATAAACACTAAACATTTCTAATCTACTAAATATATAAATAGTTTATTTACAATGAATTGTGGGAAACTGGTTTACCATATAGATTTTTGGAAGAATTAATTTGTGTCACTGGATGCATATAGCAGGCAGGATGGTAAATCTATTTATTGTATATTTTGTAGAACTTTTCCCATTAGTTATTTAAATGTAATAAATATCTATTAATCCTAGGTGAGTACTTTAATAGTAATGATCAAGAACATTCTAGATCAGACATGTCAAACTCGCGACGTCATGTGACGTCACGCAATGTATCGGGCCCTGTTTTACCATTGCCGGCAATGGGGTGGGCGTGGCTTCCACATGATGCATCCGGCCTGTGGGCCGGCAGTTTGACACCCCTGTTCTAGATGGGTATACAGTATATATTAGGGTGGTATGCTTTTAAAAACTGGCTGGAAACTTCTGTGACAGGTGCCTTGCAAACAACAGCCCATGTTCTATATTGTATTGTCAGTTCTACAGGATCATTTGCTCCCAGTTGATTATTCTTTTTTGTCTAAATTTCTCGGGCACTGATAATTTTTATTTGCATTATTTGTCAGACAATCAGGATAAATCTATCTCTCCAAAGTTAGCAAAATTCTGCTATATTATGTAAAGTTTTGCTGACAAACGGTTGCCAGCCATCATTGATGTTAGGGATTGACATTGCTTTACTGAATGTATTTTTATTGGTCAATGACTGAAATAAAGTTTCTGACAATCTGTGTGATTAGGAACTTATACAAATACAACCTCTCTGTTCATTCAAGTGGCCCATGTTTTTTTCTGGTTTCCCCATCAACCTGAAAAAAATGATGTCACTATTTTAAGGAATCAATTAATTATAGCTGATGTGATTTTTGAAGCAATAATGGCTTTTATTTTCAGGCTTCTGTGGAAAGCTGAAATAAATTGAGCTGCTTTAATGAATAATAGAGAGGTGCTATTCTCTTACACATGTGAAATCTGAAGTTCTTTCAAATCACCTTCAAAGCACAACTAAATAGTCAATTCAAGTGTTGATGATTATCAGCCAAGTAAGATTTGATTTACTTTCTATCTCAAAATCACTTAAGAATATCCCTTGCATAGATTTATTCTTTAATCAGAATCATTTGGTTACAATTTTGTACAGTTTACAGTATTTCCTGACCTTGCTCTGATGTATGCATTTTTTTGAGGACTTTCATGAAACGGGCTTTAACATCATTCTTTTTATCAAGTGTTTCATTAATCTCTCTGCCTGTTTCTTCAACATTAAAGACATCTGTAAAGTAGAAGAAACAAAATATAAGAAAGCTTTCAGCTATGAGAGGTAAAGGCATTTATCTAATTATAATAATAATAATAATACACCAGAAAGACATCACTCTAAAGGATTCTAATCACCACATTATAACACTGGGATTTATTTGATGGTCTATACTAAGTTTTAGATAATACAATTTTTTGGGTGACCTCCTCTGAAAAAGAGTTCTTGGCTCTTCGTTAAACAATCTGAAATGTTTTTCAAAATTCTGTTTTAAAAATGACAGTTTAGTTTACAAATGTGAAAGCATTTGATTGTGTTTCCAGCAAGCACCATTGTTTTCCACTGCTGCAGAAGTACTATAGACATACTGTAAATCTTTCATTTGGTTTATATTTCTTAGTGTTATTTATAGAGAATAAAGAGATGTAACTTGGATAAAATAATGTATGTTTATTAGAACAGTCTTTGTTGGGCTTGATATATTCCAGATTTTAAAATTGCAGAACCCGCTGTAGGAGATCATGATTAAATTATTTATGTCAACATTTTTCTTCTTTGCGATGCTCTCTGTTACAAAGCTTTTCTAGTGTAAGAGAGACGTATGAATCAAGAGGAAGGATTATATTTACTAGCATTGGCATTTCCTTGCTGTTTTCTGGCTTCACCAAGAAGCATTGTGCTTTTGTCTTTGTGGAAGGTTATCTGAGTGTCAATTCCAACAGCAGCCTATAATTTTATATGAGAGAGAGAGAGAGAGAGAGAGAGAGAGAGAGAGAGAGAGAGAGAGAGAGAGAGAGAGAGAGAGAGAGAGAGAACATTAGACATCCTGAAAGTAAACATTTGGAGTTTCCAGATGGGGCTACTATTATATAATAAACCTGTCCCAGTCATAGAATTTATAGGAAAATCAGATAAAGATTTTCATTTATAATTCTCTATTGTTCTATTTCCTTTTTCTACTTTTATCTTGTCCATAAATAATCGTTTGAGAAAAAGATGGAGCAGCTGCACGATGTCTATTGATTGGTAGTATTAAAAGATGTCTGTCTGGAAGCACAATTAGTTGCATCTTGTATTTATGAGGCAATCACTTTCATCCAGTGGATGGGATGAAACATACTGCTTGAGTGTTTGCAATGGATTTCATATTGGCATTAAGGAAAGGGCTGATGAATCTTGCTCACAACACCACAGTGCTGGATTTGCCTTTCCACAAATAGAAAATGCATTCTGTTTGAAGAAAGAGTCGAAATACAGTAGCTTTCTACTAGATTACTGCCTTATTCTGCAGTCCTGAGTGCTTCCTTCCATTCTATTATAAAAAGTACTTTAATCCTCCAGATTTTGTCCTTGAGGAGAAAGGAGGCAGCAGAAAGAAAATTGGTAACACTTAGTGATAAATGCATCCCTATTCTAGCAAAAAAAAAAAAAAAAAAAAAAAAAAGAAAGAAAAAAAAAAGAAAAAGAAAAAGAAAAGAAAAGAAAAAAAAGCTTTAACCAGATTTCTATTCATGAAAGATTTGGCTCCAAGCCAAAACAATTACTAATCTATGCAGCAATTATGCAATGTTGTAAGAGCTTAGAAATTGACATAAAATTACATTTTATGGATGTTTTTGCTATATACAGGGTACATGATTTTTGACTGATTGATTAAAACATTTATATAGCTGCCAATCTTATATCAAACTCTGGGAGGCTCACAATTTATTAATGATATGTACTCCTTAGAGGAATTTTATTTACTGTTGGGCATCATAACATAACCCACTTACTTTCTACTTATACTGTATGTTTATAGACCCTAGGCACACAACCGGGACTTAGAGAAATGCTTTTTGTTCAAACTCCATTAAGAACAGAGAAACACCTTCTCCGCCCCCCCAAATCTTCAGGAAACCCAGATGCAAGATATGAAGCATCAGCTAATGCCTCCTAATAGACAATCATTGACCTCCTGGAGATTGCATTACTTCAACATAGCAAAGAACTTAGCAGATGTGTAGCATTGTGCTTGCACAGAGTCAAGATGGGTTTGATTTGCCTCATAAATATGGATGCAGCCAAACAAAGCAATATGGCTTCTTCATATTTCAATGGTTAGACATATTCCTTTACCTTATGAAACTGTTCAAGGAGGCACTTTGCTCCTATTTCCGTAAAAGCAAAGCGCCCCTTTCAAGATAGCATGGCCCTTGCTCATATTGAAATAAAAGCATTGTGCATCATAGCATCTTATTTTTGCACAGTTTTGCTGAACTGGATGCTATCTGGATGTGTTGAACTTCAGTCCCCCCAATTCCTACAAATTTCTGTTCCTGAAGATGAGATTATAATGGTATAACTGCACATAGATATGGGGATTTTCATAGGATACAAATTTTACTTGATCTCAAGACAAAGTCCAGATACCTAATACTATTACTTACATCACTGACTCGTTCTGTGGTATTTAATGCCAAAGCAGACATTTGATTGGCTTCGCTAATATAATTAATTATGTTTTCATGTACATTGGAAGCATTTAGTGCTTTCTGTACTAATCCGTTTGTGTCAATACCATGAAAAGTTCTGTAACAGAGAAAAGAGAGAGGGAAGGGGAGGGAATAAAAGGCATCACATATTGTTCAAGATCATTATATATCTGCCAGTACTGCCCTTGGAAGCTATTGTTATCCTTATTATACCACTGTGATGCTCATCTAGGAGGCAACCAGCCTTAATTGATCTAGACAGCTAAACAGGGTTGGTCCTGATTACCATCAGCAACATCATGGCTGTACTATCATCAAGTCAACAAACATTCTGGAAGAAGGCAAGGGCAAACCACTTCCATATCATGCCTAAAAAACTGTATGCAAACCACCAGGAGTCATACTTATTATTATTATTATTATTATTATTATTATTATTATTATTATTATTATTATTATTTATCAAATTTCTATACCGCCCCTCTCCCCAAGGACTCGGGGCGGTGTACAGCCTAAAATTTAAAAAACATATAAATATACAAAATTTAAAATAATTAAAAAATGAATTAAATAATTTGGCCAAAATCCCATTTAAAACCCAAAACATACAAAACTTAAAATCTTAAAAAATACTCAGTCCCCCTAAAACATTTCGACCCTATTGGAACCGAAGCTTCTATGCCAGGCCGGCCTGTCGGAAAAGGAATGTTTTTAGTTCCCGATGGAAGGTGCGTAAATCTGTTATTATACAGAGTTCGGGGGGGAGCTCGTTCCATAACGTGGGAGCTCCCACAGAGAAGGCTCTCCCCCTGGGGGTCGCCAGCCGGCACTGTCTGGCCGACGGCTCCCTGAGGAGGCCCTCTCTGTGGGAGCGTACCGGACGGCGGGAGGTATTTGCTGGCAGTAGACGGTCCTGTAAGTATCCGGGTCCAATGCCATGGAGCGCTTTAAAAGTGGTCACTAACACCTTGAACCGCACCCGAAAGACCACCGGCAACCAGTGCAACTCACGCAGGAGCGGTGTTACGTGGGAGCGCCACGACGCTCCCATCACTACCCGCGCGGCCGCATTCTGGGCAAGTTGGAGCTTCTGGATGCACCTCAAGGGGAGCCCCATGTAGAGAGCATTACAGTAGTCCAGCCTGGAGGTCACGAGGGCATGAGTGACTGTGCGTAGCGAGTCCCGGTCTAGGAAGGGACGCAACTGGCGCACCAGGCGAACCTGGTAGAACATCCTCCCGGCCACGGCCGTCAGATGGTCCTCTAAGGACAGCCGTGAGTCCAGGAGGATTCCCAAATTGCGAACCCTTCCTGTGGGAGCCACTGTTTCGCCCCCAATACACAGCGATGGAATCAGCTGGCTATACCGGGATGACGGTAACCACAGCCACTCGGTCTTGGAGGGGTTGAGCTTGAGTCCGTTTCTCCCCATCCATACCCGCACGGCCTCCAGGCACTGGGTCAGCACGGCAAGGGCATCGTTGGGGTGGTTCGGCGTGGAAATGTACAGCTGGGTATCATCAGCGTACTGGTGGTACTCCATGCCAAAACCACGGATGATCTCACCCAGCGGCTTTACATAAATGTTGAACAGTAGAGGCGAGAGGACCGACCCCTGAGGTACCCCACATACGAGGGGTCTCGGGGTCGATCTCTGGCCCCCTGTCAACACAGACTGCATCCGGCCAGAGAGGAAGGAGGAGAACCACTGCAAGACAGTGCCTCCTATGCCCAGCCCCTCCAACCGTTGCAGCATGATACCATGATCGATGGTATCAAAAGCCGCTGAGAGGTCCAATAGCACCAGAACAGAGGAGCAACCCCTGTCTTGGGCCCGCCAGAGATCATCCACCAACGCGACCAATGCTGTTTCCGTGCTGTAGCCAGGCCTGAAGCCCGACTGGAACGGATCGAGATATGACGATTCCTCCAGGTGCTGCGGGAACTGTCGGGCAACCACACTCTCAACAACCTTCGCAAGAAAGCGAAGGTTGGAGACGGGACGGTAGTTTGATAAAACAGCTGGATCCAGGGCAGGCTTCTTGAGGAGGGGTCTCACCATTGCCTCTTTCAAGGCGGCGGGAAAGACACCCTCACTCAAGGAAGCGTTGATAATTGCTCGGAACCAGCCTCGTACCACCTCCCGGGAGGCCAGCGCCAACCAGGAGGGGCACGGGTCCAGTAAACATGTGGTCGCCCTAAGTCCCCCCAGCAACCTGTCCACGTCCTCGGGGGTCACGGGGTCAAACTCAACCCAGGTAACAGTCTCAAGACCAGCCTCCGCCTCTCCCATTGGACATACCCAGTTGAAGTCGAAGCCTTCCCGTATCTGAGCGATTTTATCATACAGATATTTTCCGAAATCCTCAGCTCTACCCTCTAAGGGGTCTCCCCTCACCTCCTGATGAAGGAGGGAGCAGGTCACCCTAAACAGGGAGGCTGGGCGGTTATCTGATGATGCAATAAGAGCAGTGAGGTAGGAACACTTCTCTGCTCTTATCGCCATTAGGTAGGACCTAATATGGTCTCTTACCAATGTTCGGTCAGATTCGGCACGGCTCGATCTCCAACTGCTCTCTAGGCGTCTTTTCCGGCGTTTCATCTCTCTCAGCCCCTCGTTATACCACGGGGCCGGTCGAGACCCACGCCGAATCAGAGGCCGCAAAGGCACAACTCGATCCAGGGCACCGGCAGCCGCCCTGTCCCAGGCCGCCACTAGCTCTCCAGCCGAGTCGTGTGTCAGAACCTCAGGAATTGGCCCAAGCTCTGCCTGGAACCGCTCGGGTTCCATCAGCCGCCTGGGGCGGTACCATCTCACCGGTTCCGCCACCCTGCGGTGGGGTGCAACGGTCCGAAAGTCCAAGCATAGGAGAGAGTGATCAGACCATGACAGGGGTTCAATGACTATATCCCCTACACTCTGACCACTCAGCCACTGTCCAGAGACAAAAACCAGGTCAAGCGTGTTCCCCCCTGTGTGTGTGGGGCCTTGAATTACCTGGGTCAGGTCCATGGCTGTCATGGAAGCCATGAACTCCCGAGCCTCCCCTGACGCCCCGCCCCCGGATGGCAGGTTGAAGTCACCCATGACTATTAGCCTGGGGACCTCAACCACCACTGCGGCGACAACACTCAGGAGCTCGGGCAGGGAGGTTGATACGTGGCAGGGCGCCAGGTACGTAATCAACACCGCCCTCGGACCCCCTAGGTCCCACTTCACCAGAAGGGATTCACAGCCTGCCGTCTGAGGAACAGTGACCTCCCTCAGCCTGAAACCTTCCCTGATCACGACCGCCACTCCCCCACCCCTGCCTTGAGCTCTCGGCTGGTGGAATGCAAGGAAACCCGGTGGGCACATTTCCACCAGAGGGACACCGCCCTCTGGTCCCAACCAGGTCTCTGTTATACCCGCCAGGTCTGCTCCCCCCTCTGAGATTAAATCTTGAATGAGGGGGGCCTTATTTACCACAGACCTGGCATTGCACAGCATCAGCCTACAGCCAGGGCCCTGTGGTTCTGAACAACCCCGAGAACAGGTTGAGCCTTGGGGGTCGGAGCGCACGACCGCTCGACTTGAAGGCAACCTTACAGTAGTTTTATTTATCTATATATAATTTTTCTCTATGTCTATATGTCTAACTCTCCCTCGCCGGCATGATCCATCATGACATGCAAGATCTTCTCCAGGGTAGTTCATCAGTCAATCAGCATCCCCACTCAACTATTCTACAATAAAGGATCTCAACACTATGTACCCACAATTTAAATTCAGTCATATATTGAGAACTGGTATGACATAATGTCGATACACATATATTGTGAGATAAAGAATGCTGTGTTTAGGTTTTACTTTAGTACTTAATTTACTATTGTAGGTAGTCTTGAGAAAGATAATCATTCAGTGACACACTAACCAGGTTACAGGAATAATAAAGACTTTACATGGTTTCCTAAAGCACCACATATATTTTAATGTTAAATGCTGTTGCTATGAAATTTGCTTCATAATTCTCACATCCTTTAATAATGGTTGGTATTATTAAGTCAATGTGCAGCATTTTAAGACCCACTGATTTCAATAGAACAGTTAATCACACACTTAATTCTGTCTCTCTGAGATTAGTGGGACTTTAGTGAGATTTCCAATTATTCAGATTGTGCCAATTTATTGCAGAAAGAGAGTTTGGCCTAATACACTTGAAAGTTACCTCTCCAGTTTATCTGCAAGGTCTTGAAGGCCCTGTGCATATTTCATGGCTTTTTCAACCAAATCTTCATCAAACCTGGAGTAGTTGGCCTGTTTGTTCTGTAGCTGCACTTTAGCACCATCTATTTCTGCATAAAACCTGGATGCATTCTGTCCAAAGAAGAAGAGTGAAGAAAAAGTAGCTATGATTTTTCTATAAATTATAAAAATTAGGTAGATAGTGATAAAGTGATAAATGGATTCTCATTGGGATGACAGAGTGTATCCTTTCAAAACTGGGGATCATTTAACAGAACACTTTTCTATAGTGAAAAACTTAACTGCATCAAAGAATACAGTTAGAATAAAAAACTTATTTGTGATAGGCCTTTTTTTTCTTCACTGTTCATTAAGAAGGAGTTGAATAAAGGAAACATTCAGTTACATAACTTCAACTTCAGCCCAAAATATATAACCCAGACACAAGTTGAATGAGTTTGTTTATTTATTTATAGAGATGCCCTACTCAACCCACTCTGGGTGGCATACAATAAAAACAGCATTCAAGGCACCCAATAAAATAGCAAAACCATATATCAGGGGTCTTCAAGCTTGGCCCTTTTATGACTTGAGGACTTCAACTCCCAGAATTCCTCATATACTGTAAAAATGAGAGAAACTAAGTGGAACAAGGCACGGTAATGAAAATTCATGTTAAAAGCTATTCATTCTTTCTTTCAGGGGCTGGAGAAAGAGCCAGATGCTTTTTCTACCTGAACACTGGGTAATTCCTCTCCTTATCACTCTTCCTCCATTATCTATCTTCTGCTAACCATCTCTTTACCCAGCTGCTCTTATGCCTGTTAATCCTAGCTAGATGGTTCAAAGGACACACTTCCTATTACAGCATTTAAGCCTGTACGTAGTAGCAGTCTTCCTTTGTCAATAACTATTGATTAACCCTGAACTGATTACTATGCTTACTTGTGGCTATCTGAACTTCAGCCTGGTAACCATGATCCAGGATCACAATATAGATTTCTCTCTGCCATTGCCTCCAACTGGATGAATGACGCTATGGATTCAGGCAATCGCCCTTGATTTTGTTGTGGACTCTCCCCTTTGCTGTCGCTCTTCCTATGTAAGCATAGGCAGTCCCTTAATTTAACCACCATTCATTCAGCAACCACTTGAAGTTACAAAGGCACCGAAAAAAGTGACCTATGACCGGTCCTCACACTTCCCCACAGTCGCAGGAGCAAAATTCAGGCACTTGGCAACTAGCATCTAATTAGGATGGCTGCAGTGTCCTGAGGTTATGTGATTGCTATTTGTGATTTCCCAGCCAAGATCTAGTAACAAAGTCAATGGAGGAAAAGATGGATGACTGTGTGATTTACTTAACCACAGCAATTCGCTTAATAAACATGGCAAAAAAGTTTGTAAAATCAGGCACTACTCACTTAAAAACCATCTTGCTTAGCAACAGACAGACACTTCTTTAATCCACTGGATGATGAAAAAGTATAACTCACTCAGACCTCCAAGATTCTGTTACAATAGTTAATCTCAATAAAGCCTTTTTTCCTTCCTTCCTCCTTTTCTTTCTTTCTTTCTTTCTTTCTTTCTTTCTTTCTTTCTTTCTTTCTTTCTTTCTTTCTTTCTTTCTTTCTTTCTTTCTTTCTTTCTTTCTTTCTTTCTTTCTTTCTTTCTTTCTTTCTTTCTTTTTTTTTTTCTTCCTTCCTTCCTTCCTTCCTTCCTTCCTTTCTCTCTCTCTCCCTCCCTCTCCCTCTCTCTCTTTTTCTTTTTCTTTTTCTTTCTCTTTCTCAACCATTCTATGGAATTAGTTTCATGGTCTTGTCTACCCAGTGGGGCTAAACCTATCTTCTTGAACTTTCCATTCAAATGTGACCAGTAAAATAAATTGCATTTACAATGAAGTTCTTTATACTACTTCAGGAGGGACCTACTCCTAATCTGGTGTGTATGGGATGCAATCTGAACAGTGGTGAAGTGCTCATTGTGTATCACCTCAACCCTGTTTTTCTTAAAACCTGGTTATTTTAAATCATAGTGTCTGCTAGGTCTTGCTGAAGTTGATGCTAGTGTAATACTGCATTCTGAAGATTGTGTTGAAAGCTAAAGATGTAAACTCTGTGGACTTCCTAGACAGTAGATTTGGATGGTTTATTTAAAAAGAAAATCACCTGTATTGCTTCGTTCACTTCAAAGATGATTCCATGTGAAACATTTAAAATTTCTGTGGCCATTCTCAGAGTATTGTTGAGAGTGTCAATATCTTCCTCCAATATTTCTTGTTGCTTCTGTAAGAAAAAAGCAATAATTTATTAGATATGTTGGATATACAGTATTCTAATCACTATTGTATTGTTTTGAGTAATTAATTAGATCTTTTGAATCCACAGCAAAATTATAATACGCTTTACTGATATTTGGAAACAGAGCAACTATAATGTACATTACTAAAAGATGAATATTTATTAATAAGGGCCCTGCAGTGCGTTGGATACTGTCTCTAAAAGATGCTTAAGAGGTGCATGGGGAACTGCAAATGTGGTATCCGTCTGCAAACCTTAGTCTGCTATGTGATCCCTGGAAAAAGATGCATCTGCTTTAAGAAGTTGCAGACAAAAGCTTAATGCTGAATATGCTCCTCTGTGCTCTAAACATCTTTAGTTTACATTGCACAGGTCTTTGAATAATATTCTAAGTTAGAACATTTTGATGGTGAATATTCTGAGATAAAATATCGTGTGACCCTTCTCTATAAAGAGAAGAACTTGCAATATGGAAGGAAGCCCCATCTTTCTTAGTGTTGAGAGAGACAGAATTTAAGGTACTTTTTTTTATCTTTATCACTGTCCCAACCTCTTCCCTCCTAGCTCTCTGGAACAGCAAAAGCAATTCAAATGGTCTTTTCATTCTTACGTGAGAAGAATGCACATAGTACAAGATATAGATGTGGATATTCTTTAAAACTGGTTGAACTTATCCATCAAGTATAAAATTGTCCAACTGTGGACAAGGAAATGAGCACATTTCCTTTCTGAAGCTCAGTCTATATCATTATGGCTATTATTCATTCACCTGTTTATTGATAAAACTTTTACATAGCTGCCCATCTTATATGGAAGTCCGGATGTCTCCCAGCCTTCAAGTATGGTGCATACACCCAGTATCTGATTTTATTTCTTTAGCTGTACATACATCATAGATCACATAATAAATGAGGTTGTTTTGACAAATTATGGTCAATATTTTACACTGTTAAAAATGATAAAACACAATAATTTTGAAACAATAGACTGCATGGTACCTCATGCACTTGGAGCTTAGCAATGCTTTCATTATTTGTAGTGGCTGTTTTTCTGATGCCATCAATAACTTGGTGCAAAGCCTCTTGCAAGTCTGTGAACTTGGTGTTGTGTTCCCGAAGCTGATCCAATATGTCAGGAATCAAATATCTGGTTTCATTATGTTTCTGTTCCCAACTTTCAGCTTTCCTTAATACTAAGAGAAGAGGCAAGTGATTATTGTGCTTAAATTCCTTTTTTCTTAGTCTCTGTAGTACACTTTACAGCACTTGCTTTTAAATGACCTTGTGCACTTCTACACTGCCAGTCTTCAATTCCCAGACTCAAACAATGCTTTTAAACTACTCCACGATTATTCTTACTGTTGCTGACCTCAACTCACACAGAGCAGGGTGTGAGGTAGTTCAACACACCCTCCAGCTGACTGATTGGAGAGCTCAGAAATCAGCATCCTAAAAGCCTAACAACCCTTGTTTTTATCTGATGTACTGCCTGCTTTTTAAATAGTCATATGTGAAGGAGCTGTAAAGCTGCATCTTAAAAGAGAAGCAAACTGCTAGGGTGGTTTGCTGAGGAACCAGCAGGGGCAAGAGTTCCCTCCAATGGAAATGGCCACCTGAAAGCTTTAGTATTCATGCTGCAAAACTATTGTTGCAATACTCTGCAGCAAAATCAGAAGTCAGCTGCCTCTTCTGCCTACTGAAATGATGTCCCAATCATATGAGGATGGAGCTGAGTTGCAAGTGATGCCAATGCCATGGACAGGAAGGATAGCTTAGAAGGATAAAAGCAGTGCTTTTTTTGTTAAAAAAAAAAGGTGCCAGAACTTACACACGTCATACAACCCACCTTGCCTACCCTACAAGGATCCATCCAAAAAAGGTGCTGGAACTCCATTCTGGGTGTTCTATGACAAAAAAAGCCCTGGATAAAAGAGTTGAAGAACTCTTGTTGAAGAGTTCAGAAATAAGCCATGAAAATGCTAGAGAACTGCAAACTGTATTTCCAGCTCTTCAGCATGTGATTTAGCACAAAAGTGCTGTGCTATCTGAAGGAAGACTTATGTATCTCTGCCATAAATATTTTTTATTTTGCTTACTGACGCATCTCTAGATATTCTGATACTGAAATTATCACATAGAATATTCAAGGTAAAGAAACAATGGCAGGATGCTTTTCTGATGAATGGTAGCATCATAACTGGTTTATACTGTATAAAGTTTTAAAGGTTATCACCTTTAAAGCCCTACATATTTTAGGGCCTGAGTATCTCAAGGTCAACTTCTCTAAGTTGAATCTGCCTATCTGATGAGATAAATCAGAGAAGAGTTGCTGAGGGCCCAAACCCACAGAAGAACTCACGGTCTTGAGCTGCTTCAGACTCTTCATCAGCAAGTTGCCTCTGGAAGGTGAATGGTCTGCGAAGTCTGATGTCCTTCAGCATCTCCTCTGCTGCTTTGACCTTCTGAGCAATATCTTCAGGCCTCAGATCATGCTCAACCCCATAGTATTCTGCCTTGCTGCCAATTTCTGTACATAAAGGAGAGGCAGATGATTCAAGAGAATTTTTGTGGTATATTTTACTGACGAAGCTGCTGCTGCCCTTTCTAGTTATGTTCTTTCAAATTATTCACCATTTTGCTACATATCTTTTTTTTCTCTTCACTTGAACCGGAGCACCACTCTGAGTAGACTAGAGATCCTACACTTTAGGTCATGACTTGGCAAAAACTCACATGTTGGCTGGGGAATTCTGGCAGCTGAAGTGTACACATCTTAAAGTTGCCAAGGTTGATCTAAAGGTCTTGGAAATTTTATTTGTTTGAACACCAAGCAATGCTAACATTCTGGTGGCTCTACTGATGAGAATGTACCATATATAGGAACCCTTCAAAGTGCATTCTAATTATGGTCCTGCTGCTCTTACTTAGTCTTTGTTTCGGTATAGGGAGGAAGAGTCATTTCCAAGTTCCTAAAGTATTGTGACAATGTCCCCATGTGGTTTGTATGGATAACTGACTTTTTTTCAACATAAAAATGTCCCACGAATAAGCTTGTTCCCACATTTCAAAATTAATTGTTCAAGGGTTTTAGAAAGTATCTGGGCATGTTTCTTTATCTTTCTGTGTTAAAGTTAGCTTTCATTCTCAAGGAACACATAACATTGTTCTAAATATGTACTACAAAGAGGAATGAAAAAAGTTGAAAGCTGCCATAGAAATCTGATTTCCTGGTATGGAAAAAAAATTAACAAATTTTCTTTAATAGTTTTTTGGGGGGGGGAAATTGGGAGGGTATGCATCAAATAATTTGATTAGCAAAGACTATAATCATGAAAACTGAATTTTAATTCTGGTTCTCTTGTTTTATGATAATTTTGGTCAGTTTATAAATGTTCCCATAATTACCTTTCTCCATTGCCAGTTCCACTAATGTACCCTATTGTTCATATGAATTAGGAATGATCCCAGTTTACCTTGAATCTTATCCACAATATTTCCAAGCTCCTGTGCAAGAATAGTAGCACGCTTAATGGTCTCCATTGTTTCCTTCTGCAGCCTCTGACCTTTGCTTGATTCTTGATTTTTCTATGGGAAATCAGATGTTTGGAGCATGAATATCACATTTTATTTTACATTTAAATCTACAGCATGAAAAAGACTGTACAACATAATCAGATATGGCTTCTGACATGAAGATCTATGTAACATTTGATAGTGCTGCAAGAAAAAAAGTCACCGTCTGTCATAAACAGTCTTGTGTCATCCTATGATTTTGCTCCATTTTCTATTTGCTTAAGTTCTAACTGACTCTCATTTAAGGCCACAGTCCTCATTACACTTACCTGAGAGTTGGTCCTCTAGTCTATTATATAGGTGAGTTTTCTGCCAAATATAATTGTATAAACATTGTTTTGTACATTGTCTCTGGTATCTTGTATCATGGAAATGGACAAATTGAAGTCTTGAGGTTGCCTATATAGAATCCAAACTCTTTTCTGCAGTTGCTATACTCTCCATTGATCACAGTTGCTGGAACATGTAAAAACTATAATGCAAATTCTAAAACAGATGTGCCAACATGGTCTTTTTTTGAAATTATCTGAAATTTCCAATTGGAGCCTGATTTTAAGAGAATTATTTTAAAAATCTATTGGTTTGACAAATCTTTTGTTTTTAGTCTAACGGTCAACATTTTCCAAACAAAAATTTATTAGAAGAGCATAGCCTTCAAAATATCAACATATAGTACAACAAAATACAGCTTTACACATTGTTTTTTTAAAACAGCAATAGCAATAGCACTTAGACCACTCCATAGTACTTTACAGCACTCTCTGAGTGGTTTACAAATATCAGCATATTGCCCCCAACAATCTGAATCCTCATTTTACCGACTGCAGAAAGATGGAAGACTGAGTCAACCTTGAGCCAGTCAGGATCGAACTCTCAACTGTGGGCATTCTAACCCTGGTGACACTACAGCTTATATAGAAATGAAAATAAAACATTTGTTTTCTCATGCAATAGGAACAATTAACACTGAGATTGTTGGAAATGAAAGAAAGTCAAGAGTAGGCAATATATGACATTACGACATTACACTTTTCCTGTTTTTCAAAATTTTGCCCGCTATATATACAGCAAGATATAGGACCTGTTGAGGAATGTTAAAAAGGAGCCAATCATGCTTACTTGAAAAAAAATATGAACTTTGTTATTTAATCTGTTTTTGCTTAACTTTTGAACTCGTGCTTAGTTTAGTTCTAATAAAAATATTGCCTAGCTATTATCATTTTAATTATTTTGTCATGGACTATACCATTACATTTTATTTTATTAGGACTTATTCTTCAGGCTCATACTGATAGTATTACTGGTTCATGGAATTAGCAGTTTACTTTTTTAGCATTGTTAACCTGAATCTGCTCAAGGCAAGAGAAATATAAGAAGGAAATGAATATAATAAGCAAACCTTTTCATCAAGGGCATCAATTTTCCTGAGAAATTCTGTCATTTCATTTACAGCATTATCCACCTGGGTTGTCTGAAGAGCAGAATGATTGTTCTTCTCAGAGAATTTTGCCTGAATAGAACAATGACACAAACATCTTTGTTAAAAATTATCTTCATTCTTTCATGGTACTTACAAACCAATTACCTTAGGAATACATGTATTAATGAGCTTCATCACAAGAATGCAGTTATGAAGTTCTGAATGTTAGAATCAGAAGATTGGAATGGATTTTAGGCATAAGGTTGTGAGAGTTACGTTATCATTAACTGAGGTTTATTTAGTGCTTTATTGAATTTTAATTGAAAAAAGTCTCTACATGGGGCTTCACATTCCTGTTCTGGTTAATTTGCATATCTGTGCATGCCATACCAGTGAATATTGCAGAGGAGCCTCTGTCACAGGCGCTGTACAAGGAATCAACAAGCAAAACTTTTTTTTTAATTTTCTTGCATCTTTCTGTTTATTTCCCCCCCTCTGATTTATATTAGTTTGTATTAGTTTTATCTTCCTTTCTAAAACTATACACAAACGGGCGCACATGCAGAGGCAGAAATAAGCATAAAATCTATTCATGAAGCTGATTTGGCACCTATCTTTAGAGATATGTATGCTATATTAATTGATGAAACTCTGTTGTGCAGTTCTTTGCTCCTTAAGTCCAGAATCTCTTATCTTTAACTTAGATATGATGGAAGACAATTGCTTTCCCCTTTTAACAGCTGTGGTTTTGATAAGTATCAAGTGGCCATAGGCAATCCAGATAATAATATTTACCTCTTTTTCTTTTGACCATGATCTGTGGATAAGAACATGGTCTAGCTGCTTAAAATGCAAAACCAGATTTATAGTGAGAATATGACCTATCATCCTGCTAATGCCAATCTTTTAAAACACTTTAGGGAAGTAAATACTGATCCATTTAAAGGGAATTCCATTTCTCCCTTCTTCTTCCTTGTATTCTTTTCCCTCCATTTTATACTTCCCATTATTTTTTATTTATTTGATTTACTTTGAGCATTGATTTCCCAGTTTATTTCAAGAAATCAAGGAAGTTTATGATAAAAATCAATACATTAACATTCCAATTTACACTAGGTTTTATAGAAAGAGAATCGAACTGCAATCGAACTATTTCAACTGGACAACACATACTAATATTTTAAGTTTTAGTACCAACTTTCGGAAAGCTATTAATGAGAAAATGAGTTGGACCTTTCATGCAGGAATATTGAAGAATTTCATGTGTCATCAAAATTGCTCAATGGTACTCTACCTAATTCTGAGGAGTTTCAGGAATTGTTAAGACATAAAAGGTTTCTCCAAAATAATATCAAAATAGGGGGAAGGTTGTATATATGAAAGCAATTCACTGGATATTCTGGTTCTAAAATGTTCAGGGCTTTAAAGGTCAAATAGCAACTAGAAACAGAGAGTACGGTATAGCTGATTCAAGAAATGGGAGTCATATTTTCTATATACTGTCTCTGCTAGCCAATCTGCTGCAATATTTTACTTTTCAAAGACCACTGTATACAGTATAGAGCAGAACAGCAATCGAGATATGATGGAACAAATGCAGTGAGTTGCATTCTAGATGACTTTTAAGGTCCTGTCCACATCCTACATTCTGCTATTCTGTGAGATATACATCACTCTGACCAGATCTTTCCCAGGTATGGGTCTAGGTAGCTCAGCCTCAGGTAAACACTGGCATTGCTGGAAAATGCTCAGAACCTGGGCATCCAAGGTGGAAACCAAACTCAGAAGAATCTTCTCTGCTTTCGAGAAAAATGCCATTCTGCTCAATACAGGATGAATCTTCAAGTAATCATTAGAACATCTGTCTTAGCAAGGTTGACTTTCAATGGTTAGTCCACATTAATCCCATCACCATTTGAAACAATATTCAGAACTATAATACCCCTCTCTGAAGAAGAAAGCAAGGAGACCAAAAAGTGAGTGGTGACCCTAAACCCCAAACTTCAAATGACCTTCTTCAACATTTTCATGTTGTTGTTCAATAATAGTGTAACATAGAACCTGTGGGACAACCACAGGCAAAGAATTGCTTCAAGAAATCACCACAGTTCAAAATACACAGAGAGTGATTATGTTAACTACTCTTAATGCCTTTTGTTTGTTTTAATTTAAAAAAATTAGTTGAAAATTTCTCCCCCATCTCTTTGTTTTGACCCCATCCATTTTGTAGAGTGCAGCTTCCTCCATGTCACCCATTGAGAGGCTTTCATCCTCAGTCCCCAAAATGTTAATTCCTCCCCATCCCTCCTTGCTTTAGCCACCAGCCAAGGTGCTAAACAAGCATTACAATATTAACACCACTTCTGAGACTAGATCTCCAGGAAGGACAGAAGCTCTGCCCTTTCCTGCCTAGCATCTTGTCTTCAGCTTCAATCCATTAACATAAAATAATCTTATAAGCAATGACATTAAAAGTCATTAAGAGACCCAACAGAATCAAAGGAATGCATTCCTCTTGCTTACAGTAATTTCTGGAAAATGCCCTTCATCCAAGTTATTTTAAAAATGACCTCATTTTTTTGATCATTAAAAAAAAAACACCAACCATTGAGAAGCCACCTTTTCCCATACAGCTTTCCAATAGCTGATTGGAGGCAAGAATTACTCTGCACTTGTATATTCACTTCCCCCTCCACTTCTTTCAAAGGGAGGAATCCATAGATTATCTCTTTTCCCTTCTCTCTCTATTTCACCTTTTAAGAAGAAATTGGACGGACCGGTTCCATGGAGAGAGGTTTTTCCGCAGACTGGAGTGGGCATGGTTTTGTGTGCTGCCTGCATCCTGTGGATGGAGCTTTGCTTGTTTGTGCAGACCAGTTGCTGGCATGCCGTGGCCCAGTACTGGTCTACAGACCGGAGGTAGGGGACCCCTGGACTAGAAGACCTCCATGGTCCCTTTCAACTCTGTTATTCTGTTAATACCTTACTGCACCCTAGCAAAATAGTTTAGGCAAAAAGTGACAACTAAAAGCTTACAGCAGCGGTTCTCAACCTATGGGTCGCGACCCCATTTGGGATTGAATTACCATTTCACGGGGATTGCCAAACACCGCAGTCCGCCATTTTTTCCCCCTTTTCCCCTCGGCCGGCGCAGGGGGCAGCACCGCGCATGCGTGATGTGGGCCGCCGTGCGTGCAGCGCGCATGCATGATTTGGGCCGCTGTATGTGCAGCGCGTATGCGTGATGCGGGCCATCGCACCGCACATGCGCGATGCAGGCCGTTGCAGGCACGCCGCACATGCATGATGCGGGCCGTCGCGCCGCGCATCCGCGATGCGGGCAGTCATGGGCACGCTGCGCATGCGCGATGTAGACCATCGCGCCGTGCATGCGCGATGCAGGTCGGGGTTGCGCCACGCATGCGCGGCGCAGGTCGGGGTCACAACCTGAAATAGGTTGAGAACCGCTGGCTTACAGGAACCAACCACAACTGAACAGGAATTAACAAACCAAAATCTCTTTTATACTTGACAGACACTGTCCATTCACTATACTCATCTCCAGTGCATGTATGACTCTGTATCTCTTTATCTTCATCTCTCTCTTTCAGCTATCTCTATCTCATCTCGATGTATCTAAATTTCCACTTATACAAACTAAATGAATGTATGAACCAAGTATATCAAAGAACTGTGTCAGGAGGTTGTGCAAGCTGAAATTGAAGTTGCGTCAGTGGTAATAAATCTGGAGTGACCAAGGTACACATATCATGTATTATTTCATTGTGAAGTTAATAACTTATATAAACTTGCTGAGCTTGAAATTTCTGCAGACTATCACTTGATCTATTTATAGAATCATAGAATTGTGGAATTGGAAGGGACTCCAAAGGTCACTTAATCTAATCCTCTGAGATGTGTAGGAGAATATATTTAGCCATGACAGTCATGAAAGGTGACTGTCCAGTCTCTTCTTAAAAATTGTAAGAGAGAACTCACAATAAGGTGCTGTACAGATCTTATTGTGAGGGAGTTTTTCTTATATTTAAATGATTCTTAGTAGCTGTAATTTGTACTCGTTATTTCTGATCTTAGTTTCTGTGGCAATGGAAATTAGGTTCTGACCATCTTCCTTATGGTGCCCTGTTATGTATCTGACTGCTGATATCATATGTTGTCATGTGTTCTATTTTTCATGGCAAATAGCATCTGAGGAAGGAGCAAATTTAAAAGGGAACAGAATTGTTTTTTTCTTTGTAGTGCCCAGCTTTCATTTCTTCCTTTTTCCCTCCACACAGATTTTAACTAAATCTCCCCACTGCTGTTTACTTTAACTCTGAATGGAAGCTGTTTCCGCAAACGTTGGAAGAGATTGAAGAATGAAGAAATTAGGTACCTTGAAGATAAGAGTCGTGGCATTGAGCTCATGCAAGTGTCTGTGAGCTACAACTCCAGTGGAGATGCTTAGCAGAATTTCTTTGCTTTCCTCCATGGATTGGACTGCCAGGCTGATATCATCAGTCAAGTCCCAAATGCACTTGTCACAGCCTAGCAATAAATGAAAATGCAGACAGTTGAAAAGGGATACACATTCTTGTTAGAACCCTGCAAACTCAAGTGTCTTTTCTGCTTTTTAAAATAATGTTCCTGCTTGTTTCCCCCATTTAAGAAATATCTGCCAAAAGGATGTACAGTACAAGGAATTAAAAGTAAGATATTCAGATTCTTGTTGTACAGTTATTACCTCTAATATTGAAGTAATAAAACCTTTATATCAAAAGTATATAATGTTGCACCGAAATCTTTTCACAAAACTCCTATGGCTATTAATCAGCAATTTTCCAAATATAAATGGATTTATTTTTAATGAGATGCTATACAGATTTTATTTCTGAAACACTTTATCTCTGTGAATACCAGATTTAATAACAGAGATACACGGAAGAAAAGGCGTCAGTCCCTGTTTAATAATCTATCCATAGTTTAATTTCACAAAAGAAAGATTGGGCCTGAAGTTAGCTAGAAATCAAGATTGAATTTGGAATGTTTTTTCCTAGTTACTTTATTAATTTATGGCCAACAACCAAAAGTATTCCCCCGATAAAATCCAGTTCTTTATTCCTAAATATATTGAGGGGTGGCCATCACTGGCAAAGAAAATGGACAAATCAACAAAGGAGAATATTTGTAGCTCAGGGATGACACGAGGGGTCCTTGGTATTCTCTGAGCTTGCTTGTTTTCTTGCAGATATTTCATTACCCAAATTAGGTAACACCATCAGTGCTAGTTCTAAATGTCCCTTCAAAATAATAGGATACATTACATTTAGAAAGTGCACTTCCCTTAGCTTTTCAGTTATTTTGTTCAAAAGTTGGCTACATAAACTGAACATTGAAATATGCAGAACAACTGTCTTAGATTCCAATGGGACTAAGGTTATCTATGTGACTCCAAGGCAGATTGGACCTTTGGTGTAGAAGCCTTCATCCTGTTTTGCCCCATTTTGTGTCTTCTTTGAAAAGCCTTTCCTAGGCTGAACCTTTCCTTCTACAGATGAATCATTGTGGAAAGGGGCATTTTTTTTTAAAAAAAAGAGAGGACCAACATGCCTTCAGGGGTAATTTCTAGGGAGACACATCTTGGAGTTGAGACAAGACGTGGATGGTTAGAGCTAAAGTTTATGGGCAAACCCTTCTTTCCCATCCTTCTCTCTTACTTCCTTTTCCTAACATGTTCTTGCCTCTTGTTCAGGCATCTGGCTAAACAGAAGGGTCTTCCAGAGACCTGAGAACTACAGGCTGCCTAGTCTTACTTCAGGTAATTTCCCATGCCAAACTTTAATGTACAGGTAGTCCTTGAGTTACAGCAGTTCATTTAGTGACCGTTCGAAGTTACAACGGCACTGAAAATAGTGACTTATGACCATTTTTCACACTTCTGAGTCTTGCAGCATCCCCATGGTCATGTGATCAAAATTCCAAATGCTTGGCAACTGGTTCATATTTAGGACACTGCTGTGTCCCGAGATCATGTGATCTCTTTTTCAACCTTCTGACAAGCAAAGTCAATGGGAAAACCAGATTCATTTAACAACTGTATTACTAATTTAACAACTGCAGTGATGCACTTAACAACTGGGGCAAAATTCACCTAACAATTCTCTTGCTTAGCAACAGAAATTTTGGGCTCAATTGTAGTCGTACTGTAAGTCAATGATTATCTATTCTAATGTCTACCTCTTTTACCTCTATCATTTCATAAACTAGAGCTGGCCCAAATGAACCAGAGCATGTATAATTTGGAGATGTAAACACGGGGAAGAAGGACTGAGTGTAGCAACAGACCACATCCCTGCTCTTCTTACTGATATCTGGGCAATCTGTGACTGGAGGAGGCATGGGAGGTTCTCCGAGGCATTGTCCTGTTCGACGGTCACAAGGTGCTCCTCCACAGTTGCATGCTGGGAAAAGACAGATCAATTTATTACTGTGCAGCTGTTTAAGACTGTAAGCGTGCAAGTAAATAATTATTTCATACTGGGATATTGTGAGCTCTCTGAGGTAGTCTAGATCAGGGGTCCCCAACCCCCAGTCCATGGACCAGCACTGGGCCGGGGCATGCTAGAAATTGGTCTGCGCAAACAAGCAAAGCCCCACCCGCAAGATGAAACCATGCCCCCTCCGGTCCACAGAAAAACCTCTCTCCATGAAAGTGGACCCTGGTGCTCCCTGGGGACCTCTGGTCTAGATAATAAGTACTAGCTCTTCCTTTTCTTGGTTTTTTTTCCACATTAATAGAATCGTGCAAAACTGAAAGTAATTCTCCCCTCCTTTCCTTTTACTCTCTGTAAAACTAGGGAAGGTCCCTTCAGAATACTTCCCATGCCATCACCCCTTCTGTGAGTTGACACATCTTTTACATGCCATTTATCCAGCCGGCGGCTCTATAGTGTACACTTGAATCTTCATTTCTTAATAACTCTGTATCTATTTTCTCAAACTCCCTTCATTTTATTTTCCTTTCCCTGGTGCTTTTTTCCTCAATCATTTTGTTCTACATTACTCTCAGTCTACAGCCATCTCAACTGCTGTCCAAAGCTCTTGACCGTATGAATCTTTTTTCTCTGTTGTTTTTGTCAGTTGAGGTCAGTTGCCCAAGAATCAGGCACGTAGGCAGACGTGTGAAGTAGTGAAATAACTCTTGACATTATATTTTAATGATTTTTTTTCATCCTGATATGAAAAATACTGATCCATCTGATCATCTAAAATATTGAATTATACTTTGGCTGTGGCTTGGGAATCTCTTGCCCTCCATTCTCTAAAAAGGCACTGCATGGGCTTATAAGAAAGGTGATGTTTTTATATCCTGACCCCTTGCATCATGTATGGACATTCTGGAGCTTATTCATTCACCTGTGGCAGCATACCTACTCTAAGTTCAGATGCAATGACTGGTTACAGATGTCAAGACTCTTTATGCTGTTAATCTCATACAATTTTGCAGGGAGGGGGAAAGGGGCTTAAAATGGTGAATAAAAACAGATGTTACATAATAACCCCCAAATTGTAATATCATACTTATGATCCTGGAATGTTAGTTCAGGTTCTTGCATTAGAAAGACCGGACAGGAAGAAAGCCACTCTATGTCCTAAACCTGAATTTGATCAATAATTTGGTGTTAGAAGCAAAGCTACCTCTAGGATTTTATATTATGAGGCCAAGATATGCTTTCCCTTTCCTCAAATGATATAATCCAAAGCCAATAGGTTTAGAAAAATAGCTGACTGATAGTTGATCAAGATCAAACATGTTTGGACAAGGATTAATCACAATATAGTATAGTTTAAATCGTATTTTAGCATACAGATTCAATATCTTACTCTATACTACTATGTTGGGGGGAGGGAGGAGGTGTTGTAGTCAGTGTTAACTTTTGGTAACTGCCTGGATTAGACCCTGCAGTTTTCTTGACAAGATTGTTTGGTGAAGTGGTTTCTGTCACTGTCTCCTTCTTGGGGCAGGGAGAGGGGGACTGATCCAAGGCCATTCAGTTGGCTTTGTGCCTCAGGTGGGACTGAAAGTCAAAGTCCCCCCAGTTTCTAACCTAGCGCCTTAGCCATTGCACCAAACTGGCTCTTCATCCTTTTGTATATCTTAATAAAGCTTTAGTTATCTGGATGATTATGTTTATTAGCCTTTACTTGTTTGATCAAAGAGGTTCATTGTATGTACATCCTTTTTTATGTGTCTATATTGGACATGGCTATATGGTTCTGCAGAGATTTCAGTGAATTTAATGCTGCATTTATGTATTACCTTACAAACCCTGTTATTTTAAGAGGCATTTGGCATTGTGATATTTGATAATAGTTGTTTTTCTATAAAGCAAGAAATGGACCTACAGGTTTGGGGGAAAAGTATGCAATAAATCAGAAAATAATTCTAGAAACAATTATTGCAATTGAATAATGAATGTTTTTTTAATCACGACCTCAATAATTTATATGTGAAACAACTCAAAAAGTTTGCAGCATAGCAGGTCTGAGGAAATTTCTGACATACAAAAAGTAACAGTCTTGCAATTTTGAATGTCTATGCTCTTACATTTACAAAATAATGCTATTTTGGTAATGGACTCATTTGCACAATCATGTTAATAGAATATCTGCGATTTCCCATTAGATGCTTGCCAATTTACAATTTCTATGTCCTAACTCTATAATGCTGATAAAAAAATTCTTGCATTATTTTTCATATCTACCTTTTAATCTCTGTATTCTAAGAATAAAACTGGTTATATTTCTCTATAATGTTGGCGTGTTCAAAATACTACAGATGAGAATGAAACCTACCTAACTCCTATAGAGAAGGTGGACAAAGTTCTCAAAAGTATGTATGTATTATCTCAATCAACACACTGTTAGCATGAAAACCTTATTCTGCTTGAAAGGTTAAATTATTTATTACTTTCAAGATAAAAAAAAACAACCCAGAATAGCATGTGCAATTTTAAAATGTTGGGCTTCTAAAGGGTTCATTTTTGGAATACATTAAAACTTTTTGGCACTTTTGTCTTATTATACTTCTAAAATTAGGTTAGTCCCTAGACTGGCTTGCTTTTTACTGTGATATGAATGTGTACACTGCTTGATTAATGCATTACTGCAAAACAGACAGATACCCTTTATGGATAATAATGTCAGTATATTAATCTGTCTTACTGTAAAGGCACAAAGAAGCAAGATTCCCTCTGAAATATTTTTCAGATTACTAGCAAGTATATCTCCAGTTATAAGCTATATGATATTTAAATGAAAGGTTTGATCTTAGTGGCAATGTTCCTTAGCAATGTTCCTCCAACACTGGAGCTTTTTAAAAAGAGATTGAACAACCATTTATTTGAGATGATATAGGGTTTCCTGCTTGAGCAATTCTGTTTCTGTTTTTTTATATTTATATTCCCAACTTTATTTTATATATCCATAAAACCTGTTCTTGTTTGCTATAAACTCACCAAAAGTAAAATATTTCTGAGCGAGGTTTAGAAATATGAAATATAAATAAATAGTCAACAAATCCATGGAACAAATCACATATTTTACGAAATGTAGTACCTGTGCATTTTTTGGCTATTCTAGCGTCCCCATAATAACCAGGAGCACAGAGTTCACAATTGAACCCTGTGGTATTACGCATGCAGTTGCGACACTGGCCTGTCACTTCATCACAATCCTCAACGATCAAGTTAGGATCCGAATTGCCACTGCAATCACATTTTTTGCAAGAACTGCCAATCACCAAAGGGTTTCCATAATAACCAGGAGCACATCTGGAGTGAAAATACAAACCCAGCAATTATTAATAGGCATGTCTTTCAGATCTTTTGGCCTGGTGCAGGGGTAAGCAACCTTGGCTCTTTTATGACTCGTGGACTTCAACTCCCAGAATTCCTGAGCCAGCATGGCTGGCTCAGGAATTCTGGAAGTTGAAGTCCACAAGTCATAAAAGAGCCAAGGTTGCCTACCCCTGGTGGCATTCTGGAGGGATAAATCAACAACAAGGTAGAAACCTGGAGCATTTCTGACATCCAGAAGTCTGCTCTATTGCTCTGATCCCTGGAGTTCCAACCTTGAAATTTGCACTGCTGCCCTACACTTATCTGACACCAATGTCTTTCATTAAATATTACTAGCAACCTTTCCAGCTGCTGATATCTTTGAAAGAGCAGATTGATGAGGAAAATAAATTATTAAAAAAAATCATGCCAAAAGGTCATGCTGTAATATAATTTTCACATTTCATCTGCTTGATATATTCTTCAATTTTCTGACGCAGGTGTTGAAGAGATTTGAAAAGAGGTTTTTTTTTTTAAATTGTTTCCTGGAGCCATTGGGTGCTGCTTGCCCTTTCAATGGGAAATCAACTGAAATGCAGTTCATTCTTACATAATTATTAATGCTCATATGACAACCTCATGCTGTCAGCAGCCTGCTCCCTATGCCCCTTAACGTTTTGTTTAAAAAAAAAGTGATAATGCAAGTGCAGCCCCATTATAGGTTATACTTCCCATTCATTCGAGTTTCCATTTGCATTCATTTGATTCACATATCCTAGCCTATGCTTCTCTTCCTTTCCTCCCCTCAGTACAGATGGGGGCTTTTTATGCACCCAAAGTGTGGTGGGTACTTTGTACAGTTGTGAGTTGCATATGAATGTGAGTAGTCAGTCAGAGCTAGGACTAGAGAAGCAAAGCGACTATATTTCTAACTTGATAAAATTAGTTAATATTATTCCTCAAGGAGTTCTACAGGGCAAACATTGTTGAGATGCTGGTGTTATAAACCCCCTCAGTCTGGTAAACTAAATTACATGCACCACAACATATGAGGTCCACCTTTTTGTCTTCTTCTATTATTGCAGTATATGAACACTTACTGATTTTCTCCCTTCCGTTTAAGTGCAGGGATGAGAAGAAATTTTACCTGTTAAATCACACACACACACACACACACACACACACACACACACACACACACACACACACACACACAGTCATAATCAATATTGAGATTTATAATTCTTAAAACATCTCCTTACCTTTCACAGTTTGATCCTGCATAATGTTCTTTGCATTTACAGCGCACCACTCCATTTTTTCTGTAACAGGAGACTCCAAAGCTAAAAGTATATTAAAAAGTCATTATTAGAAATGATTACCCACATGCTTATGAATTTAATCTGTACAATACAGAACCTCAGTAGGTTTATGCTGAAAACGTTTGTACATTTCTTGCTGAATGCTAGAATACCTCATCCTGATCTAAGGTGTAGCCACTCCTAGAAGATAAAATTGAAGTCACAAGAAGGTAAGATAAGTAATGACCTCACTAGCCAATTTTAAATGACTTCAGAGTGGGAATACTAGTTTCCAAATAATATAATGAATGAATGAAGTAGCTGTTATTTATGTGGTTGTCAATAGGAGAGGAACAAAGAGAAATCATATTTGTTCCCAACTGGTTTCAGTATGAACACATATGTTCAGGGCCTGTCATTTTCTTCATTTCAGTCCTTGGCTGCTTTGAAGGAGAATTATTGCTGCCAAAAATGCCAAGTGGTGTATAACTTATATACACGATCCTCTTAGAACCCTTACAACATAATTCATTCAGATTCCATTGAAGTTCATTAGATTTAAACCGTAGGCAATTGCCTGCTATGGAGCCTTTATAAAACTATTGAAAAAGAAAGAAAAATTAACTCAACCTACAATCTGAAAATTTTCTTTTAACTGAAATCTATTTGAGATAAGTTCTTTTATTAGAGCAAAGGTAAAATAATGCAAGCTTCCAGACTGTAAGAACTCTTCAGTGGGCAAATAAATAAAAGTGTTGAAAAGGGAAGTGGAAGGGAACAAATATGGCTGGGAAATAACACTTTTTTTCTGCTCTATTTTTCCCTAGGAAAGAAAAAAAAAAGAGAGCAGAGATTAATTTTTGCAGCTGTATCAGTCCCTGCCACAGCTGCTGTCTTGGAATGCACAAATATTGGATCTCTGAAATTATGAATGTTTTAGAGAAATCCAGAGAAAAGCAAATGAAGGGCAACATCTGATTTTTCAATAATGCGCAAGAATAAATTAACTCAGTGTGATTTTAGCATTCTTTTATTTTGGGCAGGGAACTAATGCATCATATCAATTAGATCTGAATACTATAAACTAGCTTTTCTCAAACTGGAAAATTATCAATATATTTGGACTGCAGCTTCCAAAATTTTCTGCCATTATAATGAAAATTGGGAAACTAGCAGGGAAACTTTATGATAAGCATTATTACAATACTACCTTTTTAATTGTCTGGTTTGGATATTCTTTGCACACTACCCTGATAATATAATAATATACTTTAATTCACATTATTTTAGATATTTTATTTCTTCTTGTAGGGCATCTTTTTTTAAATATTACTCAGCTTTTGAAAGTTGGCCTATTATAATTTACAAACTAAGACACAGAAGAACTATTCAGTAACTATGTTGTTTAGTAACCAAAAGATACAGTACATTTGCTACAGATGGTGTCATTCATTAAAGAATCACATGCTTTGCCTGCTCAATAATATTTGGCAATTCTATCTCCTCCTGAGGAATTCTGGATTCCAAAACCCAAATCACAAGGCAGTTTCTTATATATATTTCCTGTAGCATAAACTTTAGGGGCCAAAGTCCATTTTGTCAGACTCACTGAGTAGACAATGCTGGTTACAGAAATAATATAAATATATTTTTCTCCCAGAGCAAGGATTTATTAATCTAGTTTCTTCCCAGGTTACCTAGCTATCCAAAATATAGAACATACTGTAGGTGCTGTAACAGGTGGGTGGTAAATCTCAAACAACTCCCTTCAGATCAGGTGGTCAGAAATGAGTTCTAACACCAGCAGGATTGGCTGTATGGAGCCCATAAGTTCCAGAGAATTTGGATAGGATTGTTGAGTAGTTAATCAAATGCAAATAAAGAACACTGTATTTTTTTTTTGAAATACAAAAGAAAAGGTCCAAAGATTCTGGCTTCTGTTCTATTTCATCTGCATGTCTAAGCCACTATTCTCTAGAGTTACTATGAGTGCATTTATTTCCCTTGTTTGGAGATGTTTATAAGGTCAGAGAAACTTTTGTTTGAGATTGTCATGAGAAATAATACTCTCACATTGCCTTCTGTTAACATTTTAATGACATCATTTCAACTCTGTTTCATCCCTGGAGTATTTTTCTCCTCTACCTCTTTTACACAGAGTTAATTCCTTACATATTGAAAGGAACTCCAGTTCCGGACATCATAATAATAAGCTAGAAGTATTTCTGTATATTTTGTAAGAGTTTAAAATAATTTCTAGGGAATTAAAAAAATTAATCATATATGCTGACATTTGAAATAACTGGTGTTCAGTTGTCCCAGGATTCTTCTGCAAGTTCCCAAGCTATCCGATACGAATGGAGATAATCTTCCAGACCCCCCATGCCTGCTCAGAAAATCCACCATAATCCCTACAGATGAGTTCCAAGAACAACTGTGTAAATAATGAAGCTGCCAGTTTAAAGAACTTGATACATTTTTGGTCAGACTTCATAAATCCCTATTCTGTGTTACTCATACAGCCAGTTTCTTCATTGCAAAACAGCAAAGAAAGCCTTTGTTTTCCATAACTTTTAAGGAATTACATTCCTGTAATAACACATTTTTAATGTAAAAGGAAAAAGTGAATAAAGTGAAAATAATAATGACAATAATACTTTGAGAATGTATACCCAAAATCCTAGCCACTCTTTAAGGGCAGGGAAAAATGGATGTGTCCATTGTTTAAGCTATTAATTGGAGAATGTCTCTTTTGTTTGAAAGGGGCACGCAGCACAGTAGGTTTGAATGTGGCTCTTGACAGGATCAATTAGATGTACACCAGAATTTAAATCAGTTGTACTTAATTGGCAAAATTTTCATGACAATGATGGAAAGATGAGTTAGGAAACATTCCTTGCCTTGATGGAGATGTGAAATGGGGTTGCAAATAAACAGAAATCCTAAAGATGATGGCAGGATATTTTGTAATTCAGAAGTTTATTTTCTAAGAAAAATAAAATGACCTCTGGTACATATAGATAGTAGAATAAATTTTGGTTAAGATATCTGGTGGGGTGGAGGGGTGCATATATGCATGTGTGTTGAATAGTAAAGCATTTTCTATAGAGAATTTGCAGAAAATGGAAAGATGCCTGTCAGAAATCAGAATAAATAACAGTGCTGAATGGGGAAAAGTCCGCTTTGGGTTAAAAGCCTCAGCAGGTGACAACATTTAGTTAATTCTGGATGATCTCATAAAGCTAAGCAGATCAGGCCAGGTTAGTCCTAGGACATGGATGTCAAACTTGCCTCGTCACGTGTTGTGTCACGATGTATCGTGACTTTTTCCATTGCCTGAGCTGGGATGGGCGCGGCCTCGGTATAATGCAACTGGCCCGCGGACCAGCAGTTTGACACCCCTGTCCTAGGATGAGAAACTACCACAGCTGTGGTAAACTAAGAAGTTGAAAAAAAAAATTGAAGGCAATAGCAATCCATTTCTATATTGTCGCCAAGAGCATGCTGAAGTTGAGTTCAACTTGAAGGAGTCTTTGTGGCTTCATTGTGGAGCCTGTAAGTGTCTGCCTTTCTGTGGTCAAAAATCTACACAGAGAACCATTCCTTCATGAAAGATATATTTCCTCCAAACAAGAATATGTGTGAAAGTTGGGTTCCAAAAAGAAACTAAATATGTGTGCGTATCTGTGTATGGTAGGTAGTGAAGGGGGGGTGCTTAAGACAGTTTACAATGTAAATATATGCACTGGATAATTTTTTAAAGACAAGCGTGTATGGAGATTCTCAGTCATCCAGGTCATGGTTGTCCCAAAGGTGCTTTTTTTCAAGTGGCAACTGTACTTTCTTGTTTTTCTTTGAAGACGTTTTGCTTCTCATCCAAGAAACTTCTTCAGCTCTGACTGGATGGTGGGGAATGGAAGGATTTACATTCCTTGTAGACAGCTCGTCATTTGCATTCTTTTAAAGAAAAACAATATAAGAACTCCATTGATTGAAAAGCCAAAAGATTGATGTCCTTTTGTTTTTTTGGTTCCGCATACTAGAAAAACATACTTATCATAAAATGTAAGTTCTTCAGAATGAATTTATTTGATACTATGTGTAGTATATTAGGATTTTACCATATAGTGTATTAACACTTGTCTCCATGAAATTACCTGCACATGTACACTAGAGATTAACAAGCATTTTTCCATTCAGTGTTTTAAAGTTTAGGGACAGGAGAGAAAGATGATCGGAGAGAATGACAGCTCTAGCAACTCACACTACTAAAAAGATATCCCTAAAAAGAAAGAAATCTGTCCCCTTTCCCACATCATTTTCCCCCAAGATCTCAGGTCACAGAAGACAGTATATTACATTTAATGAGAGGTGTCACTTTTAGAGTGTGATTCAACACTTGTTCTAAATGGGTTGAACTGAACCAATTTCCTTAACTGATGAAAGGCTTCTGGCAAAGGAACATTTTCAGAAACTCAAGCTCCTCTCATAGAGTTTCTGTGCTTCCTTAAAATTGTACCAATAATAAAATCTATTGGAACTTTAAGGATCTTGCCCATTTTTCAGTAAGGCTCTTATGTTGTGCTGTGATCAGAGTTGGTTCCCCTAAAGCGATGAAATCACTTTAAAGAAATGACATAATTTTGTGGCATGTAATCAGTAATACAGGTAGTCCTCGACTTACGATCACAATTGAGCTCAACATTTGTTCTTAAGTGAGACATTTGTTAAGTGAGTTTTGCCCCATTTTATGACCTTTCTTGCTACAGTTTTGTTACATGTATCACTGCAGCTGATAAGTTTAGTAATCTGACTGTTAAGTGAATCTAGTTTCCCCAGAAGGTCCCAAAACGGGATCACATAACTTTAGGACACAGCAATGGTCATAAATATGAACCAGTTGCCAAGCATCTGAATTTTGAGCACATGATCATGTAGATGCTGCAAAGGTCGTAACTGTGAAAAATGGTCAAGTCACTTTTTTTCAGTGCCGTTGTAACTTTGAACAGTCACTAAATGAACTGTTGTTAAGTCAAAGACTACCTGTACATTATACAGTATATTATATACTGGACTCCCACAAAGCTTTGCATTTTGCTGAACAGCCATAAGGAAATGTAGAACCTGAGTTTATATACCTTTGGCTCTCCACGTTGCAAAGAAAAGATACTGAAAAGGCAGATGTGGTAGAAATTACAGTGTGATACTGGACTGTTGTGGGTAAACCCGTTCATGTGACATTATTTATCCCTTCCTACTATGTCAGTATGCTAGCTATATGTCTCTGAGATATAGTCAGTGAATAAAAAATCTGGTTTACTAGATCACAGTTCCTGACTAAATCTTCTCCATGTTGCTCTTCAAGGTCAATTCAGTTTGCTGTGAATGTTTTTTTACAAGGGTATTTTCAGCAGTCCATGTGTATTGGGGGAGGAGAGGCATCTCATAGATTTGGAGATACTATACCTTTTACCATCACAGCTCCTCAGAGGGTGACCTCCTACGAATATGTAGGGCACACTTTAAGAAAGAGTTCCTTTCATCTAAAGGCATTCTCATAAATCTAGTTGAATAACTGTAATTGTTTTCCATAGACTTGTATTCATTTCCCTTGTACCGATATTTTCTTTTGTGTGTTCATCTTTTATCCATGTTATAAAACCTTTAAATCTAAGAGACAAACCAAATGGCTTTATCTCCACCCATTGGAACAGATCCCAAATATTACTAACCCATTTTTTAAAAATCATATAGTTAATTGCACCATAATATATCTACCGAAGGGAAAGAAGTAGGCAAGGATATTTTTTCCTTGATCTTTTACAGTTTCAACATCTGTCTTCCACAATGTATTTTTGCAATGTAAGCTATATGTATGAATTCATGGAAGAAAAAAGTAATAAATGCCTTGGAAGCAAGACTAATAGGCCATCCGTGCAGTCTGTCAGCTTAAAGGTTACGAAAATTGTATGAAATTGGGCTGCTACTGAAATGGAAATTATAAGGAGAAGAAGTGACAATTTATTAGGATCATAGAACTATTCAGGGTTTGTGCCAGAAAAATGACCATGAATTCTATGTTATCTATGTATTAGTAAAAGTCTTGTGTTTGTAACCTTTAACGGTGAAATGGTGCAGCATAGAGTAAAATTTTTTGAACCAGGTTATCTTAAATGGTCTAACTTATAGAATGTGCCCCACTCCAGAACCCATAACTCCCATGGAACTGGAATTAGGGAAATGTTATAAAACATTTTATGACAAAAATGATCATAAAGCATTTTATGACACAATACAAAAAATCATAAAACATTTCCTGTGGTCAATTCCTGATGTTTGATTGTGTTATACAGTTCAACATGGGCTACTTTGAAGGCAGATCCATCTCTGAATACATCCCTGAATTTTTAAGAACTTTTCAAGTTCATTAGAAGCTATGACACTGCTGAAGCCATTAAGGAATCCGATAACAAAATATCTCTGAAACAATGACCCCAAGCATCATGGATTGTTTAGTTGAATATAAGTATGGGGTTTCCATTCACTCCTCATAATGGGCTCTTATGAATTTCCTTCAGAAAACTGAATACTTCGGCTGGATATATCACATATATTTTACATATGTAAATGTCCTTAACATTTCTATTAATTTGGATTGCTGTCATGATCTGTAATATAGTCGAAAAGCCTTGTCTGAAGATTTGAGACATATTTGCCTGACAGCAACTGTACCCAAATTTGCTGCTATGGTTCCTGTTGTGTCCTGAGCCTGCAAAAGCAGGCTCGGGACGTCGCATTGGTCCCGGGCATTCCAAAAACTGCTCGGGACCAGACAGAGCGGTGCCAGCCTTGTGCGCATGCACAAGGCGTGAAAGCGCTCTGTTCGCATTGGTTGACACTGTCCGGGTTTCTGGCCATATAAAAAGGCCTGCATGCCTTTTGTTTTTGCTCGGGTGTTGTTAGAAGGAGAATAAAGAATTGTTCAACCTCGCCATGTGTCTTCATCATTCGCACGTGAACGAAGTATACAACAATTCCCAAACCAGGAAATTAAACTAGATCCTTGAAAGAAATAGATACTTCTTTTTCAGGGCACACTTGTACTATAAATTCATTCCCTCCAGTTTGGTGCAGTGGTGAAAAGCATCAGGCTAGAAACCAGGAGACTGTGATTTCTAGTACAGCCTTAGACACAAAACCAACTGGTGACTTTGGACTCATTCTCCCTCAGTCCTAAGAAACAAGCAACGGCAAACCACTTCAGGAGTCAAAACTGACCCAAAGGGTCTCACACACAAGTTAGATCACAAATAAAAGAAAAAAAAAGATTAAGTATAATGTCTGCAACATCAGGCAACATACACTAATGCATTTTTTTAAGGTAGATTAAAGCTCAATGAAGTTTGGATGTGGATATTTTTTTCAGCAGCAGGAGCGATGGCTATAATAACTAACATCATTTGAAAATAAATATTGGTTTGCCTACTTGGCCACCAGAGGCAAGGGACAAGGGCAAGGTTGGCAGAAGCTGGGTGCCCCTCTGGTCACATCTCCCAGGTAGCCTTCTGGACATCGGTCACAGTGGTCTCCAGTTGTGTTTCTTTGGCAGTCCTGTAATATGAGAAAGAGAGAGAAGGAACACCTACGGGTTACTTATTCAGACTACCCAGAAATTATTGAAGTGAACACTCTTGGCAATCAGTGTAAGAAACCCGGTGCTGATGTGGTGATCAGGTGTTTATTGACTGATAAAAATAAGATTTTAGAATTGTATTTGGACTTTTGAAGCAGAACATGTCAGGCTTGCTAACAAAGCACTAACCAAATAGTTTGCAAGATATAATTTGGGAAGGCATATTTCTGCAGCCTGCCCAGAGCTGCTTGGTGCAGTCCTTTCTTGTTCTACAAGCCATTCCACCACCATCCTGATCATCACTGCTCACAGCGAGATCTATATTAAAGAATTCATTTCTTGATGCCTGCTTGGAATCAATTTACTGATGAACATGTTGGCTAAGCTGTAACTATCAATTCATTTCCAAGAGCATCCATACGGGTATAAGGAATGGTTCCAGTTCTTCAGTGTTAATGGTTGAAGAAAGGCTCTTGAAGAAGATCACAGATTAGAAGCAAAGAAAAAAAATTGCTGCCACCTCTCTTTATTCAAAATTCAGAGGCTTGGGTTCTTTGACATACTGATGTATGCCAGGTTACTTTAGAAAATGACTGCATAGAAACAGAAAGAAAGGCTGCAATCTCCCATATTTCAATGCATCCAAGAAGATGGTTTCATTTAGTGCTGTTGTAAAAAAGATTTCTTGGTGGCTTCTGCACGGTTTTTGTTTGTCATTTTGCATTCTTGTTTGTTGAAAAGGCAGAACACCCTTTTCTTACCCTTTTCTCAATAAACAGAAAGAAAATTTTTAAGTACACAGAAAGGAGTGCAGTTTTTAATGTCAGCCTCTGGGCAAAGATTGCCTACATATGATCTTTAAACCTAAATGTGTGAGGACCATCCCCCCCACCCATACTTTTTCTTTTAGAAATGTTCCTTCCTCCCAATTTTGGGAATTTGATGCAAGAACAATTTACAAGAGAAAATATGGAGATATACTGAGTATTTCAATATGCTCAATTTGTTCTGAATGCAGAGATGGCTGATTTCTCTAATCCATGCCACTTTTGCCAATGAAGCAAGCTTCGTTTATGGTATTTTTATGTTGTTCTCTTCCAAAATGGCTCTAAGCAGGATGAAAGAGAAATATTAGGAATTATACACTGTGCTCTATTTTGAATATACAATCAAAATTCTTTGAGAGAAATTTCAAGCTGGTTTGACTGTTCCATTTTTGAAAAAAAAAAATCACTTGTGTATGAAGGGTTTGTTACAAGACAGGAACCATTCTGATTAATGCTGTTTTGAGTGTTTGCTCCTGACTTGAGTGGAGATACAAATATTTTTTTCGGCATCTTGCAAAGATTTATTTTACCCCTGCTTGGGCCAGTAAAGAACTAGGCATATCTTGCTGCCATTGGTTTAGACTGAGCATCTCTCTGTGTGCACCTACATGAAGGGGTCTGTTACAGAAAATCTGCAAGCATTTTAGCAGACATGATTTATTTTCTTTAAGGATGATGCTTTCTCTGGTTTTAGACATTTAAATGTTATTTCACAATTCTTGCCTGGAAACATCTTGCTCCAGCCCAACCTTTACCTGCAATACATATATGAAATGTGTTATTTCTGAATAGCAAACAATCGCAAGTCTCTACAGCTTATGTTGCACAATTCTTAATTCTTCTGTTTCCAATTTGCAGACTTTTTGAAACATGAGTGGTTGGCAAGAGTCTAGTGCCTACTGCTTATGTGGCCAGTGAATATCAACCCAGACGTTTTTTTTAATAGGGTCTATAAAGGTTAAGGTTACGATCAGGTTCATTGCTAAGTGCTGCTTAAAGAAGCAGAGGAAATGAAGCCATAAACATGTTTACAGAGACCATAAAAATGATTAAAAAACCCTCTAAGGATAAGTTGACTTAAACAGTGTCTCATTCTTTATAAGTCTTTTAAAATCCATGACAACACTGGTTTAGATCCTGGGGGAATGTATATATTTGCCTTTTTTTTTCTCCTAAAGGGAGTAGCTGGACCTTTTCCCCCCTGAAAAATGTAAGCTTACTGTGCAAAGGATAAGAGTTTGCCCATCTGGAAAAGGAAGTGATGGCGGGTAGTTGCCTAGTAAATGGCAAAACTGTGACTTAGCTAAGCAATGCCTTGAATTTTTAATAAGCACTGAAATTGCCAAAGTTATAACTAAATAAATTGAACCAACAAAACTTTTCACAAAACTAACTAAACCATCCCCAAATTTGCTGGCCAGTCAGAATACCTGTTTCTGATCCCCGAGATATATCACTAAGCTGCCAAAGTTCACTCAACCTTGACCAAACTTGGAATAATTCTAGAGGCAATCCAGAGCTTCAGGAATATCTAATTTTTGATTCCAGTTTTGATCCCTAAAATAGCTACCATTTAGGAGTAATCAAATGTTATAGAATGTTTAGAGTGCAAGAGATGAATATAACCATATAGTTCACACTTATGATGTTATCTAGTTGGGTAATGAAACTCTGCAAACAAACAATCAACATCAGAATGCTCCAAGGACTCCACAGTTCACAGTTAATGTGGAAAGGCCTTCTTAACATAATTAATACACTTTTATGTTCTTTTTGTTCTTTTGGTTTTAGTTTGGATTGAATTAGTATTTTAATTTTTAATGTACCTATGTATGGTAGCATAAATTATAGCTTAAAGTATGTTGGAATACCTAATAGACCTTGGGCATGTTGCTTCTTCATTTAAGGGATGAAATAAAGTTATTGCAGAAGAGTTCATTTAAGGGATGAAATAAGGTTATTCCAGAGAGAAGAAGGGTGATAAAGCGATTCAGAGCAATTCCAACTTAGGTACACTAGCTCCAAGTAGTGTGGAATTGTTAGTTTGGTAGGTTTTCAAGATTCTGTTCTATTATCCCACTACAATAAATCGAATTCCAAAAACCCAAGTACTTCTTTATTCCTATACCTGCCAGCTTCACAGGGCTAGAAGTAAGGGTGCTCAATAGCATACAAAATTATTCAAAACCTTTTTGAATACAAAGTTATTCAAAATCTTTTTGTTAGCATTTTGCTTATTTTCTATGGAATGATTTGACCAGACACTTTTGTTGTTTTATTGCTTCAGCAATCTTGCTTCAGATTTCTTTGTGCCTGCACGTTTGCATACATTAAGGTGTCTGAATTCAAAGCTTGTAAAAACACTAGATTATGAAATTATCATTATATTCTTATTTGGGTCTCTTGTTAACTGCTTTGAAAATTTGGTTTAAGCTGTGGAGACATCTTGTCCAATGCAAAAATTCTGGAGTGTAATCCATGGTGTCTGCAGCAAAATGCGATGGTACCAAATGCACCTTGTAGAGATGATAATTATACAAATGTCATCATTGCATATTGGGTTCTGACATCTGACATACACATAGAGGATGCACAATAAGTCATTCATGGTGGGCTTGTGGTCTTCAAAAAGCAATCATTTATATGTGAGCCAGCATTTCAGCAGTGAAAGAAAGCCCAAGGCAACCTCCTAGCCAGCCAGAATCATTTGGTAGTGAGATGGGCAGCATTAAAAATTCAACAAACAAACTAAATCTCTTGAAAAAAACCTAGAGGACAGAAAAGCAAGCTTACAAAAATCAGAAAATATCTGAGTTCATATGACAGGAATCATAATAACGACCACTTATGAGGTTCACAAAGGCATTGCAAAGCAAGAGAGATTACCTACCACACAAATACCAGATCCATCAAGACACTTGTAGGCATTGTTATTGCAGTTGCAGGGGCTGCAGTGGCCTGAAATGGTGTGAAAAAACCCTTCTTGGCATTTCTGCAAGAAAAATCCAAGGGGGAAAAACATGTAATTGGCTATATTTTCCCAGCTTTTGTTTTTTTATAACCTATATATTACATGTAGCTATAACTCAAGATAAAAAAGACATCCCTACAATTTTAAAAATAAGAATAAGATCAAGAAAAACAAGTGCAGCTGCTACAGCTCAGATCTGGTAGCTCTAATATTTTTCTTAGCTCTGGCATTTTCAAGATGTATCAGCTACAATCTTAGCAACATGGCCATAGCAAATATTTATTATTAGACAGTTTAGACAACAAACCTTCAAAATGACCTTGTCTGAAGCCTGATAATACAGTTCTTCCGAATCCATAGGGACAAGCATGCAGAAAGGTTGATAATTCAGGGATAAAAAGCTAATCTAAATATAGGCTGTATACATCCATTAAGGCACACATTTGTTAAGGCAATTTTAGCAGATTGGCAGCAAGGTATCACAGATGGGACTGATCTGCCACTATTTTTTAAATTATTTTTTTCCCATTGGTTATAAAGGGAGGCAATCTCTTATGCAATGGCCAATAAAACAGATGAAATAAGCTTTTAAAAATAGGACAATAGGCACTTATTTCAATGTCAGCCTTCTTTCTGATGAATCTTTGGACACTAAAAACTGAAGTTTTGATTTTTCATGGAGCAAGTGAATTCAGAAGATTACTGTGAAGTTTATACTGGAAATAAATACAATCCCAAATGTTGTCTGCCTCCATTTATTCTCCAGTCCTAATTATTTGAGTACAGCTGATACCACCATCCCCTTCTCCTTTCTTGGGAGAACACAGAATTGTAGTTCCATTTATTGCCTCTAGTATTATCAGAATATTTGGCTAATTGTGTGATTTAAGTGATTTAATATTCCTTGGTGCAAAAAGAGTTGATTAGAAGGCTTATGTAAGTATAGGGATTAGTCAAACTGGCAAGCTACTTTGTTTTCTTCCGTGAGCAAAAGTAACAGGCTTGCTTTGCCCACTGGCCCATAATTCAACTTTTTAAAACAGTAGGTGGGCTGAAATAGTTCTTACTTCAATTCTTTCTTCAGCATTAGCATTCTTATTAGTTATGGAGATCAGTTCAGGCCCAGGGGAGAATTTTTTTCCCAACCCAAAGAAGAAAAGACCAGTCCTGTTACTAAACATGATCAAGTCTTGAAATTGTTTTGACACCTGCATTTTGTTTTTTGTGTGGTGTTTTTTTAGGCAACGGCATCTGTAGCTCCAAAATAGCTAAGTTATGAATGTTGTCTTCCTTTATAAATAATGAAGTGCCTTATTCAAACAATAAATACAATTACTTCCTCTTCCTTTTTAGCTTATCTTATATCAGGCATTGTTATATTTTGTGAAGCTGAGAAAGAAAAGATAAGCACACAGTCTTTAAAATGAAAGGAAATGTCATTGTCAAAACAGAAAGAAAATGACTTCAAATTAAGCTGGGAATGTCTGAATCGACAAGTGCTTTATATATTAAAAGCTAGTGTACTTAAAATTTTGTACAATGTTGCACAAGCAAACTTGTATAGACTAGAATTTTGAATTATGAAGAGGAGAACATTTATGAAGCCATTTATGAATTCCTATGAATGGAGTTATGTTAATTGAACCAACTTCCAATTCATAAGAGTGCAACTGAAGCTTGAGAAAACCTAAAAACAAGGCTGATTGGCAGGATGCAATTTTTGTAAAGCAACTTATATCCTTTGATCTGGACTTTTTTTACCTACTATTTCAAAGTAGTTTTGGATAATCATTGTAGTACTGAAAATAGTGGAAATTACTTTTGTGGAAAAATATGTAAGGTTGCAATTTTTTAAAAGATGCCATTGCATGTGTTATGAGCTATGAACATCTTCCTACTGTACTGTACCTGCTAGTGATGACTTCATGAAGAAATCACCACTGCATGAATAACTCATTTTTCTTATTCCCTGCTTTCCCAGTAAACACACAAATGGAACTGAAGAAGCTTCTTGAAAGAGAAGCTAAATGTTTTCAAAGAATAAACCAGGGGTGTCAAACTGCTGGCCCATGGGCCGAAACTGCGCCCACCCCATTGCCAGCAATAGAAAAAAAGTCATGACACATCGCGACACATCATGTGATGTTGCGAGTTTGACACCCCTGGAATAAACCAAGAAAGTCCAGTTGTCGTTTGGAAAAAGTAGCTTTGGGACACACAAAACTTGCACTTTTTAACCGGTTACAATGGATATCTGATAGTAAAATAAGCCATGTTACACCAGAAATTCAAGAAGGGTTTCCATGCTGAGATTCAAAGGAAAACAACTTGGAGTATTGCTGAAGATTTATCATTTCTCTGATAGTAGCATATTTACTGTGCTGGTTTTTTTTTTTTAAAGAACCAGTCAAAATGCCTCTACATTCTTGAATGCATTGTAAAGGAAAGTTGTCTCTGGTAAATGAGAAATGCCTTCAAACTATTAAAATTCTTTTATATTCCATTATAAAAATTAAATGTATTTTAACTTTTCTCACGAAGCTCCAGAAAATCTTTCATTTTGAGAAATGCAATATCTTGCCTTATTATTTGGGAATTCTGCAAATTAAAACTGTAACCTGTCTTTTGGGTATCAACTTGACAAGGTTGCTGCCTAGATTATGACTTGCTATTATTGACAAACCCAAGGCCTGGATTTATTTATTGTGTAGGCTGAAAATGTATTGTGGAAATGAATTTGTTAATTTATAAAAAGTTACAGCATTGGAGAGCCAAATTAAAATCCATCTTCTGCGATGAAAACTCAACAGGTAATGTTGGACCCGCTTTTGCCAGCCAAACTTACAGAGTTGTTCTCATAAAATGAAAAGATGTAATCACTCGAGTCTTTTTGAGTTCTCGAAGGAGAGAGACTATAAATCAAATTAAAAAAACATGGTTTGTAGTTTTTAATGGATTATGGGAACCCAGATACTGTAAATAACAAAATGTAAACCTGGTCTAAATGTTTTTCTGTGCTGATACTTTATTTGCCACCATTTTCTTGCACTGGGTTTAGGATTGTTAATAATGGAGCATGTTCAGAAAAAGACAGTGAACATCTGCTTTCTATTTTGTTGGAAGAGGATGGTTATGGAAAGAAAATCCTCATGCTGCATATCTGCTTTTATGGTAATAGTCCTGACTTCTTACAGGCTCTTTCTTTGGTCCTATCAAACAAAATCAAAAGCTTAAGAGTGTTTCCTCCTTAAAGGCAGTTCAAAAATTCCTTACCGTTCTGTAAAAAAAACAAAAACCCTTTGAACTTTGGTTTAGTTACACACTGCATTCTCCAGTACAGTAAGAGAGAAAAAAGTGTAGTTTATTATGTGTTAATTGTTTCTATTTAAAGTTTTCCTCACATTATTTCTGCCTCATGGTAAAACAGCAGATAGATAAAAATCATTGGGGTGACTTCAGTGCCATTAACAGATCAATTAGCAGATCAAAAATCTGTTAATCTGGAGCTCAAATAGAAGAAGGTTGTGCTTTCATATTGCAAGGAGCTTTTGTTAAAAATATATTCATTATTAGAAGCATGCAGATATCATCTGATCCATGTTTGGGATTTGAACTGGAGCTGCAGAAGCAAAAATGCCAAATACCAGAGAGTTTCAAATAATAGCAAGAAGCTTTTAAAATCATGGGTTTTAAAAAAATGAACATTAACTTGGTTTTCCTTTGGTGACAGAATAAATTGTAATTTGCAAGAGCAATCATTTGTTTTGTGGCAAATATCCTTGACCCATTTCAGAATGATATTCAAGGATTTGTACAAAGGAAAGGAGGTTTCAAATACAGATAGTCCTCGACTTACAACAGTCCATTTCAGAGTTACAATGGCACCGAATAAAGTGACTTAGAACCATTTTTCACACCTATGACTATTGCAGCATCTCCATGCTCACGTGATCAAAATTCAGATGCTTGGCAATTGGTTCATATTTATGACATTTGCAGTATCCTGAGGTCATGTAGTCACCTTTTGCAACCTTCTGACAAGCAAAATCAATGGGAAACCCAGATTCCTTAACAACTATGTTACTAACCTAACAATTGCAGTGATTCGCTTAACAACTGTGGCAAGAATAGTTGTAAAATGGGGCAAAACTCACTTAACAAATGGCTTGCTTAGCAACATAAATTTTGGACTCAGTTGTGGTCATGAGTTGAGGACTACCTGTACCCACCCCTAAATAAGATGGAGCTGATTGTTAAATGTTATGGTGAAAGCATAGAGCATGAAGTCTCTGGTCTTTTTCAGGTCAAGGGGCTAATATGACAAGGGATTAGAAGGCAAATGGCCTCAGTGAAGACCTCCCCTCATCCAGGTGTTGACATTGGAATGACCAATAGTGATCTACTTGTGGTCTAACTGCAAAACTCACTCTGATTTCCATTCAGATCTGTCAGTTGCCACATCCAACACAGTCCAACGCTCCCCAGGAGTTGAATATAAACAACCATAGCTATTTGTTTTGCCTCCCCCCCACCACACCAATCTTTTTAGCATAGCTTATTAAAAAAAGAAAAAAAAGAAAACCCAATCCAAACCACTCCAAACCAAAAGAGCCCACAACCCCCTCAGGTAAAACAAAAGGTTTTGGGAATGTTTCAGTTTGCACACAATTACTACTTATTGCCCAACTTTGGGGATAATTAGTTTATGCAAGCTGGTCCCTTGAATGGTGCTAATTATTCTTTATATGTTGAAGATTTTACACATCAAGGCCGGGCAGATATCTTCTGGGGTTTCCCTACAACCCGAATACAGCTAGTCTTTATTTAGTGATTGCCCTGTTCAATTATTATTTGCTCTTATGATGGTGATGAAAAAGTAATTTTGTGGCCAGTCCTTGCATTTATGATCTGACAGGTCCGTTAAGCAAAAGAAGTACAATCATGAACACTGTTGTGGTTTCATTTTAGCAACTGGTTCACTTAACCACGTTGCTGGTCCCAACTGTGATCACTAAATGAGGATTACTTGTAATACCTTCCCAATTAGCGGAAAACAGGACAGGCCTTCAGCGCATGTAACTGTGCAAGTGGGCAGGAAAGATTAGTCAATAGCCAGTTCACTTTTGGGAGGTAAGTTCAATAGGCTTTTTGCATGAAACAGACAAAAATGAAATTATGATATATGGATTTGATGATTGGTAATACTAATAGACTATTGAACAATGGATGTTATGTTGTAACTGCAAAAAAAGTGACGTGGAATATACAGCCGTAGTATGATCTGCTTTCTCATGGTGTAAATTTATGTACAGCAAGCAGGCAGCTTTTAAAAGACCAGTTTCTGTTGCTGGAAGGCAGTGATACCATAGAAGGGGATGGGGTGTTAATTATTTTTTTTCTAGTCACAAGCTAAGATTCTTTGTGCACTATGATTACATACATTTCTCCAAACTCCTTTGAGGGAAGAGTGGTGGCATACAACAGCAATGTGGAATAATTAAAAAGAATCAAAGAGAGCCTTGCGCAACTTTGGAGGAAGGAAGATCAGACTAGTACCGATTGGCCCTGCTTTTAATGTAATGTGTGCTTTTTTTTTTTTTTGTCTTTTGTGCCAGATCATGGGTTTGGAAGGTCTTCCAGGACCAGAAGAATTTCTTATGTGTATGGTAGAGAGACTTCCATAGGGTGTCATAAAGCAGAACCAAGGGTTGGGGTTTTTTTTGCACTGGCACTAAGAATATTCCTAGAGAGAGGCTGTAGAGAAGGTCACAAATGCATTTGAGCAAACTCCTTCCACAACATTTTTTAAAAAGGAATTCCTGCTAGCATTGTTTAAAAAGCCAGTCTTGTTGGCTACTTTTAACTAGCTATTTTAACTATTAACTACCGGTATGTTAATAACCAAGGTATGCTAACCCTCCAACCCAACATTGTTGAGACTTTACTCAAGAATTAAAATGGGTGGGCCCAGTCGAAGCATTGCCAGTGGATAAGATCTTGGTTTCTGTAGAAGGCAGATAGGCTGCTGGGCTGAGGATCCTGTTAAAAACATCTGGCACTCAGCCAACATTAAAAGTATTATTTTCCTAATACTGGATTTGAGGATACTAAACATGCACAACTTGCTGACAAATTATAACCACTCAAATGGAAGTGGGTATGGTCTTCTGAAATAGATTTAACCCAAAGCAATCAAGTGACTCTCTTTCATCATGTATTCTCTTTGGATAGGCACTTTGTACACTGCCATTCATACTATATCAGTGGAGGAAAGTACAGTACTGTAGTTTGAAATGTAAATTGACTTAGCAAAAGTTTATTATTTTCATTTAACAATAATAAGAACATAGGATATGATTTTTTCTTAAGGTCAGCTGGCAGAAATTAAAAGAGTTTAAGAGGAAACTGGCTGTGATTTTTTTTATTTATTAAAGCTATGATCTCAGCTCCAGTATTCAAAGGAACGTTTGGGCTGATTAAACATTCTGAGGTACCTTGTCATTTAATTCCAAAGTTGTCTCTGCCCTTTGGACTGTTACTTTCTGCAGTTAGTTTCTGGTTAGTAGACTTAATGTTTTCATAAAAACAAAATACAGCAAACACTGTAAGTCTGAAGTTTGTTTTCTACTGTGCTTGAGGAAAAAGCAGGACAGTAATGGTATTATAAATCTTGTCCTCCAAGATAAGGAGTTAAGTTACAGATAAATTTTAATTTAATTTTAATATGATATTCTGAAGCAAAGTCTTTTTATATTCTTCAGGTTTCCAACATAATGCTCATTACTTTAGAAAGCCCTGTGCTTTGGATATCATTGAGAGGCAAGCCTGGATCAAGCTTTTTTATTTTTAACCACAATGTGTTAGTTAAATAAGACACAATCTGCTGGGTTCATACATCACATTAATAACATCAAATCTATTGTATTATGGCTTAATGCATTATGTGAATCCAATAAAGGCAAAACAATGTAGATACTGTATACTATATTAAGGAGATGCTGAAAACCAAAATTGATGGAAGGAAAATGCAGAATTTGAATGCAGAATTTCTTATATTTATATAGAAATGGTTGCATTCCTTAATCATTTATTGGACAGTTCCTTTGTAATATGATCTGGACATTAAAGTAAAAGCTATATAATTGTATTAATTTAACCTAGTCTAATAATCCATTTAAGCAGGGAAACAGTAAGCCTCACAGGCAAAAGAAATGCTGGAGATGTAAAATTGTATTTTAAGCTATGCCAGAATGAATCATAAACAAATCTGCTCAATAGCTGAGTTCAGTGCTTATATGGTATTATGTTCTTACTGTTTCAAAAAGACTGTCCTGCTATTTAATTCATAGGCTGTTCATTACTAGGTTTTCTTAAAATCAAATCTCATCACAGATATGTCTTCCAACTAACATAACTATTGCTGTGTTTTTTTCTAAGACAAACTCATAATGACCTAGAGAATGGGATGGGATGGGACAGGACAGGACAGGATGGAATGGAAGGGAACAGAATAGAATATTCTTTATTGCCCAAGTGTAATTGAATATACAAAGAATTTGTCTCCAGTGCATAAGCCTTCAGTGTACATAAAACAAAATAATATACCGGTAATCACAATAATGATACCAATAAGAGAAGGTAGTAGAAAAAGATGAGCAGGATAATGGCAATACAGCCGTACTACATGGGTTAGATACAAGATACAAGACAATACTGTGGTAATTAGGTATTTAGCAGAGTGATGGCCTGGGGGGGGGAAACTGTCCATGCATCCAGTTACTTTGGCATACAATGTTCTCTAATGGTGTCCTGAGGGGAGGAGTTGAAATAGTTTATGTCCAGAATATGAGGGGTCTGTAAATATTTTCTCAGCCTTCTTTCTGACCTGTGCAGTATACAGGTGTAAATAGAATAGAATAGAATAGAATAGAATAGAATAGAATAGAATAGAATAGAATAGAATAGAATAGAATAGAATAGATCTGGAAGGGACCTTGGAGGTCTTCTGCTCCAGCCCCCTGCTCAAATATACAACTATAAATAATATTTGTAAAATAAACATAAAAGTGTAAATATATGTTAAGTATATATTCGACAGGTGTAGAATGAAAATATGTTCCTCACAACACCTAAGAAAAGAGAGAATAAGAACATTTGTAAAAGAACAGACACTCAAGATTGAACTATAAATTAACGGAGGCCATGTTTTTCAGCTAGCCAATGTAGCTTGTGCATTGTTGGGACTATTAGAAACAAGAGAGATCAAAATTGTGCATAACGAAGTATTAACACTTTTTTCCTCACAGTTTTGTTTATTTTTGATTTATGGTTATGATTTACAGTCCCAAAGGTGCTTTTTTATGAGGCAACTGGGCTTTCTTTTTTCTCTTTGAAGACAGTTTGCTTCTCATCCAAGAAGCTTCTTCAGCTTCTTGCTGAAGAGCTGAAGAAGCTTCTTGGATGAGAAGTGAAACATTTTCAAAGAGAAAGAAGAAAGTCCAGTTGCCTTGTGAAAAAGCACTTTTGGAACAACTATGACCTGGATGACTGAGAATCTCTATAGGCATTTATGATTTACGGGTTACTATTTAGTCTAAATTGGATGTTTTCCTGCTTGATGAAATATATTTAACATTTTGAACTTCATTCTTCTGACATAGTAAAATTGTAAGAATAGAAGTTTATCACCATAGAAAAAGTAATAATTTCTTTATAGAGTTCTTCATATCATTATCAGGGCTTTTTTTCTCATAGAATGCCCAGAACGGAGTTCCGGCACCTTTTTTGAATGGAACCTTGTAGGGTAGGCAAGGCAGGTTGTCTGACATGCGTGAGTTCCGGCACCTTTTTTTTTTATAGAAAAAAAAGCACTGATTATTATCAACAAAGACTGCTAAGACCCATAATCTTTGTTTAGAAAGCTCTGAGTATGGGGATACTCAGTGTCAAACAGATTTCATTGGATTTATATAAATGAAGCTGTATTCTTATGCAGATTTGCTTTCCATGGAGATATTCATAGGCTGGCATGCAAAATTTATCTTCCATGGAGATATCCATAGGCTGATGTGATTAATTTAAAGGCCAGTCCTTTACAAAACCCAAAATCACTTATAACTTCAGAGAAACATACAGTTAAACATATAACAATCATATCTCAGCTACAACCCGCTATATTTTACATTGACTGGCTTGTATTGTATTGCATTGGTCAGCTTCTACACCAAATAAGAAACGGTCAGAAATTTGATATTGGCAGACATTTTTCAGCAGAGGAACATTCTGGTACTCTCTCCCAGATCTCATGATGGCTAACTCTGAGATACTATGAATTCTGATTTAATTGAAAAATAATTGTGGATGAATTTATCAGGATGATGAATAGTTTCTTACGGATTAAACCAGCGGTTCTCAACCTATGGGTCACGACCCTATTTGGGGTCAAATGACCATTTCACGGGGATCGCCAAACGCCGCTGTCCACCATTTTTTTATTTTTTTCAATTTTTTTTCAATTTTTTCGGCCGGCATATGCGCAGTTCAGCCCGTCGCGTGCATGCGACGGGCCGAACCACACATGTGCAGTGCGCATGACAACCCGATCCATGCATGTGCAGCACAACGGGCCGAACTGCGCATGCACAGTGCAACCAGGCCGATCGCCTCCCACCGCTGCCTCAGAGACTCCGGCAGGCACACCAAGGAGCGGTCCGGAGCAGGCGGGCGCAAAGCTGCCTCCTTCCCGCTCCGCCACGTCCCAGGCCCGGCTTCCAACTTGCCCTCCGGCAGCCGGCCAAGTGGTCGGGGCAGCCGGACCTCGAGGCGGGCCCGCACTTCACCGAGACCGGCTCGGCTGTGGCAAGAGGCGCCCGGCGGCCCGAGACAAGCGAAAGGTGCCCGGCGGCCGCCTCCGGCCCCCAGGTCCGTGCTCCTCTCCTCGCCCTCCTCCCCAGCCGGCCCTCGCCACGCCGCCCCCTTTTCTCCGCGGCGGCCAATGGGGGCGGCGGGGCTCCTGGGGGCTGCCTGCCTGCCTCTGGCTCGGTCCTGCTCGCTCCCTCCCTCCCTCGCTCGGCGGCGGCGGCCGAAGCAGGCGGTAAGGCGCCCAGCCAGCGGATCGGCAAGATGAACTACCCTGGTGAGTCCCTGCTGGGCGTGGGGGGAGGCCGAGCCGGGGAGGGAGCTGGGCGTGGGGGGAGGCCGAGCCGGGGAGGGGCGTGGGGGGAGGCCCAGCCGGGGAGGGAGCTGGGTGTGGGGGGAGGCCGAGCCAGGGAGGGAGCCGGGCGTGGGGGGAGGCAGAGCCGGGGAGGGAGCCGGGCATGGGGGGAGGCGGAGCCGGGGAGGGAGCCAGGCGTGGGGGGAGGCCGAGCCGGGGAGGGAGCCGGGCGTGGGGGGAGGCCGAGCTGGGGAGGGAGCCGGGCATGGGGGGAGGCCGAGCCGGGGAGGGAGCCGGGCGTGGGGGGAGGCCGAGCCGGGGAGGGAGCCAGGGAGCCTGGCCAGACGCCCCCCACCCGGCTGGCCGGCCCGACCTGAGCGGGACTGACACCGAGAGCGAGCTGGCCCGGGCAGGCTCCCCAGTCCTGCTGCCCGCCTACCTACCTGTGGCCGCTGCCGGCCCTGCGGAAGGCGCGGGAGTCCCGGACGAGCCTGGCAGGCGGAGCGCTGTTACCTGGATGCCAGTCCGGAGCGCGGACTTGGGGGCCGGGTGCCTCTCACTACAGCCGAGCCGGTCTCGGTGAAATGCAGCGGTGGGAGGCAAGGCCGGCCTGGTCTGGAGCCGGCCAGCCCGCCGGTTCTGCACACGCGCAGATCGGCCATCGCACGCGCATGCGCAGATCGGCCCGTCGCACACGCACGCACAGATCGGCCCATCGCACGTGCATGCGCAGATCGGCCATCGCACGCGCATGTGCAGATCAGGCCGTCGCTGTCCGCCATTTTGCTTTTTTTAAATTTTTTTTATTTTTTTTTTAGATTTTTTTTTTGGCACGAGCGCACCCAAGTCGGGGTCGCGGCGCGCATGGACAGCGCAAGTGGGGTCTCAACCTGAAAAAGGTTGAGAACCACTGGATTAAACAGAGATCAAGTTTTGTTAATGTATTCTACTACTAGCTATTCAAAACAAGTGTCTACATCACAAATTTATTAATGGGTACTATCTATAATTTTAACTCTCACTCCTAATACTGTTACAAAAGTATCCAAGTATCCCAAAAAATCTTGAGCTATTAATGTCTTCCTCAACTTGTCTCCAGCCCACCATAAGACAAATTCTACCCATGTTTATCTGTTCCATGTCAAAGATGGTTTTCCAGTTTGTATCCACTCAAGCAGTGCTGTCTGGATTGTTGCTAGCACTTCACTTCCCTGCACATAAACTACTCAGTTCCAACTGGCTTCTGTGTACCATGGTGGAAGGTCCCTCCTCTCCAGTGGTGGGATTCAAATATGTGAATAACCGTTTGTCTACGTGGACACTGCTTCCGGAAATCCGTTCTGGGCCTGGGCAACAAAAAATTAGCTACCGGTTCTGCTGAACTGGTACGAATTGGCTGAATCCCACCACTGCTCCTCTCTGATCATTGCCCCTGATCATAGCCATTTTATTCCACTCTACCAGGCTGTCTGCATTCTGCAAGGGCAGCCAGCCCAGCTTTTATTAAGTTACTCATTCTATCTATTTTGTTTTCCTGTTGTTTTCCTATTGGTATGTTTAACAGCAACCCCACAGCTGTTCTGGGCTGTTACCTGTTGCCATGGCAATCCTTCCACTGTGTCCTCAGTTGCCTACTTTTCAACCAGTTGCATGGCAAAGCAAGAGAAGGATTGCTGTGGCAACCAAGAACAGCCTAGAGCAACTAAGGAGCTATTAAATTCTTGAATAGCTCATGTCTCATCATTCCACTGATGTAAATGCAAAAGAAAAATGAAGGGGAAAAAAGGGGTTTTGTGCTTGAAAAAGATTTGTATCCATATGTATAGCCAGAGTGCAGGTGGTTGGAGCAGCCAGGAGATTTCATTTCCTGTGAAAGGGAAGCCAGCAGATTTCCCTCCATGCATGGAACAGGAAATGGTTTATTTGAGCATATATAGAACATGACTCCCTCTTTCTTCAGAAAATAATGCAAAGTCCAATGTACATTTAATGTGTGCATTTAAGCCTCACAGCTATCTCCTTTTTGCTTTAATTTGAAATATTCACTTATTAGACATCCAGTCTATGCAAGTAATATATTATACATATCAATGCTGTTCAGTTTTAGAGTGTTGATCAAATTGTATTAAACGTTCAGAACAAAAATCTTGGCCACTGTGAGATATCACAGAATATACAGTTTTTCTTAGAAGCAATGACAGTCTACTCTCCTTGGGTCTTTTTTGTGCTTAACAGGTGGTGAAACTTTAGAGAGGGAATCTGGGGAAAATGAGCTAAAAGGTCAATGAAAGAGAATTACCCTTAGAAGAATGTGATTAAGGCCCACTTTCTCAGCATAAGAGGGAGGGGTATCCACCAACCAAAACACAAGCCAATCACCATCCAGTTAAAATACTTGGCTAGCACTTTTGGCATTGCTAAGGAATGAATTGAAATCTGGATTGGAATTTTTTGTGCCAGATTTTGCAAGCTTTAAAGCCACTATGTAGAACAGTTCAATCCTGTAACTTGTAATGCTGGCCTCCCAGCAACTCTGGGTTCAAACATCTTTTTCAAATCTTCTAGAACTATACGCTACATGAATAGCAATGTATTCATAAGGAATATAGAAGGAATAGAACCTATGCATATTTGGAACAGAAGAGCAAGGTGCTGACCATTTATTGGATTTAGCACCTAGTTCTTGGTATTCCAAAGACACGTAAGTCCTGTTCCTCCTATGCTCCCTATGAATGCATTGCTAGTTATGTCCTCCCTGCCCCCCCCCCGGTTTATGAGGTGTAGAGTTGGAAGGGAGGCAAGGACTCTGAGATGTTTAAGGAGCCCAGGAGTGAAGGGAAAACCAACGGAGGATTCCCTGCAGTTGAAGCAAATTGCCCCTTTGTAAGGCAAAGCTGTAGGGCATGGGTGTCAAACTCGCTGCGTCACGTGATGTGTTGTGACATATTGCAACTTTTTTTGCATTGCTGGAGCTAGGATGGGCGCAGTCTCCACATGATGCAACTAGCCTGCAGGCCGGCGTTTGAGACCTCTGCTGTAGGGCTATTTGCTAAGCTATAGAAAACCTCTCCAACTTATTGACACAAAGTTCTATCAAAATGGCAACACCATATTTATGACATCATGTAATCAGTGAGGTGTTTATTTCACCCAAATGCTGACTCTGGGCCTTTCTCTGGAGCTCTTCTATGCTGCCTGATTTATTCAGACTAATTAATTACAGATCTTTGATTGCTGCCTGTGTTTTCACCATCAATTACACTCCAACATTAAATGAAATTAAACAACTATTAAATAAAACACTTGGGGAGGAGGCGGAATGGAGAGAATGATAATGTGTTTTAAAGTAAATAAAATACTACTGTGGCTAAACATAATTTGTACAGATGAAGATTTTTCCACATGGTTACCTCTTTCCTGATACAAATGGAAAGCACAATACTATTCAACAACGAAGTTGAAATTAGAGATGGGGTTGATTCCAGTATAAACATTTCAGTTTGGCATTCTCTATAAAACTGCATGCTCACATTTTCCATTTACAGCAGGAGTAACAAATTTTTTACTTGAAGGCATTCTTTCCCACAAAGTAAAAAAAAGACACAATTGCTTTCTGTAAGCAACCTAGCAGAGAAGTCACTGCTGCCCTAAAACAATTCTAGAGCTTAAAAGTGTATAAAAATAGTACTGTACTATCTAGTGTACCATAGTGATAATCTTTGTGACATCTGTTATTCATTAGGGCTGTGCAGCATTTTGGATTTGGAATTAACACAAGTGTGTCAGGAACTCTTTAAATCAGTTATGTATCTGTTCTCAGAATTGTTTTCTCACAATTTACAAGATTAAAAAATATGGTACCATGGCAGTTTGACTAAGCTAAACCAGCTGTGATGTGAAGTGAAATAAACAGATAGGTCCTCCTTACAGAAATGTGCATAGTTAAAACAACTATAAAGCTGTATTTAAACCATAATCAGAAAGAAATGGGTTTAAATGAATATATACAATCTAGGAAAGCTTTTCTTTTTAAAATGATGAGTAGTCTGATGGCAGAATAGCCATCAGATACCTTGGTATTTGCTCTGCCCTTTTATAATCAATTGAAATCAATGATCCAGCAATAACTCCTGGGATTATGTTTGGACTGATTGGTATCTTTTTCATTAAAGGCAGTGAAACAAATCTTCAGTATTTCCTTGCCTTCCTTGCATCATTAAATTCTCTAGTCATTAGTCTTTAAAAAGGAGAGTCTACTTTGAGCCAAATTTGACTCTGATGACTTCATGGTTACAATCCTGTAATAATATGGAAATGATTTTCCATTATTTTTACCCAAGATGATCCTTTTTTTTACTTCCCATCTAACCTACAGTTATAGGATTTCCTGGTGATCTCCTTGTTTAGCATTTTGAGATCTAAGAGCGACTTGATGCTGCCTTAGCTTCCTTTTCAATTCTCATAGATAATTGCCAACTGAATTGTGCCTACATAGCTTATTTGTCGCCTGATTTTCTACCTCTTCTCTTCCAGTTCTATTTTTGCACTACTGTTGTTTTGCTTCCTATTCTATTCCATGTTCCCCAGCCTGCTTTTAATCCCCCATTATTTTCTGAGACTGTATAAATCTAGATTCACACATTGTGCTAAGCCATGTTGTAGTCTACTTGGTTTAGTTTACTTGATGAGGTCTCTACAGTAGCACCCTTTCCAACAGAGAATTATTCAAAATACTCACAAAGTCTCCATATTGTCCCAATCTGTAGCCTTTAGATGCTCTCCATTGTACATATGCTTGTGAGCAGTGGTGGGATTCAAATATGTGAACAACTGGTTCTCTGTGTGGATGCCACTTCTGGAAGTTCATTCTGGGTCTGGGCCACAAAAAAATTAGCTACTGGTTCTGCTGAATTGGTGCGAACCACTGAATCCGACCACTGCGTGAATCCGACCACTGCGTGTGAGCCTCAAGCTCAAAGGACACTTCAGCCAATTATTTCATGCACTTTGTCAGTCTGTCAAAATTTGATGGTTTTGTTGAGTCTAAATATGTCTCTAGATATGCACTCTATGTATGTTCTTGATTTTTATTAATTTTGAATGTCTTTAATAAATGCAGCGAGTCTTCATCTTCAAAGATAATTTGAAAGCATCATAATCAGCACAGCAAAATAACATGCACAGAGAAACTGAAGCTTGGCAAACTACCATTGTAATATCTTTCCCCTGCTCCCCTGAAAACACAACTTTAAACAGCTAAAAGCAGCTTAAGATTGCATGAAATATGAATTGGGGATAAGACATAGTCAGTACCATGAAGACATGATGTAAGAAAGAAGTTGGGGCATATATGTGCTGTGGTTAAATGCAAGTGGGTAAATGTCCCTATTCAATATTTCAACTGAGAGAATACCAACCAATTATCTTTTTACCATCTGTTATTAAAGTTGAAGTAAAAAGTATTTGTATTAATATTTCATATAAACCAATCAAATATTTGTCCACATGTGTTTGTGCACAGTTATTGGGCAATATGCAATGTAGTCCTCTTGATGGGCTGCTAATCAGCATGGTTGAAAAAGACCACTTTTTAAAACTATTAGTAAATGCACTGAAAAACCTCAGAAGCATTTATGGAGCTTCTCAATCATCCACGTCATGGTTGTCCCAAAGGTGCTTTTCAAAAGACAACTGGACTTTCTTGGCAACTTGGTAATAACTGGACCAAGAAAGTCCAGTTGCTTTTTGAAAAGCATCTTTGGGATTCAGAAGCCTTCTGTTCATTACTGTATGGTATCAGATATATAATACGGAATAAAGAATTGACTTAAATAATTTATTTTTAACTTCATAATTGGCTAGTATAGCTTTTTAAATTAGCATTCTTGTGCTCTCCGTATGATGAATGTGATTAAACACATAACACTGCAAAGTCATCATATTCATTTTGTAATCTTTGATAGTTTATAAGGGGGAAAAATTGGATGAAGATAGAGAATTATTACAAAACAACACAAATTTGGGAAACAATAGAATAGCAACAGAAGGTTTCAGTAGCAGTCATTCTCAGGGCAACATCTGAAATATTTTCATTACCAAAACAAAATCAGAGGAATATTTGATTCAAAATTATTTTTAATACAGATATTTAATGCAGTTCAGCTATTTTTGAGAATGTATAGATAATATTAAGGATTAATGTTACCAGTTTTTGCCATTTACATGTCAGTCAGGTAAGTAACATTAGCATTGCACATATTTGTATAAAAGAGCCCAATAAAAATGCAATTATAATTACGGGATAAAGCTGTTTAGGTCATGCAGTTGGGCTTGCTAATTTCCTTTTCTTCTTAGTTTCCCATAGTTTAAGAAACTTAAGGCTGGCAGTTTGATTTTTAGAAGTTGGTTTCCACTTAAAACTTTGGCAAACTACAATCTCAAACATCTGTAGTGTAATTTCCAATCCATACAAAGTCATTTCTTAGAAAATGACTAAGAGTGACTTACGTAGAAAACTAATGCCAGTAATTTATGGCAACTTGAATTATTTTTGTATTGAAATAATTTCAGAAGATCTCACTCAATACATTCTATGCATTGTAATTCACGAACGTTTATATGCAAATAAATGAACTAGTCTTTAAAGTGCCAACAAAAAATTGGTTTCACTCTAGTGCCAAAGTCATGGTAGACGTTTTGTACAGATGTCAAGTGATCTGCAAGTATACCACTGACATGCATTGGTGACATACAACTCATGGTTTTCACTCAGGGCTGCTGCAAAACCAGTTGTCATTTGAGCAGCATTACTAGTTCTGTCAATAGTACCCCAAAAGAATAACCAATACATTCTAGTTATATATGCCTAGGCCTTTTGTTACCCTAAAGCAGTGCCTCTCAGAAAACTTGTAGTTATAAAAGATAGGAGAAAAGCTGATTAAAGAGTTCAGTGGAATGGGATTACCACATGGAAGCCTAACAGAAATTGAAACTGTGGGTAATGTCCCGCTAAACTTCCTCTTTTATAGAGATATTCAGGCTATATTCAATCAGAATGTGATATTTAAGCGGGACTAAGGATAATCATCACAATCTCATATTAATTGATCTGGAATTAATGATCACAGATAGCATAGCCCTGTTTTGTATACTAGCTACAATAGAACATAAATGAGTCCTTCCAGAGGGCTAAGCATGAGTGTAGTTTTCTGTTAGTATAATGTTATATTTGTTCCGCTATATGTTTGTTATATTATGCTTCATCCACGAATTAATTCTTCTCTGTAATGATCACTTAATTAATAATATCCCTTATATTATATCACCTATATTAAAAAGCTTTTTCTCCCTTTGAAATCCAAAATCAGAATCAATTTCATCTAGAGAGGAAGGGAAATAATGGGATTTCTTGTTGTAGCTGAGCAACCTGATCTTCTTGAATTTTATGTCCTCTAATTTCTTTTGATTCATTCCATGAGTTCTGGCTGATGCCAAAATCTGGACACCACTTTTTCTTGCTCTTCAGTTCTTGCTTTCCTTAGTCTATTTAATCCTGTGCTCCTGGAGCAAATCTTGGTTCCCATGTCTTGGCTCATTTCCAAAGTCCTGCTATGATCCGTTTTGCAACTTAAGACTTGCAGTGACACTCTTGAGTCCTGTGAACAACCTATAGGTAGTATACTCAAAGTAGCCCTTCTGAAGTGATCGATAATAGGCTGTGTAGAAGTGTGAGGAGCAAAACCAGCCTCTCTCAAGCTCTGGACTGTGAATTCCCACTTTGACTTCACTCAAGTGAGATGTAGAGGAGGTACAAAAATATTATGGGTAGTTTTGGTTGAATCATATGGAGTAAATCAATAGTATCAGAGCAGCTCATCTACTTACTTCTAGAAATTTTGCCCTTCTCATATACCGATGTTCTTTCATTATCTTTCAGATTTGCTCAATTTTATAGCTCTCCCCCAATAAAGCACATTTAAAGTGTTTTCCTTGACTATTTACCTTTAATTAACAATTCCCACACTGAAAAGACACAAAGGGTGGGAACAGATAAAACTGATGAACATTAAAAAGCAGTTTCTTAATCTTTAGCTTCTTTGCAGGCCTTTTGTCATACAGGACAAGGCTGCTGTTTCAGCACTATCAAAAAACCAATAAAACCGAGCTAAGGGAAATATACATTACTTCTAGTACGTCACGTCTAATCACATTTCCACTGTAGGTTGTCTACATCCAAAGAATTTGTAGGAAAAATTCTGCAGAGTATTTGTGTGGCAAGATTAAATGTTATAACAGCCAGTATATGTGTTTCAGCATGCTTTCTTCATTCTATCATGTTTCATTATTGCAATAGTGTTTTTTTCCCTTTTTTCAGATGCTACATTCCAGCTTGGAACATTCTGTGAACTGATTATGTGAATCTCATAAACCACTTTTTTCTAAGATCTGGCACCACTGAGCCTGATTAATGGTCAATATCTATTTAGGAGAGGAAGTGTATTTGAACTAGGAAATAAATCAAGAACATAATTGGGAGGCTTATTCTTATTTCAGGACCTAAAAAAAAAAGGCTTGATTCACATGGAGAAATTCTTATTTTTTAAAATAAGAAAAACAATATACCTATTTGGAATTAATATGCACCCAAATGAATTTTGATTTATAATTAAACATATTCATATAGCTTTACCATCCTGTTTAGCTGATTTTGTTTGGTTTCCCTTCTGTTTTACTGGATTTAGTTTACCTTTCATTTACCCTTAGAAGCTTGCCCTCTCCCTATTTCTAGCAACTAGCTTTTCCATCAAAAAAGCATGACAGTTTGAAGATAGGCCAGGGTTAAATTTATAAAAATTTCTAGTAGATTGGACCAAGTGGAGGCAAAATAGAAATGAGTGCGAATATCTGTCTCCAAATTCATTTTTTTTAAATTAAATTGGTGTGGAAAACAAGTGACTATGCATTTGTTGCATTTCAAAACTCAATGCAGCCAAGGAGATGGTGGGTACAATTATACAAAGCCTTGCCACTTTATACTTATCTTCATGCCTATCCTTTGAGAACCTCACCCCCCCACATCTGAATATTTGTAGAAAATAGTCTACAAGTCAGAGTTCTCCCTGCTGCTGCTACCATATATTTCCTTAATCTTCCCTTTGATCCCAGTCCATCCAATTCGCCAGCACAAGAGGACAGAGCTGGTACACAAGAGGAGATTTGTGGCACGTGTTCAAGGAGCAGATAGCAGCTGTGGCTGATGTGTGTGTGTGTGTTTTGCACAAATAGATCTTAGGTGCTAATTGCTGGACCAGGAGGCTTTGTTTATAGTCACTAATCCCTTGGTTATTTCTTGGTTGGATTATTGCTCTATGTGGGGCTGACTTTGAACACCACTGATCCAGAATGCACCAGCTTGCTGCAATACTGTGTGTCTCTCAGTTTGTCAATGTAAAACCATTGTTGTGCAGGCTGCACTGGTTTCCAGGTTTTTTTGGGGTGTAATTCAAGGTACTGGTTATCCCCTTTAAAGTCTACATGGCACAGAGCCAGGTTATTTTGGGACTGGCTCTCCCTGAGAATTTCTGCCCATTCCACCAGATTGGATTGAACAGGAATGATCCAGATCCCTTCCTTTAAATGTTGCCTTTAGTGGGACATAGAAAGCATGCCTTTTCTGTAGCAGCCCATCCCCAGTGGATTACCTTCTTCTTGAGATCTGGAAGGTCCATGTCTATGGAGATTCTCAGTCATCCAGATCATGGTTGTCTCAAAGGCGCTTTTTTCAGGAGGCAACTGGACTTTCTTATTTTTCTTTGAAGACATTTCGCTTCCCATCCAAGAAGCTTCTTCAGCTCTAACTAGATAGTGGGGAATGGAAGGATTCATGTTCCTTGCAGACAGCTGGTCATTTGCATTCTTTGAGAGAGTTGCTGAGGCCATTTGGAGGTTTACCTGTGTCCTCAGGGTCACCTGAGTAGTGCAAATGTGTGTGGAGCCTTCTTGGCTGCAAGATGTTTTCTGCCCTGAGTTCCTTCACTGTTTTTTTTTAATAATTTTTTTTATTATTAGATATCCGTTTGTACATGTAAACAATGAAAAAGTTCAAGTTAAAGCCATTCAACTTAATACAATTATTTTAAATTTGTAGACCTTCTTCACTCCGTGTGTCCAAGTTTAACTATCTTTTCAGAGCAATCTATTGGACATCAAACAAACAAGTCTTCTTATTAAAATTAATATTTTTCATGTCAATATACCCATCTCTTCAACAAGTACATTCTTAGTCTATTTAATATATATCTTCCATTAATCGATAGATATATATTTGTACATGTAAACCAGGGGGAAAATCAAGTTAACTGCTATCCAACTTAATACAATCGATTTAAATTTGTAAACATTCTTCACTCCGTATGTCCAGATTTAACTATGAGCCAGATACATTTTCTTTGATTGGTGTTTCTCTTGTATGTAGTCTATCCAATGTTTCCAGTCTATCATATATTGTTCATTTGAGCGATCCTTCAAATATGCCGATATTTTAGCCATTTCTGCCAAATTTATTACTTTCAAAGTCCATTCTTCAATAGGTGGTATTTCTGGCTTCTTCCAGTATTGTCCCACCAACAGTCTCGCTGCTGTGATCAAGTTCAGAATTAAGTTCGTCTTTGTGGTAGTACAGTCTTTTATGATCCCTAACAAAAACAACTGAGGTAGAAATTCAATACGCTTTTTCAGAATGGTTTGGAGTGTCCACCATATTTTTCTCCAGAAGGCTTTAATTTTTCTACATGTCCACCATACATGAAAATATGTAGCCTCCATACTACCACACCTCCAACATTTAGGTTGGGTGTCTGGATAGATATATGATAATTTTTTCGGATCTAGATGCCACCTATAGAACATCTTATAAAAGTTTTCCCTTAAATGTTGCGCTTGCGTAAATTTTACATTTCTCACCCAGATTCCCTCCCACGTTTCCATCGTGATAGGTTGCCCAAAATCTTGTTCCCACTTTACCATACAATCCTTGACTAGTACAGTTTCAGAGTCAATTTCTATCAGTACACTGTACACTCGTTTGATATGCATGGGCCCCTGCTCTCTAACCTGTTCAATTAAATTCTCATCTGTAAGGGATAAGCCCTTCTTCAGGTCTTTTTGCCATCTAGACTGCGAGTTCCTTCACTGTTGAAGACAGGCACAGGCTGTAGGGAATGAGTCTGTGATGTCTGCATCTCGAATTGAAGTGCAAATAGTTCCTGTAGTCTGCAATGTTGTCTGGAAATCTGTTCATACTCCTCACCATTTGAAGGGTGTTCAACCCAAAGTGCATAGCTAAATGTTTACGGAGATTCTCAGTCATCCAGGTCATGGTTGTCCCAAGGTGCTTTTTGGCAGGTCCCCACTCTCTTAACCTTTTGGATAGCTAAAAATAACTATCCCCCCCCCCTTGGGATAGTAAGGTTGGAATATGGGGATTGCATAGATGAATTGATATATATATATATGATCTTTTGTTTTACTGTTTATGATTTTATCATCATTATTAGTCACCAGAGCTGTATGCCACATGATGGGTGACCATATAAATCAAATTAAATAATAAAATAAAATAGATAGAAGGTGCTATAACAGTTGTTCATCACAGCTAGATAGAGAAGAAAAACTGACAGCGAGAAAAAGAAAATGCAGAGTGAACAAAATTCTAATTCCACTTTGCTAGGACGTGAGCCTTGGTGAGGCAGGAATCCAATGACACCAAAATAATGCAAAGTACATTATGGCAACACAATGGTATCTCTCTCTCTCTTTTTAATATCCATGGTACTCTGCATATGCTTATATGCTAAGCAACTTGTCCAGCAATGTCACCTCTAATACAAGCCAGGACTGATAAGGTTTGTTTTGGGCACAACTTTAAAGTTTCTAGTTCAATACTATTATTAACCAATACAGTAGGATTATTTTTTTATTATAATTTACCAGCCAAAGAATACTCAAAAACTCCAAGAAGTAGTGCAAAATTGGAAGATGTGGAGAGACCTGGCCCATAGAATTGCCAGGAGTTGGACATGACTGAATGGATAACATCATCATCATCATCTGATTATCTACCGGTAAACTAATTATATGGAGTTCATGAATGTGTAGAATGAGATTTATTTACCCATTGATGCTAGATCACCCAAGAGTTTTGCCAGGTTATTAGGGGTGAAGAACAAGCAGGATGAAAGAGAGCAAATCAGGGCCAAAGGATAATCCAGAGGACAGGATCCAGAAACAATCCAGATAATGAAACTAAGGAATAATTAGTTTATAATTAGCACACAGAATGTGCTAAATTCCATAACTCTGAGTGGCTCACAATATATTACCATAAAAATCCAATACAAATCAAAACAAGATGGGATCCCATCACTATACAGAGACATAAAGAAAAATAAGAAAGATGAATCCAACCAGGAGCCCATCTCAATCCAAGGCCTGAAAGAACAGCCAAGTCTTCAAGGCTTTACTGAATGCTATCGGGGTGAGGGCTACATGGATTTTAGATTCTAAAGAGCAAGCTCTATGACAGGCAGAAACCTTGGAAAAAAGTCAGTCCCTCAAGTAACCTGGCCCATGCCATGTAGAGCTTTATAGGTAATAACTAGAACTTTGAATTGCACCCAGAAGAATACTAGCAACCAGTGCAGCTTGCTGAGCAGAAGTGTTATGTGGGCATAATGGAGCATCATCCCTGAGCACTATTTTCTAGACCAGTTGAAGCTTCAGAATAGTTTTCAAGGGCAGTCCCATGTAAAGGACATTGCAGTAGTCAAGTATCAAAGTAACTAGAGCCTCTTGCTCTATGAAGCCACACAACTTGTGCACTGGTGCACCAAATGGAGCTGTGCCAATCTCCCCCTTGGTCAGTGTTTCTCAACCTTGACAATTTTAAGGCATGTGGACTTCAACTCCCAGAATTCCATAGCCAGCAACGCTGGCTGTGGAATTCTGGGAGTTGAAGTCCATATGCCTTAAAATTGTCAAGGCTGAGAAACACTGCCCTTGGTCAAAGTTTCCACCTTCCCTTTGAACAGGAGTTATTGGTTCAGGAGGATCCCCAGATGCTCAGTTGGAGCTCACCTGTCATTCAGCAATGACAATTACCTTGCATTGGGGCTAGTAATCTTTGAGGATATAATAGTGCATCATAATGCTTTTCTAAGTCATTCAATCAAAGTCACTAATAAAATTTGTATTATAAATTCAAATTGAGAGCATTGGGCTCGAAACCAAAAGACTTTGAGTTCTAGTTCTCCCTTAGGTACAAAGCCAGCAGGGCCAACCACTCCATCTCAGCCTTAGGAAGAAGGCAATGGCAAGACATTTCCAAAAATGCAGCTGAGAAAACTGTAGAGACTTCTTTGTGTAATTGCCAAGAGTCAAAACTGACTTAAAGACACCTAAATAAGTAAAAAAAATCTAAAAACCCAATTAACTGAAGAAAAGTTTCTGTGCACAGCTTGGTTTGTGAAGACATTAATATATATGTTAAACACTAATAGGATGCATGCATTTTGTTAATAATAATTAAAAGCACAAATTAGAAGCAAATTTCCACTGGATTTCCTAGAGAAACATGTATTGTTAAAATTTCCTATGGAAATAATAATCCCTTCTGCTTAGACTGCATCTTTATTCTTCCTTGCCTATAGTATTAAGGGCTGGCTTATACTGTACAGAGATGTGGATATTAACTTGACCTAGATTTAATTTCCAACTAAAGCAGTGCCTGGTGCTGGCAGAAAAATATTTGCTTGGCTGCAATTCCTTAAAAGTAAACATTTGTGGTGAAGCCTAACCCAATGTAAAAATGTGCAGGGATAGGAAACCCAAATTAATCTTATTCATCCATTTAGGGGATTTTTGTGAGCTAAGATGTTCAGGTCTTGCTATTTCTACCTCATCCAGCCAATCAAGCAGTAAATGTATTGATCCCGGGGGAAAGAAGTTAAGCATAAGTTTTGGTCTTTGATTTTTGATTGAGTCACTGTCCCATATATTCTCTTATGAGCATTCTTTTATGAATGCTTGCTAGAGCAAAAAGGCAAGATAAAAATGAATAAAGAAATGTATTTTTTTCTGATAAGGCATACTAATAAATTTGAGCTATTATATTGCGAATAACACACATCCAAAGCAGATACTTTACTCAATAAAAAAATAAGGTATTCCATTTTTAATGGCTATTGGCAAATACTAACAAATGTATGCAATTTGCATCCAGCATTGAGAGGGGTATACTTATAGCAATGCATCTATTTAATACAATCTTAAGCTGGAGTTCCTGTTCAACTACTTGTCAGATTTTAGAGGTCTTTTTTTTCTCTTCTGAACCTGAGTATTGAGGATTTCACAAGAATTTCTTATTCACGAAAATAAGAGATTCAAACTGTGGAAGAATATTACAATGACAACAATAATATATTTTTATAAATTCTTCTTTTGCTAAATACTTGTTCAAAGAAAGCTTAGCTGCAAACCAAGATGTTCAATTTAAAACCTGCTATACATGTATCTGTTAAATTTAGTACGGTAATAATGAACCAACGCTTCAATCCTGGGAATTCATTTTGGGCTAAGCTCTGCACACTTTCTAGGTTATTGTCCAAATTCTCTTCTTTCCCATGACCTCTCTGTCTTAATTTGCCTCCTACACAATATCATTGTTACAGGATATAGTTTCTCCCACCCAAGTCAAGTTGTGTTTTCCCCTCCCACCTCAGCTGTGAATTACACTTAAACCAAAATCAATCAAGGGCAAGTATCCAAGATGGAAATAAAACCAACTTCATTATCATTATCTCATACATTTTACATCTTCTTGAGTAAATACTTATGATTCTGTGTCATTAAAGTACACTATTTTCATAAAGGTAGAAGAACATTTTGCTGCAGCCATTTATTTTCTAAAGTTTGAGTGTTATGAATTTACACTTAGAAAACAATTGTTATGACAAAAGTCCTGAACTCTGTGGCAATAACTTCCAAACAAGCAAATGAAGTATTGATGAGGTTGCACACAAACATTCCTCTAGGTGTAACACAAAGTCTATAGGCTAAGGTTCTGTACCATACTACAGTTTTGAATTCTACTCAGTAGGATGTATAACTACTTCTAACATTATACTTCCAAATTGGGAGAATAGAATAGACCCATGTGATATAATCATAGAACATTAATACAAAGCCTTATTTTCATTGGTGTTCCTAATTTGTATTTAAGGAGCATGCAGTCCTGTACATACATCCTTTTCGTGTGCAAAGTCCTTTCTTTTATACAATAGTGGATATGGTATATTCCCTTGTTTCTAAGGGAATTTTTGAAGGTTAATCACATGGTGATACCAACCCTAATAAAGATTTTGGCTGAGAAAAATAAGAATATTGTAACAATCAAGAAATACTCAAGTTAAAACAAGGAAAATAGATCTTTTCTCATAAGAAAACATATTTTGCAGTTAAACAGTATAATAACTTTTAGAGGTCAATTGACTCACACAGATCAGTGTAGGATCATGGGACTGTGTGTTCACACCGAAATGAATGGGATGAACTGTATATCCATGCAACTAAACAAATCCTTACTGTCAAAGACAGTGAAATCAGCAGATTTTATTTAACTTATTTTTCTCTCTCCCAACAAACCAATAACTCTTTCTCAAATCTTTCTACAATTCCAGAGACCTCAATCTCAGTCTCAACACAAGTAAAAAAAATTCTCTTTCAAAGGGAAGGTGGCACTGTAAGTTAGTTTACTTGAAACTCTTTGGTAGGCCAAGTTATTGTTTTTTTTTTTTCATGAAAAGCCACAAGCCAGCTAACCTGAATTTGTAATACAGTCCTGCACCAGGAGATGCACTTTGGAATTTGAAAGGGAATCTTTTCTAGCAGCATTTAAAAAGCCTTACAATCTTCCTAGTCCCACACTTCTGCTTTCAAGTGGAGGACATTTGTATTACCCGTTTGAAGTCTTAAACAAATATGAGAGAAAGGATACAAAGAGGAGAAAGGTCAACAGACAGGAGAGTGACTGTACCTCAGCAAAATGCGACCAGCTTTGAAAAGCTATAGCTTGCTGCTGCCCTCTGAGAAGGCTATTGTCTTGGCTACCGTGGGCTGAGCTCTCTTCAGTGTCAAAATGAAAAGCGTTGTCCTCTGCCGAAGCTGAGCTTAAGGAGAAACATCCCAGGAAGGAGAATATAGGAAAAATCAGGATCCAGGCCAAGATCAAAGCCATCTCCTCCCTTTACATTCAGCAGGGATCTTCCAGTTTCTTGCTTCTTGCTTCTCCTTTAATTGCCTCCCCTGCCCACTTGCTTGAGTGGCGCCTTGGTTATTTTAAGTATCAGCTTCCAGATGTGGGACTGCTAAGTCAATTTGCAACAGTTCCTTCTCAGAAGAGTGCCTTTGCTTTCTTTCTCACTGGCTTTCGGAGTCTGGAGTTCCTCTTTCTCCCTGGAGGCTCTGGCTGAATAACATACAGATGGGCAGTGCTTAACAGAGAGTGTCAAAATGCAGATTGTATTCCAGGAAAGCAGCCCGAGCTGCACTGCCACCTTATCTCCCCTCAGTCAGGATACAGGCTGAGTCTGGATTCAAAGCTCTGGCTTCCGCCAACTTTTTCAGGATCGTCATTCCCCTTTCCCCTTCCAGCTTGAGAGCCACCCACGCAGCATTCAAGTCAGACCTCCCCACGCTTCCTCTCACATCCCCTGCTCAAGACTTAATAAGACCTTGCCAATGATGGCTAGCTTGCAGGATATCTTTCAAAGTATCACAGGCATGGAAAATTTGAGATGGGTAGACCCACAGTCAGAAGGAGGATACGGAGATATGATGTTCTTTTTGTCATTTGAAAACTTCAAGATGAAATCAAATACCCAAGAAGTCTTAGACCCAGGATCTTTGCTAGAAAACGGGCATCTTAACACTCTTTATTAGATTCTCCTTTTCCCCATTTCTTCTCATCAAATCTGATCACTGAAAAAAAAAATCATTCAGTACCGATTTAGAAAATGGCTTCATTATGCAATTGCATGAACTTTTATTTACAAAGACCAACTTGTTTTCCTTCTCAAGAGATGCTTTGTGAAGTGGCTGAAACAAGGCTGGTAGTGTATAAAATTCTGCAAGTAATTGACTAGGCACGGCCTCTCTCTATTTCTAGACTAAACCCCTTAGATCATGACATCATTTTAAAGCATTCTCTAGTTTCTAAGGCTCTTAGCAGACTGGCAACATTTCCATTAAAAATGGCAGTATTTATCTAGAACAGTCTCTGCCTTGGTGCCTGCCACCCCCCAAGTCTTTCTCCTTGTATCCAAGCAATCGAGACTCTGATAAAGTATCTTTGCTTCGATCTTTAACTCAGGTGTTGAAGAAAAATGATGTTTACAGAAAAACAAAACTTGCTACCATATTTGAGATTATGCTTGGGAGAAGATACAGTCAGAAAAAAAAATAAGTCCAAGCATCCGTTTAAATTCTTTGGCTACTCTCTTAAGACCATTATTAGAGCAGGCCTGCTGGTCCTATTCAGTTCAGCATTCCTTTTCTAATAATGGCCAATCAGATGCATCTAGGAAAGTTCAAAATCATGGAATACAAATGATTTGATCATAATAATCTGTATTACATGCTCTGCTAACACCCAGACTTAACTAGTTCAGTACACTGCACTGAGGTAGGAATTGGGGACAGATAGCCACATTCCAAGTGAATAACATCGGATATAGCCAAACCCATCTACCAGTCTGATGGTCTCCCTTGCAGAATTTCTGCAAGCCCCTGGAAAGATAGGTAAGAGATCTTCAGATCCAGTAAAAAAATACAATGGACAGAAAACAAGGCACTCCCTTTTTTCTCCCTCCCCCCTCCCCAGATCAAGATATACAACCACTCCTTTCAGTACAGTTATAGAGGATAGACACATGAGAGCCTTGGGTGTCCATTTCCATTGTCACATTGAACTCTCATTACCTTTCAAGAATTAGAAAACCAACAAAGGCTGTTACCTTCATATAGCATTTTTCTTTTAATATTTTATCTGTATATAATCAAGAGTCCCTCCGTGAGGGGCATGGACAGTTTCAAAATTTGATCAATACAATGAAAATAAAATAAAAACAACAGAAGACCCTCCACAGCCACTGGATGTTGTATCCTTCCAATCCTTTTCTTGAGACTTAAACTCCATCTTGGTTATTTTATGTCTGGGTTAGATGGCAGACCAGAAGTCATTGTTTTGAACAACAACAACAAAAAAAAAAACATGAAGGAGAAAATCACCAGCAGGAATTGTAGGACTTGAATGGACTGCTGATGGCACAGTGGTTAGAATGCAGCATTGCAGGCTAATTCTGCTGACTGCCGACTTGCCAGCAGTTCGGCAGTTCGAGTCTCACTGGCTCAAGGTTGACTCAGCCTTCCATCTTCTGATGTTGGTAAAGTGAGGATCCAGATTGTTGGAGGCAATATGCTGATTCTATAAACCTCTTAGAGAGGGCTGTAAAGCACTGTGAAGGGTATATAGGTCTGTGCTATTGCTAGTGCTAGAAGGAAGAATTGAGGAATCGGACATGGTGGATATCCATTATTTTATGTTACCTTCATGATTACATCCACCCAAAGGGAAGCAATATAGGAATCAACCCACTTGTACAGAGAATTGCAACACCAGAAGTCTTCCAAAGTTCAGCAGCTGTAATAATGGTCACAAGCAACCAGTGCAGGACAATATCTGCTGTTTCAAAAGAGCAAGTATAAGACACAAATGACAAGAATGATAAAGGCTATGCATTTCTTGCAACAGATAAATCAGCGGTCTTTGCTCTGCTTCATTTTTCACTTTAGGCTCAAACCATAATCTCTGTGCACTTGATGAAGAAAGAAAATCCTTTTTCTGCTCACGTGTGGCCTGGCCTCTCCTTAGCCTTTGGTTCATTCCTTAGTCCCTATCATCTTTTGGGAAGACCCTATCTAGAATTCCTTTATATCTTGTAGTTTATATTAGAAAATTCCTTGGCTTTGTCTGTTGGCATCCCACAATCAGAATGGATAGGAATATCTATTTGATTGTGCTCAGCAGCACACGGAAACATAAAATTGTCCAAACCAGGAAAAAGGGATCTTTGAAGAAAAAAAAAACACATCTGGAGAAATATTTGAAACATACCTTCTATTCTATAAATGAGGCAGTTGCTGTAGAAAATGTATATTTCTGCTTTTTAAAGCAGTTAACATTTAGTTAGATTTTATTCTTGCTATTGTAGCTTTAAGAAGGAAAGTAAGATTTCCCCTTGTTTTACCTTTTCTTTTCATTGTTGTGCTACTTGCATTGCTATATTTATTTATTTATTTTATTTTATTTTTGTGATTTCTATACCGCCCCCCTCCCGAAGGACTCGGGGCGGTGTACAGCCCAATTAAAAAACATCAACATACAAAAAGTAAAATTATTAAAAATAGAGTAAATAATTTGGCCCAATCATTTAAATCATTATTTATTATTTATTTTTCTTCTGCCTTGCTCTTCTATCTTTGAATTGTCTTCCTTCCTTTTCTATGGTTACTTTAACACATCCTCAACATTGCTGGATCCTTCCTTGCCACTTAGGAGATAGTTTAGAAATTAAGTCTTTCAGATGGAACTCAATTAAGATTGACTTTATCTGACTAAGTGTATACATTGCTTGAATTTCTTCCTATTTACACTTTTCAAGGCGTGTTAAAGGTCTGTAACTCAATAAGGACCTAGTTGGAGTATTGTCCTTAATTGCTGCTAAGAGCTCAATTTTCGAATCATTAAAGCCCTTCAAGATGTTCCCTTTGCCACTGTTTCTATAATTTCCTCTCCATTGTTTGCATTGTCCTATTGACTTTAAAGGTTATTTATGTATAAGGAATTCATTAACAACCTATATGGTGTTTCTCCCAGTTCTGGAGTTTAAAAACATAAATGGCATCGCCTGCCTGTGCTATTAACATACATATCTGAATTTTCTTAACATATCTGAATGGGTTATAATGCAGGTGTGGATCCAGTCTTGAATGAGTGCTGCAACTAAAATTATAAATAAATAGTGCTCATATTTGTACAACTCATAAAGTAAGCGGAATTGGGATAATTTGATGCATCCCCTTTAAATGATCCCATAATAGGTTTTCTTTTACAATTTAATGGATATGAGCCCTCGAGTCTCCAGAAACCACTATTATGAAGATGAAAGAATTATGGAAGGATGAAGAGGCAACTATGCACTCCCTAGTCTTGCAAGAAAACAGTCTTGCAATAATGGAGGTCATGCAAAAGTCTGAAGATTGACCTCATCGAAAGATTTTAAAACAATATTTAATATCAAGTTCATCTGAAGTCATATTTATTTACTGGTTGCTATTTATGGGACTTAGGAAAGATTTTTTGTACATATTAGTTAAGAATCAACTTTTTCTTCTTCACTAGAGTAATTTTTATAGGTTTCCAATTAGCTGGCAGAACTGGCTTCCTTATTAGTAGATTGTTGACTACTTAGAACTTTTCCTAACTTGTTATTACAACATGGCATATGGGATAGGTAGGTTAAAGCAGAGACCCATCATTATATTAAATTTCACCACTTATTCCAGGATCGTAGTCACACCTCTACATTTTAATATTTCTCATCCACATCTGCAAACAGTTCATAGACAAATAACCCACATCTGCTTTTGTTGGTAATGTCCTGAACAGATATAACCTCTTCTATGTTTCTGCCTCTTAATTGTGGTTTATCTTACAGGAAAATGGTAAATGGACATTCAAGCTTATGCATGACAGTGAGATATGGTTACTCTTTGTATTCTAAAATAACATTTTTCATAAAGTACACTGAGTGCATGTTGATAATTCAGATATAAGGAATTTATTTCAAACAATTGCAACAATATCTCTACTTTGGAGAAAGTGTGGAAATATCTGTACAAACGCACAAAGAAATTTTACCTTCCCCTCTTCCCATTTCACTGATTGCTTTTATTAGTCATCTTACAACAGCACTATGAAAGAAATAATATAAAACATTCTAAGATTCCCAGAATTCTTTTTTTTCCTCTGTTGCAGTTTGAAGAAAACTTCTGCTTTAGGAAGCTCCTTGCTTTGCAATTGCATTTTTTCTTCTTCCTGCTTTCTTGATTGTGGCAAATGTCTCAGAAAAATGATGATCTGCTCAGAGGCAAGTAAGTTTCTATTGCAGCTATAAAACACATGCACACTAAACCCTTCACTGAATATTGCTTTCAGTAAGCAAGATCTATTTCAGGAGGACAAAATGTAACAATAAGGTAGTGCTATATTTAGGAAAAAAGAAAACTGTCTCAACAATATTGGAAGAAGATTTACAAACAGAAATAATAGCAGCTTAGGAAATTGCTCCCGAAATTATTTTTGATGGATCTTTGCTGGAACAGTTATGCATCTGCAACCTTCTTTTAAAGCAGTGGTTCTCAACCTTTTTAATGCTGCGACCCCCAACCAGTCGTAAGTCGAGGACTCCCCAACCGGTCGTAAGTCGAGGACTCCCCAACCGGTCATAAGTCGAGGACCCCAACCAGTCGTAAGTTGAGGACTTTCCCTGCCCGGGAGCGCCACGCATGCGTGGTGCCGCCCCCTGCGCCGGCCGAGGCGTAGCTGGCAAGGGGCAGCGACGGCACAGGGTGACCACCGGCTGGGCCACCAGCTGGCCCAGCCCAAGGGAGGTAAGGCACCCGCCAGGCCCCACGCGCACCAGCAACCCTCCCTGCACCCACCGGCCTCTCACCTCCCACCCCTGGCCCTCTTTTACTTACATTTTTAGTAGTTGCTCAGCAGGGAGGGATGGAAACTTCTAGACAGCTCACCTTCGTTGCAGACAACTTGCAGCACCGTTTGCAGACTGGGACTTTTGGTGGGCTCAGCAGGGCAGAGACAGCCTGGTCAATTCCTATTGGCTTTTGAAAGCCAATAGAATTAGACTCTATTCAAGAGAGTCTATTCTATTGGCTTTCAAAAGCCAATAGAATAAGAGGGAGTAGCACAGCTAAAGGAAAAGGGGAAAAAAATGGCGGACTGTGTTGTTTGGCGACCCCCGTGAAATGGTCGTTCGACCCCAAATGGGGTCGCGACCCACAGGTTGAGAACTGCTGTTTTAAAGCATTGCAGTCAAGTTCCATCCTGATAATAAAAGAATGCAATGTCAGTCAATGGGCTGGTCATATCTAGGGTAGAGAAAAGGAGGTTTGCAAGGCTAAGGAATCTTGTTGAAAACTGTTCCTGGAGCAGCATCTGCCCAATGAAATAATTAGAACCTCCGAATAATATTGTGAGAAAGAATTCAGAAAATTCAGGTTATGAGAATGGGGAATTTGTGCCAGATGCTGCTCTTTTCTACCAAATCAAAACCAAGTCTTCAACCAGGTCAGAAGATGCTTCCAACTCCTTTTTGTTTCCCAAAGAAGGAAAGTTGCATTAGATTTGTTGAATCTAGAATAATGTGAAAAAACAAGGCAGAAAAACGATAAATATATAATAAAACTTGATCTGGAACTTCACTGATGGCGTGTGTGGTGAACCAGGGTTATTTAACAATGTCTCTACATCAGGTAAAAGGTGCATTTTCAGACTGATAGTTCAGGTAAATGTAGCAGATTATAATTCTATGCATAGACAATCTTTCATAGATATGACCAGGTTACTTCAATTTTACTTAGTTAATAGAATCGGAAAGCCATATCAATTTTCATCACATTGTATTGGTTCTATGTATGGGTAATGGCTAACACTTTGCAATGTATCAGAATATTATCCATTGAGAGTGGGGAGGCAAATAATGACACATACATGATGATGTCCTCATGTAAATGCCATGGTTTACATAGTTGTAAGAGATATCCTGACCCAAATATGTAATTACAGTATTTGCATGATTGATAATATGCTTTTGTCATTATTTGGTATCAGTATTTTGTCATTTTCTGTGGACATCACTGGCATTTTTTGAGTAATGTTCCATATTGCCTACTTCTGGTAACAGTTAATTTTCTGAAGTGACTACTGTCCCCGTTTAATTTGCATTCTGATTTTTAAAAAGTACTATATAAAAAACTGGCAATAGTTCATTTAGTTCAGGTTTTGTTTTTAGTTGTGGCTATTCACAAGCAGATATCGAAATAATGGATTTCTCCCCAAGCAACTACTGTCATATATTCAGGTATATCCAAATATTTTGTGGTCTGAACATGGGATTTATCACAGCTGAGAAGCTGATTGCTGTAACATGTTTGTATTCTCTCAATGAACATCATATGGATGTCTGATTTGTTCCAGTGGTGGGATTCAGCCACGAACTGAATCAGAGCACAAAGTCAGCACCAGGTAAACCCCTAGGCTATCCCATTAGACATATACAAGATCCATATGGAGTCTAAGAGACCAATATAAAACAAACAGCAAACTATATTGAGGCAGTGAACCAAGTCCTGCCATACCCTCCATAGGACTGGTAACTGTTACAAGTGACGGCCAATAGACAGGAAGCATAGCTTGCATAGATCTTACCAAAAGCAGCTTATAAATCACTTTCCACAGAAGACGACACATTAAGAAGTCTACCTCTCCCATGGAATTGCAGGTTATGGGGGAAATATATCAGTGTACGTTTGGCTTCAGTTGGTTTTGCTGCAATTTTACTCCAAATTTTCTCCTCCTCTGATTGGTTTTTCAGCAACTGAAGAACAATCGGAACATTTTGCTGCCTGCAGTGAGTGCTTTTCATTAATTGTCATACGGTGATCATTACTGCTCCATCAGCTGCCTCCTTGATATTGAGTAGTTTTAGAAATGAGTTTTTGAACCCATCTGAGTTCAATGGCAGGTAGACCTTGACCTACGACAGTTCATTTAGTGAGCATCCGAAGTTACAATGGCACTGAAAAAAGTGACATAGGCCCATTTTTTACGCTTATGACCGTCACAGCATCCCCATGATCATGTGATCAAAATTCAGATATTTGGCAACTGCTTCATATTTATGATGGTTGCAGTGTTCCAGGGTCACGTGATCACCTTTTGTGACTTTCTGACAAGCAAAGTCAATGGGGAAGCCAGATTCATTTAACAACCATGTTGCTAACTTAATAATTGCAGTGACTCACTTAAATAATAATAATAATAATAATGATGATGATGATGATGATGATGTTGGAAGAGACCTTGGAGGTCATCTAGTCCAACCCCCTGCTCAGGCAGGAAACCCTATACCATTTCGGACAAATGGCTGTCCAGTCTCTTCTTAAAAACTTCCAGTGTTTTTAAGAAGTATGTTCTGCCACATACTTCCCTTCGACCTGTGAGAGCGCACAGGGTCGGCCTCCTCCGGGTCCCGTCAGCGAAACAATGTCGTTTGGCGGGTCCTAGGGGGAGGGCCTTCTCTGTTGTGGCGCCCACCCTCTGGAACCAACTGCCCCCTGAAGTCCGCGTTTCCCCCACTCTCCCAGCCTTCCGGAAGAATCTAAAAACCTATCTATGCCGGCAGGCCTGGGGATGACTGTGATTGTGTGCGAATGATGAATGTGTCTGGGTGGTCTTTTTAAATGCTTTTTAGATTTGGTTTTAGATTTTTGGAAATGTTGAGATGTTGTTTTTATTTATGTTGTTATTCGCTCCGAGTCCTCAGAGAGGAGCGGCATAAAAAATAAATAAATAAATAAATAAATAAATAAATAAATAAATGTTCACAGCTTCTGGAGGAAGGTTGTTCCATTGATTAATTGTTCTAACTGTCAGGAAATTTCTCCTTAGTTCTAGGTTAGTTTCCATCTCTTTAGTTAGTTTCCATCCGTTGCTTCTTGCCCTGCCTTCAGGTACTTTGGAGAATAGCTTCTTTGTGGCAGCCCCTGAGATATTGGAACACTGCTATCAACTGTGGCAAGGAAAGTTGTAAAATGGGACAAAACTCGCTTAACAAATGTTTCACTTAGTAACATAAATTATGGGCTCAGTTGTGGTCATAAGTCGAGGACTACCTGTACAGGACTTCAGAAGTTCCTCAGCATATTTTCTTAGACTTTGACTTCTTATATAAGAAAATTGTTTTGTCTGCTTGTTGGTTGAAATGGGGGACAGGGACTCCATTTTACATGCAGAATTAAAAAGGAACTCCTTGTATCCTGAAGTTGGGTAAACGCATGCTTTCCCTGAAAGATTAGCTCCTTGATCTGTCCAGTGTTTCCAAAATTAGTTTACTTCTTGCTGTCTTCTAACCCAAGAAGCTACAGATTGTCCTCAGGGGACATGAGAGAGGGAATAAGAGCACTCTGTAACAAAGTCAACTGCTGGGCCTAACATAGTCAACATTTTATTTCAGCCCTTCTCCTATTTGAAACATTTAGGATTGTCCTAAAGTAAACCAAGGCTACAATATGTTCAACAGATGTTGTTAGTAAATAAATATCCTCTCACTTTAGTTGCTTCTTCTGTCCTCATGCTGGCTTCAATTACTCACACCATTTGGGTTGCCTTTGTTGTGGATGACATTCATACTGGTGGGCTAGATGAGCAATCAGAATGTTATGAATATTCCACAAACAAGGAAGTCCTTAACTGGAATGTATGCAGTCCTCAAACAACAAACACCAAGCATAAGCAAATATTCTGCTTCATCTTAATCATTTTCCAAGTTTCTCCTGGAACTTTTTAGAGGTTGGACTTTCCCACATGGCAGTCCTTTAGCCTTGAAATCTCTTATCCTTAGAGTTTGTAAACAATTTTGCTTATCTTGGCCTGCCCTGACTGGATATTCACCCCTCCTACTTTCCTCATTGATTCTTGATTTCCCTTAAGCTACCGTAGTTTTCTGTGAATGGAACAGGGACACTCCCCCGCTCCCCAACCGCAAAGACTGAAAAGAGAATCAGTGATAAGAAACAGATACCCATGGTTAAGGCTTGTTGAAGCAAAGAAGTATTTCTATTTGGAAGAGATAACTGACAATTGTGTCTTTCAGTCAGGAATACAATAATATTGAAGGCAATGCAGTTATGTTAGGTGTAACACAAATCTTGCATGATTTCTGAACTAGGAGAGATTAAAGGGACTTCATTTTAGGCTTTGTTGAACACAAATGTCCTGCCTTGTTTGAAAGGGATTGTATGGAAGATCCAGATGTTTTTCATCTGTAGCACTCTCATGTACTGCTGCTTCAGTACCATTAAAAAAATGCAACAAAAGATTGCACAGCTGAATTTTGTTGGCAGTACTAAGACATCTCCAAGTACTAAATAAAAGAGGGGTATTGATTGCACAGTCACAGCAAATACCAGCACTGGGATTCATCCTAACTAATGCTTGGGACCATCAGAAAACTAGGAATGTTGACAGGACTAATACGTTGGAAAAAAATAATCCAGGACAAAAGCAATGACTGTATTGTTACTACAGTACATGGATGTGTTCACATAGCCACTGAGTGTCACTAAAAGGAGGCTTTGCCTTTTAGAGTCAAAAGAACAGAGAACTAAGAGTATATCACTCTTGTTTCCTATAAAACATCTATTACACAATTACCCACCGCATGAAAGGAGAGCAAAAATAGAAAAAGGTAGAAGCCGTCAATCAAACTCACATAGAATCCTAGTTCATGTCATCTGCTTGCAATATTTCAATGAAGCAAGGTTTGTATGACTGTTCTGTTGAAGATGACATTGGAATGGCTATGGAAACTTTGTGAATCCCCAGAGAGAATGACAATCAATTAGAGGTTTCTTTCCATTTCCGGCATGAGCACAGAATGGTTTCCGCCAATCATTACCCTTTTGCCAGCCAGCCAGGAGAGCTTTGTCTTGCCCTTTAGTTTGGTGCCAAACACAAATCCTTTCTGCTCCTAAAAAAAAAAAAAGATAAACAACAAGCTATCTCAGAGGAACTCCATCCTTTAACATTAGTAGGTAATAAGAAATTAGCTCGTCTAATTGTGGGTACTGTAATTATCATTTCTGCTGCTTGGGTCTCATAACAACAGTATCATCCTACTGTTTTTAGGCTGATTAGCATGAATACATTATCAAAAACTTCAGAAAAAAACACAGCATCAGGCAAACCACACAATATAAAAGTGACTGAGGTTTATAGGTAGCAAGCCTGAAATATTATTTTGTTGTTTTTCACAATTAAAGCAATTCATTGTTATTATTTGAAAAACTTCTAATGGACTTTGGATACTCTTTTGCTAATATTAAAGCATCAGTATTATCACAAATCCAAATGCAGAATTTGCTTTAGGGCAGAAATGTCCGACCGTGGCAACCTTAAAATTTGTGGACTTCAACTTCCAGAATTTCCCAGCCAGCATGGGGGAGTTCTAACTTCTTGATTCTTCTTGGTTCCTCCCATTTCTTAATCACCCCCCTTTTTTTGAACACATGGATTAATATGATCACTTCAAAGAATGTGAAGATATTTGAAAACCTCTCCAAAAGATTACAAACTTTCTTTTAGATGTTCTGGATATTTTTTTTTACTTTATATGTTTTTTCATGAATGAAGGCAAATATACGCGTCCCAAGATAATGTAGCAAGATCTAATCCGGGTTGGTCCCTGGGACCAGGGGTTTAGTTTTCTGAGCTTTTGGACTCATGCTGGAGTCCATCTTCAAGGAGATTCTCTCCAGCTTGAATCCAAAAGCTCGGAACATTAAAACCTCTGGTCCTGGTGACAGACCCAGATGGGATCTTGCTACATGCTTTTTATTTGTAATTTTGTTTTGGTGTACTGTTTGCCTATTTTTTAAAAAACAAAGTTCTTGAAACCCCCTCAAACTGTTGAATCAGAAGCTGAATCATTATTACTGCCTGTCTTCCAAAAATAGTAATAATAATTAGGTGTAGTTTTGTGGACACATAACATGCTAAATTTAATGAATTTGGAATGAGACTGGAATAATCTTGAAGACCTCACTCTTTCCATTGTTCTACTTTCCATACAGGTATTTTCATTCTTAGTTTAACTACTACATCTTTCTCTAACGGTATTATAACCTCATGTGCAGCTAACTGTATCTATTTGGCTCAAGGATATGTTTGTTGCTATAATGTGATCGGTGGAGATATAGTAAGGCCAAGCATGATTTCTCTCCTGTAAAGTGCAAGAAAGCGTCACAAAATTGAAAATAAAATCAGTGACAATTGTTTTGTAATAATTTATTCCTGTCTTGCTTTATTCTGACAGTTGAGAATTGACTAAATTTGCTGAAATGCTAATCCTCATGCAGGTGTTGAAATCAACGGAGCCTTTCCAAAAACAGGACTGCTGTGATGGGGTTTTTTGGCCAAATATTAATAGCATTTTTGTGAGTTGATGTATGTCTACTTTTGTTCATCACATTATTTCATGCTGTTTGCTCATTATATCATGCAAGCATCTAGCTCATTCATCTTAGGTTTTCATGTTTCCCTTCATTTTTTTCTTAATATTATGTATTCAGGATGTGACCATGCAAAATATTCCACTGTCTCCTGGAACCAATGAAGGAAAGCCAGGAGCTTATAAATGCTTTTGCTACGATTTCAAAAGTAAATAGAATCACAAAAAGGTGGAGATTCTATAACAAAGTGAGTCACAAAGAGGGTCACCTGTTGAGAAAACAAGCAAGGCCAACACCTGACAAAAACATATGAAGTATGGTTGCAGGAATTGGGTATGGCCAGTCTAGAGAAAAGAAGGACTAGGGGGTGACATGATAGCAGTATTCTAGCATTTGAGGGGCTGCCACAAAGAAGAGGGGGTGGGGTCAACTTATTTTCCAATGCACCAGAAGGCAAGACAAGAAACAATGGATGGAAATTGAACAAGGAGAGAAGCCCCCTGGAATTAAGGAGAAACTTCCTCACAGTGAGGACAATTAACCAGTGGAACAGCTTGCCTTCAGAAATGGTAGTGTTTCATCACTGGAGATTTTTTTTTAAAAAAAGACTGGACAGCCACCTGTCTGAAATGATATAAGGTCTGCTGCTTGAGCAGGGGGCTGGATTAGAAGACTTCTAAGGTCCATTAATGATTACCAGTACCTGCATACAAGTGGTAACATCTGCAGGTTTGAGGCTTGTTATTATTCTTGACTGATTGGTATATGTTTATTTTATTTATTACATTTGTGTACCATTCATTTATTCAAGCGGCACACAAAATATCTATGTATTGTATTTGGGGTAACTAATATTAAATACACCATTTAGAAATGGGGGGGGGGTAGGGGAGGGAAGAGCTGGATTGAGGCTCACTGAATAAGAGTGGCAGGGGGATGGGAAAGCACTCCCATATAGTCATAAGAAACAAGAACTGTCAAGGAAAATATCATTGCCCTCCACATTCCTACATGGGTCTCTATTTTTCTTTCAAGATCTTGGTCTAATAAAAAGTAATTAACTTAGCCATTGTGTAATGCTGCAAGTCAATCCTGTGCTTAGTTTAAATAAAAAAATTAAAATATGGTGTTTCAAATGATGTAATAATAAATAAAATTAAAAATACATAAATTAATTTTCATTTCACTATTTGAAATTAAAATTAATTTGTGTATTTTTAATTTAATTTATTATTATTACATTATAGCTTCATTTGAAACATTTTAATTTTAATTTAAACTAAGTGCGGGATTAGCTTATTTATTTTGTATTACATTTATAATGTATATGAAATTAAAAATAGGAAATTTAATAAAATAATTTAAGAAACAATCAAATAAAATAATGTAAAATACTGGCTTATCAGCTCTGGCCAGGGAACAGTTGTATTTTATAGGTATCTACAGTTTTCCATTGATGTCATAAATCTTTCCTGTTCACAGCCAGAACAAATGGGGGAAACTGAAACCTAGAAGGAAGGATGAAAATATTTTGAATTCTAATATATATTTAAGGTTACAGAGTTTTGAAAATGCAAGGAAACTATTTTCCAAGATAACATTTAGGCAATTCCACTGTTTATTTGGCCTAACCGGAGCAGCTATAGAAAATGAAGAGCGAGCATGATGATTCATCTCTTGCAGGCAGAAAATGCACCCAGTTTAAAAAGCCACCTTCTCCAATATCATGCCTATAATTCTTAAATACTAGCAGGAAGCTGAGCAGCAGAAGGCTGATTTTTCTATTTATTAGTAGCAAGCACGGTTGGGTAGCTTCTTGCATTCCATTCTGTGAGAAATGCTGACTATAACACCACCACAGTTCAGCTGTAAACCTGTTCAGCAGTACATCTTGCTGTTTAATAAAGTGTGTAAATGTCTCTCAGCCCAGCTTGAAATGGAGGGAAAAAATACACCTTTGGGACTGCAGCCAGAAGTATAGATACTTATACAATGGAAAAAACAGATCTGTTTGCTACTTTGAAAAGAATTTTCTCCCTTTCTGGTTGATGAACCAGAGTTTTAATTTTGCCGGTCTCAGCAGCACATATCGCTCCCCCCAGTTTTCACTATATTTGGGGCTTTAATTAAAGAGTGGGGGGAAGGTTTTGTTTTCATGTTTTCTTTGACTATAATGAATGAGGGCAAAGAACTCATTATGATATATAAATTATTGCTAATTCTATTGTATGACAGTAATTTATATGTGGTTTGCTTTCCTCTCAAAATAATTTTACTTCTATAAGTCACGTTAAGGGCCTGGGAGATGTGGTTTTGACTTCTTGGTTCCTGATATTTCACAAAGTTGTGCTCATGTGGTTTGAAATGATGGGCTCTTCCTCAAGGCTGAGTTAAAGTGTGATCCACCACTTGAGCATAAACGTTTCTGCCTTTATCTTGCCAAGGCACATTGCTAGGAAATGTCCTTATTTATGATGGACAAAGGATATTAAATATAGGGGTTGTTGGATTCTCCTGACTTTGTTTTCCTTCTCTTCCACTAAACATCACCAGCTATCAGGAGAACTTCTCTTATTTCAGGCTAGGGCTGGAGAGGAGATGAGTATTGACAGATCATTAAGTGGGTAGATACAGCTGTCTTTCAAAACTTTCTCTAGGCCAGTGATGGCGAACCTTTTAGAGATCGAGTGTCCATACTGCAACCCCAAACCCACTTATGTATCGTCGGGTGCTGGGTGGGCGTGGCTGCGGTGGTAATGGCAGATTGGGTGGGACTAAAAAGTTCAATCAATCAATTCCAACTTTGTGAGATCTTTTTTCCCCGCGAGAAGTTGAAATTGATTGATTGATTGAACCCCCCCTTTTTTGCACATGGCGGCAGAGGCCTAAAGCGAAAAGGTTTTATAAAACCCAGCTGAAGGCCTAGGACTGGGCAACGGTGCGCGTGCCCACAGAGAGGGCTCTATGTGCCACTTGTGGCACACGTGCCATAGGTTCACCACCATTGCTCTAGGCTTTGCATATATCACCACCAGCTGATCTCGAGGCTGGGAGAGGAGGCGGAATAGTACAGGCTAGGAGGGAATCTTAAACCTGTGGTTAAAGAGTCAATTCTCTCTTCTATCCTCAACTGACAGATGCTAGCTGGGGGTTGCATTGTGTTTTGTAGGTATGTATAAAGGAAACTAGCTGAGAACTGCATTGTATTTTTGTCAGTAATCAACACCTGGTCTCTAATTGGATATGGTTTAGCACTGTTTTGGAAGCTGTTTAAAAAAGCATCATGAACAACAATTAACAGGTAGAGGGGAGTTCTGCTATGAAGGAAGACAGTGTTATTCTTCGATTCCAAAACAGTTCTCCCTTGTTGCCACCGTTAGTCAGTGATAATAAGTTAATCTAGGTCTCTATGTTATGGTGCCTCAAGGATCTGGCAGGTACAGGAGGAAAGACCTGTTGGAGAAAAATCAGACTCTTCCACTGCCCAAAGTCAAATGGACTCAGTAGAAAGAGTTTAAAGAAAGCATAAGTGGTGGCATGTCTCCAAAAGCCTAAATGGTCCAATAAGTGATCCTCAGGAGTTTCCCAGAACTAGAAGGTCTGTATCCAAAACAAAACTATTAGCTTAACATCTGCTTAAAGTGGAGACACTACTTAAGCACTGGAATAGTTTAGGGCAAATTTAAGCTTCCTCAAATAAGGATTTGAAGCAAGCAATGAAGCTCAGAGAGCACTTATCATGAGGATTCAAATATATTTGCATTTTGTCTTACAGAGCACAGAGCGTTAGCTACTTGGCTAAGATTCCAATTTGGGAAATTGGTCTCATTATTTCAGATCATTTGCCATATTTGTAACCAATTGCTTTTAATTAAGATGTAGAGCAACAGTATTACACTGTATGTTAGCAAATGGTAACTCAGTTTCAGAGCTGGAAAACCTCTGTGTTTCCATATTTGTTATTCAGCAGAATAATGAATGAACCATCAGTTCTACATCACAGTGGTAAACATGGGGATTCACACACTTGGAAAATAATTCAGCATACGTACTTTGAACTTGTTGCGAGTACACATCTCTTTTCATTTACTTTTGAAAAGTTTGAAAACGTTTGTTACAAGACTGAAAAAAAGAAGATGCCACTACTTTATGAGTTGCATTAACTTTAGTAAGTGAATTCTTAAAACAAATGTATATATTTTCAGTTGCTGCAATTATGGTGCTATAACAGGTAGCAGAGAAATTCTATGTTCTTTGTAATTTCTTCAAAGACTTTAAAGTCCACTAGAATTCCTACAACAATGTATTTTATCAATACTGAGACTAGTGGAAAGCCAAGCAAAGTTTACCATAAACTTAATATATCATTTCCTAAATCTCTAGGCATGAGCTTTAACCATGTCCCCACCCTATAGTCAGATTATCAGAAATGTCTGCAAATAAAAAGAAACCATGTTCCATTTCTCCATAAATTCAAATAATATTCCCCAAAGAAGTACAATGTAAGTTGAAAGTGGAAAAGACTTTTTACATAAATCAGAAGAAATTTGAGGAAAAGGAAGAAGAACAGATTGAATGGAAGATAAATTTAAAAGGACAATTGTGGGAAATTGGAGTAATAGGGAGGAGATTAAATGAATATAATTGGGCTAGTCCTTCCAAAAGAACTGTAATTAATATTACAGTCTTTCTTATTTCAAATAATACAGATAATAACAGGGAGAACTGTTTGAGGATTCAAAAGTATTGACATGGAAGGTTAGTTGGCAAAGGAAAAAAGCCAGAGTAAGGCTGAAAGAAACTAAGGTTTTGATCTAGTAGAGGGAATTTTATACTATTGATTAGTGGGATGAATATGGTGGAAAATAGATAATTTTTAGAAAAAAAGTAACATTATAATTGAATAGGTAAGATGTGTAATAAAATTAATAGACTTTTGGTTTAATATTGTGAAAAATAGATAACTTTTAGAAAATAGAATAAGATTATATGCAAATAGACAAGATGTGTATTTAGAATTTTTGATTTTGTTATAAAAAGGGAAAAATGTAGAAGCTGAGTTAAGGGAAACTCTGGTCACCTAAAGCTTGGAAATTATAATATACCAAATGTTAACTTGAATATTGAGGGGAAATTAAAGACTGGAAAAAAGGCAATAACAGGAGGGAAGATGTGTATATAGTGTTTCTTTTTTAGATAGCACCCTGTAAACCCAAATATGGGAGGAAGTGAAATTTAAAATTGTATTATTTAACTCTCTTCAGTCAGAACTCACCCTTTCCGGGATTCGAACCCCGGAAAGGGTGAGTTCTGACTGAAGAGAGTTACCGGTAAATAACTCGAAATAGCTATCTCAGAAATCCCTTATTTCTTTGTTAACAATTTTAAAAACATATATATATTTGTGCTTGCAGATGGCTCTGGGTTGAGCTGAAACAAGCAAAGGAAAGAATGATTTCTTCCTCCCATATTTGGGTTTACAGGGTGCAATCTCAAAAAATAACCACTTGTCATACACACACACACACACACACACACACACACACATATAAATGTAACAAAGGTGGTTTTACTTAGCTGATAACAATAAGAACTATATTAGCTCAATATGAGATAGTAGATATTAAGGGAAAAAGAGAGGAAATATTTGATGTTGTAACTTGAGATTTGTGCTAAAGATTTATGATTTATATAAGAGTACAATGTAAGAACATGTTTTCTCAGCAACCATTACTAATATCCAAGCTTGATAAACTCCTGTTGCCTCTTCACGTCTTATCATTATGGATTTTTCTTATCCAAAATTCAAATACTTTCTTCTTCTGTTTTTCTACATTCCTTTTTTTAAACAAGCTGACAAGCACAAAATTAGCTGGGGTGGATTTATGTCCTGTCATCCCTTGATAATCTTTTGCTCTGTGAATAACCACAATCCAAGGGCTTATAGAAATAAATGGAAGGCTCATGTTGATTTGCTTTGTGGATGTCATTTCCCCCCCATCCCAACTCTTTTTCTTCAGAGCATGAAGATTGAGATTCATCTCACTGCTTCCAGCAGCTGCAGTACTTTTATGTTTCTGATCACCATAGTAGCTGATATTAAGCTGGTTTTCACCTGAGCAGAGTAATTGGTGGGGTGATGATCATGGTGGTGAATCTTTGGTTGATTAATGCCGACTTGATTCCTGACATCTTCCATTTTCAAGTTTGGTTATTGTGCATCATGTGCAGTAAATCATCTATGAAGGTCAATGTAGGATTCCTCTAACATCTGATTTTGTCCAATATATGATCAGACCATTCTTTAAACACACACACACACACACACACACACACACACACACACACACACACACACGAGAGGCCCTACTTTTTCTGTGTTAAATCAGAGGAATTTTTTTTCATTTTTTTCTTAAAATTTTGAGCATCAGAGTTCCAAGAGGTTTGTGATGTAAAATCTACAAGCTTGCCTAAAATGAACACCAATGTTCCTTCCTTCTTTCTTTCTTTCTTTCTTTCTTTCTTTCTTTCTTTCTTTCTTTCTTTCTTTCTTTCTTTCTTTCTTTCTTTCTTTCTTTTAAAAAAATTTAAAAATAAAAAGAATTTCAACTCAGAAAAAATATATTTAATATTATCATGAGAACCATTGATCAGTTTGGCGAAAGTCTATAGATCTTTCCTCCCCGTGCAAAATCTTAATTCCAGGAACCAGGAACTCCTATTTTTATTGAGACTTCTGAAATGTTTAGCATCTGTTTCTTATAAACAGTACATTAAATGTACAGTGAAATTATGCAGTTGTCTCTTTCCCCCTTCCACTCAGATGAGCTCATTTCCCTTTCTCAATCTTTCATTCCCTTGAAATGGGAGGGGGTGATGGTAAAATTAACCATGGATTTCATTTGTGCTTATGCACATTTCAGGGTCTCAGCTCCGTGCATACCATAATGTTTTCTCATTTCAGAAAGACAGTTTACAAACCAGGCCTGGATTTTAAACTGTGATCTTTAGCAATTATGCTTGCAATTACCCCTCTTTGCTCAGTGTTTGAAGGCTCTAGAAGAGGAAGAGTCTTCAGTGACTATTTGCTTTCAGAAATCAAAAGAAATAGATCATCCTTTGGGGAGGTTTTCATTAAACACTTTCTTTTTGGAAAAATGCTGAAAACCTCAAAGCCTTATTGCTACCATCCTGTTTGCCTGTTTGTCTCCTTTCCAAATTTATATTCTAGTTAGATCCAAATCTTGGGATGTTTAAAAATGTTTAAAGTCATTTGATTGCAAAGTCTTCATCAAATAAAACACAATCCCCACAAAAATAATGACACCTTCTCCAGTATAACCTATAATTATAATATAATAACAAATTGACCACATCAAAGTTTAATCCTGTGATCTGCTTTGTAACTTTGATAGTTCAGATTTCCTCCTTCATGGTTTTTGCAAAGAAGACACATGAAGCTGAGAAGAGCAAAGGCAACTAGCAAGAATTGGGAGAAGCCATTCCCAAGTCCTTCATCTGCCAGCTTTAACTATGTTAAATTGTTAATATTGTTTCATGGAGCAGGCACTGCAACAGAGGAACCATGGTTCCTGGGTCCTCCAGGTGACACTCCTTTATTGAACATTTCTGCTCTGTTAGATCGCATGGACTAAGCAGAGAAATTAGAGACAGGTAGTTCCACTTGGCCCTAACCAGCACCTTGAATTCTGTCTAGAAACTTATAGGGAGCCAATGCAGCTCACAAAGCAGTGGGGTTATGTGGATGTACTGATATATGGCCATATTACTATTTGCACTACCATTGCATTTGGGAGCAATTGTAGCTTTCAGTTTTAAAGGGAGTCTTGTTTAGAGTGCATTGCAATGTAATGGCCCATTGAGAACCTCATATTAAAACAACATATCTTATGTATAGCCAGAATCTGAAAATAACACCTAGCACAATACTTGAGCAAAATGGTTTGGATAAAATTGGCATATGTGGGACGGATTGGGGTACATTGTAATGGTGATACTGAAATATAATTTGATCTTATTTTACTTGTCTACATATTAAATTATTGTATTTTACCCCAATTTCATTTTAAATGTTTTTTTATAGGATTTTATTAATGTTATACATTTGGAACTTTTTGCTGGTTAGGGTGAGTCACTGGAGATTCTGACAGATGCAGTGATACATTTTTGGTCAAAGATGATGGAAAAATAATGAGCCGTATATGACATGGCCCTTTTCACATTAGTTCTCTTCCATCTCCAAAGAAATGGCCAGTTGAAAAAGTTAGTGGAATTTTGGGTGCTACAAGAGGGTAATTGGGAGTTGATATTGCCAGAGCTCTTGCTTGATATGGAGTTGTGCATTTGTCATTCTGTATTTTTGAGCCTAAATAGTTTTATACAATCTTTATAGCTAAGTTAAAGTTAAACATGTGGCTGGGAAATCTCACCATGAGCATTAAATCAGCCCTGTTTCTGCATCTTTGGTGTTGTTATAAGAATGCCTATGTAGAATAGTAAAAAAGTTATATAAACATTTATAAAAAACTATTTTAGACTACTTTAAGAGCTCCTGAGAACAGTCACATTTTAAAGCCAGTGATTTATAGTTTATTAATTTGATATTTGGTATTATGGAATAGGTCTGAATGTATGTCCAGTTCTGTTCTATAACCTATAAATTTGTACATGATCCTGGATTGTATTTCACTTATGGTTAGAAATCAACTATCCAATTCTCTTAAATAAAATTTACTTTCTCTAGTACAGTAAATCTTCTAGGAAGCATTTTTGTGGACTGCAAATAAAAACATTTCACCCAAGATGCAAGAATGAATTTGCAAGCTTCATTATAGATACAGAATGCTATGCTAGGCTATGACCATAATAAAGATTTTATTTTATTTGATACAGAACACTACTTCAGAACACTACTGTACATACTTACCACTATTTGGAAGGAATTATGGAAACTTTCAGCATATGTTGAATTACTGATGGATATGTATGAAACACTCAACATCCAAGACAAACCTCTGCAATTATAGCTGCTTCTGCCAGCATAGCAGCTATTTTCTGCAATATGTGTATTTAATTTATCAACAGAAATATATTTATATGTGATATTTCTAATTCAGTAAGCAAAAGGAAGTTCTTAAGCTACAAATCTTGATGGTTAGTTCATTAGGACGAGACAAGATGGTAAGAGGATATACAGTAAATAATTCCTTGAATGAGTCAAACAGTAATTTATGGGCTAGCAACATAAGTATCTAGCCCGAAATAGGTTTCTCCTGCATTTACTGAGCATAACTGAATTATGACCATTATTATTTTGAATTATTCCCAAATGGGTCAATTTTTAATGCATTTTCTGGAGAGTATTGTCTCTCAGTAACACAGATCATAGTACCATTTTTTTTCAGTTCTTCTCCTTTAAACAATGGAAAAGACAAAACTCTTGTTTTTGTATCACATGCAGTTTCCTCAAAGCATCTGATACATTATATCATCAAGACTGCTGTTCAAACTGTAAGCAGATTTCAACTTTTGTATACTGAAAAAACCCTTCTCATGTAATCTTATTTATACAGAGCACAACTGGTAAATATAAGATTACATTCTAACCATTCCATCAAAGTTCTTTGGGCAGGTAGATTTAGCTATACGATAATTTATTTTTTGCCACTAGATAATTTCTGTTTTGTTAGATTAGGTTTGTAATTAAGAAATCACATGGGGACATTAAAAGGTAAAAAACTCTAAGAGTACAAACTATTCTGCCATTGCTGTCTGGCTTTATGTGGCTTTTTGGGGATTTTCAAACAGGAGAGCTTTTTGGTTTCCCTGCTTTTTGCCACCAATTGTTTCTCGGCCTCTATTTTGCCGAGTTTTGGCCCCAATGCTGGCTTGTCGTTGGAAGTGTATGCTGGTTGTCAGGGGACAATAACCAAGATACTATTTATGATAAGGATGAGGAACTGGGAACTTGTACAGCTTTGGTCGGGGGGCTTGATTATGTCCACTGGTTGCTGCCCCCACTCGAGAGCCTTTTTACAGTGGAAGAGAAGATGTTGTGGGACATGGCTGTGGAGTTCCCGAGAGCAACTTTTAGTGAACATTTTTAGCTGACCTTCAAGCTCAGTCTGTGCCCCTGATGAGGCATTTTGGGGCGACTGGTTTATTTCTTGTATCTCTGCTTGTGGTTCTTTTAATTAATATGTTTTATACTGTGGTTTTTTAAATTTAATATGTTTATACGTCTGTTTTTAAATTTTTAAACTTTTAAATTTAAATTTTTAATTTTTATCAAATGGGGGGGTGAGTGATGTATGTATGGGACGGGGACATGCTTGAAGAATGTATGATAGATAAATGGACAGGCCTGCCGAGCTTGAGGGAGGCCAGGGACTGGGGAGATGCGGACTCTGGAGACAATGAGGGTTGGAATATACCGGTCATTCAGGGAAGAGGCAGGTATGGCGGGAGCAGGAGGGTAGGCCGCACACGGGGAACTCGGTCCTGCTGTCTCGTAGCAGTTCCTTGTTCTGGCCCTTCTGAAAAAACTTTCTCTCCCCACGATTCTGGTGATGGGTGTAGCTCGGGCCCTGGGCTCAGGCTATTGCTGCTTAACGCCAGGTCGGTTAACAATAAGGCTCCCCTCATTCATGATCTTCTCATGGATGAGGAGACCGACTTGGCGTGTGTTACTGAGACCTGGTTGGGCCCTGAGGGGGGAGTTCCCCTCACGGGCATGTGCCCATCAGGTTATCAGGTATGGCATCAGCCGCGACCCCAGGGAAGGGGGGGAGGAGTGGCTATTTTGGCCCGGGAGAACTTCAGTCTACGTAGACTCACTGTTTCCGAAATTCCGGGTTGCGAGTCCATCCTTATGACGCTGGACCTAGGGGTCCAGGTGGGCTTATTGCTTACGTACCTGCCTCCCAGCTGCGTGGCATCAGCCCTGCCTGTGCTACTCGAGGAGGTTGCTGGGCTGGCGGTGGAGTTCCCCAGGCTTATAGTCCTGGGGGACTTCAATCTGCCGTCGCTTGGCGAATCCTCGGGATTGGCACAGGAGTTCATGGCCGCCATGACAACCATGGACCTGACCCAAGTAGTGCAGGGCCCGACGCATGAGGGTGGACACGCCCCGGATATGATTTTCCTTTCGGAGCAGTTGGGTAATGATCTGGTTTTAAGGGGCTTAGATATCATGCCTTTGTCATGGACTGATCATTTTCTGCTTCGACTGAATTTTACGGCCCCAATCCTTCCCCGCAGGGAGGCGGAACCGATTAGGTGGTTCCGCCCCAGACGCCTGATGGATCCAATTGGCTTTCAGACGGCGCTTGGGGAATTACCGAGCTCCCTCATTCACAGTCCGGCGGAGTCCCTGGTAGCGGCATGGAATACGGCCGCGAAGGGGGCTATTGACCGGATTGCGCCTTTGCGACCTCTCCGTGGTGCTGGCCCCAGGAGGTCTCCTTGGTTTACTGAGGAGCTCAGGGGGATGAAGCGCCATAAGAGACGTCTAGAGAAGCGATGGAGACAAAGTAAGTCCGGATCTGACCGAACCAGATTGAGCTTATTTATTAAAGCCTATCTGAAGGCGATTAAGGCGGCAAGATCTTTGTATCTTTCTGCTTTGATCGCGTCTGCGGAATCTCGTCCGGCCGCCCTGTTTAGGGTGACCCGATCCCTTATTAACCCAAGGGGTCCGGGGCCTCCCTTGCAGGGTAGTGCCGAGAACTTTAATAACTGTTTCGCAGACAAAGTGGCTCAGATCCGGGCTGACCTAGACTCCAATTGTGTAGCAGAGTCGACTGATAATGATTCAGTTGAGGGGACAGGGACATGTTCTTGTCCGGTCATCTGGGGAGAGTTTGAGGCTGTTACGCCTGAGGAAGTGGACAGGGCCATTGGATCTGTATGTTCTGCCACCTGTTTGTTGGACCCGTGTCCCTCCTGGCTGGTTTCGGCCAGTAGGGTGGTGACACGTACCTGGATCCAGGAGATTGTCAATGCTTCTTTGAGGGAGGGGTCCTTTCCGACTCCCTTAAAGGAGGCACTTGTGCGCCCCCTCCTCAAGAAGCCTTCCCTGGATCCAGAAATTTTGACCAACTATCGTCCGGTCTCCAACCTTCCCTTTGTGGGGAAGGTTGTCGAGAAGGTGGTGGCGCATCAGCTCCAGCGGTCTCTGGAGGAAGCCGATTATCTGGGCCCTCTGCAGTCGGGATTCAGGCCCGGCTACAGCACCGAAACTGCTTTGGTCGCTCTGATGGATGATCTCTGGCAAGCCCGGGATAGAGGCCAGTCCTCTGTCCTGGTGCTTCTTGACCTCTCAGCGGCGTTCGATACCATTGACCACGGTATCCTTCTGCGCCGGCTGGAGGGATTGGGAGTGGGGGACACCGTATTGCGGTGGTTCTCCTCCTATCTCACTGGTCGGTCGCAGTCGGTGTTTGTGGGGGATCGAAGGTCCACCTCTAGGTTACTCCCATGTGGGGTGCCTCAGGGGTCGGTTCTCTCCCCCCTACTTTTTAACATTTACATGAAGCCACTGGGTGAGATCATCCACCGCCACGGAGTGAGATACCATCAGTACGCTGATGATACTCAGCTGTACATTTCCACTCCTGGCCATATCAGTGAAGCGCTTGAGGTGATGTGCCGGTGTCTGGAGGCTGTGAGGGTTTGGATGGGTGTTAACAGATTAAGGCTCAACCCCGATAAGACAGAGTGGCTGTGGGTGATGCCTCCCAAGGACACTTCTATTTGTCCTTCGATTACCCTGGGGGGGTGAATCTATAAACCCCTCAGAGAAGGTTCGCAACTTGGGAGTCCTCCTTGATCCACAGCTGACATTGGATCATCATTTGTCGGCAGTGGCGAGGGGGGCATTTGCCCAGGTTCGCCTGGTGCACCAGTTGCGTCCTTACTTGGATCGGGAGTCACTCCTCACAGTCACACATGCCCTTGTCACCTCGAGGATCGACTACTGCAACGCTCTCTACATGGGGCTACCCTTGAAGAGTGTTCGGAGACTACAATTAGTGCAAAATGCAGCTGCGCGAGCAGTTGTGGGTCTTCCTCGTTGTGCCCACATTTCATCAACTCTCCGCACGCTGCATTGGTTGCCTATTGGTCTCCGAGCCCAATTCAAGGTGTTGGTTATTACCTATAAAGCCCTTCATGGCTTGGGACCAGGATACTTACGGGACCGCCTTCTGCCACATACTTCTCTACGACCGGTGAGAGCGCACAGGGTCGGCCTCCTCCAGGTCCCGTCAACGAAACAATGTCGTTTGGCGGGCCCTAGGGGGAGGGCTTTCTCTGTTGCGGCGCCCACCCTCTGGAACCAACTACCTCCTGAAGTCCGCGTTTCTCCGACCCTCCTGGCCTTCCGAAAGAATTTAAAAACCTACCTCTGCCGGCAGGCCTGGGGATGATTGTTGATTGTGGTGTGATTGATGTGTATGTATGGGGTTTGTATTTTTAATGTTGTTCGGATTTGTTGTTTATATATATATGTTGTAAGCCGCTCTGAGTCTTCGGAGAGGAGCGGCATACAAATCCGAATAAATAAATAAATAAATAAATAAATATTCTTTACGTAGTTTTTGTGTACATTTTGCTTTACTTGAAAGAATATCATTGCCCAGATATTTTACTATCCTTTTTCTAACCTTCAATATGATACAAGTAAAATAATATAATCCTGACTTCAGCAATGCCTGGACCAAGAATTGCCAGACAAATGTGCTGGATTTAGAAGAGGCAGAGGCAGAAACTATTACGTTATTAACATCCAATAAATGGAAAAACAAAAGAATTCCCAAAAGACATCTATTTTTCATTTATTTAACCCAGCGATAGGCAACCTTGGTTCTTTTATGATTCATGGACTTCAACTCCCAGAATTCCTGAGCCAGCATGTCCACGAGTCATAAAAAAGCCAAGGTTGTCTACCCCTGATTTAACCCATAAAAGCCACAGAAAATTGTGCTAAGTGTATTAGCTGCCTCATTTACCTATCAAAGAATTTGTGTGATGATCAAAAGAAACTAAATGAGTCAAATCAGAAAGGAGTGTGCCAAGCTTGCATAATGTTACCTTATTTATTTAAATTATATGTTGAATTATGGGAAATGCTGGACTAGAAAAAATAGAAATTGGAATTAAAATTACTGATTGAAGCAATAAAACCTTAGATATTTTGATGACATCAATTTTCCCAGTCATAGTTCATGCTTGTGAACACTGAAGCCCTAGAAAAACATGATTTTAGATTATTGTGCTCAAAAAGGAATGGTCGAGAATGCAACAAGAATAAATAATTTACTAGTAGGTAAACTAAAGCCAGACTGCTTCCTGAAAGCATTAATAATAAAACTAATAGTGAGGCTAAAGCTTAGATATCTTGCAGACATAATGTGGGGAAAAGAGTCGTTGAAAGGAGGTTGATATTTGGAAAAATCAGGACTTCCGGTGGCTCCGCCGGCGTCGCTAGAGTCTCCTCTGTGAGGCTCCGTTCCCTGGGTATGTAAAGCAGCAAAAAATAGCGAGCATCAGCTGTTTTTTGCGGTGAAAAATCCCCTCTTCGGGCGAAGAAGAGGTGCAGAGCATCGGGAGTAAAGGGTTGAGCTCCTCTAATATCCCTGGAAAAAGTTTTCAGGGATCAAGAGTGAGAGCTCCCCATAACTCCTGAAGACGCTCCTGCTCAGAGACGCTTCTGTCATCAGACAAAAAAAGACGCCGCGACCGCCTCTGCTTTTAAAATAGAACACAAGAGAGACTGTTTGCAGACTGAGTGAATACAGGAGTTTTTATTGGATTGCAAGTATTTTTTATTGTTTTTCTGGCTATATATTTCTAACTGATACATTCAACATAATGCATTCAAGATGGCGTATAGCTTTCACTACTTTCACTGCTAAAGGAAAGTGCTTGAAAGTGAAAGTGAATTCTCCATTTTTTTCTTCTTTGTTCTTGTAAGCGAAGCTAGAGAGACGGTTGTAGAAATTGGATTAAAGCCAGAGCGATTGTTTTAAAATTTAAAATGGAGTGGAATTTACGTTTTAATGTCAAACCTATTTTGGATCGCATTGATGAATTCAAAGAAGAAAGTATTGCAATATTGAAAGAGACTAATACAGAAATATTAAAATTAATTAGATCCTTTTTTCCAAATGAAATTGATTTGCAACCGACTGTTGAACATTTTATACAACAACCCAAACAAGAAGAAGACAGTATTGAGAATAAAGAGAATAATGGGAAATGGATCTTGCTTGATAAACAGTTCATTTACGGAGTGGAGGAAGAGGATTTGTTTCAAGACAGGAGGGGATGGCTATTCCTCTCAGACAAGCAACAAGAAGAAGATTTAACTGAGAAAAAAGAGAAATTGATCCAGTTTAAGAAGCAATCTATCTATGGTGTCGAGGACCAGGAAAAGCAAAGACAGAGATTTGAAATTTTACCTCAACGAAAGTCTATGGTTAAGAGAAACAGAGGACTAATGCAAAGGTTAAGATGGTTTATATAGATTCAAATGATATTGCAAGTAAAAAAGAGAGACTTATTATTTGGAAGGGAGGCCTCGTTATGGAGATTTACCTGGCAGAAGAAAAAACCAAGAGTACGATTGAAGAAGTGAAATTTAAAATTGTATGCAAGGAATTATGGGTAATTCAAAACTATGGACTGACTCAAGGACTAAGATTATGAGTAAGATGTAAGAGAAGATGATTAACGGAAGATATAATATTAAGAGTATGACTAAGACGTAAAAGAAGATGATTAATGGAAGATATAATTAAATTGAAGAAGAATGTACTTGCTTTGAAATGATCTAGGTTTGACATTAGATTGATTGATTGATGGGATAGATAAGCATTATGTGATTTGATAAGGTTGAAGGAATCTAAGTTAGAAATGGATTAAATAGATTGTATTTGTTATTTAGGTTTATTTGACATATGAGAAAGCCCAGAAGTCGATTGAAGAAGTGAAAATTTAAAATTAAGTGTAAGGAATTAAGGCCAATCTAAGATTATGGGCTGAATCAAGGACCAAGTTTATGAGTAAGATGTAAGAGAGGTTGTTTAATGGAAGATATACTAAATTGATTAAGAATATATTTTTTTTTGAATTGAGGGGTTTATTGATATTATTTGTTTATTTTTTTTTAAAAAAAGATGATTTATTTATTTGATGTTTATTGGTTTGAAATGATTGTCTAGAATGTTAAAAGAAACTGATTATTGGAAGATATATACTAAACTTGTTTGTTTGGGTGACTCTACATAACCTCTCAATGAATTGAAGTGATGGATTGATCGTTAGATTGATGGTTTAGATATGTAAATGAAAATTAATACTCTTAACAAGATGATTTGTCTGTTTTGTTTAGTGGATTGAAATGATTTAAGGTTTGATATTAGATGAACTGATTGAGGGATTAGAGATGTATTAGAATTGATAAGGTTGAATAAATGTTAAGTAGAGATTGTATTTAGTATATAGTTTAAAATTCTTGTTAGGATTATATAATAACTTTGTTTGAAGTAGTGGGTTTTCTTTTGTTTTACCCTGTACTCACTCTGGGAAGTCAGGGGGGGGGTAGGGAGGGTTTACAATTTTATATACTATGTTTTCTCAACTGCAATTGGGATTGATGCAAGAATATGTAATTATTGATATTAAGGGGTTGCTCGGGTGGCCTCTGGGCACCACATCTGATGGAAAGAGGAAGGAGGAGTGAAGGCTGATGTAAGTAGAAAGTTGATAAGAAGGGGGAAGAGTAGGGATAGTTGGGTGGAGTAGAAGGAGGGAGATAGAGAAGGAGGGAGGAGAGTAGGTAGTTAGTTGGTAAGTGAGGGTGGAAGGTTAGGGTTAGGGGGATGTGGTGGTGGGGGTACCGAGCAGTAATGTTAATTGTTTGGTAAATGTGGTCTATGATTATTTTCAGTTGAGTTATTATTATTAGATGTATTGAAATAAGTACTTATGTTTTGTTTATGGATGATTTTGAAATATGTATTTATGTTGTGATTATGTTTATTGTTTATTTTAACACTATGATTTGATTTGAGCATTTTTCTTTTTCTGTTAAAAATTAAAAAACCAATAAAAAAAGATATTTGGAAAAGTCAAATGTCATTGAAAAAGAATTGGCAGAAAACAAATTGCCTAGGTATTATTGCTGATGACACAAGAAGCATGATTGTCTTGGATAAACTTCAAGTTGCTGAGAGAGACTCCTGGTAAGCTGTGATTCATTGGATCATGAAGAATTATACAGCTATCTATTGGTATACATTTTGATTTTTTGGGAGTGGAGCAAAAAGACTTAAAGCATCTTCTTTTCCATTTTTCCTAAAGCCATTTTTTCCTTTTCCTGAAAGGCAGGAAACTTTCCAGCTGGACATACTAGCATGCATCAGAAAGTTCAGCCTGAGTGGAGGAGTCTACCCTAATTATGTTTTACTTGGAAACCCTTGGTGAAGAGATCACCCAAAGAGTGTATTGATATGCCCACTACGCTAGTGAGATTTTATGGTATCTCCCCTCCCACATTTTAACAAACATTCAAGTAATGGAATTCTGAGTTCAAGAACTATGATAATTTAGATGGGATCTGACACCATCAGATGCTCATTTCATTTTTAACCGTTTTTCCCAAGGATAAATTATGGTGTCTTTGTTGAAAGCTCAAGGAGATGGTGAATCTGAATTATGTCTAAAATAATTGCAATTTCTTGTTATACTTACAAAAAGTTATTTGTTACATCGGGCACCTTATTGGCCCATTAATGAGGTTCAATCGTCATCTTGGCTGCCTGTGATGGGAATTGCAGTCCAGCATAACTGCAACAGTCCATGACTGAGCTAGCATCCTGGTGGACACTCTGTCCCCTTGCCTGAGGTTAGTGGTAGAACAGCATGTAAAGGGGTTGAAAAGTAATTTTAAAATGCCAGAGGAAACTTGACACTGAGTAGACCAGCCTTTAAAATATTTCCTCAGTGGCTTTTTTTATTTTTTTTATTGGTTTTTTAATTTTTAACAGAAAAAGAAAAATGCTCAAATCAAATCATAGTGTTAAAATAAACAATAAACATAATCACAACATAAATATATATTTCAAAATCATCCATTAACAAAACATTAGTACATATTTCAATACATTTAATAATAATAACTCAACTGAAAATAATCATAAACCACATTTACCAAACAATTAACATTACTGCCCGGTACCCCCACCACCACATCCCCCTAACCCTAACCTTCCCCCCTCACTTACCAACTATCTACCTACTCTCCTCCCTCCTTCTCTTTCTCCCTCCTTCTACTCCACCCAACTATCCCTACTCTTCCCCCTTCTTATCAACTTTCTACTTACATCAGCCTTCACTCCTCCTTCCTCTTTCCATCGGATGTGGTGCCCAGAGGCCCCCCGAGCAACCCCTTAATAACAATAATTACATATTCTTGCATCAACCCCAATTACAGTTGAGAAAGCATAGTATATAAAATTATAAACCCTCCCTACCCCCCTGACTTCCCAGAGTGAGTACAGGGTAAAACAAAAGAAAACCCACTACTTCAAACAAAGTTATTATATAATCCTAACAAGAATTTTAAACTACACTAAGCCAGACCGACACATCGTCTTGTTAAGAATATTAATTTTCATTTACATATCTAAACCATCAATCTAACAATCAATCCATCACTTCAATTCATTGAGAGGTTATGTAAAGTCACCCAAACAATCAAGTTTAGTATATATCTTCCAATAATCAGTTTCTTTTAAACAAATAATATCAATAAGCCCCTCAATTAAAAAAAATATATATTCTTAATCAATTTAGTGTATCTTCCATTAAACAACCTCTCTTACATCTTACTCATAAACTTAATCCTTAATTCAGCCCATAATCTTAGATTAGCCTTAATTCCTTACACTTAATTTTAAATTTCACTTCTTCAATCGACTTCTGGGCTTTCTCATATGTCAAATAAACCTAAATAACAAATACAATCTATTTAATCCATTTCTAACTTAGATTCCTTCAACCTTATCAAATCACATAATGCTTATCTATCCATCAATCAATCAATCTAATGTCAAACCTAAATCATTTCAAAGCAGGTACATTCTTCTTCAATTTAATTATATCTTCCATTAATCATCTTCTTTTACGTCTTACTCATAGTCCTTAAGTCAATCCATAATTTTGAATTACCCATAATTCCTTGCATACAATTTTAAATTTCACTTCTTCAATCGTACTCTTGGTTTTTTCTTTTGCCAGGTAAATCTCCATAACGAGGCCTCCCTTCCAAATAATAAGTCTTTCTTTTTTACTTGCAATATCATTTGTCTCTTAACCATAAACTTTCGTTGAAGTAACATTTCAAATCTCTGTCTTTGCTTTTCCTGGTCCTCAGCAGCATAGATAGATTGCTTCTTAAACTGGATCAATTTCTCTTTTTTCTCAATTAAATATTCTTCTTGCTGCTTGTCTGAGAGGAATAGCCACCCCCTCCTGTCTTGAAACAAATCCTCTTCCTCCACTCCGTAAATGAACTGTTTATCAAGCAAGATCCATTTCCCATTATTCTCTTTATTCTCAATACTGTCTTCTTCTTGTTTGGATTGTTGTGTAGAATATTCAATAGTCGATTGCAAATCAGTTTCATTTGGAAAAAAGGATCTAATTAATTTCAATATTTCTGCACTAGTCTCCCTCAAGATTGCAATCCTTTCTTCTTTAAATTCATCAATGCGGTCCAAAATAGGTTTGACATTAAAACGTAAATTCCACTCCATTTTAAATTTTAAAACAATCGCTCTGGCTTTAATCCAATTTCTACAACCGTGTCTCTAGCTTCGCTTACGAGAACAAAGAAGAAAAAAAAATGGAGAATTCACTTTCACTTTCAAGCACTTTCCTTTAGCAGTGAAAGTAGTGAAAGCTATACGCCATCTTGAATGCATTATGTTAAATGTAACAGTTAGAAATACATAGCCAGAAAAACAATAAGAAATACTTGCAATCCAATAAAAACTCCTGTATTCACTCAGTCTGCAAACAGTCTCTCTTGTGTTCTATTTTTTAAAAAGCAGAGGCGGTCGTGGCGTCTTTTTCTGTCTGATGACAGAAGCGTCTCTGAGCAGGAGCGTCTTCAGGAGTTATGGGGAGCTCGCACTCTTAATCCCTGAAAGCTTTTTTCAGGGATATTAGAGGAGCTCAACCCTACTCCCGATGCTCTGCACCTCTTCTTTGCCCGAAGAGGGGATTTTTCACCGCAAAAAACAGCTGATGTTCGCTATTTTTTGCGGCTTTACATACCCAGGGAACGGAGCCTCACAGAGGAGACTCTAGTGACGTCGGCGGAGCCACCGGAAGACCGGCTTCAAATCTTAATTCTTCACAAAATTTATTGCCAGTTATACAACCAGACTCTAATCAATATGAAGCTAATACCTGTATCACAACAACCACTCAAACAATTCTAGGCAGCTTAATTATGTTTTCTGAATGTTAGCAGACTTTGTGTAGTCCTAGTTTCTGATGTATAGGCAATGATATGTTGGCTTGCAAGGTAGCTTCTAGATCAGGGGTTCTCAACCTTGGCAACTTTAAGACTTGTCTACTTCAACTCCCAGAATTCCTCAGGAATTCTGGGAGTTGAAGTCCACAAGTCTTAAAGTTGCCAAGGTTGAGAACCCCTGTTCTAGATGAAAGCACCTAGGTTGCATAGAATGAAGATGCTTGTGTCAAATTGGGCTTTGGTTGTGTTTGTGATATATTGCCCAAAATATATCACAGTACTGAAACTGACCAGTATTGTGTCCCGTAACCAGTAATTACAGACCACTACTACTGGGGCTGTAATCTGGTTTACTATCTTACTAAAATTATTTTTGAAAGTATTGGTTGACCAATGTTATAGTAGGTAAAGGTGATAAATATTTCCTTATTTGTTAGATTTATACCCTGTGTACCTTATGATTTAAAACAGTGCTTCCCAACCTTTTCTATACCCCGCACCCCTAGAACACTTCTGATATATTCTTGCAACCCTTACAAAAGTTCAAAACGAATTATGCATATACACTATAATTTTGAAACTTCTAAACCCAAGTTTTTGCACACCCTGGAATATCATCTCGCACCCCCAGTTGTGAACCCCTGATTTAAACAAATAGTGTTGCTGTTTCCTTTTCGAAAGAAAGATAGCAAAAGTGTTGCAGAACCATACGGATATTACTGTGTTAAATGGGCTTGGAAAGATGCCTGCAGACTTAATGACAACAAGGTAAATTTGGGAACTGCAGTATGGCTTTTTGATTTTCAGCAAATCATTGAAAAATGTTTCAATATGGTAAAATTTATGGGTACATTTTGATTTAGAGAAAATGTATACTGAAATGAATATTGTAGTCTTGAATAATAAAATATTCAATATGAATGTGAGTAGCAGTTGCTTGCTGAATATAATAAGAATGGTGTATGATGACTATATAACATGCATTAGAACAAGTGAAAAGTTCACCAAATGGTTCAACATTGAGCAGAGAGTAAGGTAATGATGTTTAATGTCCCCTGGCTATTTTAAAGTATTCAAGGATAAATAAATAAAGGATGCTTGTGGAAATATTACAGATGTGTTAATCAGGCACATGTATGTGTGTACGTTTTAGCATGCAGATTACAGCTTACAGTTGTTTTAGAACTCTAATTTAGATATTGAAATTTAGATGTTTCTATATTATTTCAAATATAGATGGACAGTGTGATGCTAAGAGGAATATACAGCTGAAAACTGATGTTATCAAAGATCACAATAATTGAATTTGACAAGGAAAATGGGAATTTATATATAAATGCCAAAAATAATAATAATCCCAGAGCAATATTTCATTGTGTGCACTTTGATTAAGTGAATGTTACGGATAAAAAACAAATAGATGAATATCAAGATGTATAGATGAATTATATAGATAGTAGGTATAGTATATGATCTATTTCAGATACTACTTTCTTTTCCTTCCATTTTGAGGAATGCTGCTTTTATATAAGTTGAATTGTTTTATTGTTGCACTTTACTGCTTGCAAAATGTTTCAAGGCATGTTTGCCTAGAAAGCAACATGAAAATACACTGGTTAAATAAATAAAAGGCAAGTTTAGATGAGAGGAGAGAAGAGAGCATTTGTTTGTGATACATAGCATAACCACAATGCAGTGCAATTCCCCTTTGGCTTGTCACACTCTTGGTCAGATTTTTCTTGAAAGGAAAAAAAAAGCATGAGAAATGAATGATGAATGCACACTGTTCTTCATCCTTTATGCAGAAATACAGTAATAAGCATAGGCTCAGAAGAACCACCTTGATGGATTTTTTTAAAAACTTTTTTTATTATTAGATATCCATTTGTACATGTAAACAAAGAGAGAGAGAAAGAAAAAAAATATTTCCAGTTAAAGCCATTCCGCTTAATGCAATCATTTTAAATTTGTAGACCTTCTTCACCCCATATATCCAAGTTTAACTATAAACCAACTACATTTTAAACATTTTAACTTTCACTTCTTTTCAGGTCACCGGATGCAGTTCCTAGGTTTCCCCTGCTGCCTGCCTGCCTGAAGCCTTAAAGAAAGTCACACCTTGAGTTTCAAGAGGGGATGGTCTCTTGTTCTCTGGCATTTTGCGCTCATTGCAAATCAAACGTGCTGCCCCTTTTCTCATGTATCAAAACTGAATACAAGATTTAGTGCGAAAAGATAACACTTTACATATTCCTTCCAATGAAAAGTCCTACAGCTGTGGTTAGCTGCTGTCCTGGGTTCTTCAGCTAAATGCAAAAAATGAGCAGAGAGGTCAATTATTCCCTCCTACACACACACACACATCCCTGGCAGCCCCATTAGCTGCTCTTTGCTAGCGTATCTGAGGTCAGATGGGTGTGTGTGTGTGTTTGTGTGCAAAAAATTTAAGGGCAGGCTGCTTCCCAAAAAGCAGCTGGAGAGAAGATAAAGTTGGCTGAGAGAAGATAAATTGGCTAATTGCTTGCTTTTGAACCAGAGCTAGGAGGTTCATGCAAAAGAAAGGTTGTATAAGAAAATACCATCTTGGTGCCAGGGTGATGCTCTGAGATCTGCCTGCTGCTGCAAAACCATGAAGGCCATGAAGGTAGAGGAAAAAGTTTGCTGGGTGGCCTGGATGAGGGAGATTTTATTCAGATATGGAACCATGGAAGAAGGTCCTCTCTACTATCAGCAAAGGGAGGAGAATCATAAGAGACTCAGTTTATCAAACCAAAGGTGAAAAACCACCCTTCCTTGCTCCAGACTTAGTGTCATGGTTTATATAGTCTGTATTTTTTAACCTTTTCCTTCCTTCAAGGAATGCCAGCTAGAAGAACCAAAGGGAAAGTCCCAGGGAGCAAGATAGCAATGGAGTAGGATGAGGTTGAAGAAGCCTTGCATAACTCAATCCCAATATACCAGAAATCCAGCTTCATGCTTTTTTTTTAATCCTCCTTTGAGTGCTAATTTTGTAAGTTTGCTTGGGAATTATGGGAACTATCGTTCCACTCTTGGAGGATGCCAGGTTTATTTATTTATTTATTTATTTATTTTTTGGATTTGTATGCCGCTCCTTTCCGCAGACTCGGAGCGGCTCACAACATACAAAATAAACAATTCAATATAAATCCGAAAAAACATTAAAAATAAACCCCACACATACTCCTCAGTCACACCACAATCAACAATCATCCCCAGGCCTGCTGGCAGAGGTAGGATTTTAAATTCTTTCGGAAGGCCGGGAGAGTCGGAGAAACGCGGACTTCAGGAGGTAGTTGGTTCCAGAGGGTGGGCGCCACAACAGAGAAGGCCCTCCCCCTAGGGCCCGCCAGACGACATTGTTTCGCTGACGGGACCCGGAGGAGGCCTACCCTGTGCGCTCTCACCGGTCGAAGGGAAGTATATGGCAGAAGACGGTCCCGTAAGTATCCTGGTCCCATGCCATGAAGGGCTTTATAGGTTGGTGAAGGCTGCTGTAGCATCATGAGGATCTGCTCCAAAGAAGGTGTTGCTGATGTTTGAAGGAAGTATGGGATGCTTTTGTGTTTTGCATTAAGCTATGTGGGAAGAGCTTGTGCAGGAAATGCCTTTCAGATTCAACACCAGCTGGGAACTGGCAGTGTGAAGATGAAGAACAAGGAGAACATGATGGCAATTGTAGACACTTGAACCTGTTGCAGATTGGATTCTTCTCCATGGATTTCCTCTTAGGAATCTTGTTCATTCTGATAGCTCCCCCCTTCTTTTTTTGGTAAAAGTGTGGTGATTAAATGAGTGTTGGTTGCCTGCCTGCCCACCAGTGAAATCCTTTAATAGGAATACTCTTTTTAATTGCTTTTCCATAGACAGGAAATACTGCTGCCTTTATGGGAATCTGACCAGAGGTGAAATGTATCTGAGAGGGCAGAAAATAGCTTTAGATAATAGACTTGGACTTGATTACTTGCTCTGAAGAAAGAAAATACAGCATTTTTGTTCTCCTCATTGATGTACACAATGATTTTCATGCAAATGTTAACAATACCAAGTTGGTTTAAAAGTGGTATTTAAAGATAACTAGGTAGATTTCTAATCTTGGCTTATATATTGTACAGGGCACATTTAGGTAACCATGAACATTCACATGTGAATGTCAACATTTACCATATACTGGAATACCACTGGAATATTCTACATTTGTATTTAAGTCTAATTTAGTCTGGAGTAAGAGCTGAAGAGATGAAGTGGACAAGGAGTTGGGAGACATGAATTTGAAGCTAGCCTTATAATGGGTTCTTCACAATTTACCTCACATTTCTTCCCCTGTGGAAAGAAATGGGAATGGGCTGTGTATGCTGTTTTGAGCTCCTGAAGAAAAGGTGGAACATCCATCGTATATATCAAATTAGAAAAGGAAAGACCTCTCAGCTACATGTATGGAACAATGAATTTACCTCTTGAGCAATTTAGGTCAGTTATTCTTTCTCCAGTGAACAGCGTCCTTATGAAAGAGCAACGGTATCATTTTAACAATGGTGGATCCAATTTCTCCTATTTATGGGCTTGTGTTTACAGCATAGGCTCCCTCTCTAATGTTCAAGCAGAATGCTGTGGTGTTTCAGAGAGAGTTGCATGTCTTTGTTGGGCAAATATTGTGAGATATATTCATGCTGCCTCAGGCAGCTAAGCATGACTGCTTCCAAACCCAATATGTGATAGTTGTGTCATGACACCCAGTGTGCCACTTGTCCCGTCCCTCCATACATATAGGTCTCCTAGAGCTGCATGTTACAATGGGCAATAGAAAAACACAATCCAGGAAGAAGTCACTGAGAGACTACTTTATCTATTTTATTTTTATTCTACCTTTTTTTTTATATAAATAATTCAAGGGAGCGGACATACTTAATAGTCCTTCCTCCTCCTATTTTCACCACCACATCAAGCCTGTGAGGTGAGTTGGGCTGAGAGAGAGCGTGACTGGCCCAAAGTCACCCAGCCAGCTTTCATGACTAAGTAATTCTACTTCCATACTGCTACTAAGAAAATAACCTAGATCAAGAGTTGAGCTTATATGTTTTAAATCTTGCAGTGTCTCTCTATATTCATTGTTATATGCATTTGGCAGCCCACCTCCTTTGTAAGAGTAACAATGCTTCTGAGATGCTTTTGACAGCCTCTTTTTACATTATTTAAGGAATGACAGATGCTCCGTGCCAGGTTTCTTCCCTGAACTGAAAGCTACTTTGCCTATCCAAACGGTGACTAAGGAGCAATGATGAAGCAATGCCAGTGATAGTGGCTGGCTGACTGCCAAGTGATGCAAGGTATCAGATTCCAGGGCTTCTGAAGAAACAGTCATTTTCCGCTCCATGGTCAAGCATGACCTTTGAGTGGCATCCATCCTCCAACAGAGCAGAAACTAAAGTTGGCTTAATTGCATGTTAATTTATTTATAGTAAAATCAAACACAATTATTATGGCTATTCTCTGTAGTATGGGGGAGGGAATTAAATTATAAGAGAGATATCATGCTATTTATTGATTTAAAACAATTTGAAGACAGTTCTCATATTTTTCCATTCAACCCAGTTGCCATCCAATCCTGATTGTGAGATGTGATTGTGCTAGAATTTATTAAACTTAGTCTAGTGCCAATTTCCCTTCATGGTGGTGAAAAACACATTTAAATTTGATTGGAAACAAACAAACTAGCCTGTTTAAAAAGAGAGGTTTTGAAGCCTTCATCAGTCAAGATGCGGAATTTGTTTCAAACAAGTGGGACAGTGAAGGAAAACTCTCAGTCTCAAGTCACCCCACAGTCAGCCACAGCAAAGGAAGGTGGATCTGTATGTAATTGTGTGTATAACAGAATATGAACCAAGTTTATTATACTCATCGCACAGAATTAATTCCTATCATCAAAGGGAAAAGAACAAGGTGAATAGTTTAGTGAGATCAGGAATGGCAATGGTTGGAGCATTTACTAAAGCGGTTTTAATATTATCAAATGCCACTGGGAATCCTTGTCCATTCAAATGGTTCTTTGTCAAAGCCATAGCGGCCTGATACAAGGGCTTAGCCATTAAGGCAAAGTTTGGAATCTGGATATGGCAGAAACCTGCCATTCCCAAGAAACCCCAAAGCTGGCAGCTGGTGGTTTAAGGAGGAACACAGCCTGGATCCTCTCCAGGGATAATTTTCTAGTGCCTTGTGATAGAATATAACCCAAATACCGAACCTCTTGTTGAACAAGCTGGGTTTTAGTACAGAAAACTTTATATCCCCATTGACAAAGGGAATTTAACAATGAGACAAAATTCAAGAGACAGTCGCCTTCAGTGGGGGCAAGTCATCGACTACCAGAAAGTCATCGACATATTGTAGTGCCACAGCGATGGTGTCCTGCACAGGCTGCCATGTGGCTACATCAGTGACCAGGACATTGCCAAATATAGTAGGGCTGTTTTTGTAGGGCTGAGGTAGAACAGTCCAGCAAAGTTGCCTATGTTGCCACTGGAAGGCAAAAAGTGGCTGGCTAGATGCAATGTCACAGTGATCTGATTAATGACCCTTAAGCCTTGGCCAAAATGATAAGAACTGTCTGGCTTTTTGACAGGTTGGATTGGTGTATTATAGAGACAAACAGTCTCTCTGATAAGCCTGGATTAATCACACTTGTCTTCATTCTTCTTCCCCACTGCCCGAAGCTGAGGACTCTCAAGAAACGTGGATTGTAGCCCCTGGTGCTGAGGATGACCTTGGGCTGAAGCTTCTCTTTAAACAGGAACATTGAACTGTATGCCGAGACACTTTACATGTCGCTAGGACACATGTGCCCCCCCCCGGCTTCTTCTCAAGCAGCTTTCTCTCACCAGCTCCCTGCCTACTTAAGTCGCAGATGTCGTTCCTCTCTGCCTTGGTTACCATTTTGTATATTGTCTGTTCATTTCATCTTTTCCTGTTACTTTATGTTGTTTTCCTCTGCATACTCATTTCCTTTCTATCCTTATTTTTTCTGTGGACCATGATCTGTCCTTATGGGAGAGATTATGGGAAATGTGGTCAGGTTCCGGGTATGGTTAAAATATGTGACTTTACCATGGGAAAGGTATGATGCTAAGGATTGGTATGGGGCAGATTGTAATTGTACTCATTGCTGGGAACCCCCAAGAATGCCCTGGATGCAGCAGGCAGATGGTGTGGCCAGGGACTCAGAGGCTCTGATGGGAGCCCATGCCAGAGCAGGGAGGCATACTATTAAGGGTTAAAAACAAAGCAGCCCCTAGGCCAGGGGTAGGCAACCTCAGCTCTTTTATGACTCATGGATTTCAACTCCCAGAATTTCTGAGTCAGCATAGTTGACTCAGGAACTCTGGGAGTTGAAGTCCATGAGTCATAAAAGAGCCGAGGTTGCCTACCCCTGCCCTAGGTGAATTATAACCAATGTTCAGTTGTGCAAGGATGACACTTGCCATCACTGGCCCATTACAGTACTTATAAATACGGGCTCAGATCCAAAGGTTTCAAGAAGAGAACTTGACAAAGTCCCCTGTTGCTTTGCCACAACTGGCACCCCCCCATTATATCTTGGCAAGAAAGGTCTCCTGGAAGGATAGTCTTTGAATTTCAGCCAGCTGCTCCCCAAAATACAGATGATGGCCTTGAAAATGGAACTTCAAATGATAAACTCAAAAATAAGGCAGCACCTGATATGCTGACTCTGAGTAGAGGCTGACAATAAAAGAGGGTAATAACTTTCCCATTTGGAAACACATGATCAGAACAGTCACCTCCTCACTCAGCATCTGGGGAACTTAAGTTCAAGCCAGAAAAATCTACGGAACTACCGACACCTCTCCCCACCTTTCCCAGTAAAGAGACAAGGCAAGGTAGTCCCCAATTCCCCAGCCCGTCCTTAGGGATTTGGGGCATGAATACACATATTCAGAATGTGCAGGCTAAACATTTCTCTTTTTATTCATTTTGCATCTATATAGCATGCTCTTCTTTAGAGGATCAAGCTGAAATCTCTATTGAGGAAATACGATCCTTTCCTCAGTTAGTAGCCTAGCCACTGTATTACAGTGGTTAGATATCATCTATTAGATTAAGACTGAGGAGACCTCTATTCACGTCTGCACTCAATGATATAGCTTACTATGTAATTTAGGGGAAGTCATGATTTCTAAGTCAAAGCTATTGTACAGAATTATGAGGGAAAATGAAGAGACAAAGTAAGATGCACTCCTGAAGGTAAGATGGAATATAAATACATAAACAAGGTTATGTCTCTCTATCTCTATCTATCTCTGTCTCTATCCCAATTTTTTTTTGGAAGTTGTATTATTATTATTATTATTTTTTTAATATAAAAATTCCTTTATTAAAACATTCAGCATTGTACATAAAATCTTTGTATGCATCAAACATCATAGCCTCTGGTATACAACACTACGTATTATTCTTTGTAAATGTCTGGTTTGGTAAACATCCTTCGCTCCTCACTTCACTCCTCTATTATACACCTGTTACATTTTTTATTCTCTATGATCCCTAACAATAGGTCCTGAGGTAGTAGTTAAACATTAAATATAAGATCATATTAATAATCAATCATCATAGAACACAGCATATAACACTAGGTATTAATCTTTGTAAACGTCTGGTTTGGTAAATATTCTTTACTCCTCACTTCCAGCCTCAACTATATGTCTGTTGTATTTTATCTTTTATGATCCCTAGCAAAAGATCCTGAGGTAGAGATTCAATAACCTGTGGTAAAAATTCAGTCTGCCTCTTCATTATTAAAGCAATCAACACTAAGCATAAGATCATATTAAGAAGCAATCATATTAAGAAGCGATCATCGTAGAACATAACATACAACAATAGGTAGACATTCTTCACTCTTCACTTCAAGCCTCTACTATATACCTGTTACATTTTTTAGCCTGTATGGTCCCTAACAGTAGGTCCTGAGGTAGTAATTCAATAACCTGAGGTAGAAATTCAGTCTGCTTTTTCAATGTTAAAATGTTCAACATTAACCATAAGATCATATTAATAAGCAATCATCATAGAACACCACATATAGCACTAAGTATTAATCTTTGTAAATGTCTGGTTTGGTAAATATTAGTACATATACATTCAACATTAGGTGTTAGTTTTTGTAAACATTTGATTTGTTATACATTCTTCCCTCCTCACGTCGAGCCTTAGCTAAACGCCAGATGCATTTTGTTTGATTGGTGTTTCTCTTGGATATAGTCTATCCATTGTTTCCAGTCTGTCAAATATTGTTCATTGGAACGACCCTTCAAGTATGCTGATATTTTCGCCATTTCCGCCAGGTTTGTTACTTTCACAGTCCATTCTTCCATAGGCGGTATTTCTGGGTTCTTCCAGTATTGTCCCACCAACAATCTCGCTGCTGTAATCAAGTTCAGAAATAAGTTTGTCTCTGAGGTAGCGATATCCTTTGTGATCCCTAACAAAAAAACCTGAGGTAGAAATTCTATGCGCTTTGTGAAAATGGTTTGGAGTGTCCACCATATCTTCCTCCAGAAGGCTTTGATTTTTCTGCATGTCCACCATACATGAAAGTAGGTAGCTTCCCCGTCTCCACACCTCCAGCATTTGGGCTGGGAGTCTGGGTAGATGAGCGATAGTTTGTTCGGGTCGAGGTGCCACCTATAGAACATCTTGTAGAAGTTTTCCCTTAAGTGTTGCGATTTCGTGAATTCTACGTTCCTCACCCAGATTTTCTCCCACGTGTCCATGGCGATAGAGTGTCCAAAGTCTTGTGCCCACCTCACCATACAGTTCTTGACTAGCTCGGTTTCAGAGTCCATTTCTATCAGAATGTTGTACACTCGTTTGATGTGCATGATCCCCTGATCTCTAATCTGCTCAATTAGTTTCTCGTCGGTTCGGGAGAAGCCCTTCTTCTTATCTTTACGCCACCTTGATTGCAGTTGTACATATGATAGCCAGGTACCTCCTATTCCTCTGTTTGCTAGCGTTGCTTGGGGTATCAAGAGGAACCTATTTTCTTCTCCCAGTATAAGTTTACTGTATGGCACCACTTCTTGCCCTTGGGATGTGTTTGTATCCCCTATTGCGTGTCCGGGGATCGTCCAGATGGGAATCTTGTCGTGTAGGAGGTGTTTATATTTCTTCCAGACCCATAACAATGGGATCCGTAGTGGGTTCTCCTTGAAGTTCATGTCTGCCTTTTTGTCGTATACTAAGTATGCGTGCCAGCCAAATAGTAGACCATGCCCTTCAACATTCAGTATTCTATCATTTGTCATATTGATCCAGTCACTCACCGCCACCAACGTCGCTGCATAATAGTATAGCTTTAGATTAGGCATTTTTAGTCCCCCTCTCTTCTTTATGTCCTGGATAATTTTTAGTTTCACCCTCGGTCTCTTGTCATCCCAAATAAATTTGGTGATGCCCCTCTGCCAGTTGTCCAAGTCCTCGTCCTTTTTGAGTATGGGTAGCGTTTGGAAGAGAAATAGAAATCTTGGCAGGACGTTCATCTTTACTGCTGCTATCCTGCCCAGCAAGGATAGTCGTAGTGTTTTCCACCTTTCCAGATCTTCTTGTATCTTGCTCCACAGCACCTCGTAGTTATTTTTGTATAATTTCGCATTCGTTGTTTCTATCTCCACTCCCAGGTACTTAACTTTCTTAACTATTTCACAACCCGTTATTCTTTCCAAGTCCTATTTTGCTTTGCTGTCTAGATTTTTAACTAGCATCTTCATTTTTGATATATTAACTTTAAAACCTGATACCTTGCCATAGTCTTTCATTATCTCCATCAGACTCCTTGTTGATTGTACTGGTTGCGATACTGTCACCAGTAGGTCGTCTGCAAAGGCACACAGCCTGTAGTCCTGTTTTCCAATCTGTATGCCCTTTACGTCCTCTGCTGCTCTTATCTTGTTCAGCAGGATCTCCATCGTTAAGACAAATAGCAGTGGTGATAGCGGACAACCCTGCCTCGTGCCTCTTTCTATATTGAATGGGTCTGTTAGTTCGCCGTACATGATGATTTGGCCCGTTTGTTTCTGGTAGATTGCTGTTATGGAGTTGAGGAACTGCTTTCCCATTTTCATCCCCCGGGCTAGGTTCGTCAGGAATGGCCAATTCAGTCTGTCAAAGGCTTTTTCTGCGTCCACAAACATGAGGGTTGCAGGTATCTGGTTGTGTCTTTCCAAGTACTCTATTATGTTCAGCAGCTGTCTCACGTTGGTTTTCATCTGACGTCCTTGTATAAACCCCGTTTGGTCCAGGTGAATTATTTTTTGTAGTACAGTCATTAGTCTGTTGGCCAGAACCTTTGTAAAGATTTTGTAGTCTGTATTCAATAGTGAGATGGGTCTATAGTTCGCCGGTTGTGCATTATCTTTTCCCTCTTTGGGAATTAGAGAGATGTATGCTGCTTTCCAGGAGGGTGGGACTTGGCCCCCTTCTTGTATGTTGACAAAAAGTTCTCTGAGGGGTTCTATCATTTCCTCTTGGAGATGCTTGTAATAGATAGCCGTTATCCCATCCGTCCCGGGTGACTTTCCTGTTTTCAGTTGTTTGATTGCTGAGTGTATTTCCTCCTTTGTGATTGGGGCATTCAGGGCATCTCGTTGTGTATCGGTGAGTACCATTAAGTTTTCGTTTTGTAGAAACTTTTCTATCTCTTTGTCCTGTATCTTCTCCTCGGCATATAGTTTTTAGTAGAACTCGGTGAAGGCTTTCTTGATGATTTCTTGTTTGAATTCTTCCTTGCCTTTGTACTCTATCTTTTCAATTATGCGGGCTTTCTGTTTCTTTCTTAAGGCATAAGCCAGCCACCGCCCCGGTTTGTTAGCGCTGCAGAATGTCTTATGTTTTGCATATTGTATATTCCTTGCTACTTGATCCGCCATTAGCAGGTCGAATTGTTTTCTTAGTATCTTAATTCCTTCTTTTGTGGCTTTGTCCTCTGGTCTTTTTATTAATAATAGCTCCTGTTTCTTTATCTCCTCCTCTAGCTCCTTTCTTTTTTGTTCTTGTGTACGACGGTGCCTGGCGTTCATGTTCATGAGGATCCCGCGCATATATGCCTTGCTAGCGTCCCAAATCATTTCAATGGGTGTTTCATTGTTCATATTTATACTGAAGAATTCCTTCATGGCACTTTTGCATTCAGCCACCCTTTTCTCGTGTCTAAGCAGGTTTTCATTGATCCTCCAGGATCTCCTCGATTTCCGATCTTGTCTTAATTCCATCCTTACTGGGTTATGGTCTGTTAGTACTTTGGGTAGGATTGACACAGCGTTTAGGCGAATTAGCAAGTCACTAGATGTCAGGATGAAATCAATTCTGGACAACAACTGATGCCTGTCGGAAAAAAAGGTGAATTCTTGCTCTTTGCCGTGCCATTCCCTCCAGATGTCTGTCAGTACAAGGTCTTCCTTCATGTCGTAGAAAGATTTAGGCAACTTGGAGTGCTTTTGTGGTTTAGGTTTTGTCTTCTTCTTGTCCAAGGCAATCTCTATGACCCTGTTCCAATCCCCCAGTATAATACATGATCTGTAGTTAAATTGTGTTAACTTCTTGTGTATCTTTTTGTAGAATTTTCCTTGTTGTTGATGTGGGGCATATATGCCCATCACTAGAATTTTCTTGTCGTCCTGTGTCACTTCGATTGCTAGGTATCTACCCTGGGAGTCCGACTCTATTAGCTTAGCTATTACATGTTTCTTCACGTATATAACAATCCCGTTCTTCTTTCGTGGTGCTGCTGCGACAAAATGTGTACCTAATCTGTTGTTGATTAAACATTTCTGGTCCGCTGCTCAGAATTTCCATTTTATATCCGTGTTTGTCCTGAATAAAGTGGTGCAACTGGGAGAAATGCATGGAACTGTCAAAAATGTAAAGCTTTAATTACCATTGTTCATTTAACCCTGCCAATGATTGAATTAAGGAGAAGCATGCACATTCTCTTGTAATTAAATTAGTAGGAATTTTCCCAAAAGAGAACATATTTTTGTATTGCATATCTAATTACAACTCACCATCTGGCTGATAAACCCATAAGGGAAACTTCTGAATTGACCAATCTAGAATTCAAGTGGGACAATAAAGTGTGAAATATTATTATTCTCCTGAAACATAACAAAGTCCATAATAGAATCAGTTATAAAACTACTTGTAAGTTTTCCCCTTCCTTACCTTTAGCAGACTATACTTTTGTTAAATACCATCCATAAATCAGCAAATGCCCAATCAGTTTATTAAACCTTTAAAACTTTTGTCTGGAAATCTGTAACTGTCCAGATACTAATTATCTTTTCTAGGCCATCATTCCTTATAACCCTGACTCTATATACTGCACATTGATTAGGCTCAAGATTAACCTGAGATTTCTGTTACATCTTTCTTGTCTTAATCTAGCACAGCGGTTCTCAACCTATGGGTCGCGACCCCATTTGGGGTCGAACGACCGTTTTGCGGGCATCGCCGGACACCGCGGTCCGCCATTTTGTTTTTTTTGTTGTTTTTTTTTGTTTTTTTGTCGCGCGTGCGCCGCGCATGTGCGGTTTGGGCCATCGCACGCGCGTGCCGCGCATGCGCGGATCGGCCCGTCGTGGTCCGCCATTTTGTTTTTTCCGCCGCGGGCGCGCCACGCATGTGCAAATCGCCCCATCGCGGTCCGCCATTTTGTTTTTGGGGTTTTTTGTTTTTTTTTTCATCGCGCGCGCCGCGCATGGGCGGGGCAAGTGGGGTCTCAACCTGAAAAAGGTTGGGAACCACTGATCTAGCATTATTTTTTCACTTGATGACTAAGCTCCATTCTACAGATTGAAAGTTCAGTTTTCTCTTGACCTGTTCACTGAGGGAGCCTATATCAGTAGTGGCGAACCTATGGCAAGAGTGCCAGAGGCGGCATTCAGAGCCCTCTCTGTGGGCACACGTGCTGTTGTCCCAGCCCCGCTTTCCCCCATGGCCCCTCCACACCAGCAGCCCCCCCAGAGGAAAGTCGCCCCAAGGCATAGCCCACCTGGAGCAGTGCAGCCAAGGACATGGCAGCCAGGCAGTGGGGACAAGACTTCGCCCTTGTGCTCCGTTGCAAGCAGATGTTACTGTGGGGTACAGGTGGAGGGCGTGGCTGCCATGGCACTACTGGGCTGCCTGGGCGATCTGTGGCAGGCCGTGGAGATGGCCTTGTGGGTGGGTGGCGGTGGGGCAGGGATGGAGCAGGGATGGGGCGGGGCGGGGGTTGGGCAGTTGTAGGGCACTCAGTGTCTAAAAGGTTCGCCATCACTGGCCTATATTGATGCCTATTTATATGACTTATAAGACAGAATACTTTCAAGGGCGAATACAGTCAAGAGCATCAAATAGACTATGGGTGTCAAACTCGCCGCATCATGTGATGTGTCATGACGTATCACGACTTTTTTCTCATTGCTGGAGCTGGGGTGAGCATGATGCAACTGGCCCACAGGCCAGCTGTTTGACACCCCTGAACTAGACCCTTCGGGTTTACAATGTATTCGGGAAAGTATTAATGACAACCCCAAATCAAATATGACATTTGGGGGTCATTGTAGACAGAAGAGAAGAAGCATTTCCTATAACAGTGCAGTATTCAAAAAGCAGTTAGAAGAATCTGACATCCAAGATAAAACTGTTTAAAGCTTTACTTTTAATGATTGTGGCATGGGATTCATTATCATAAGCCTGTTTTCATTCCAGGCCACTTCAATGGTGCCTGTGGCCATTTCAAGAGCAGATCACCATCACAATATGGATAAACCTAGAGATCCTGGACAGGTGACCAAGTCCATAATCTGATGGATAGACCCAGCCTGATTAACAAAGAGAATGCCATTCAGAGAGTCAGCAAAGAACAAGATTATTAAAAATGCCAATTTAACAGATGCCAGTCTCAGTGTAAGGGATCATTGTCTGTCAGTATATTCCCAGGTTTTCTAAAGAATACCAGAGAGTTGCCCTCTCACCCACTTCAATCTATTGTTTAGGGAAGGTGCAAGAAGAATGTGAGATGGTTCTTTTCCCAGTACTAGTAGAGCAGGCAGAATAGATTCCCTCCTACTTCTATGGACAGAGACTACCTTCCTACCTCTACTGACTTTGAGTAGGATGACATACAAGGCAAGAATACTTTGCACATGTGTAATTCTTAATGCACTGGTTTGGCTAAGAAGACTTGGTATTCAGTATTAGTGGAGTTGATGCAGCAAAAACCATAATCTAGCATCATCTGTAAACTATCATCTACAATGTATGCCAGTATGGCCAGACATACAGGAGCTTATTCTACACCTGGAGCCAGAATGGATTCAATTACGCACTTGAAACTTGAATGGGAACACTGGACTGTGAATGTCAGCAGTAGAAACCTACAGGAATCTAAGTGTCCAAGCACTACCAAGATCCACCAGATAACCTGAAAGGCATCCAAACTTCGGTGCAAAAGGAAAAGCTACAGAGTGATCCCAGAATATTTAGACTTTAGGTTGCCAGGTTTGAATAGGGCAGTGATGGCGAATCTTTTAGAGACCGAGTGCCCAAAAACTGGCCCCGCCCCTGCCCCACTCCCTGCCCTACCCCTCTCCAGCCCCTGCCCCACCCCCGCTCCACCCCACCCTGCCTGCCCGCAGGGCCACTCACCATCTCCAGGGCCTGCCGCAGATTGCCCAGGCAGCCCAGCAGCGCTATGGCAGCCATGCCCTCTGCCCGTGCCCCGCAGCATCAACTGTGTGTGTTAGGGCATGAGGGCAGTCTTGTCTACGCTGCCTGGCTGCCATGTCCTTGGCTGCGCTGCTCCGCGTGGGCCATGCTCGGGGGCGACTCTCCTCCAGGTGGGTTGCTGGTGAGGAGGGGGTCGTGGGCAGAGGCAAGGCTGGGGCAACGGCATGTGTGCCCACAGAGAGAGCTCTGAGTGGAGCTTCTGGCACCTGTGCCATAGGTTCGCCACCACTGGAATAGGGTATTGAAGGATAACATCTTGTATAAATTAGTAACCACACTCAATTCTGTACTATGGAATAAATGTGGGAATGTAATATTAGGATTGTCCTGTGTCAAGTGATTTCTGAGGGGCACAAGCGTCTTTCTTCCTTGTCATACAGGAAATAATTAAAATGGAAATGCAAGTATACATTTTCCCTTACTGGGAAAGACCAGGTAAGTTTGCTTATTCAAACTTCTGGTCAAGTTCTCCTCCCTGGGGATGGACATGAGCTCCTTCTCTCTCCGTACTGCTTGATGAGGCCAAGTTAGACACAGACATCTCTTCAATCAGAAAAGAGGACATCCTTTTAGATAAAAAACTGTCCCCCCTGAAAGAAAACCTACGACCACTCAGAGGGAACCCTGAATAGGAGTCTGAACACAGAAGCAAGAATAGAAAAAATAACCTTCAAGTGTCCATGCAAATAATTAAATGCACATGGGCACAGTCTTGCACAGAACATAACAGCAATAAATTGAATAAGAAAAATTGTTCTTCTGACCTTACTTCAAGGTTATACTTATCTCCCTTCCCTAGAGTACACTCTGTCCTTTTGTTCCCATTGGGATTTATGACAATCTGCCACCAGCCAACATACTTCCTGAGCGAATGCTTCCACTAATCACAACACCTGTCCATGGCCTAGAAAATATAAGCCATGCCATTGTTCTGGATTGGCTGGAGTTGAATCAAAGCATATTTAACGCAAGGTTGAGAATGGCCCAGCTATAAGCTCAATTTGTTCGTTAAAACCTGGATTATAGGTCTTTGCCCCCTGCAGTGGAATTTAATGGCTGTGATATTCCCTGAATACAGTGTCCAGGCATAATGAGAGTCCTATTTTTAATTGTTGTAAAGATGATACTGGGAATGTTTGTTAAGAATAATTTTTTTCTCCTATTTCTACAGAGCTAACAAAGGTAAAGAACAGGTTCTCATTTACATCAGGAAGAGTTCTGAGGTGTTTGAAGAATAAACCCAATGAATTTCAAGTTTATTTGCTCTTCTTCAGCCAATATTCTGAGACACAAAGATCACTATGAATGAATATGGAAGATATTTTTGCACTGCTAGGAATTTTCTGCTGTTGGAAATACCAAACATCATAGACAGCAGGAACTGAGGTGATTCTTACTGAGCCTGCATGGGATAAGAGATTACACATCATCGACTATGCTTTTATTCTTTTATTTTTTAATAAAGCTGTGCCAAAATATACCTTGCAGTTTCTCAAAAGTTTCCCATCGCTAAAACGTTTTTTGGGACTTGGGGCTTTATTTCTCAGGAAGGTTGAACATTCTCTTCTGGTGATTTTTTTTTAACTTATTTTTAAATTGCAAACAGTGGAATTCTTGTTTTCTGCTATGTATCTTTCCATCGATGTAAAGCTACCTTGAGGGACCCAGTTCGGTGTAAAGGTTAAGGTTCTGGCATAGAGCTAGAAATTGGAAGACCATGAGTTCTAGTCCTGACTTAGGCACAAAATCAGCTGGGTGACCTTTGGTCAGTCACTGAAGCTCTAGGAAGGAGGCAAGGGAAAACCACTTATGAAGTCTTGGCAAGAAAACCATAGGAACTGATGTAGTCAACAATGATTTGAAGACATCAAGGGGAAAAAAAAAAAAACTACCGTGGCTGTCCACAGTCTCCATCTGAAAAAATTCATTGGGAGAAGCTCCTTAACAATAACTTCCTTGGGGAAAATTGAAGTGTGGAAAGCCCAGAAGCCGGCAGAGCACTGGACAGAAGATTGAACAGTGAAAATATGGATATGTGTATTTTTCCCTTGGCCACCTCGCTGTTTAAACAATGCAAGATCACCATTCCCTGCCCATGAGAATTTCACTTAAAATCTCTTTTTCTTTGGGGAGGGAGTGAAAGTGCAAATTTATTTCATTGAGCTGAATAAGGACAAGAGAAAAAAGTACAAGAGAAGTTTCAGTATGGCAGGAATGTAAAATGAGGAGCACTGACATTTTCATGGCTAAGGAAAGAAAGGAACAAGAGAAAAAAATGTCAGCTTCTTTGGTTACCTTAAGTTGTTTACGTGCCCACAACTCTGTTACAGGATGTTGATTACGTAAACCTTCATTGTATCCTGATCTAGCCCATAGAAAATAGAGGGGTGTATATACACAGCTGTTGCCATTTAATAAGCCTTGAAATTAAAAATAACTTACACACACACACACACACACACACACACATACACAGACAAAAAAAAAATCACTTCCCTCAGAGAAACTCTTCTGACAGCTACCCAGAAACAAAATGGTGCCCTCTGGTGTCCATCTCCTCTATCATTCTTTGGAATTTATTTGCTTATTCCTTGCACAAAGAAAGAAAAAGGATTAATTCCAGGTTGTGAGGAACAGAACTCTTTGGAGGGGGGACGGGGAGGGAGGAGCAGCTATAGGAATCAGTTTCTCAAAGAATGCAACAGGATAAATGGCATTTAAACATGTTCTTTTTTTTAATATGAACCCTGCTGCTAAGTTTTTAACAGGAGCTTTATAGAGGCAGCAATTTCAGCTGAAATGTTTTCTACCACTTATCATGCACATTTGCAAAAACCTTAAATGCAAACCTTAAGAAATAACGTTCTAACTTTTGTACTTTCTCTGTCATATATAGAATTCTGCTAATAGGTTGAAAAACTGAAGTATCTTCCAATTTCCATAATTGGAAACTTATGGATTTTCAACTGAAAGAATAGGTGGCGGAAGTTATTGCACTGAAGAATCTTTACACTGATGATTTTATAACGTCGTCCTCCTCTTTCTAAAAATCCTCTATTTTCTTCTGGATCAAAGGAAATTTATTCACAACTATTGTATCTGGAGAATGCAGTCAGAAAGGGATGGGAGCCTGCTAGTATAATTTTGTAACCCATAGGTGTAAAATAAATTTAATACAAGTAGTTCTTGATTACCACAATTTGGATTAGAATTTCTGGTTGCCAAGCACCTACATTTTGATTACACGACCCTGTAGATGCTATATAAATGGAAGGACTGGTTGTAACTCACTTTTTTCAGTGCCACTGTAACTTGGAACGGTGACTAAATAAAGGGTTCCAGGTCAAGGGCTACCTATTTATATATATTAATCTACATGGCATCGGACCAGGTTACTTATGGGACCGTCTGCTGCCCCATGAAACCCAGCGACCGGTTAGGGCCCACAGAGTCGGCCTTCTCCAGGTCCCGTCAGTCAGACAGTGTCGCCTGGCGGGGCCTAGGGGAAGAGCCTTCTCTGTTGCGGCCCCGGCCCTCTGGAATCAACTCCCCCCGGAGATCCGTATTGCCCCCACCTTCTCCGCCTTTCGCAAATTACTGAAGACTCATCTTTGCCAACAGGCCTGGGGCAGTTAACACCTGGTCCCAGCCAGTGTATGTATGTTTGTATGTCTGGTTTGGATGATTGGTCTCTTAGTTGACGGGTTTTACAATGTTTTTTATATATTAGATTTCTACATGTAGTATTTATGTTGTGAGCCGCCCTGAGTTCTTGAAATAGGGCAGCATAGAAATCTAAGTAATAAAATAAATAAATAAATAAATCTTTTTAAAAAACTGGTATAAATGGTGAAACTATTAATATATCAGGTATATTCAGGGAGGTCACTCAATATGTTAGGATTGTAGATTCTAGAATTCATAGCCAGCAATGTATATCTGGGAACTGCAGTTCCGACATATATGAAGGATGCCAAGATGGGGAAAAACAATAACAGATAGTCTTTGACTTACAACACTTCATTTAGTGACTGTTCAAAGTTACAATGGCACTGAAAAAAGTGACTTATGGCCGTTTTTCACAGTTACAACCTTTGCAGCATCCCCATGGTCACGTGATTGAGAATTCAGATGCTTGGCAAGTAGTTCACGTTTATGACTATTGCTTTGTCCCAAGGTCATGTGATCCCTTTTTGTGACAAGCCAATGGGGAAGCCAGATTCACTTAACAACCGGGTTACTAATGTATCAACTGCAGTGATTCACTTAACAACTGAGGCAAGAAAAATTGTAAAATGGGGCAAAACTCACTTAACAAATGTCTCACTTCACAACAGACCTTTTGGGCTCAACTGTGATTGTAAGTAGAGGACTATATGTATACAATATATTCTTACAACAATATTTATCTTTTTATGTATATGCATTATAGAAAATCATTTTAAGTCAGACTGTTTGTCCACCTACCTCAGAATTCTGTGCTCTAATCATCCAAGATGGAAAAGACAGAAAAAATCTTTAGCATCACATCCTGCTTAATTTATTACAATGCACTTAATCAGAGATAGATCCAGTATTCAAAATGTTTATTTTTATTTCTGGCCTAAGAATCTTTTATCTTGAAGTACTGAGTATATATCTTTTTATTATGCGTAGGTTTTGTAATGTTTTATCTTTTGAATATTTAAACCACCCAGAGTCAATAAATTTAATAAAACAAAGAAAAAAATAAATCCTGTAATGAAAATACCCAGCAACTGAAAAATACCTACTCTAACACTCATGGATATCAGAATAGAAAACATAGTTTTCAAACAGATGTAGCAACCATTAAATCTAGTTCTTTTCCCATTTGATTAACCTAACATGACTAAAAGAACCCGAATACTCCATGGGAGCGGACAGTATTTGCTTTTTATTCAAAGTTCATCCTCCATCCATTCCCCATGTATCTGAACTCCTTTCCAATACTTTCATTCTAGGGTTGTTGTTTTTTTTAAAAAAAGAAAATTACAGTTGTATCACATACATAGTGAAGATCTCGAGTGGATAAACCTTTGTCAGTTGGATTCCGCTCATTGTTTGCTGACCGCCAAATGTATCTGCTAGAGCTTCTTTGGAAGTTACGCTCAATTGCTGTGGGCAAGCACCAATATTCCAAGAACACAAGAAGCACTGTTAGATGCTTAGATAATTAAAAAGTTAAAAATAATCAAGTTGTGACAGCACCAACCTAGAACAAGTGTGCTTGCAAAAATTCTGGAATAAATAAATTAAGATAGAATTAGAGGCTTGGCCAGGGTGAGAATTAGGCTACTTTAGGGGGGGAAAAAGCCTGATAGTCAGTTTTGGCAATTGATCAGTTGCTGCCTGTTTTGTTTTGTTTGTCCAAAAACTTGGCTCTGCACCTCTCTAGAAAGCAGAAAATAGGTTCATTGAATGCAAAGAACTGGCCCACTTTTCAGCTTTTGAATACAAGTTTTTTGTGCAAACTGAACAGTGATTCAAAGAAAGCTTGTGTAGATGACAATAGCATTTGATAATCACAACCTCATGTAATGAAATGTGAATATTTTTCCCCCGGGCTTACTGCCAGCCAACAAATGCTGCAAGAATTCATCCAGATGTATACGCACAAAATTCTCTTTTTTGTTTCCCACGCTAAAACATCAGAAAGCCAACCTGAAATGCTTGTTGCAGCTACTTGTAAATCCTTTATTTCCTGAGCTCAGACTACTAAAATGCATAAATGGATTGCTTCCTTTGAGAGAGAAAAATGTAGACAGGGTAGTGAGTTTAAAGGATAGTTACAGTCCAACATTATTAATAATAACAAAAGGAAAGAATATTATGTCCTGGTAAACTCTAACCTTTGGGTTTTGGGCTCCCTATGGGAAGAATCCCTGGAAATCATGAAAGTTTTATCTACTGAAAGGGGAAAAAAAAAGAATTTCTTTTTCAGTTTGTCTCTGAAATGATTTTGAGCTAAGCCATTAGAAGAGGAAGATGTGAAAGAAAACCAGGGCTGTTCTGTTCTACAACTGCAATTTTCTGCAGAAGTCCAAACCCATCATACTACTCCCATTTCATCAGGAAGCAGAAAGGAGGCCATGCTGAAAGACCAGTAGCTTCAGGATATTATTCAGACCTGTATCAAATGGTTATTATTTAGGAAAAATATTTAGTATTGGAGCTGAAGTTTCTATATTCTTTCTCTGTTTCCTCCCCATCCTATTTTCTTCCTAGGCCATATCAATTGTTAACTTTTCACTGAGTGTGTGTAAATCGTTCTGACATATTTTCTTGGCTGAAGAGCAGAATAAAACAGTACAGTGAACTATAGGAAGGCATACAGATCTCTCCTCTTTTACTATCCAAAGGTATGTGTATGTTTGCTGTCTTTGCATATTGTACTAACATATGTTTAATTGAACCACAATTTACAGGGTAAATGTAACCTGGTTTTATACAAAACATTGAAAGAATAATGTAGCCGTATGGGTTTTGTTTGCATCTGAGAAGTCACAATCTAATGGGTTTTTAACAGAGAGATTCTACCTGGATTAGGGAAAGTGAGGTTCCCCCCCTCTTATAATGACCAAATTTTGGGCTGTTTAATGAATAGAGAACAGATAAAAGTATTTTTTCGAATAGCATCAGTTTATATTGGTTCCTTGTCACTGCAAGATATGATGAAGGCCACCAACTTTCTTTGCTTTGAAAGGAGGCTACATAAATGGATGGATTATAAAACAGGATGGCTAGTAGTATGCCTTTGAAAACCTGCTGGTGGAAACACAGAATAATAGAGTTGGAAGGGACCTTGAAGGTCTTCTAGCCCAACCCCCTGCTCAAGCAGGAAACCCTGTACCATTTCAGACAAATGGTTGCCCAATCTCTTCTTAAAAACCTCCAGAGTTGGAGCACCCACAACTTCAGGAGGCAAGTCATTCCGCTGATTATTTGTTCTAACACAAATGAGGTGGTACTATGACATTTATGCCTTTGGTGTGGCTTTCCTCATCAGACAGGCATTTTAGTTGGCCAATCCAGGTAACCTCATTTGTAGGTGCCCCTTTCTCTCTTTCTTTTCCTCTCCTTCTATTTCACAAACAGTCACACACTTTTTCTGAATTATTTGTGAGCCATTATAGCTAAAAGGCATTATCAACAAACAAACAGCAAGCAGAAATATTGTGAGAAAATGATAGGTTGTCACAGAATACATGAGCAAGTATTAATAAAAGTGGCATGTTAAATGGCTATTTTGATGGTTTAAAAACTGCGGTAGGAGTTCTTCCTTTTGTAGTAATTCAGAACTTGGCTCTGCTCCTTTCTCCAAGCTCCAGGTGTAAGGCCATTGAATGAATGAAATGGGAAAGTTTATAGAAGTTTATTAAAGAGACTGAGTAGGGGGAAGAGATAAGAATAACCAGAGAAGCTGTTTCCTGGAACTAAGTCCTGAGGGGTTTTCTCAAATGGCCATTTCCTGAATAACTGCTGACAGCAAGGGGTGTATCCTGAGATTAGTTGATTACCCATTATGGATAACTGAGTAATTATCCTACTCACTCCTCTGAATAAGCAGTGATTGTAAGAGAAATCACAGGAAGTATTGTTGGATGCCTAGGATGCCAGAGTGCAGGAATTAAATTAGAGGAATTGTACAATAAGCTTCATAAGAACAAGAGTAATACTAGTCATCTACACACTGGGTGTGTTCAGATAGAGGCTAGACTGCCATTGGTTTCAAATTGTTTAATTTAGATTCCTCCACTGAGCAGGATGTTGGATTTGATAACCTAAATGACCCCTGGCAATGCTATAATTTGCTTTGCATTTTATATTTTTAATTCACTGCTTTCCTCATTTCTGCTGCTCTTCCCAAATCCTGTGCAGAATGTCCCTGGGTAGGGACATTGATCTATCATTAACACATTTGGGTACTCTTTTTGCTTGCTATAAAATAATTATGTTAATTTATTTAAATTTGTAGCTGTAGTTTAAAATACTGTAATCTGGTTTCAGACTTTTCTTCTATGAAAATAACAGTAAAGCCCAAAGTTTGTCAAAGCTCTTGTACAAGGGAAAAATTACTTAGTCCCAAATACTACCGGTAGTACATAGTAAACATAGTCCCAAATATTAGTACCATGCAGAAAGAAGTCTCTAACAACCATATAGCAATAGCACTTGGACTTACATACGGCTTCACAGTGCTTAAGTGGCTTACAGAGTCAGCATATTGCCTCCAACAATCTGGCTCCTCATTTTACTGACCTTGGAAGGATGGAAGGCTGAGTTAACCTTGAGCCACTCAGGATCAAACTCCTGGAGTGAGCAGTGACTTAGTCTGCAGTACTGCATTATAACCGCTGTGCCACCACACAGTTTTATATCACTTATTATGTCAATATTAAAATAAGCAAAGTAAGAATTCACAACAGTAGTAGTTGATGGCAGCATATTTAGTGCCCCATAAGGTTCTATCCATTGACACTTGCTTAGGATAAGATTTTTCTGCTCCACTACAATATTAGTAAACTTAGTAAAGCTAAAATGCAGCTGAACTATCAATATTGTGAATGTGCAAACTTTACATCGAAGTATAGCAATCTTCCTTCTCTATTTTCTTGTTATTTAGCTGTCAGGTGCAAGAAATCAGGAGCCAGGATAGAGTTCAAAAAATCGTTGATTTCATGCTAGTTATACACAAGAAACTGATCTACTAATAGGCAAGGCAAATTGGCACCAGATAAGAGTAAACTGACTTCAATTGGGGCTAGATTTAGGTCTCTTATGGGGCCCTAGAGACTCCAAACTGATGATGCATTTGACCCTGCCCTCAGGCTCAGCCTGGTCATCTCCTATATTATCTTCACCATTTATATATTTCTCAGCTCCTATTTATGTATCCTTCAAACTAAAAATAACTCTTCATAGAATGATACAATTCTCAACACTGGAAAAATGAAAAAAAAACACCATTGGATGAAGAGATAATCAAGAAAATACTGGACTGTACTGAAATGGATAGACTTACATTGAGAATCAAAGAAAAAGAAGACGCAGAATATTTTCAAACATGGAACTTATTTTATCAATGGCTGGAAAAATGGGACAGAGAGTAAGAACTTAACTTGTATTACTAAACAAAACAAATCACCCCAGACATCGTTCATTAAGCACCTATGAAATGTAATAATAGAAAATTAATAAAATACTTATAAAAAGAATGATACAATCACTGGGTTGAAAATATCTTTTAGTTTATCTAGTGCAGGGGTGTCAAACTGCCGTCCTGCGGCTGGATGCTTCATAACGAAACTGCACCCACCCCATTGCCGGCAATGGTAAAAAAAGTCATGATACGTCATGACACGTCATGTGACATTGTGAGTTTGACAACCCTGATCTAGTGCGACCCTGTAATTGTAATTTGTAATCCAGATGCAGGGTTCTTTGTAGAAATTCAACCAGCTTCTTCTTGGATATCACCAATGGAAGAAAATCTTTTACCTCCTAAGGTACTCTTTTTTCTGAATCAGTGCATTTAAAGAAGAATACATTATGCTTAGTTGAAATATATTCCTCTACAATTTCTAGCTACAGATTCCTGGAACAAACTTGGTCTACCCCAGAAGTGGGGAGCTATGGCCCCTTTATGACTTGTGGACTTTTGGTCAGTTTGCTGAGCATTTTAAGTTGACCTGGAGCCATGAATGAAGTTTCTGAAGATTGATAACCAACATATCATTCAGCAATAACTTTAACCTCCTTTTAAATAAGATACTGTAAAACGCTATCATATGTTTTGCTGAAATTTATGAAACCAGTAATTCCATGACTGAAAGAAGGTAAAGCCAGTCTGACGTCATGCTTTTTTTTTGTAATCAAAGCACCTTTCCCACCCACCCACCCCACCCCCCAAATCAGGATTGAAAAACCTGCTGCTGCAAGATCCCCACTGTGTGTTTGACAGAAGATTCCTCTGAATCTTCTATATTTTAATAAAATTGGCACCAGATCCTTGCTTTCTAGAGTTGGGAAGCCCTCAAAAACTGTGGTATGTGTCATCAGGCTTCTTCCTTGAGCTGGCTCTAATTCCATAGAAACCATATAAACATTTGACATGGTACAGCTAGTTAGGAATATTTATTGCCTAATTAATTGAAGCCACTTAAATCATCCTCTGCCAAAATAAGGGGGCAGTTTTTTTCTTATAGTGTCTGCAGCTGGAACTCAGCACTTCATTCTTCCCTCTTTGCACAGCTTTTTCCCTTTAAACATACCCTAATTCTTAGAATAGATCCCCTAAATCCTGACCCTGACTCTAAATGCATGTATGTTTGTGTGTGTGTGTGTGTGTATGATTGTATGTATGTATGGATATATGTATCTATGTATGTATGCATAGATAGATAGATAATAGATTGATAGATAATAGATTGATAGATAATAATAATAATAATAATAAAATTGGAAGGGACCTTGGAGATCATCTAGTCCAACCCCCTGCTCAGGCAGGAAACCCTATACCATTTCGGACAAATGGCTGTCCAGTCTCTTCTTAAAAACTTCCAGTTTTGGAGCATTCACCGCTTCTGGAGGCAGGCTGTTCCACTGGTTAATTGTTCTAACTGTCAGGAAGTTTCTCCTTAGTTCTAGGTTGCTTCTCTCCTTGATTAGTTTCCATCCGTTGCTTCTTGTCCTGCTTTCCAGCACTTCGGAGAATAGATAGATAGATAGATAGATAGATAGATAGATAGATAGATAGATAGATAGATAGATAGATGGATGGATGGATGGATGGATGGATGGATGGATGGATGGATGGATGGATGGATAGATAGATAGAGAGATAGATAGATAGATAGATAGATAGATAGATAGATAGATAGATAGATAGATAGATAGATAGATAAATATGGGATGATCTTGCAAATTATAGAACGATCAGCCAGGCCAAGTTTGAAAACCCCTGCTCTTGTTTATATAGAATTGCTATAGGTACACATTTTTTTTAAAAAAAAATTCTTATTATTTTAGATGCTTGTATGTACTTCACCATCCTTATGCCGGACTATAATAAAATTTTGATTTGATTCGACACTGAGTGTACCTTGGCTCTACTCTTTGCCCTTCCTGCCAAAGTACTCTCCTTTCCTCAAATACAAGGTGCATTTTTTAATCACAAAAATAGCAATAGCAATAACAACAGCACTTACAGTAGATGTATATATTGCTCCATAGTACTTTATAGTACTCTCTGAGAAGTTTACAATGTCATCATATTGCCCACAACAATCTGGGTCCTCATTTTACTGACCTTGGAAGGATGGAAGGCTGAGTCAACCTTGAGCCAGTCAAGATTGAATTCCTGGCTGTGGGCAGAATTTACCTGCAATACTGTATTCTAACTACTGCACCACCAAGGCCCCCAGATTTCCCTCTCAAGATGATTAAACCTGCTTAAAAATCTAATCGCACAGTATCATTGTGAGACAGCCAGTAATCTTATGATAGAATCATGTATGTCTTTCTCCTCTTTCATTTTTGTTTTTATTATATTAATTTATGTGAAAGCCAGAGACAAAATGCATCTGTTAACCTTCAAAATATGCAATCTTTTTCTTTTCTTTTTCTTTTTTACTGTAGAACAACAGTAAGGGTTATTTTTTATTTGTGAGTTTTGTCAAAATTTCAAAATATACTGTAAGTTCTTATTTTACTGGTCAGGGTTTATCTCTTTAATGTTTGGCTTAGATAAAGTTTGCATTTTGGTTTGATCAGCCTCTTCTGTTGATGGATTATATTTAGTTCTGAGTTGTGGGTGGTTGCTGTTGTTGTTTTGGCCAAGTGAAATATAGAATGATTCTTCTGCTTTATAGCACATCGAATCCTGAGTTTTGAAATTACATTGGAAAGAGATGGATGCACACTAATAAATAAATGAACTGCTTTTATCTTTACTCCATTCAGTTAATTTGTACTCCTTATCCTACAGAAGTCAGACTGGTCAGTAGTAAATCATGAGCAGCTTCCCTGGATAAGGATAAAAATGGAGTGAGTGTTGTAAGGGCAAAGCAGTTCAAATACTTAGTTAACATTCATTCAAAGTTAATAGCTTGCAACTTTTGCCTAGCTGAGCTTCTTTATTTGGAGAGGTATCCTGTAAAACAGGGGTCCCCAACCGTGGCAACTTTAAGACCTGTGGACTTCAGCTCCCAGAATTCCCCAGCCAGTTGGCTGGGGAATTCTGGGAGTTGAAGTCCATAGGTCTTAAAGTTGCCAAGGTTGGGGACCCCTGCTGTAGAAAACATATTCTCAGCTATATGTATCACTCAATGTAATGCTTCAACGCCTTGGGGTGTTCAGCCTGATAAAATAGGCAGTGCCATATCTGATCAATAGTTGGATGAGAGATTCTAGTCAATAGCAAGTAAGCTGAACTACCAAGGAGCAAGCAGAAAACCAAAGCAGAATGGAAAATTGAGAAATCCTGTTTGTGCAGATGCCAAGCAGACATCCCTCAAGAAGTTACTTTGGATGCTTTTAAGTCTCTTAGCCCTACAGATTTTCTCTGCTTGTGAAGGCTGGTGCAGTTTTCATCATATTATACTATATCAAATTAACAGAAAATGTACAACTAGATGTGGTGTAAAAGACAACCGGAGGCGATTGTGCCAAAATTCTTATAATCAAATAGAGGTATATATTTAATTTATTGAGGTTTTTATGCCACTCTAATCCATGGAGATTCAGAGTGGCTTACAAACCTCTCCAGTAAGAGGATTAAAAGCAGTACTTCAAAGCAAGAAAACAATAAATTACAATCGCAATAAACTTTGCACACAGTAAATGGTAGAACAGAATTTCCCCCTAGGTTTAAAATAATCTCTTTCTGTTATATTATGAGGAGATGATTTAAGAACCCACTATTTTTACAAGGCCTTTCTCAGGCTGATTACAACTGCCTCTATAAACCCACTGTTTACAAGATAATATTCACATAAGAAAGATGATCTGTTTAGTGTTACTAGATGGGAATAATGAAACTCAGTTGTCTGTATTTGTATTGTATTATCTGAAGTATCACATAGGCCTATTCCCAACAGAATATTAACCCCTTGCCAAGCAGAATGTGGCATTTGTGTTGCATTTAAATGTAACTGGTGGCACCACAGGAATTCCTTGAGCTAATTTTCAGCCTGCAATTTGTCAGAATACACAGGAGATGGCAGTGCACAACATAACATAAATGAAGTTTAACGGATGCCCCTTCTGAAGGTAAGCAAGGAAAAAGCAAAAATGTTTTTATTGCAGTAGATGCCATCATGGTTTTCCTTGATTCTTCACAAACCAAGGAAAAGACCTCCATTAGATAAAATTCAGTCAAATATAGATCATATCTGGCAAATCGGGAATGATATATCAGCTAAAAAGCAATGCCTGTGATTTTACTAGTTTCAGAAAATGACTATTGGGGAATGTTATAATCCATGTTTCAGCACTGGTGGCTGTTGGCATTTGGCATCCAAAACTGAGACTTTTTCCCCCCAAGGGGGAAATATCTCTTTTTTGTTGATAGGCACTATGAGAGGCCAATAAATAGCTACCGTGATAACCATACCTTTTAAAGTAGTCGGACTCATAAGGGCAGGTAGATTAAAAGGAAAATCTAATAAATAAATAATTTTGAGATTCTTTCTTCAGAGCAATTAGATCCACCTACTTCAGATAAGCAGCATACTTCAAAAGGACTTTATATCTCAGCAAAGTTTAAACTGATTCTTGGTAACCTAAACAGAAATAAAAGCTAGAATATATAATAAAGCATCAAAATAGCCAAACAACCCCACTGACAAAAGTATTAAACACCAATCACCCTCTGGAAGAATTCCATTTATTTATTTATTTATTTTATTAAATTTCTATACCGCCCCTCTCCCGAAGGACTCGGGGCGGTTTACAGCCTTAAAATTTAAAAAACATATAAATGTACAAAATTAAAATATTTAAAAATAAATTAAACAAATTAGGCCATAAAATCCCATATAAAACCCAATATATGCAAATCCTAAAATCCTAAAAATTACAAAAATCCTAAAAATTACACAATCCCCCTAAAACATTTTCACCCGGTTGGAGCCGGAGCTTCTATGCCAGGCCGGCCTGTTGAAAAAGGAAAGTTTTCAGTTCCCGACGGAAGGTGCGTACGTCCATCATCGTACGGAGTTCGGGGGGAGCTCGTTCCAAAGCGTTGGAGCTCCCACAGAGAAGGCTCTCCCCCTGGGGGTCGCCAGTCGACATTGTCTGGCCGACGGCACCCTGAGGAGGCCCTCTCTGTGGGAGCGTACCGGACGGCGGGAGGTATTTGCTAGCAGTAAGCGGTCCTGTAAGTATCTTCAACTTTTTTCTAGAAGGGGGATAACATCAAAGAGAGTCAAATGTCCAGCGAGCCAGTGCAGCTTGCGGAGTAATGGGTTACATGGGCATAATGAGACGGGTCTATGACAGCTTGCCACAGCTTGGGTGAGTTGTCCCATTTCATAATAAGATACATTCTGGACCAAATGAACCTTATAATGATCATCTAGCATACTCCACTAGTCCACTATGCAACAATGAAAATATCAGTGGGAACTAAATATTAAATTTATCGTTGATATTGGTGGGATTCAAATATATGAACAACCGGTTCTCTGTGTGGATGCCACTTCCGGAAGACCATTCTGGGCCTGGACAACAAAAGATTAGCTACCAGTTCTTCTGAAGTGGTGCGAACCGGCTAAATCCCACCATTGATATTACGCTTAGAGAAAACTGGTACAAGCAGGACTGGCACAATGGGCACAATAGCTTAGTCCCTTAAAAGTATTTTAACGTTTTTTTTAAATGATATAGAAGTTATTTATTTTTGTGGCTTGCTTTTTGACTTTGAAAATAATCACCAAAAAATACAAAATGAATGAATTCTCAGGCCTCAGGCCTCAATGCATTTGCTTCCATTCTGCCCATATATTGCTACTATGTTTCTTACTATCGTAATGACAAAGCAAAACTCAGTAAGAGTTAACAAATTGAATAGCAAACTGGTGATCTTATTTGTAAGGTGTGAATACTAAACCTTAATAACTCCAATGATACATGATAGACATCATAACTGATCAGTAGCAAATAATTAATAGTATACTGTAATGCATACATTATATAAATATAATACATTATTAGCATTTTCTATTTCTCTGTAGAAATACAAGTAAAGCATTGAAAATAAGTTGAAGTATAATGTTAATACTATAATTTTAATGGAGGGGGAGGCCTACAAAGGCAAAAGTGCCTAAGGCCCACAAAAGTTATAATATGGTCCTAGGTATAAGGTGTTCTGCCACTGATATATTATTCGAGTGTGATTGCCCAGATAGAAAAATTATTTTCTAAAAACAGTTGGAAATGCAATAATCAAGTTGGATTATTCTTTCATACTTGGAGAAAATGATGTAAAGTACAACAATTCCGGAAAGTGATTATTTATAGAAAGAAACAAACCATAAGGATGGGAATTTCCTTTTCCAAAAGCTATTTTTCTTTATTTTACTAAACATTACTAAACTCTATATCATACAAGGTATACTAAATTAAATCTGTATATGATATAACATGGATGTCTTTTATTGGAAATCACACATTATGTCTTTAGCAGAATGGCAAACTAAGCTGTGGAAGTATACATCAGTGTCAAAAATAATTTCTTATATGAAAAACAAGTGTGACAGAATTTTAATGGATTATAATTCTACAGATGGACTTGTATCACATCCAAAGTTTGAATTTTTATAAATTTGAGGCTTTAAAATATTAGTTTCTACTTGAATCATTAAATAAACATTAAACATTTTTAGATTTTAGGAAGGAACTTTTAATACTACATTCTGTCTTATGATTCATTATTCTAGCTTCTTTAGTTAATTTTGGAATATTGATTTGAATTTAATAATAGTTTTGAAATCTTAAATTAATATCAGAAATTTGAACATGCAACAGTGTTGCAATTTTAGTTCAATTTTATACAGATTGTCTTTTCTATTTACTTTTTGTTTTATATTTTTTTTCCTGTATTCCCTTTTGATAACATTACTACATATCTATTAAAAGAAATAACTTAAAAAAAACATCCAGAGTGCTTCTTATACATTATCTCAGGAAAAGTCTAATGAACTAGCTCCATAGATTTTGTTCTTATACATGCAAAATATGGGTTTTGAATTAGGATCTTTTTTCCTTGTAGGAAAGATTATCATTTTAATAAACAGGCTTTAAAATGGAAGACAGCTTGAAGTTCTAAGAATACATCCAAATGCAGATAGGTTACAAAGGAGAGGGTTATTTTTTTGTAAAGAAATGACATTTTGCCACAAGAAGATTTGTCCTCATAAGCAATGCTGACAATACATAAAAAGCAGCAAATAGATTTCAAAAGAAAGATGACGGGCTGCCCTATCTCGCAGGAAGCAACATTCACAATGTGAAACCTGGGCTGAGACACTGCTTTCATTCACATTGTACACCTGTTTACACTCTGTCTATGGAGATTCTCAGTCATCCAGGTCATGGTTGTCCCCAGTGCTTTTTTTTGTAAAAAAAAAAAAAAAAAAAAAAGGTGCAGGAACTCACACGTGTCAGACAACCCGCCTTGCCTACCCTATAAGGTTCCATCCAAAAAATGTGCCGGAACTCCGTTCTGGGCGTTCTGTGAGAAAAAAAAAGCAATGGTTGTCCCAAAGGTGCTTTTTCAGAAGGCAACTGGACTTTGTTTTTCCTTGAAGGCATTTTGCTTCTCATCCAAGAAGCTTCTTCAGTTTTGAACTGAAGAACTGAAAAAGCTTCTAGGATGAGAAGCGAAACATTTTAAAGGAAAAGCAAAGTCCAGTTGCTTTTTGAAAAAGCACCTTTGAGATTATTTTCACTGTCTTCAACTTGTGTACTGTGTTTCTTTCTGATTATTTTGCTATTTTTTTTGCCATTGTATAAAATATGATCTTAAGGAAATAAACAAACGTTCTTGAGTAAATCCTACTATCGATGTTTGCACCCACACAGTTTTCCTGATAGTATTATGAAAGTGATTTTCCATTATCACCTTCTAAGATATTTTCTCAGCTTCTTAGTCTGGCCAACAACGCTGGAATTCCCCAGGGCTCCCCCATTCAAGTGTTAACTAGAGCTAACTCAATGTAACTTTTAAGGTCAGCTAGGTGCCACCACTTAGGTGATGCTCTGTGTATTCAGTGAAGAGGATTACAACCTACAAAAGCTTCTGTGATGATAAATTTGCTAAGCTTTAAAGTGTCACAAGAGTGGCATTTCTGTGCAGAGAACTCACCAGTGCTTCCAGATTGAAGAAATCAGTCTGCTATTGGTGAGCAAGTTTCCCAACCATTGTTTTGGACTCTATATAGGTTTTATCTTAGGAGGGACTAATACAGGCATAGCTATAATTATTGCAGCAGGATTAACATCTGGCACGCCTGTTTTTATTCTTATTACTATGTTTTTAATGATTATATTGTTAGTTTATTGTTTAATGTGCTTAGTTTTAAAGGGTGGTTTTTGTGGGAGGGATAAATTGATAGTATGGATGGAGTTGTAATTGGGTGGAATGAATGGGATGAACTGGCTAGCCTGCCTGGCACGGCAGAGGCGGAGGGGGACGCTGGCCCCGGGGTGGTAGAGGGCCAAAGTATACCGGTCTTGCTGGGGAGAGGCAGATATGGCGGGAGCCACAGGGTAGGTCATTCCCAGGGAACAAGGGCTCGCTGTCTAAAAACGATCCCTTGCTCCGACCCTGTGAGTTCAGCCTGAAGTACTGGTGATGGGCGAAATCCAGACCCTAGGCTCAGGCTGTTGCTACTCAATGCCAGGTCGGTTGTAAATAAAGCCCCCCTCATCCATGATCTTGTCCTGGATGAGGAGGCCGACCTTGCATGTGTGACCGAGACCTGGCTGGGCCCGGAGGGAGGAGTTCCTCTCTCTGAAATGTGCCCAGCCGGGTTTCAGGTATGGCATCAGCCACGACCCCAGGGAAGGGGGGGAGGAGTGGCTATTATAGCCAAGAAGACCTTTAGCCTACGGAGGCTCGCTGTTTCTGAGATTGCGGGTTGTGAGTTGCTCCTTGTGAAGTTGGACCTAGGGGTTCAGGTGGGCTTGTTGCTCACATACCTGTCTCCCAGCTGCGTGTTAACAGCCCTGCCTGCACTACATGAGGAGGTTGCTGGGCTGGCGGTTGAGTTCCCCAGGCTTATTGTTTTGGGGGACTTAAATGTACCGTCACTCGGCGAATCCTCTGGGTTGGCGCAGGAGTTCATGGCCACCATGGCAACCATGAACCTGACTCAAGTAGTTCAGGGTCCGACTCACGAGAGGGGACACACTCCCGACATGGTATTCCTCTCAGAACAGTTGAGCAATGATCTGAATTTAAGGGGCTTAGATATCTTGCCTGTGTCATGGTCAGACCATTTTCTGCTACGGCTTGTTTTTAAGGCTCCAATCCTCCCCTGCAGGGAGGTGGAACCGATTAGGTGGTTCCGCCCCAGACGTCTGATGGACCCAGAAAGTTTTCAGAGGATGCTTGGGGAAATACCGGATTCTCTCATTCACAGTTCGGCAGAGTCCCTGGTTACAGCCTGGAATATGGCTGCGAAGGGGGCTCTTGACCGGATTGCGCCGTTGTGACCTCTCTGTGGTAGCAGACCCAGAAGATCTCCTTGGTTTACTGAGGAACTCAGGGGGATGAAGCACCAGAAGAGACGCCTAGAGAAGCAATGGAGGAAAAGTAAATCTGAATCTGACCGAACACTTTTAAGATCTTATATCAAGACTTATCAGGTGGCGCTCAAGGCGGCAAGATGCATGTATCATTCCGCCTTGATTGCATCCGCAGAATCCGGCCCAGCTGCCCTGTTTAGGGGACTCACTCCCTCCTTAATTGGGGGGGGGTTGATGAACCCTTGCAGGGTAGTGCTGAGGATTTTAATAAGTTTTTCATGGATAAAATCGCCCAGATTCGGATGGACCTTGACTCCAATTGGAGTGCAATGTCGGTTGACAATGTGTCAGTCGAGATGACAGGGACTCGTCTTGATCCTGTTGTGTGGGAGGAGTTTGACCTGGTAGCACCCAATGAAGTGGACAAGGCCATGGGAGCTGTGAGTTCCGCCACCTGTTTATTGGACCCGTGCCCCTCCTGGCTGGTTTTGGCCAGCAGGGAGGTGACGCGGAGCTGGGTTCAGGAGATTGTCGATGCTTCTTTGAGGGAGGGGTCCTTCCCAGCTCCCAGCAAGGAGGCAATTGTATGCCCCCTCCTCAAGAAGTTTTCCCTGGACCCAGCTGTGTTAAACAACTATCGTCCTGTCTCCAACCTTCCCTTCATAGGGAAGGTTGTTGAGAAGGTGGTGTCATTCCAGCTCCAACGGTCCTTGGATGAGGCCGATTATGTGGGCCCTCAGCAGTCATAATTCAGGCCCGGCTACTCCATGGAAACTGCTTTGGTCGCGCTGACGGATGATCTCTGGTGGGCCCGGGATAGGGGACATTCCACTATCCTGGTGCTACTTGACCTTTCAGTGGCTTTCAATACCATTGACCATGGTATCCTTCTGCGCCAGCTGGAGGGGTTGGGAGTTGGTGGCACTGTTTTGCGGTGGTTCACCTCCTACCTCACTGGTCGGTCGCAGTCGGTGTTGGCAGGGGGTCAGAGGTCGACCCCTAGGTTCCTCCCTTGTGGGGTCCCTCAGGTATCGGTCCTCTCCCCTCTGCTGTTTAATATTTACATGAAACCACTGGGTGAGATCATCCGACGACACGGGGTGAGTTATCATCAGTATGCTGATGATACTCAGCTTTACATCTCCACCCCGTGTCATTTCAGTGAAGCAGTGGAGGTGATGTGCCGGTGTCTGGAGGCTGTTAGGGTTTGGATGGGTGCTAACAAGCTCAAACTCAACCCCGACAAGACGGAGTGGCTGTGGGTTTTGCCTCCCAAAGACAATGCAATCTGTCCGTCCATTACCCTGGGGGGGAGTTTCTGACCCCCTCAGAGAGGGTCCGCAACTTGGGTGTCCTCCTCGATCCACAGCTAAATCTGGAATATCATCTTTCGGCTGTGGCGAGGAGGACATTTGCCCAGGTTCGCCTGGTGCACCAGCTGCAGCCCTATTTGGACCGGGAGTCTCTTCTCACAGTCGCTCATGCCCTCATCACATCGAGTCTCGACTACTGCAATGCTCTCTACATGGGGCTACCTTTGAAAAATGCTTGGAGACTTCAGGTAATGCAAAATGCAGCCGTGCGAGCAGTATTGGGCCTGCCTAGAAATGCCCATATCTCGGCATCACTCCGCGAGCTGCATTGGCTGCCAATTGGTCTCCGAACGCAATTCAAAGTGTTGGTTATGACTTATAAAGCCCTACATGGCATCGGACCAGGTTACTTACAGGACCGTCTGCTGCCCCATGAAACCCAGCGACCGGTTAGGGCCCACAGAGTCGGCCTTCTCCAGGTCCCATCAGCCAGACAGTGTCGCCTGGTGGGGCCTAGGGGAAGAGCCTTCTCTGTTGCGGCCCCGGCCCTCTGGAATCAACTCCCCCCGGAGATCTGTATTGCCCCCACCCTCTCTGCCTTTCGCAAATTACTTAAGACTCATCTTTGCCGACAGGCCTGGGGCAGTTAACACCTGGTCCCAGCCAGTGTATGTATGTTTGTATGTTTGTTTTGGATGATTGGTTTTTTTAATTGACGGGTTTTACAAATGTTTTTTATATATTAGATTTCTACATGTAGTATTTATGTTGTGAGCCGCCCTGAGTTCTTGAAATAGGGCGGCATAGAAATCTAAGCAATAAATAAAGAAATAAATAAAGAAATAAATAAATAAATAAATACATACATACATACATACATACATACATACATACATACATAAATAAAAAATGTGAAGTTTTCAGTGTTACAGAAAACATGGTAAAACTGAAGATATCGAACAGATTCTCCTGCTTTCTGTTTCAATCATATAATGTGACTGACATTAGGCAATAAAGCATGCATGGGGAAAAATACACAGGAATGTTGTAATGGAGTTTGCCATGTGCACAAATTAGAGTTATGTCCTATCGTACAGACATGTTCCTTCTGGAAAATTTCCAATGGATGCTTTGCTTCCACGAGAGGGATATTTTTCCTTTAATTATTCCATTTTGGGAGAGGGCCAATTTGGTGTAGTGATTAAGGTATCTGGCTAGAAATTGGGAGACCATAAGTTTCAGTCCTGCTTTACACCCAAAGCCAGCTGTGTAACTTTTGGTCAATCACTCTCTCTCAGCCCTAGGAAGGAGGCAATGACAAACCATTTCTGAAATCTTGTCAAGAAAACGGCAGGGACTTATTGAGGCAATCACCAGGAGTAAAAACTGACTTGAAGGCACCCCCTCCCACCCCTAAAAACATTGTTGCTCAAATGGGATAATGTGGTCTTCAAGGAAGAATGGTAAAGTGGTAAATGGTAAATCTGCTCCCCTGAGAACTTAGGTCAGTGGTACTTATGTGGGGGTGAGTGGATAACAGAGCTACTTGTCTAAGATCCAGTTTGGGACTGCTACTGCCCAGGCACTTGTGTAAAATAAATCTGGGTTTTATTATTTGAAACTGGAAACAAGGGTAATTGGGTCAAACAGTTGATGAACTACTGACCTAGGTCTTACCTTTTGGCCTGATGACTACTTCCTGGTCAGCTGCCACTGTCAGGATGGATACTTGTGGAAAAACTTTGTCATCATAGAACCATTGCCTCGGCTAATTTTTGGCCTTAGTTCCAACCTGGCTACAAAGATGGCAGAGTGTGATGCTTCTCTTTAACTTTCATACTCCAAATAACTATGTAAGCACAAAGAAATGGAGTTGCCAAGAAAATAAAAGTGCCAAAAAAGGAGACTCAAAGCTTTCACCCCTAGTTCCCATGTAGTAGTTACCCATTTTAGCAATGTAGTTACCAATAGTTACCCATGTAGTATGGTTGTATGTATTACTACCATCCTTTTCTTCTCTTCTACTACTGTCTCCTTATGACTATATTACTTTGTTGTTTATATGTACACTGAGAGCTTATGCACTGGAGACAAATTCTTTGTGTCCAAGCACACTTGGCCAATAAAGCTATTCTATTCTATTCTATTCTATTCTATTCTATTCTATTCTATTCTATTCTATTCTATTCTATTCTATTCTATTCTATTCTATTCTATTCTATTCTATTCTATTCTATTCTATTCCCAAAGGGAAAAATGAAAAGGGACATTATTTTTCTGATCAAACTGAAACTGGATCAATACAAATAATTCTATTTTCCAGCTATACATACTAGAATACTATGCTTATGTGATTTGGCACAACTTTAATTTCTTTTATGACTTTTTCCTGTTCTTGTATTCCCATGATGGATATATGCAGTCATGATGTGATGGTTGATGAGCCTGTGAGTTTTATTGATTCATTGATGCACAAATGATTTCCTATGCCAATATCATACATCATATAAGAATCTTTCTACAATCCTGTATACCAGTAAGTCAATATCATTTTTATCATGTTTTCTTAACCTCAATTGATCCCTTTCCAAAGACAGTTGTAGTGTTTAGGCTTCATAGGAATTATGTTGTTTGACCATCTATTGTAGCATTAGTATAATGATGATCAACAATGGAATCTGCCAAATATGCAGATAGATATACTTGGAAATAAAAAAAGAGATCATTTTTACCAGTGACAGTGTGATTTAATTTTCTTTTCTTTTGGGGGGGATGGGTTTGTGAAGTTTGATTTAAAAATAGTAACACTCATAACAAATAGTAGTATTGCACATAATGTTCCTTTATAAGCTGTGAACAAAATGTCAGTTCTTAGTTCTCATTCATATTCATAATTATCAAATGGAATAATCTTCAATAAATAAAAAAAAGATATCCTGTTAACTCAAGCATTGCCAATTCCGCGACATGATCCAACATTAGGGAATAAATTTTCAAGCTACTGATTCTACTTTGAGAAAACAACCCTGTGTGGATAAACTTCTTGTACAAATCAGCTAGTGGCATCTTGTAATAACAGTGAATATTTTTCTCAGTGGCTCCATCAGGCATGAGCAATATATTTTGTGAGATGTACAGAGTTTGGATTGGAAACTACACAAAGCCTGTTAATTCATGCTCTTTGTTACTATGCCGACAGATCAGGGCAGTTCCTGAGGGTCAGTTTCTCAGCTGAAGAGCTGTTTTTCAAAAAATGACTTTAGCACAAAAGAACTTTTTAAATCAGTCCAGCTTCAACAAAGAAAAACACACACATACAGACACACACACACACAGACACACATATAATGGATTCTTCTTCTCCCAGATAGAAGGAAAAAGCAGCCAGGGAGGTACTGTCTGTCTCTCAACAAGATTGTACTTCTAGCAAAAACATTGTTTATTCTTCTTGTGGTTTTCTTATAAAGTGTCCTTTCTATGACCTCACTGAAGGAGCATCAAAAGCCATGAAATATGTCCAGGTTATGTCTTAATGCTGTGAATTTTAATGTAATAAACCCAATTTCTTTTAGTGCTTAAAAAGGTAGCTGAGATTTTCATCTTGAGTTATTGCTTGTCTCGATGAAACCGTCTAATCAATCTAGTTTCCAGTGGCCTGGTAGTTTCCATGTCAGAAAATACAGAGCTCAATATATCCATTCTTTGTCATCATTTTTCACACATTCCAAAATTTTATAGCTTGAAAGGTTTGATTTTTATAGCTTGAAGAATTCATTTCCCAAAAATTCATTAAAACACATTTGCTGATGAATCTTGGTTGAAGATCTGTACTGATCTTAAGAATGAGAATTCAGTAGTTCCTAATCTGTATGGCGGAAAATGACCTAATGTTTATAATATTATTACATGTTAATATTAAAAAATATGAATATAATTATTGCAATTGCATAGAGAAACATGAATGATGAGTTCATGTTCTCTAATTCTTCATGACCTGTTATATGAGCTGACTACTTGCATAAGATTTCTGGGTCAATGAATTGTACATTATATTTTATCTATCTTTCCTTTACTTATTCTTCAGCATATAATTAGATATGATTGGATTCAGTTTAGTAATTATTATAGATAATTTATTTGTTTCATTGGTTTGCATCCTGTTGAACTGCTGGAATTGTCTCCATGGAGAGATCTGAAAACCATTGTATGTGTAATGTAGATGTCTCCCCACCTCATTTTGAGATCTGGAGATTTTCCACACAGTCATGGCCATTTCTAACAAAAGGAAAAAAATGCTGACATGAAATTGCACTATGCTGCAATCATGTTCTAGGCTGTTGATGGCCTGTTTAATAGCAGTAGCACTTAGACTTCATAGTACTTTACAGCCTTCTCTAAGTGGTTTACAGAGTCAGCACATTGCCCCCAACAATCTAGGTGCTCATTTTACCAACCTTGGAAGGATGGAAAGCTGAGGCAACCTTGAGCCAGTCAGGATCAAACTCTTGGCAGTGAGCAGTGAGTTAGCCTGTAATACTGCATTCTAACTACTGTGCCACCATGGCTCTTAGTATATTAATACATTAACTATGTGAGAAGACATTTATAATTTTAATTCATTTCTATTGCTTTCCACACTATGTTATGCCCCACATGTTTTGATAGGCATTTGCAATCCATCTTACTCTCTCAATAATAGTAGCATTTGGGGAGTATATTGGGACAAGAGACTCCCTTATCACATTTTTCAGCTTAGTAGTAATAAATACCGGTAGTAAGTTCTTATTAGCTTTTTCTGTGTTTTGGTTGTTTTCACCCTATCTGATAAAGACATTGTTGGCACAGAAGCAATTGGGACCACATTGGTCTTCAGAGTTCTTCCTTCCTGAAGGGTTGGTACCTATAACAACTGAGAGACTCACTACGTTTGTGTCAGTGATTTACTAGGACAACAAAAATGATGCATTTGAAGTGTCACCACACCAACTCAGGTCCTTATGAATCTAGCTAGCTCCTATACCATGCCAACAATGTGGTAACTCTTCATTTGACAAATGTACACTTTCTAGATATGCATAGAAACATCTCCAGATGTATTTGTTCTGCTAGCAGGGGATTATAGGAAGTGTGGACTAAATCAGATTAGGAAAAGCTAGCAGAGAATCTTTTTTTAAATAATATTTTATTAGTTTTCTAATTTTACAATTAAGTATTTAAAAAGCAATGTGGTGACTGGGTTAATCAATAATTCAATTACATACATAAATCTTTAGTACAAATCTCAAGTTACAACATCAGATATTTCCTTTCTTTTCCCCTTAATATCTACTATCTCATATTAGGCTAATACAGTTCTTATTATTATCAACTAAGTAAAAACATCATTGTTACATTTATCAATAATTTTTAGCTTATACATATCTTAATTCTGTTTACATTCAATCCTTATATACAATCAATGTCCTGTTATTGCTTTCCCCCCCAAGCTTTAATTTCCCATCAATATTCAAATTAACATTTTTATTTATAATTTCCAAGCTTTAGGCAACTAAAGTTTCCCTTATCTCAACTTCTTCCATTTTCCCTTTTCATAATAAAGTCTAATATTCTAAATACACATCTTATCTATTTGAATATAGTCTTATTCTCTTTTCTAAAAGTTATCTATTTTCCACCATATTATATCATCTAATTAATAATACAGTATCCCCTCTAATAAATCAAAACCATTATATGTATTGTCTGGGTTAACCAATAAATCAATAACATATGTCTTGTTACACATCTTACCTATTCAATTATAATGTTACTCTATTTTCTAAAATTTTTCTATTTTTCACCATATTCAACCCTCTAAATTAGTAATATGAAATCCACTCTAATAAATCAAAACCCTAATTTTCTTTAGCTTTCTGGCTTTCTTCCTTTACCAGCTAGTCTTCCATGTCAGTGCTTTTGAATCATTAAATAGTTCTCCCTCTATTATTATACATATTATTTGAAATAAGAAAGACCATTTGGTTGCAGTTTTTTTTGGAAGAACTAGCCCATTTGTATTCATTTGATCGCACCCCTATTACTCCAATTTCCCACAACTGTCCTGATAGGTTTATCTTCCATTCAATCTGTTCTTCCTTTTCCTCAAATTTCTTTTGATTTATGCAGTGCTTTTTTTTGTAAAAAATAAAAAGGTGCCGGAACTCACACATGTCATACAACCCACCTTGCCTACCCTAAAAGGTTCCATCCAAAAAAGGTGCCAGAACTCTGTTCTGGGCATTCTATGATGAAAAAAAGCCCTGGATTTATGTAAAAAGTCTTTTCCATTTTCAGTGTTGTCACTCCCTTTTTGATTTTTCCGTTGGCTGGATCTGTTGGTCAACTGAGTCCTCTGTCTTAGTGTTTAGTTGTTCCACTTTTCCTGTTATTTTCTGCATTGTTAGTTCTTTGGTTATAGTCAAGATCTGGGTTTGTATATATCTAAGCTGGCATCTTGTTCCTTTATGTTGCATCTTATTTTGTCACAAGCTGAAAGAATTCATGTAGGTTTCATGTGTTGATTTCAACATGAAAAGGATTTTTTTTCTTGATCTTCATCCATATTCTCTTGATAATGTATTAAGTTGAAGACTTTAGAATCAAACATTAAAAATAGTTTTTGTTTTTTATAATTGGGTATGGGACATCTATTTCACATGTTATAGGTGGTCTTTATAGTGGAAATTGTTTTTCAAGTAAGAATTTATAGTCCAAGGTATTCCATCATCTCGTGTAATAACAAATGCTTCTCATGTAAAGAAATAGGAAAACAATTCCCCACATATAGCTCTGAAAGTCAGTAAAGGTTTACATTCATAGTTCAAACAGGCCAGATATGCCACCCAGAAGTTCCTTCTTTGCAGTTGAGTTTTTCACAGATGGTATCTGTCAAGGTCAGAAAAGTTTTTTTGGGAGTCTGGGCTTCAAGCCAAGTCTCTTTTAGGCAATAACAAGTTGCAATACCATATTTCGCCACAAAATGTCACTGATACCATTTAAAGCTTTTTAAATCCAAAGTTTTTATGATAGTTTTTCAAGTTTTATTTATTTTTTTAGATAAAAAAACATCTCCAGTAAGAGTAGGAAAACTTTTAGTCTGCAAATTTCAAAATCATATACATCCAATTAGATTAAAATTATTTTTACAGTTGGTCTGATTCCCCTGGGTAGTTAGTTGCTGCTTTTCTTAGAGGGTGGGGTAGAAGTTCCCTTCCCTCTCTCCTCACAGGGGGAAATATTTTGAGGAGCTTTTACAGGAAAAGATACTTACAGTCTTAAAGAAAAGATCAGATCTCACCCAGTTTCATCCGTGTTGATTTAAAGGTGCTTGATAGTGATTTTGACTTCGGCTGTCAGCAGCTTAGTGACGAGCTATATTGCTATGGCCGGTCTTTCCCCCCGCCAGTTTGGGCTGCCCCAGATAAAACAGAAGGGCCATCACCCTCCTGCGATCAAGTGGGGGTCCCCTCCTTGCTCGTTGCCCATACAGGGCCACTTTCGACCCTTTTCGGGTCCCCCAGTGGGATGAATTCGGACACGAAAGACAGAGCTCATCTTCCAGCGTCTGCAGTGCTGCGATGGCAAATCGGAAGACTAGCAGAGAATCTTATCATACCTATCATAATATCGCAGAGCTAGTGTTAAAGATTCAAATGCAGAAAGGGTAGCTCAATAGATTCGCATCTTTAAAATTTCAGGTAACAAAAAATCATTTCTCCACAAATCTGATACTCCAATATTTTAGTATAATATCATTTTATGTTCTATTTCACTACAATTAACAGCAGGTTCTATGGACCAAAATATAGGGCAATTTTTAAAAATGGATTTGAATGTATGAATTGCTAGCGGCAGACAAAGATTGCATATGATTAATGCTGTTGCCAAACTCTTGTTTTACTCCTGTTGAGAGATCTAGCAAGACTGGCGTGCAATTGTGTGTATGCATGCACATTTTGGGATTAATGTGTTATATTTATAGCTTTGCAGACACAGAGGAATGGGGCTGCAGAACATTATAATTTCCATTTTACAAACCAAACGTACAGTAGATAAAAAATGTTTGTGTGATGGAAACCAGGGAGTTAAATGAGTACATTGTGGGAGATTGTGAGATAAAATTATTATTTTGAGCTTATAAGAGTGTTAATAAACTTTAAAAAAAAAGAAACCAATTAGAAGCCAACTTATTCAATATAAGGTATAGAACTCATATTTTCACCTGATGCTTGGCTGTCGGAGCTTCTAAAGAACATTTTAAAAGATTATAATGTAATATTAATATTTATATATCAAAACATAAATGTTATTTTAGAAATTAAGTAATACAACAAGCATAAAATATATATTCTGTGTGGCAGACAGCTAGCTAGCTAGAGGCAAATATTGTTAGAGTCCTGCAGAAAAAAATGGATGGAGCTGCTTGTTGGCTGTGTATAGAGGAACCAGATTTGTACACTTTTGTATAGAGGAACTGAATTTGTTCTTGTTTTGTTCTGTGCTGTGTTTTAATTGGTTATTATATTGTGAGCCTTCCATGCCAGGAAATAAATAATCAATTACTTGTAGGATGCATACTTCCAGCAGGATGATGAAAAGAGTACTGAAAGGATCTATCAAAAAATGCTCAATATTGGCATTACATTCACCATGTAATTATGTAGGGATTTGTGACAAAGATGAAGGAACCCTGATTCATAACTAGGTAGAAAAGGTAGTATGATTCATGGCATAGTCAGCCAGATGTTCAGACTGGCATTTTTGTCCGCCTCTCAAGTCTGCGATAGGCAGATCTGGATATTGATGGTGTTACAGACATTGTCACAGAATGTAAGCTGTTCCAAGTAAAGCTGTCTTTTGCAATTGACTGATAGTGTATTTGTCATTATCATAATTGGTATAATTATCATTATTTCTATGAACTACTGGCTTTATTGCTGTTTTTCTAACAAGTTCAGTAGTGGAAAGTTTCTCTTGTCAATTCATCTCAGCTCCCAAATGGTCCAGAGGGATAAAGTGCTGTGGGAAAGAAAGAAAGAAAGAAAGAAAGAAAGAAAGAAAGAAAGAAAGAAAGAAAGAAAGAAAGAAAGAAAGAAAGAAAGAAAGAAAGAAAGAATCCAGCATTTCGATAATGTGCCAGTGGACTGATTAAAAAAAATCAGTTGAAAAGTGGGTTAGCTCAAGGAAAGAAAAATAATCATATCACATAAAGTCTTCTTTCAACAGAGATTAAAGAACCAAAGGAAGGAGTTTTTAGTTTAAGATGGTTCCTGTGTACACATATGTGAGTTTTTTATTTTATTTTATAGAATTATAGGTTGCCCGTCTCACCTACATAGACAGTTCACAGTTAAAGCAGAATAAAAACAATAAAAACAACCAGAATTATAAACAACGGGCATAATTAAAAACAGCAGCCAAGAAGGCTCACAACTATTTGAGTTGACACTTTTGCACTCATTACTTTTTGATGCTATAACTTTATAAAAGGCATTTGTAAGTATAAATAAGCAATGAACAAAAGCAAAGGGCTTTTTGGACTACAACCACTAGTATGAATAAGAGGCTGTCTTCATATAGCAGTTGCCTATAAAGTCACCAAGAGTTGGACCTGACAAAATGGTTGAAACAACAACAATTTCATTCCACACAAGTAACGAGATCAGTTAAAAATCTAAGGATTATGTAAATTTGTTCCCTTTGGGGAAGTTAAAGTTTCAGTGTACTAAATACTGACCAGTGTTGGCCAGTAGTTGGCCCTGGAGAAAAGTGACCAGGAAGAGGTCACTGGAAGAGACCATGTGGGTGTCTCACTGCATTGCATACTACCATTTGTCTCCAATGCTAATGAACCTTAGCAGGTAAATCTGTCACATCCATTCTTCCTTCAGAAAGTGGAAAAATATTGGTGAAATGATACAGAAAGACATAGACGGAGAATACAATTGTTGCAGGATGGGTTGGGGATAACTCTTATACTCCTCTCTTCCAAAATCGTGGATATTTCATGCTCAGGCCAAGGTAAACAAGATTTGGAGATCTGCTCTAAGATACAGCATGTGATAATATTGATTTTTCTTCAGCATTATTCATGTTCCAGTTTGCTTTATCATGTGCCCCCATTTCAGTTATATATGGCTAAGACAGAAATACCAGCACAATTTATAATAAGCATTCAGAGCACTGTGTCTGCGATGAGACAAATAAACATACTTGTCTTGCATGTTAATAAGAAACACTGAGTTATGCAATGTACGAATGTAATGTATGTGAAATAAAATGTCACTTAATTAAACTATAGTGTCTATAGTAACCATATTCTAAGACTGACTCTTTTTGGCTCTTCTAATCATTCATATTAACTCTAATTCTTATAGCAAACATGAGACAAAGGCACATCAAATCAGTCCATTTCAAGACTGAAATGACCTCTCCTCGAATAGTACATGAAAGATTTGTTAATGTTCTCATACAATGTTCAATGCATGCAGTTATTCCTCAATATACACTACTGGTAAATGTATAAGAGCTGGTGTATTTTTGGTTGATCAGAATTCTAGGCAAGAGGAAACACAGGCTTCAATTCTTACCAACACTTTGCTGACCGAATTCTGACATAATAAAGGGCAAAGAATAGTAGTTCATGTAATGTTAGCTTTATGAAACATGTCTCTAAAATTGTTTGTTGCACCAAAACAGGATTTCTGATTGTACTTATTTCATCAGATCTAGCAAAGAAGGCATTTTATAGGTTCCATCAATCATGGAGTGTCATCTGCCAGGACCCAGGAACTGAACCATTTCTGTCATGGCACCTCTCCTTTCAAAAATAATTCACCTGGAGATTACATTGATTCTGACCATCCTGGTCTTTCAGAAGACACAGGATCAGGATCAGGTTCAGTGGTGGGATTCAGCCTGTTTGCACCAGTTCAGAAGAACTGGTAGCTAATTTTTTTGTTGCCCAGATCCAGAATGGACTTTTGGAAGTGGCATCCACACAGAGAACCGGTTGTTCACATATTTGAATCCCACCACTGATCAGGTTGTCAGTTAGAGCCTGTAAAATGGTTTAAGATAACCACTGCTGTATGGTTGGTTTTTATCTTGGCTGATGATTATGTATTTTACTTTTTGGTATTGGTTGTGTTTTTTCTAAGCTGCTGCTAATCACCCAAAATCACCATGATAAGATGGATGGCCATATAATTAAAACAAAACAAAACAAAACAACTGGTGGTGTCCTTGGTGCTCTATGAGCTTGGTTGTTTGTTCGCAGATGTTTTGTTACCAGATTAGGTAACATTTTCAGTATAGAAGGGAATGGTGTTTGCTTTCTGTTTATACACAGTAGCTTGTCTCGTCAGTGTTGATGGAGTTGTTTCGTCTTTGGTAGTTCCTTTATTAGGTTGTTATTTACTGCTTGATTGTTTATCTGGTGTTGCTGTTGGTGTTAATCCCTTTTAATCTGGGTTTTGATTGCTGGTGAAGAGATTATCTGGTCTTTTTTGTTTCCTTTTTAGCTGTTTTATTGTCTCTTCTAAATGGTGTGTAAATGCTGTTTTAATAAAGGAGAATATTTGTAGCTCAGAATTGACTTGAGGGGTCCTTGGTGCTCTCTGAGCTTGCTTGTTTTCTTGCAGATTTTTTTTTTTGGCAGACTAGCACTGATGGTGTTGCCTAGTTTGGGTAATGAAATGTCTGCAAAAGAACAAGCAAGCTCAGAGAGCACCCAAATATTGTTTTATTTCTATGTGCCTCTTCATGGTTGAGTTGTCTCGAGTGCCAAGCCTTCAGGAATTCCCTAGCATTTTTTAAAATTCAGCTTGATTCAGGATGTTGCGGGACCGTCTTCAGCCTCATGAATCCCAGCGACCGGTTAGGGCGCATAGGGCTGGCCTCCTACGGGTCCCGTCCATCAGGCAATGTCATCTGATGGGTCTTAGGACAAGGGCCTTCTCCGTTGCTGCCCCAGCCCTCTGGAACCAGCTTCCCTCAGAGGTTCGTACTGCCTCCTCCCTCCTAGCTTTCCGGAAACTTTTGAAGACCTATTTATGCCGACAGGCTTGGGGGGTATGAACTCTGTTCTGTCCCCGGGCCGAGGAATGTGCTTCCATCGTTGATTGTGTATTTGATTGTGTTTGCATGTTGTATGTATGGATCTTTGGATTGGATGTTATTATTATTATTAATTTTTATATGTAGCTGTATTGTTGTTGTGAGCCGACCCGAGTCTTAGGAGAGGGGCGGCATAGAAATTTGATAAAATAAATAAATAAAATAAATGTTCACAGTATCCCAGTTGAAACTATGGATAAGCCTGTCCATGTGTTCTGAAATTAAGTGGCTGTTACAGTCCTTATACTTTCTGTTGTAGATGACTTTTGTTTTTTCTTCTTTGGCTACTGAGTCTTTTGGTTTATTTAAGACCTTTCTGTCTACAATGATGCCACATGGCTGTAATAGTTTGATGGAAATAAAATAAAATTTTCACCACAGATTTAGAGAGTTTGTTGCTTCAGATGCTTTGATATGTTCAACCATATCCAGTTCAGTAGTGTATTATATATTTTATTTTATATATTAAAATATACATTCACTACCTCATATTTTACATGAGTGAACAGAAGGAGAAGAAAGGCAAACAACAAATGCAACAAACAATGGGAAATTAAATGCACATTTGGCATGATGATGATAATGATGATGATGATGATGATGATGATGATGATGATAATAATAATAATAATAATAATAATAAATTTGGAAGGGACCTTGGAGGTCATCTAGTCCAACCCCCTGCTCAGGCAGGAAACCCTATACCATTTCGGACAAATGGCTGTCCAGTTTCTTCTTAAGAACTTCCAGTGTTGGCGCATTCACTGCTTCTGGAGGCAGGTTGTTCCACTGGTTAATTGTTCTCACTGTCAGGAAGTTTCTCCTTAGTTCTAGGTTGCTCCTCTCTTTGGTTAGTTTCCACCTGTTGCTCCTTGTCCTGCCTTCAGGCGCTTTGGAAAATAGCTTGATTCCCTCTTCTTTGTGGCAGCCCCTGAGATATTGGAACACTGCTATCATGTCCCCCCTTGTCCTTCTCTTCGTTAAACTAGACATACCCAATTCCAGCAACTGTTCCTTATATGTTTTAGCCTCCAGTCCACTAATCATCTTTGTTGCTGTTCTCTGTACTCTTTGTAGAGTCTCAATATCTTTTTTACATCGTGGTGACCAAAACTGGATGCAGTATTCCAAGTGTGGCCTTACCAAGGCATTGTAAAGTGGTATTAATACTTCACGTGATCTTGATTCTATCCCTCTGTTAATGCAGCCTAGCACTGTGTTGGCTTTTTTGGCAGCTGCAGCACACTGCTGGCTCATATTTAAATGATTGTCCACTAGGACTCCGAGATCCCTCTCACAGTTACTACTATTGAGCAAGGTACCCCCTATACTGTACCTGTACATTTGGTTTTTCTTGCCTAAATGTAGAACCTTACTTTTTTCACCATTGAATTTCATTTTGAATTATATTGAAACAAGTTTTCATTCAGTCTCCAAGATCTTCTAGGAGTCTTGCCCACCGTTAACTCCATCACAACCGGGTTATGATCTGATAAAACTTTAGGCAAAATTTTTACCTTCTTTACCCCAGAAATAAAGTCACTTGTAATTAATATAAAATCAATTCTAGAAAATGATTGATGTCTATCAGAAAAAAAAAGTAAATTCTTGCTTTTTACCATCTCTTTCTCTCCATATATCTATCAAATCAAAATCATCCTTAATATCAAAAAAAGATTTAGGCAGCATAGAGCGTATTTGAGGGATTGGCGATGTTTTCTTCTTGTGTAAACTAATGTCCATAACACCATTCCAATCTCCCATTAAAATACAAGACCTATAGTCAAATTGTGTTAATTTTTTATGTATTAATTTATAAAACTTTCCTTGTTGTTGATTTGGTGCATAAATACCCATCAGAAGAACTTTCTTCCCGTCTATTAAAATTTCAATTACTAAAAATCTGCCTCCAATATCAGCTTCAATTAACTTAGATCTTATGTGATTTTTAACATAAATAGCAATTCCATTCTTCTTCTCTTTAGCCGCTGCCACAAAATATGAACCTAATTTGTTGTTTATCAAGTATTTCTGATCACTAGATCTAATATGTGTTTCTTGTAGACAGATTACATCATTTTTACATTGAGCCAAATAGTGAAATATCTTTTTCCTCTTCTGAGGAGAATTTAAACCGTTGACATTCCATGTCAAATATTTATTTGACATGACCAGATTGAGAAAGCTTTTGCAAGACCAAGTCAATTTTTGCCGTTTTCTTCTTTGGTCTAGCTCCCATGGCTTCCAGACTTGCAGATGAATATTGTTGTTGTTGTTCTTTTTCTTGTTCTTCCATACGCTTGGTAATTAATCTAGTTTGCCTTTGATCTTTAGGTTTCTCTATTTCCAGGGGTTGAAAAATATCAATACTCTGCACAGGCAACTCCGTCAGTACTCCACCAGCTGCTGGTAAGGGCTGTGAGTCTGAAAACTGTAGTTGTAAAAGTTCCATTCCTTCTTTTTTTTTGACAAATCGGCATTTTTTGGTATTGGTGAAGGGGGTCTACCTGCCTTCAAGACATTCTCAACAAAATCTTTCGCTTTTTCCACAGAATTCAAATAATATCTTTTGCTCTGATAAAATAATGAAAGTCCAGCTGGAACCTCCCATCTATATTGTAAAGCACGTATTTTGAGTTCAGCAACCAAAAATGCATAGTCCTTTCTAGCTCTCAACATTTTGGGGGGAATCTCCTTCAAAACCAGAAGATCCTGACCAGCAACACTTAATTTCTTATTATAAGATATTGTGAGAACATGATTTCTAAATCTCCTTGTAACAAAATAGATGACAACATCTCTAGGTAAACGTGCTTGAATGTAAAAGTGTCATGAAGGAATTTTTTATGTTAAATCTTCATAAGGGTACAACAATAGAAATGGTGTGGGATGCTAGTAAAGCTTTTATGCGTGGGGGTTTTAATTGATATGAACAAAAGGTATAGATCTAAACAGGAGGAAAAAAGGAAGGAATTAGAGGAGGAAATAAAGAAGAAAGAGCAACTTTTAGTAAAGAGACCAGATGATAAAAATATTAAAGAGGGGATTAAGATTTTACAGAAACAATTTGACTTGTTGATGGCCGACCAAGTTGCTAGGAATATGCAATATGCTAAACATAACACATTTTTAAATTCTAACAAACCTGGCAGATGGTTGGCCTATATATTAAGGAAAAAACAAAAATCCCGCATTATTGATAAAATAGAATATAAAGGGAAGGAGGTATTTCAACAAGAAACTATAAAAAAGGCCTTTTTAGAATTTTATTCTAAGTTATATGCTGAAGATAAGATACAAGAGAATGAGATAGATGTTTTTCTGCAAAATGAGAATGTATTGACAATTACCAATGAACAAAGAGATAGATTAAATAGATTAATTACATCAGAGGAAATAATTTCCGCGATTAAACAATTGAAAATGGGAAAATCTCCCGGGACGGATGGCTTAACAGCAGCTTATTATAAGCATCTTCAAACGGAAATGGTGGAACCTCTTAGAGAGTTGTTTGTTAAGATACAAGAAGGTGGCCAGGTTCCACCTTCATGGAAAACAGCTTACATTTCTTTAATCCCCAAAGAGGGAAAAGATAATGTTCATCCAGAAAATTTTAGACCTATCTCATTGCTGAATACGGATTATAAGATTTTTGCAAAAATCTTGGCCAACAGATTAATGAAAGTTTTACAACAAATAATTTATTCAGACCAAACTGGCTTTTTGCAAGGGAGACAGATGAAAACTAATGTTAGACAACTTATTAATATATTAGAATATTTGGACAAGCATATCCAGGTACCTGCAGTTCTTATGTTTTTGGATGCGGAAAAAGCTTTTGATAGATTGAACTGGTTGTTTTTGAAAAAATTAATAGTTAGGATGGGAATGGGGGATCAGTTTATTAATTCTATATTGGCTGTTTATCAGAAACAAACAGGTCAGATTATTGTGAATGGGCACTTAACAGATTCATTCAAGATAGAGAAAGGTACTAGACAGGGATGTCCTTTATCTCCATTGTTATTTATTTTAACGTTAGAGGTTTTATTGAATAAGATAAGAGCAGTAGATGATTTAAAAGGTATACAGATTAGACAACATGATTATAAATTATGTGCTTTTGCAGATGACCTGCTCGTGACATTGTCTCAACCAATCCAGTCAGTACAGATTTTGATGGAGTTAATTAAAAATTATGGTAGGGTATCTGGTTTTAAATTAAACATATCTAAGACAAAGATGTTAACTAAGAATTTAGATGGTAATGTAAAACAAGATTTGGAAAGAATAACGGGTTGTGAAATAGTTAAGAAAGTTAAATATTTAGGAATCGAAATTGAAGCCTCTAACGGCAAGTTATATAAAAATAATTATGAAGTCTTGTGGAACAATACACAAATAGAATTGGATAAATGGGTTAAACTACAATTATCTATGTTGGGTAGGATAGCAGCAGTCAAAATGAATATATTGCCAAAATTTTTATTTCTTTTTCAAATGTTGCCTATACTTAAAAAAGATGCGAATTTGGAGGAATGGCAGAAGCGTATTAATAGATTTGTTTGGAACGGCAAGAAACAGGATTAAATTAAAAATTATTCAGGATACTAGGGAAAGGGGTGGTTTAAGAATGCCCAATTTTAAGTTGTATTACTATGCTGCTGCTTTAGTAGCGATAAGTGACTGGATTAATTTAACCAATGATAGAATATTGAATATTGAAGGGTACGGTTTATTATATGGTTGGCATGCATATTTGGTGTATGATAAAAAGGTGGATAGGAGCTTCAAAGAGCACCTATTGAGAAGTGCTCTGCTGCGTGTCTGGAAAAAGTATCAGTATAAATTAAATGCAAAGACTCCTCTTTGGACGGTTCCCAGACACGCAGTAGAGAATATAAATAGATCACAAGTTCTAGACGTGATGCCTTATAAAAAACTCCTAATTAAAGAAGGGAATTTGTTAGTACTGAAGTCTTTGAATATGTTAAAGGATGAAGGATTTGTTCATACGTGGTTTCCATATGCACAATTGGAGTCTAGATGGAAAAAAGATTCTAAGATGGGCCTATCTTCAATAGACGAAAATTTAATTAAACAAGTTATAGATCAAAGGCCCATGCATATTAAAAGATTGTATAATGCATTGATAGAAATTGATTCTGAAACTGAATTAGTTAAAGATTGTATGATAAAATGGGAAAAAAATTTAGGACAACCAATCTTGATGGAAACTTGGGAAAAGATCTGGGTGAAAATGTAAAATTTACACAAGCGATCCATTTAAAAGAAAATTTTTATAAAATGTTTTACAGGTGGCATCTGGATCCAAAAAAAATTATCATGTATGTACCCTAACTTACAAGCTAAATGTTGGAGATGTGATAGTATGGATGCTACTTATTTTCATGTATGGTGGACTTGTAAAAAAATCAAGGCTTTTTGGATAAAAATATGGTGGATTCTTCAAAATATCCTAAAAAAACGTATTGAATTTTTACCACAGATGTTTCTGCTTGGCATTATAAAGGACTGTACCACCATAGAGACAAATTTAATCTTGAATTTGATCACAGCAGCAAGATTGTTGGTGGGACAATATTGGAAGAAGCCAGAACTACCATCTATTGAAGAATGGATTTTGAAAGTAACAAATATGGCAGAAATGGCTAAAATCTCTGCATATTTGAAGGACCACTCAAATGAGAAATATTTGTTGGACTGGAAAAGATGGATAGAGTATATACAAGGGAGATATCAGTTTAAGAAATTGTATTTAGCATATAATTAAATATTTATGTGTTAGGTTGCAAAATATAGTATTTTTAATAGGTTTTATATAATATTTTGGAGTAATTTAGTGGGTTTTCTTGTGTCTTTACCCTGTATTCACTTTGGGAAGTCGGGGGGGGGAGGTGGTGGTTGGGGGGATTTATAATTTTATTATTTGTAATATGTAATTGTGTTATGTAAGATTAGAGATGGATTGTCTTAGCGGCACCTCAGAACCACATTCGAGGAGAGGGAAGAGTTTGGGAGTGAGGAGTTAGGGAAGTAGGGAGTTGTAAGAGGAGTGAGGAGAGTGAGGGAGGTAGAGATGGTGGGGGGATAGAAGATGAAAGGGAGGAAGTTAGAGGGGGATGTGGCTGGTGGGGTGATGCTGAGCGATGCCTTATGATATAATTATGTTTATTATTCACAATCACATTGTATTCATAATTATAAAATTAATAACAACAATAAAATTTTACAAAAAAAAGAATTTCATTTTGTTAGATAGCGCCCAGTGTTTAAGTCTGTCCAGATCCTCCTGTATCCTAAGCCTGTCTTCTGGAGTGTTGGCTATTCCTGCCAGCTTGGTGTTGTCTGCAAATTTGATGAGATATAAAGGTGAACATCTTTATATCTCATAGATAGTAGGGTTTAACCCATGATCCAGATCTTCATTGTTGTTCAGAACACTTAGATAAATAAATTACACATTACAGAAATTTATACCATCCTGCTCAGTGTCTTATTTCATTCATTTAACTATGAATAAAAATAAAAAGGGAACTGCCCTGTGAGAGTACTATCTTTTATTGACATTGCCAGTAGCACTCTAGCTGGTTATGAGCCGCTGATTTGTGAAGGCTACCCATCCATATTGTAAGCACACAATCTAAATGTAAAATGGTCTGATTCAAATGAGTACACCAATTTAGTTTCCCCTTCCATACCATCTCATACCCTCCCTTCCTAAATCAAGCAACCACCCAAGCTCTTTGAATAATTTTAATTTGTTTATTTATTCAATGTCTTTGCTAAAGAACTCAGGTATTAACTACAAAGTCTGTTCTCTAATTGTTGGAAAATTGATGGAAGAAACTCAGCTTTTTAAAAAACATTCACAAGGCTCCAGCTATCTTTGTGTGTATGCATGGTCATGAATCACTTTCTTGCTGGCTTTTGGACATACATACATACATACTCAGTGAATGGGCAAAACCATATCCATAACGGGCCTAATCCAAAAAAGTATTTTTAATGTTGAGATGAAGCTATATCTTAATATTTTTAAATCTGTCCTTTAAAATGTTAGCTTAGCAGTATTCAGCTTTTAAAAACAGAAATTGTAATGTGTGTTAAGTGTGTAAATAGCTATATTATACAGCGATAAATGGGTGTATTCGACTGAATAAAGCCATTACCATTAAGTGCTTTCATTTAATAAAAATATACTACTAAAGCAGCGGTTCTCAACCTTTTCCGGGGCTTGACCCCGGCCCACGCCGCGCTTGTGTGGTGTGATGGGGCACATCGCGCATGCGCGGTGCGATGGGGCGCATTGCGCATGCGCAGCGCGATGGGGTGCATCGCAAAGGGGAAAAAATGGCCAACCAAAAAAAAATGGCCAACCAAAATAAAAAAAAACATGGCGGGCCCGCATCGCACATGCGCGGCGTGATGGCTCGCATCGCAAAGGGGAAAAAAATGGCCAACCAAAAAAAATATGGCGGACTGCAGTGTTTGGCGACCCCTGTGAAATGGTCGTTCGACCCCAAATGGGGTCGCGACCCACAGGTTGAGAACCGCTGTACTAAAGGATGTGTCTTCACAGGGATATTATGGAGGGACTGAGATATTTAATGTTCTGGAAATAATGAATCTGTGGCTTTTCATATCAACCAATATAAAAGCAATCTGTCTTTCCTTGTCTCTCAAATATCATCAGCTGATGATGGCAGAAGAAAAGATTGTTAATTAAAACTGGAACATCCCCAATTAGGGATTATGGAAAAAAAGATAATAAAGAATATAAGTGGCACCAGTAACATTTTCCTTTGATAAATCTCAGGAAATCAAATCTTGAACTGGTGGTAAAATGAAGGAGTGGAGATGATATTAAAACAAAGTGTCAAGTTATGATTTTCCACAGACACTGGGTAGGGAAGGATGTGATTGAAACCCAGCAAAATGGTACATTGATGTGTGGGAGGGTGTTGTGCCATATGTTTTTATTATGATTGGGGTTTTTGATGCTTTTATTGATTTGTGAGCCACCGTGGAATTGTGGTTACAATATGGGTAGCTATATAATTCTTTAAAACAAACAAGCAAACAAATCAGAAAAACCTGCTTTCAGTTGATGAACTAAATACATGTTTACAGCTCAGTATTTGAATTTTAATATTTATTAGAGTGGATTCAAATTTGCCAGTATGAGGGGGAAAACCCACTATATTTATTAGCTGTGCTGCTTAATCATGGAACAGAATCTTTAGTTGTAATCTGCTTTTCTGGCTAACAGATACAGAGAAAACAGGAGCCCAGTGAGATCCTGCAAAAAGAAAGCTTTTTTTTCAGGCACTGTGTTGTTGATTGGTTGTTTTCCAGCCCGTAGGAGGAGACTGAAATGGGGCAAAAATAGTGGGAGTTTTGGGTTATTTCTTCAGGAGTGATTTATAGTATCTTCATAGCATCCACCAATTATTGTTGAAGTGACATAAAGCTTGTTCACATTCTTGTTATTTTGGCACAATGATAGTTGGACGACTGTAGAAGGCCTACTAAATTACTAGTGTGAGAATGAGCTAAGTCTCTTTCCCCCCACTGCTTCTGTAATGATTGTGATCCAGATTGGGCCACTGCCATTTTTACTTAAGTCTAGTTACAAGAAAGCTGGCCAGTTAACCAGCTTCCAAAAAAGTCTTTGAGATGCCAGAGAAGACAACTTGCCTTTATTAACATTTCTTTTATTAATGCACACACTTTAATTTTTCCTACAGTTACCCTCTCCACACAGAGAATAGGCATTCGTTGTTTTATTATTTTGAGTTTAAAGGTTAATCAGCCCATTTCAAATATTGACTGTGTCTGAATGGACTAATACAGTTAAATGGAAGGACTAGAATTTTCTTTTTTGATGGCTGGCATCCTCCTGTTGCCATGTTACCAGAATGTCACAAACTATTTGGTATAAGGCGGTTACTCGTAAGCATATGTGCCTCGTTTTCACCCTTGAATTTGGAACTGTTCAAAACAGTTTGAAAAGTGTCATAGAATTAGGCATAATTGCTACATTTATAAAGCATGACCTTTAATGTCTGATTCAGTGGAGTGGAGATGTTTATGCCCCTAGACTGATATGTTCACATTATGTTAGTCTTTAATATTTCACTGTTTCAAGCTTTCATTTCACTGAAGCTTTCCAGCCAAGGTAACAGAGACTACTAAACTTTGGGGTAACCAAATATTATATTTACTTTAAAAAATATGATAGTGTATTAAAATCTTAATAATAATAATAATAATAATAATAACAACAACAACAACAACAATAATAATATTTGTATTTGTGTCCACTATTTTCCAGAAAATTGGACTTCGTGCATGTTTGGGATTTTAAAAATATTACTTTTTGGAGATATATTCACCATTCTTTCCTGAAGAAAATTTATCTATATGATCACTAATAGTCAACACTCACTTGATAACACATAATCAATCAATCAATCAATCAATCAATCAATCACCCCACTTCCCCTCTATGCTTTTAGAAAAAGAAGTTTTCAAATCATTGTTACAGAGATGTGATGAAGTTCTTTAAGGAGAATTTCAATATATTATTTTGGTTTTAAAGTTCATTAGAAAATAACATACTGCAAAGGAAAATGCCAACCTCAAATGTTATTTTAATTAATTCTGTAGGACTATCCCTTTCACATGCTTTCTCTTACACACAAGGTTTTGTGAAAAACTTGGCAGGAAGCTGCAGCCCTGTCTTCTGTTTGGAAATATGCCACCAGACTAGAGCTAAAAAAGTAAAAAAATGAGCTGAGAACAATTTGGGAGGATGGAGAGTGTAGAGAGAAAGAAACTCACTAGTTTGCCTTCTGTTAAATGAATCTCTTTGGTTGACTATTGAACTACACCAACTAAGCAACCATTTTTTGAGAGTGCCCACTAGTAAAGATTGATGGGATCCTGGGTTATATTTTGCTTTCATTGGAACTAACTCTTTGTTTATTTCCTCATTCAGATATTTATCTCTTCCTATGTCTCATTCCTGGGCAAATGTCTGAGTAAGTCATGTTGAGTTTCCTTTGCCAGGAGCAACAACTTCTCAGGCAGACCACACATACACGATGATTAGTTGGTTAGTGAAAAGAACAAAAATTATATTTTAATTTCAGTCCAGCACTGATTGCTTCAGTGGTGACTGGATCCAAACAGATGGGGATGCTGAATGTTGAGATGACAATGGTATTTCTTCAAGGTGCTTTTAGTATTGCATGCCACATAGAGTTGTCATGGTATTGGGTGGCCTTACCAATGTTATAAATAAAATAAATAAATGAATAAACTATGATGCCCTATTTTAGAACAAGAAAAATTGAGCTCCAGCCATTTATTGTATAATATGGAATATATATATATACAGTTTTTGTTTTAAGCAGAACAAGATGAACGTTTCAGACAATTAGAGCTATATGAAGAGTTCAATGCATTAATATGTCCAAAATATCATATTTATAAAATAAAGGTAAAACTTTTAGAAATTGAACAAAATACATAAAATCAGCAATAACAATAATAATATCTAATGAATAGATGGTAATAATTTAAATAATTCTATCTGAGCAGTTTATGAAATGTTTATAAAATGGGGGTTAATTATAACTGAGAAAGATAGATATTTCAGTAACAGAGAAACGGTATCTATCCTCTTGAACTTTTGAAGGATTCTCCTGGGCTCCTGCATTCAATGGATTGAGACTGGTTTGAGAAGATAGTCTTGGAAACATCTTGGAGCCAAGCCATTTGGGGCTTTCAAGATCAAAAACACTCTTTGGATTTGTACTCAGAAATCAATGAGAAATCAGTGCACAGCTGGAAGCACAGATGTAAAATGTTCCTTTTGGTGACTGGTTTCTGCATTCTGGATGGTTTTCAGAGACAGTCACATGACCATGCTACCACCCACACTGGAAGCATGACATACTTCCACCCACACTCTAGCAATAGTCCAGGGTGACCTCCAAGTGATGAACCTGCTCAGTGGAGGGATTCAAATATGTGAACAACCGGTTCTCTGTGTGGATGTCACTTCTGGAAGTCCATTCTAGACATGGGCAACAAAAAATTAGCTACCGGTTCTGCTGAAGTGATGCAAACTGGCTGAATCCCACCACTGAACCTGCTCCTTTAAGGATAGCACCACCACATCAAAAGATAAGACTTGAGACATATGAAACCTGCAGTGTACAAACAGTAGCTCCACCATGCTTGGGTTCTGCTTCAGTCTGTTCTATCCCATCCAGACCCACTAGATGTCTCTTCTTCCTTTCATCTCCTGGTTCTACAGGTCCTCAATAAAAACCAGGCAACCATTGATCAACACAGAGAGAGAATACTTGGGGCAATTATATCAGGAATCTGCAGCACTGGAAAGTCTTGTGAAACAGATTAGGATTGCAGCTTCGTCTGGAGTTCAGAAATGAAATGGAGTAGAATTGAAGCTGCCTAATCTTTCTTCAGCAAAATGAAAATGAACTATGCTTCCAAACACAATTCTTTGGGAATTGAACAGACTCCTATTCAATCAGCATTTAGAAAGTCTGTAAAGTTCCATCCTTTTTTAAATTAAATGATTTCAGTAACAATAGTAGTGCTATCTTTTTGTTATCCTTTAAAGTATTTATTTTATTTTTGTTTTAAAAGTTTGTTAGCCATTCTGAGTTTTTCTTAGGATGGAAGGACAGGATATATATGGGCACACATCCCCATGCACATGTATACAAAGATAAATACACATATAGTGGAGAACACATAGTTGGGACACCACTTCTGAAGATAATTTCAAATTTCTTCCTTATTCCTTCCAAATACATTCTAAATTTCTAAAAACCAAATCATTAAAGTGTCCTTTCCTTCTATCCTTGCCTATCGAAATCTTTCTTTCTACATTTTCAGTTAATTTCTTTGGAAATCTAGTTGTTTTCTGAGGATCTGACCCAAATCTTCATACCAAATGAACATAGTTACCCTGTGCATTTGGGAATAGAACACTTGATGCATTGATATAATGCTTTATCCTGCTAAATCAACTTCAATATATTGATTCCTCAACTGAGGGTTTTCATTCTACGGTATCTGCATCATCCAAGCACTCTGTTCTGTGAAATTGAATTGCCCTTCATTAATTTGCACTGATTGGTTTGTATAAAACATATCCTTTCATCAGCAGTATGAAACAAGATACATTTCCAATCTACTACCACAAGTGCTGTCATTTCATGTAATTAACTTTCTGTTTCCTTTTTTAATTATTATTTTCCTGAATATCTATGGAGGCTTTCTGGCATTAAAATGCTTTGAACTTTGAGAAAAGCATTTTTCTCCATCCATTTTCATTTTCTAAGATTAAATTTTCAATCAGCAACACTGTCATAACCATTAATATACTGGTGCAATCTCTCTTCAGTACTTGCTGAACATGTGCCTTGATTATCCCTTTCCGAGATGACCAAGATATACACAATAAAATATTTATCCACTTATTTATGACTCAAGCCATGATTAACTTCACACAACAAAAATATGACATGACTCTTGGATGCAACTTTTATTTACAAGATATGTGATCCATTAAGCAGTATTGCTGTTGCTTGATCCCCACTTCTCTCAATACTATTTTCTTGTCTGAACAATTTGCATGGTTTCTTCTGAGACCTCTTTAGGTCTTCTGTTCATATTCCAACTCTGTGTATGAGGGGAAAAGAGTTGATGAAAGTATTATTTCTCCCAGAAATAATGCTAACAACTCTATGCCAAAAATATGGGAGAAAACTGTAGAGATTAGATAAGATCAGTGTGTTCTGGAAGAGGAACATCTAAGAGAATACAGACATTATCAAATAATTGCACAATATCTTCATCAGAGGCAAGTTTAGCTTACAATTTTGCAAAGAAGCAGATAGGTTTCAGAACAGGCAGAGGGAAATGATATTGGATAGCAAAGATATGGGACAACAGACAGAAGAAAATAATATAATTGTTACTAGTTTATTGACTATGGCAAAGTATTTGCTCCTGTGAATCATTTCAGAATGTGGAATGTATAATGGTTAATGGGAATGGCAGAACACCCACCATTTATTCCCCTGAGGAATTTGAATAACGAATAGGAAGCTATTCTATAATTTGAATTTGATTGAGAATAGCGAAGGGAGTAAACAAACTACCAAAGCTAAGCAGAAAAAAGAAGGATTATTCTCTTTCTTTTTGCTGCTGCTGCTGCTGTCTAATTGTGCTGTAGATTTTTGCAGTTCAGACAAGCAGGCATACAATTCCTACATCGGATATATTTTGAATGCATTAAAATAATGGCAGGATTGAGAAAGATAGGGAGCTGAACCACTGAAGCACCAAATCTGAGATATATACAGAACATCACTTCAATGGTTAAAAGTAAGAAAGACTTAGCCTCACTTTTTATAAAAGTAAAAATGGAAAGAAAAATATGGAGTATCATTCAATATTAAGAAGACAATCTCAACCAGCAAGTTTAATTATCTCACAGTTGATGTTTAAAAAGTGAAGATAGCAAAACCCTTTTTTCCTGAGTTTAAGAATAGATAAAAATGACACATACTGGAAGAGATTAAGAAAAAAGGAAGAAAAATTAAATGGGCTTTTGAAGGATATTTCTTTGACAATGAAGATCAGAAAACTTAAAGCAATGGTCTTTTCATTGGCATTGAATGTCTGTGAAAGATGGCCATTGAAAAAGAATGAGGGAAAGAAGATGGATATCTTCAAATTATGGTTTTGCATTTGGTTACTAAAAATAGCATGCGATGTAGCAAGAACTAATCAAGCATGGACCAAATAAAGGCTGATTGCCCCTTCCAGACAATGATTAGCAAGCAGAAAGATCATCCTGCTCTTTTAATTTATGAATAAGTTTCACTGAACTCAATTGGACTCTGATCTGTTTAGGCATATAGAGGACTGCACTAGTGAAACTACAGTTTGGCTTTTTTTTTGGACTGGAGAAAAAGTAAAGCTGGAAGAATCCTTTTGCTGTGCTTTTTAAGGCTGCATTTTTATAGCTTTTTACAAACTAGTTGGTAATAAACCCATGTTTGAACATTAGTGTTTTCAGTGAATACCCTTGCTATAACCCCTGCCTGACCGGATGGAATGGATAGATATAATATAGTGAAGAGCTGTATGCAACGAATCCTATTTTTTGGTTGACCCACTTTAACTTTAGCTCCATCAAAATTCCATTCCCAGAACTGAGAAAGTTCTCTAAATCTGATGCAAACAGAACAAAGTAAATTTAAAAAAAAATCACTTGGGGGATACTTGTATGGCTGGAGTTATGTGAAGACAAGTCCTTTGATGTTTGAAGCATTAAAAATATTTTTTGTGCTCTGCTACATAAAGCACCATAAAATAGCCCTGTCCCTATTTCTGATTATGAAATGGCTTAAGATAAGTTAGTGTGGGTTTGCCTCAGTATTAGGGTTATCTACACTGATTTGCAAAAATCAAGATGATCATTAGAAAACAGGATTAAATTTTCTATATCTCTTTGTTGCCATATAGTAACAATTCTAGTTAATATATTCTTTGATTGTCTGTTATATTGTACTTGTTTGCATCCAGCTTCTACCTTCTACCTCACTTGGCATGTCCCTTGATTCCACTATGGGAACACACTAGCCCTGTAGCAATTTGTTTTTTTCCCCCAAAGAAAGTTAAAAGCCTAATGAAAACCCCTTATACCTGAATATACCTTATACCTGAAGACCCCCAGATAGCCATCACTCCTGCCTTGGCTGTGTTTACATCATCCTCTAAGAGTGATTCTGACAGAAATGGGAGCTTCTGGTAGTTCCACCTTGCCAGTAATATTGAAAGAAAAGGAATGAGACTAGATAGAAGAACGAGGGAAGACAAATCAGCTAAGAGAAGGAACTCTTAAATCAAACCCTGATGTGGTAATCCATTTCTGTATTGTTGACAAAGTGCATCCTAAATTTGGGCAGAAACCAAAAGAGTGCCCAATGAGAGATGAAAGACTGAACAGAATGATGAGCTTCTAGATAGAATGGGAATACACGCAATGACGATGTTCAAGCTACTGTTGGATCAACCACAAGATAATAAAAAGGCTGCAGCCAGCCAATGGAGATATAGGACCCTGACAGCCTAGCCCTAGAGCAGCGGTTCTCAACCTGTGGGTCGCGACCCCATTTGGGGTTGAACGACCATTTCACGGGGGTCGCCAAACACCGCAGTCCGCCATTTTTTTTGGGTCGGCCATTTTTTTTGGGTCGGCCATTTTTTCCCCTTTATGATGCGGGCCGTCGTGCCGTGCATGCGTGATGCGGGCCCGCCATTTTTTTTATTTTGGTCGGCCATTTTTTTTGGGTTGGCCATTTTTTCCCCCTTTGCGATGCGGGCCGTTGCGCCGCGCATGCGCGATGCGGGCCCGCCTTTTTTTAAATTTTGGTCGGCCATTTTTTTGGGTCGGCCATTTTTCCCCTTTGCGATGTGGGCCATCACGCATGCGCGATGTGCCCCATCGCACCGCGCATGTGCGATGTGCCCCGTCACACCACGCATGCACGATGCGCCCCATTGCACTGTGCATGTGCGATGTGCCCCCTCGCGCCGCACATGCACGATGCGCCCCCTCACGCTGCACATGCACGATGCGGGCTGGGGTCAAGCCCCAGAAAAGATTGAGAACCGCTGCCCTAGAGTGAAATGGATAATCAGGATAGTGACCATAAGAACATAAGAACATAAGAAGAGCCATGATGAATCAGGCCAAAGCCCATCGAGTCCAGCATTCTGTGTCACACAGTGGCCCACCAATTGTACATGGGGATCTTGAGCAGAAAGAGAAGGCAAAACCCTCCCTTTCCCTTGACCCCCAACAAATGGTACTCAAGGGAATCCTGCCTGCCTCAACCAACATAGAGGCGGCACATGGACATCCGTTTTAATAACCACCGATACACTTTGCATCCATGAATCTATCTAGCCCTGCCTTGAAGCTGTCAAGGCTGACCGCTGTCACGACCCCTTCTGGAAGTGAATTCCATAAATCAACGACCCTCTGGGTGAAGAAATATTTCCCTTTATTTGTCCTCACTTTCTTAGCTATGAGCTTTAGGGAGTGCCCCCTTGTCCTGGTATTGTGTGATAGAGAAAAGAATTTTTCTCTATCCACCTTTTCTATCCCATGCATGATTTTATACACTTCGATCAAGTCACCCCTTAAACGCCGTCTTTCAAGGCTGAAGAGACCAAGGCGTTGCAATCTGGTTTCATAAGGGAGGCGCTCCATTTCCTTGATCATTCTTGTTGCCCTTTTTTGCCATCTTGAAGGGGTGAGAAGATCTGATAGGCACTATCTGCCAGAAGGTGGGGCTGTTACTACACCAGAAGAAAGTGCTACACGCCTTACACACATAACAATTTAGGAAGTTTTAAGCAGTTTTAAGCAGAGAGCTTCAAAACAAAGTTGGGAGGTCCTTTTGCAATCAAATGGAAGTGAGTAGAGAATGATGTTATTTGTTTCCTTCCCCAAGCAAGGTAGGCAGACTGGTCATGGGGCCAGCAGAAAGTATGGTTCTGCTTTCTGTATACTCTTGATTATAACTCAATGGACAACAGGATGATATAAAAACAGCTGATCTGGTAAACATTAATATTATATAAATGAACAGTGTAATCTTATTAATGCAGAAACAATTGATGCAGAACCAATTGATGAATTATATGGAAATGCAGAACCATGCAATGCAGAACCAACTGATGAATTATATGGAAATATGAAAATCACTAAGTCAAAAAAGATATAATGTTGTGGTTAAGACATCAGGCTAAAAACCAGGAAATTATGAGTTCTAGTCTTGTCATAGGCATGTAAGCTGATTGGGTAATGTTGGCCACTTTCTCTCAACCCAACTCACCTCACAGGGTTGTGATTGTAGGGAGAATAGGGGGAGGAAGGCTATTTGTTGTCTTGAGTTATTTATAAAAATAATAATGGTTGGATTAAAAAAAACTAAACAAACAAACTCCTTCCCCCAATGAATGGAATGCAAATGATGGAGAAACAGAGGAACTTGAAACCACACCAAAATTTGATTGATAGTAGCTTTTTTTTCAGAAATCGACCATATATTGTTCAAAGCGACAAAAATTCGAAAAATTTGTGATGCTGGAGTCAGACCCTCAGGAGGCCAAGACCCCAAAGTTTTTCTCAACCTTAAAAATAAAATGGATCCTGGGACAAGATTAATGGTTGAATTTGATGCTTAATTTTTTTGATAGTTGCATTTTTTTTAAAAAAATCAACTGTATTTCATCCAAAGTGATGAAAATTCATAAAATTCATGATGCCTGGTTAAGGGATGTAGGAGGCCTTGAAACCAAAACTTTTTTCAACCAATTTGCTGAAAAGGATACTGCATCAAGATTTGGGCCTTTATTGAATACTTAAAAATATTTGTTGGTAGCTTTTTTAAAAAAATCAACCGTATTTCATCCACAGCAATGAAAATTCGTAAAATTCATGATGCCTCATTCAGGGATGTAGGAGGCTTTGAAAAATTTTTTTTTAAACCATAGTGCTAAACTGGATATTGTGTAAATATTTGGGGTTTTATTTCATGCTTAAAATGGTGTTTGTAGCTTTTTTTCCAAAATCAACCATATTTCGCCCACAATGAAATTGTAAAATTTGTGATGCTGGAGTCAGAGACTCAGAAGGCCAAAAGCCCAATTTTTTTCAACCTTAATACTAAAGTGGTTGCTGGGAAAAGATTCGGGGTTGAATTTCATGCTTAAAAATCTTGTTGGTTGCTGTTTTCCAAAACTGACTATATTTCATCCACAGCGATGAAAGTTCATAAGATTTGTGATGCCTGATTGAGGATGTTAGAGGCCTCGAAGCCAAAAAATATTTTTTGAACTGAACTTCCAAAACGGATACTATGTCAATATTCAACATTTCATTTCATAGTTAGGAATGGTGTTGGTTGCTTGTTTTCAAAAATCAACCATGTTTTGTCCGCAGCGTTGAAAATTCATAAAATTTGTGATGTAGGAGGCCTTGAAGCAAAAACTTTTTGAACTGAACTGCTAAAATGGATACTTTGATGTTTTATTTCGTGGTCAAAATGGCATTGGTTGCTTTTTTTCAGCTGTCACTGAAATCCACAGTGATGAAAATTTGTAAAATTTGTGATACTGGAGTTAGAGACTCAGAAGGCCAAGAGCTCAATTTTTTTTTCATTCTTAATACTAAAACAGATGCTGGGACAAGGTTATGGGTGGAATTTCATGCTTAAAAATGTTGTTGATTGCTGTTTTTCAAAAATCGACCTATTTTGTCCACAGCGACAAAAATTCATAAAATTTGTGATGCCTGGGAAAAGATTGGAGGTTGAATTTCAAGCTTAAACTATTGTTAGTTGCTTTTTTTCAAAAATTCATCATATTTCAGCCACAGCGACAAAAGTTCCTGATTCAGGGATGTAGGATGCCGTGAAGTCAAAAACTTTTTCAACTGAACTGCTAAAAAGGATACTGTGTTATGATTTGGGTTTTTATTTAATAAGTATTATAATCTAGGAGATTATTCTGTTTACTAAGGCTTTGCAGAGAGAATACTTTGTTCCCAACATCTTGCTCCCAGTTGATGGGAGGTGAAAGTTAGGTGTTCAATTATTTTTTTTAAAAAAACCTTCTTTTCACATAAATCTTGAATGGTTGTTAATTCCTATTTTCCCCCCAAAATATTTTATTATTTTTATAATTTTAAACAAAGAATCAAATTAAATACAACTCAACTTAAAACATTCTTTTTCAACTTTCTCCCACACAAAAACAAAACATACATTCTTTTAGATGCTTACATAAAGTAACTATGGGTGTTGCTCGGCAGCACCCCCTTCACTACATCCCCCTCTTCCTTCCTCCCTGTCTCCTACTTCCCTCCTCCTCTCCTCTCTCCCTCCCTCTCTCTCCACCCTCATCTCCTCCAACCCTACTTCCCTCCACTCCTTCACTCCTCCCTCTCAACCCCCTCCAGATGTAGTCCAGAGGTACTGTCCGAGCAACCCCTCATATATCAATAAGTATTTCTTTCTTATATATTACAAGTGTTACAGTTGAGTACATTATTATACCCCCCCATCCTACCCCCCGACTTCCCAAAGTGAATACAGGGTAAAACAAAAGAAAACCCACTATATCGAACAAAATTATTATATAATCCAAATAAAAATTTAACTATATGCTAAATACAATTTCTTAGATTGATATTTCCCTTGAATATACTCTATCCATTTTTTCCAATCCAACATATATTTTTCATTTGAATGATCTTTCAAGTATGCAGATATTTTAGCCATTTCCGCCAAATTTATAACTTTCAAAGTCCATTCTTCAATAAATGGTAATTCTGGCTTTTTCCAATATTGTCCCACCAAAAGTCTCGCTGCTGTAATCAAGTTCAAAATCAAGTTCATCTCTATGGTGGTGCAGTCTTTTATAATACCTAATAAAAACAGCTGTGGTGAAAATTCAATACGTTTTTTCAAAATATTTTGAAGTATCCACCATATTTTTATCCAAAAAGCCTTGATTTTTTTTACAAGTCCACCATACATGAAAATAAGTAGCATCCATACATTCACATCTCCAGCACTTAGGTTGTAAGTTAGGGTACATACATGATAATTTTTTCAGATCCAAATGCCATCTATAAAACATTTTATAAAAGTTTTCTCTTAAATGTTGCGCTTGTGTAAATTTTACATTTTTCACCCAGATCCTCTCCCAAATTTCCATCATGATTAGTTGTCCAAAATTTTGTCCCCACTTTATCATACAATCCTTAACTAATTCAGTTTCTGAATCAATTTCTATCAATGTGTTGTACAATCTTTTAATATGCATTACCTTTGATCTCTAATTTGTTTAATTAAATTTTCATCTATTTGAGATAAACCCATCTTAAAATCTTTTCTCCATCTAGTCTGCAATTGTAAATATTGAAACCAAGTAAGGATTATTCCTTCCTCTCTTAAAATATTCAAGGACTTCAATAGTAAGAGATTCCCTTCTTTAAATAGGAGTTTCTCATAAGGCACCACATCATGTAATTGTTCTCTATTTATATTCTCTATTGCGTGTCTGGGAACTGTCCTATTTTTTAAAGGTATCATTTATTTAATTGCATTGGGGTAAGTAATTCTTTCTGGTCTCAAAAGCCAATGACTGAACAGCCCATGTGGGAGTTTCTTCTAGAAAGAGAAAAGCTCTGGTGGAAGGATTTAAAGGAAGATTTGGCCATCTATTAACTAGTAACTGGTTTGGAATTACCATTTAGAGTATGGTAGAGGTTGTTCCTGTTCAAATCCACTTAGAGTGTCTCTTGTGGCATCAAGCCATTCTCTTGTCACTTTTTCTTTTTATAGAAGAACACAACTAGGTCACTGCACTCAAGTATATTTTGTCTATTTACCACATCAAATATTCTCCCATCATTGTTATCTAGATGGCATGGAGAAACATCACAAAGCCATTCATCCCCTCCACAGCTTCAAGGAATGAGCTGTGAAGTTTCCAGAAACGGTATGCAAATTTTAATTAGTTTTATTTATAGATGCGCTTATTCTTTTTTTTGTTTCCATGTTCTTAGTGGGAAGTTGAGATAGTCTAAAAAAAGCTATTAGGATTAACGCCAATATTTTTTCTTATTTTTTTTCTAGCCCTGTTTAAAGTGTCACAATATGAACTCTTTTCCCACCATCCCCAATAAAAAGAATGTGTAGATGACATAGCACGGGATGGAATCAAACACCCTCAAAAATAGATTTTTAGCACTCATGTTAGGTGCGGGTGCTGTGATGGGAATAAATTAGTTTCCATAGGATAATGAAGAATCTTATTTAATTTACAGCTTGTGCTATACTGTATGCTACAGCCTTGATAACAACAACAACAACAACAACAATAATAATAGAATTGGAAGGGACCTTTGAGGTCTTCTAGTACAATCCCCTATGATATTTAGGGCTGAAGGAGAAACAATTCAAGGAGAAGAAGAAAATAAATTTAAAGAGTATGCTAAGAAGCTCAATCACTAAATTCATTACTGTAAAGAAAAACCAAGTATTAATATGATAGCTTGGAAAATTAAAATTATGCTCACCTTGCTGCTGTTTCCATGGTTAGATTTTGTAGTGCTTTTGTTATGGCATGGTGCTAAATATATCCTGTGCTTCACAGAGAAACAAACAAAAGAGACAAAAGCTTCTAAATTAAATTTCAGCAGTAAAGTGGAAAAAAAGAAACAGGAGGTGACAAGGGATGCATTTAACTTATCATGGACTACTGTAGCGTCAACTGGTGCAAAATGTGGCTGCATGGGCAATTATGTATGCTTCCAGAATGGCATGCATTACATCTCTGCTCTGCGAGTTACATTGGTTGCCAGTTTGCTTTTGGGTCCAATTCAAGGTGCTAGTTTTGATTTTTAAAGCCCTACATGGTACGAGGACAGGTTATTTGAAGGACCACTCCATCTCAATTACATCTATCTCTCCCATCAGGTCAGGCAGGAGGAGAAGGTTGCAAGTTCTATTTCCTAAGGAGTTCCATCTGAAGGACTCAGGAGATGAGTCTTTTCGGCCACAGCATCCGCCCCATGGAACAACATTTCCTTCTAGTGAGACTAGCCCTGACCCTTTTGACCTTCCATACATTTCACAAGATATGGCTTCTCCAGCAGGCCTGGGTATCTCTTGAAACAGATAGCCTGTGAGATGGCTTTATTATGTATGAGTTTTTTAAAACACTGTCCTATGAGCTTATTTATTTGTATTTCTCTCTTATTTATAATAATTAAGATTTGTTTGTTTGTTTTATAGTATATCATCCAAGAGGCATTCATGAGATGGGTGGCTATATAAATTTGATAAATAAATACATATTTTTTCATAGGATACAAATTCCCAACATAATTACAGTGACCATATTTATTTCTTACATTTTTATCCCCCCTTTATTACCTTATACAGTAAGTAACTCAAGGTGATGAGCATACCTACCGGTAGCACTCCTTACTCCTCTTATTTTCACTACAAGAAGTGGGTTGGGCTGAGAGATGTGATTGGCACAAGATCACACAGCTGGTTTCATGCCTAAGGCAGGACTAGAACTCATAGTTTCCTGGTTTCTAGGCCAGCATCTAAACCATTACACCAAACCAAATCTGAAAGTTTTATAACATTGAAAAGTCTTTTACATGTTTATAAAAACATTTATAAAAATGTTTATAACTTTGCTTTACAAAGGAAAATTCAAGAGCAAAACCAAGAAGAACTTTACAAAAATATCGAAAATCAACCAGCATATGTAAATTTATTTTAAAAAAGACAATTCAATTTCCATATTATTCACATGAATGTGAAGGACTCTGTATTGGGCAGTACCATTTTTTTGGTACAAGTTAAATGACCAAAATAAAAGACATACCTAAGTTTTTGAAAAGTAAATAAATTTAAAGCACAGCTTTCTGAAAAAAAGGGCTATCCCAGTGGTGGCGAACCTATAGCACAGGTGCCAGAGGCAGCACTCAGAGCCCTCTCTGTGGGCATGTGCGCCGTCACCCCAGTCCTAGGCCTTCAGCTGGGTTTTATAAAATCTTTTTGCTTTAGGCCTCCGCCACCGTGTGCAAAAAAAAAAAAAAGGTTCAATCAATCAGTCAATTTCAACTTCTCACAGGAAAAAAAATATCTTGCAAAGTTGGAACTGATTGATTGAACTTTTTAGTCCCACCCAGTCTGCCGTTACCACCACAGCCACGCCCACCCAATGGGCAGGCCCACCCAGTGGGCCACACCCACCCGGCACCCGATGATGCATAAGTGGTTTTGGTTGCAGTTTGGGCACTCGGTCTCTAAAAGGTTTGCCATCACTAGGCTATCCTTTATAACAAAGGATGTAGGGTTACTGTACACATAATGTATCCCTTCGAGCATGGACCTAAATTATGTCTGTATCATGTGCCTTTTTGCTAATCTTGGGACGAGCCTCTTTAAGAGAGGAATAAGGATTAAATCCACAGATAGACATTATATACACTGCACCTTTTAATATTTAAATAGTAGGCCTGTATAAAGCATTTGATGGTAAAGCCCACTTTTGACTACTTTGTGACTTTGAGGATTTACATGGGCCCAATAAAGGGACTTGTCTCATTTTCTTTGGCATCATACTTCAAAAATACCCAACCCCATTGCTTCTTGTGAGAAATCTGCCCTTCTTCCAATTCTTTTCATAGGCTTTCTAATTGAATTTGGAATTTGGGAAGGGATGTGAAGGAATTTAAAAAGCCTATTACTTTAGCACGAATTAGACTCTCTTTGTGGCATGTTCTGGTATGTATCCTTAGGGACACTTGAATGGGCAAAGCTGACATGTAATGTCACAGTTCAATATTTCTATCTGATTGATTTGAAAACAGCTTACCTTTTATGGTTTTATAAGCTGATTTATTATCTCACTTTTATAGTTGTCCCTGATGCTTTGCACTACAAGGTTTTTGCAAGCCTTGCCCTCTTTCTTTAGTTCATGGGACTGAGAGCCATGGAGTGATTGGGTTACACAGCCTTGGAGAATCATGAGCAGAGAAAAAAAGTTTTCAATGCTTTGCTTAACATGTGGCAACACAATTGAATGGCCAAGGCCAAACCTCTCTGTCTCCATATTAAAATATACAGCTCATAAATCTCAATAAAGCAAGATTACCATTGAATCTATACTGACGTTCCTTAACATAGGAGAGACATTAATATAAGCTGTAGTGTAATATAACATAAATGTAAAAAGAGACATAAATTAAGCATAATATTCATTGTCAGCAGTTGTGGCAATGGTGGTTAGCTTGGAACAATTTAAAAAGAAGATGGGTCAGATTAATGGAGGATTATTCAATTGTTTATTAAATGTTCTTCCAAATTATATCAGGCAAGCAGTAAAAGTACACAATTCCTGATAGGTTAAAGCAATGTTTCTCAACCTTGGCAACTTTAAGATATATGGACTTCAAGAAAATTATACACTAGATCAGGGGTAGACAACCTTGGCTCTTTTATGACTTGTGGACTTCAACTCCCAAAATTCCTGAATCAGCATGGCTGGCTCAGGAATTCTGGGTATTGAAGTCCACAAGTCATAAAAGAGCCAAGGTTGCCTACCCCTGCACTAGACCATAGCTGGCTGAGGATTTTTGGGAGTTGAAGTCCACAAATCTTAAAGTTGCAAAGTTGGAGACCCCTGCACTAGACCATGGGTGTTCAATCTTTTGGTTTGCTTGGGCCGTGCTGAGTGAAGAGGAATTGTTTTGGCTGCATGTCAAATGTTTAATATACTTAATGTATGTAAATAACAAATTTCATTTATTTTTTAATATTTTCATTATATATTATATATTGTGGGCTCCCATACATTGGACATGCCTGCACTAGACCAATACAAATCAATATTGTAGTAATAGTTATGGTTATGTATTACTTCATGAATCATGGGCAGCATGTTTTATACTTCTTGATGGAGAGAAGGAGCTTGTGGTCTTCCAGCCCTGGGTTATGAGCTTCTCATTGCATCCAGTTGACTACAGTTTTGGACTATTTGCTGGTCCAGCAGAACATTTTATACAACAACTCAAAGGCCTATCTGATAGTCTAGCACTGTAACCCTTCTATGGCCAACATGATTGCTATGAGAGACATGATCTGGGTCTTACTTTCCAGTTCCTGACCCCAGAAACTGAAAATGAGAAACATACTTCCATTAATTCCTTTTCTTCTTCTTCTTCGTGTGCCATATCCGTTATTGGACATTGGCGATCATGTTGTCGATCCTGCTTTTATCAGCAGCCGCACGAAAAAGTGCTGCTGAGTTTTGTCCAAACCAGTCCCTTAGAATTTGAAGCCACGATGTTCTTCTTCTGCCTGGACCTCGTTTGCCTTCAATCTTTCCCTGGAAGATTAAATGAAGTACGCCATATTTTTCTGGTAATAGTAATAGTAGTACTGTGGTGATCATCAGGTAAGCAGTTAATAGTCATGCAATTTTCCATGATTAATTTAAAATCTAGTTATTTTAACTGTAGTATTAAAAGTATAATCAGGTCTGATGATCAGTGATGTGCTTTCAGATACTAATCATAAACCACTTCTGGGTATTAATGAAATTCTTCAAGCATCTATACAGAAACAAAATACTACAACTAATCTTTAAACATTAAAATAAAAAAAAATAGTATCATGAGACCAGAACCAATCCTTTAACCTAGTATTTCTCAACCTTAGCATCTTTAAGACATGCAGACTTCAGCTCTCAGAATTCCCCAACCAGCATGCCAGAGTTCTGAAAACTGAATTCCGTATATCTTGAAGTTGCTGAGGTTCAGAAACATTGCTTTAACCTATCAGGAACTGAGTACTTTTATTGCCTGTCTGATCTGATTTGGAAGACCAATCAATTGTCAGTTCTCAGTTTATACATACTTAGATCTCATCCTACTTTTTTGGTTATCCACCGAATCTCTATGATGTTTGTAATATCATTTCAGAAAAAGATTATAATCTATAACTATCTTCTAAATTAAAGAAAGAGGGATAGTCTACACCAGTGGTTCTCAACCTTGGGGTCGCGAGACCATTTCGCAGGGGTCGCCGGGCACTGCCGGCCGCCATTTTGTTTTTTTTATTTTAATTTTTTTAAATTTTTTTAAAATTTTTTTTACTTTTTTTATTTTTTTTGGCACGCGCGTGCCGCGCACGCTCAGATCCGCCCGTCGCGCCGGAAAATTATTTTTTTAAAAAATTAAAAAAAATTAAAAAAAATTAAAAAAACAAAATGGCGGCCGCGACGGGCGGATCTGCGCATGTGCAGATTGGCCCATTGCACGCGCCACGCATGCACGCATCCGCCCGTCGCGGCCGCCATTTTGTTTTTTTTTAATTTTTTTTTAAAAAATTTTAAATAAAAAAAACCAAAATGGCGGCCCGCGACAGGCGGATGTGCGCATGCCTGGCACGTGCGACGGGCCGATTCGCGCATGCGCAGATCTGCCCATCGCGGGCTGCCATTTTTTTTATTTTTTTTTTAAAAAAAATAAAAAAACAAAATGGCGGCCCGCGACGGGCGGATGCGTGCATGCGTGGCGCGTGCGATGGGCCGATCCGCGCATGCGCAGATCCGCCCGTCGCAGCCGCCATTTTGTTTTTTTTTATTTTTAAAAAAAATTAAAAAAATTTTTTTTTGCGCGCGCGCGCACACCGCACCCCCCCAGGTCAGGGTCGTGGCGCGCATGGGCGGGGCAAGTGGGGTCTCAACCTCAGAAAGGTTGAGAACCACTGGTCTACACCATTTGGGGCTTTACATTATAAGCAACATATCTACATTATGAACATCCCTTTGAACTGATTCTGGAAATAAATCTAAAAGAGGTATTGTGGATGGAATCTTATTAGGTCTATGAAACACACTTCAGAAAACACCCAGGTTGAAATCTTTTGCTTATAATACACATTCTCTGAAGTTTCTCTTGTGTAGCAGGAGATTCACAATAATCGAACTGGGAACAGATTGAGTCATTTGCTACTATTATGTTCATCTTCCATAGGCAAGCAGACTTTTAGGACAGGAGCCATGCTACATCCATTAACAGTGGCAAACCCAGAAACTGTGAGCCTGATCCCTCAGAGGGATTGTAACTCTATCCAAATAGGGTGGCGACCTCTGATTTTTCCCCTCAAGTATAATGTTGATTAATCTTCTGCAATATTCAGAAAAACGTGGGAATACCAAAAAACTTCTCAAACTTCAGCCAGTGACTGATTTTCTAAGAACATGTTGGGAGCCTATAAGGGAAATTACGTTTGGAACTTTCCCAACACAAACAGTGCATATGAGAGAAGTACAGTCAGCATCTTATGAAAAAGAAACTAATTCAGAGAAAAATAGATAAATTCAGAAAAAATAAAACTATTCAAATTGCTACCCTTGATGACTGAGTTAAAGTCTGTTTATTGTAACGTTGAAGTTCTGAATATTTCAGGTTTCAAATTCCAGGTTTTAAAAAGGAAATAGTGTTGTAGGTGGTAATGGATGTCTGGATTCGAAAGAAATGCATCAGCTGCAGTTCTGGCACTCACAATATGTTTTTGGGCACTTCGTTTGTTGCATACTGCTTTCCATAAAAATGTGTGTTTAATTTAATCTTTCAGCTCCATGGTTGATTGTTAAATGCAATGTTCTTTATTTGCAGAATTTTTCTTCCATGCTTTTTTCTTGGCTCATCAGGTTCCATGAGAGATGCCAAAATGGTGTAATTGGTTCATTTCTACTCATGTTTATTTGGCTTAATCTCTGGCTGATTGGGGAGCAGGACTGGCAAAAATATCTTCTTTAAATATTATAGCAAAGTATTGACAATCTATATTGACATTATAGACATATGCCACACTTACCTGGCCTTTTCATAGCAAAATTTGATCTTTGGTGAATTGATTACAGTTATACAATTTCCCCCGTATGTTATGGTGAACTGTAACCCTGCCTAGGCTATAGGGTATTAGCATCTCTTGCCAACTGCCCAAATACTCTTTTTTTTAAATAAACAGAAATCTTCTGATTGCTGTCATGTTGCTGCTAGCAAGTACTGGAAATTACCAAAATGATTTTTTTTCTCCAGCACTAGCTATCGAATTGGAGAGCAGCTGTGGGCTTGTTTTAAAAAGAAGGTGATTTGATCTGACACGGAAAACATATTTTAGAATAACTACATGGGATGTAATGTGTGTTAACTTCTTCTGTTCTCAATTGGAAGCAATGAAGATCTTAATTAGTTATTTAGCCAATGCCTACTTAAAATCATGATCTTTCCCCCCTTCATCATCAACACTGTCAGTTGCTTTGGACATGGAAGAATTGAGAAGTATCCGAAATTTAAGACCTCAGTGTCTATGCTAGGAGCATGCTGTTCTTCTCATGATACACAGAGGACTTTGAAGAAGAGAAGGAAGAGCTGCTACAAGGCAATAGTCAGATAAGAGGGGCTCATCCCGAAAAATTAACATGGGAAGACATCTCAGACAATCACATGAAAATCAAAGGAGAGATGGGAAGCAGGTTCAGACTTGCAAGATTCTGTTACCATAGCTGTTACAGTAAAGTAGTAGTGACCTATATGGCATTGTTTCTTTATCTGCACTAATTTGTAAGGCTTGCATGACACAGATTAAAAGCGTCATGTATCTGCCACCTCGGGTTTTTTTTTACTTGGTGAAAACAAAATGGATGAGATTCCTTCTAGATTATAACAAGAAATATAGTATATGTCTGTGTAAATATGGAGGGAGGAAATCACGATGTAATGCAAGAAATCAGGTAATAAATAAGATATGTTATGATTGGTTATCTTCAGGGGAAAGAATACTTCAATCCTTTATATGTGATGGTGTGTCCACGATTTCTGGAGGCAAGCTACTCCACTGGTTAATTATCCTCACTGTCAGGAAGTTTCTCCTTAATTCCAGGTTCCTTCTCTCTTTGGACAGTTTCCAACCATTGTTTCTTGTCCTGCCCTCTGGTGTTTTGGTGAATAACGTGACCCCCCTCTTCTTGGTGGCAGCCCCTCAAATACTGGAATACTGCTATCATGTTGCCTCTGTTTTTTCTTTTCTTTCGACTAGCCAAACCCAAATTCTGCAACCGTTCTTCATATGTTTTAGTCTTCAGGCCTTTAATTATCTTAGTTGCTCTTCTTTGAATTTTTTCCAAACTCTCAACATCTTTTTTGTAATATGGTGACCAAAACTGGCTGCAGTATTCCAGGTGTGGTCTTACTAGGGTTTCATAAAGTGGTACTAATACTTTGCGTGATCTTGATTCTATGCCTCTGTTTATACAACCCAAGATTGTATTAGCTTTTTTGGCTGCTGCTGCACACTGCTGCCTTATAGTCAAATGATCATCCATTAGGACTCCAAGGTCCTTCTCACAGTTACTGTTTTTAAGCCAGGTCTTGCCCAAACTGTACTTGTACCTTTGACTTTTCCTGCCTAAATGTAGAACTTTGCTTTTCTCCACATTGAAACTCATTTTGTTGGATAGGGCCCATTGTTCGAGTTTGTCAAGATATTGATGAAGATATTGTAGAATATTGGGCCTAAGGTGGAACCTTGTGGTACCCCACTGCTTACTTCTCTCCATGTGGATGTAGTGCAATTGAGGACTATTCATTGAGTACGGTTTGCCAGCCAGCTACAGATCCATCTGGTGGTGATGTTGTCTATTCCACCTTTTTCTAGCTTACCAAGGAGTAGGTCTAATCTAAGTATATTACGTCCACAGCATTTTGCTGGTCTACTAGTTCAGTCGCTTTATCAAAGAATGAAATAAGATTGGTTTGGCATGATCTGTTTTTAACAAACCTATGCTGGCTACTAGTTATAACTTTGTTTGCTTCTAATTGTTCACAGATCTGTTTTTTGATTATCTTTTCTAGGATCTTCCCAGGTATTGATATTAAACTGATTGGTGTGTAGTTTCCTGGGTCTGTTTTTTCTCCTTTCTTGAAGATGGGAACCACATCAGCCCTTTTCCAATTCTCAGGTACTTCCCTGGTGCTCCAGGATTTATGAAAGATGTGGTGCAATGGTTCTGAGATAACATCTGCCAGCGCCTTCGGAACACTGGGATGTAATCTGTTGGGTCCCAGTGATTTATATTTGTTAAGGTTGGATAAGTAGTTCTCTTACCATTTTCTTGCTTATTTTAATTTTTGTTTATTGTTTGTCTTTTGCAGTGTTTTTTTTTTTGGTATGTTGGGCTATAGTTTCTTTTTGTGTGAAAACTAATGCAAAGTATGAGTTAAGCAGCTCTGTTTTCTCCCTGTTGCCTGTTATTTCTTTGCCATCTTCTCTCTTTAGTGGACCTACAGTTTCCTTGACTTTTTTCTTGTTATTAATATGTTGGAAGAAACTTTTGTTTAATTATCCTTGATTTCTGTCGCAAGTCTTTGTTCACTCTGAGTCTTTGCTTTCCTGACTTCATCTTTGCATGTTCTGGCTGTCTGCTGATAATTGGCCCCTGTTAAGTGCCCCTCTTTCCATTTTTTGTATTTGTCCTTTTTGTCTTTCAGTTTTGTCAGAGAGATCTTTGTGCAGCCATGTTGGTTTCTTCTTGAATTTCTTGTTTTTATTTTTCAGTGGTATTGTGCTGATATGGGCTTTTATGATTGCATTTTTCATAGTTTCCCATGCTTCTTGGGTTGTTTTCCCCTTTAGGATTTTCATCCATGGGAACTTTTCTAGGTTCTCTCTGAGTTTGTTAAAGTCGCTCTTTTGAAGTTTTAAGACACTGGTTGGATTGTTTTCTATTTCTAGTGTTTGCATTATATTAAATTCCAATGGTGGTCACTTTCACCCAAGGTTCTGGCAACTTCAATTTCTTCTATCACTTCTTCTCTATTAATAAAAATTAAGTCCAGTATAGCTTTATGTCTAGTTTCCTCTTCCACCTTTTGGGTGAAAAAGTTGTTGGCTAGGTTGGTTAGGAGTCTGTTTGATCTCCCACTCGCTGCAGAGTTTGTCTCCTAGTTGATACCTGGATAGTTGAAGTCTCCCATTACTACTGTGGTATGTTTCCTACATACATTTGTTAACTGGCTGGCAAAGAGTTCATCTATTTCTTCTGATTGGTTGGTGACCTATGGCAATGCCACTTTTTTTCCTCTTTTATATTGACCCATATACATTCTGGAGAGATTTTATTTTTGATCATGTGCATTTCTGTAGATATGTATTGTTCTCTTACATATAGTGCAACTCTCCCTTCTCTTTTTGTAGACCTGTTTCTTTTTAACAATTTGTATCCATCTATCAGTCCATTCCATTCATGGGTTTTGTCCCATCAGGTTTCTGTTATGCCAACTATGTCATACCCTCTCTTGTGTACTATTGCTTCTAGTTTGCCCTGTTTGTTCCCCAAGCATTGAGCATTTGTATATAAGCATTCAAGACTTTTATGCCTGTTCGTGGGTATGTTTTCTGCATGTCCTGACTGTTGTTTGAGTTTTTCTTTTTTCTCATCACTGCCTACCTCATTGTTTGATTTGTTTTCTTGGGATTTATGATTGGTTTTGGGTTCTAGAGATTCTAAAGATTGGTCACCCTTTCCCCTCAATTTTGGTTTTGTGTGTGACATGCTGGAAAATCATTGCCTGATTCCACAGTGACTACATGGACATTTGGGAGCTGTTTACATTTCTTCAGAAGGCCGTTCAGCAGAAGCTCCTCAAGCAAATTACATGGGATCACTTCAGGCTTCTTGCATGCAAAACTCATAACTATGCACTCCTTGAAAAATATGTGGCATAAAAAAAATATTCTGCAGAGTTTTAATAGCTCATTAGTCCTTTTCCTGAAGATCTGCTTTTCTACAGGGTACACGGGGTTATCCTGACAAATGATTATCTTCTTGATTACAAATTTTGAAATGTATTTAAACTGTCCTCTCTTTGGACAAGAGTTTGAACAGCATGGTCATTTCTTGGATCTCAGCTGGGAATGTTGGCTATGACCTGATGTTAATGATAACAGTGATTAAACCTAGGCCAGCACTGGGGAGAAGTTGGGAGGTCACATGGTCACACAATTATCCAGTAAAGTAGAAGTCAGTTTTATGCTGTTTATATAAGGCCCATACACTATGGTATCACTAAACAGAGCCAGATGGTGTCCTCAAGTCTTGTTTGAGATAATTGGGTCATTTGTTTTTTCTCCAACATGATATGATTTCAACACCCTTTCCTAAAGGCTTTTCAGAAATTAGGCTCCATGAATGTAGAAAACAGCTGGAATGAATTTGGGAAAAAAAATCTTAAGCCTCAAATCTTCCAACTCAAATTTGTGTAGTACAGAGTGTATGTGTATGCAGTATATTTCTACTTTTTCTATTTTTCTATCTGGATTTTTCATATGAAATTATTATAAGTTATTTATTTATATTTACTGTATTGGTTGGATTCAGGGTACTTGCAGTTCATTTGAAACTTGAAGTTTTAAACTGACTAATCAGATGCTTGACATTATCTTTTACAATACTAGCAATGCAATTTAAAATGCACTTAAATGTATATCTTGGAGACAGATATGCAATGACATTTTCTAACATTTCTTACAAGTGCTAAATTCTTGTGCTCTTCTGCAATTTATTACTACCTTTTATTCTAATGTATTTTCAAGAGAATGCCCTTTATTTTGTTCAAGATTGCTTATCTATTTATTAAATTTATATGTTGCCCATCTCACTATCAAGTGACTCTGTGCAGCTTACAACATCATAAACTGGTTCAATGAGCTCAAACTCCATCCAGATAAACAGTCATGGATTCAGCCAGTTCACACCATTTCGGCAGAACCGGTAGCTAATTTTTTGTTGCCCAGGCCCAGAATGGACTTCCAGAAGTGGTATCCACACAGAGAACTGGTTGTTCACATATTTGAATCCCACCATTGCAGATAACCATACAAGACTTGCCCCTCTCAAACATCCATAGATTTTGCTTTAAGGCCAGAATCCAACACAAAGCAAATATGATTGACTTTATTTTCTAGTTGTACAGGACAATGGTAAAAAAAAAATTGCTAGTTGGTATTTATTCCACTTGCTAACCATATCATGGATCTTCATGATATTGCCTTCATCTCAATCCTAAACCATAAATGTAACTGTACTTCACAGTACAAGTACTACAGTACATAATTTTCCCCTCATTATTTTAATACTGTCCAAAGCATTTTGAATATTGGTCAACTATGCCTTCCACTGTTATTTCTTGGTGTATATCAGAATGGTGATCATGGTTTGCAGGTACAGACTGGACTAAATAACCTACATCTAGCCTGCATTTGCCCTAATCCTCACCTCTTACCTTCGGCTACAATTGAAAATCTCAATGTCCTGCAGGTCATTTCACAGCCTGCTAAGTTTGCATTTTTATATACCTTCCTCCCTGTCTCTGTCCATTATTGCCTGTTATTTTACTATTTATCTTCCCCTATAAGATAAGACAATGGGCTCTTTGGGGACAAGGAATTTTATTTTGTTTGTGAGCCTCTGCAAAGCAACACGGACATGGAGCTTTGTGTAAATAAAGCTATAAGAAATTCAAGCTTCCTGATGATTTACTTTGTCCAATGTCAAGACGAACATTGCTGTTTCCATACCGTACATCACAGTCTGCTTTTCCCAAGCTCATGTACCTTTATTCATTTGTGCATCTCATCTCCTGCTCCAGTCCTGTGCCTTCTCTTGATATGAATGGTAAGAGTTTGCTGAATATCTGACCTCAGCATGTGCCTTTCTTATGAAACATGTGCAGACGTGGCTCTTGCAATGCTGCTTTGATGGGACTTATGGCTTCCTAACCTTTTGCTCCACTGGCCAAGACTGTAACTTACTGGCTCCCTGGAGAAAACCTAACTTGATTATCTTCTGCTCCCTTGATATTTTCACTGAAAGCGCTTCTGACCTTTCACTGTGATATCTTAATTTCACATACTGTATCATGGTCACAAACTGAAAAGCAAACTAGATTTGACTCTTGCCAGACAGCAGATGCTACAATTGGGGTAAGGCAGAAAAAGAAGCAGTAAGAATTGCTTTGCAGAGAAGTATGAATAAGGACTTGATTTAGTCAACTGGTCTTTCTCCAGTGAAAGAAGGATGTAGGGTGGTACACATGCAGTGGTTTTGGGTATTGCTACATGGAGGCAAACTCCCCCCCCCAGGGAATTTAAAGGTTTACAGAACGGTACCATTATGGATATGGAATTGGAAAAATCTGTACATTATTATCAGTGGGAATGGCCTGTCGTATGTAATCTCATTACATTTTAATTCAGTTTTAAAGAGAAAGCAATACTGAATTGTGCTCCAACTTTTAAAAGGATAATGCTTTTCCTGGATGAAACCCATTTGGCAGGGATAAAATTCCTAAATACTCAGATGCTTCTGGAGAGCAAAGGAGCAGGGTTATTGAAATTGTCATAAGTGGAGTATTACTGTGGTAATCATGCAATTTTTAACTGGCAGAGTACCCCCAGGGGAAGAGGTAAAGAAAGCAACAGAGGAAATTGATCTGCTTGAATCAGGCTGAAAATAAGTAAAATACTGCATCTCTCCAAAACAAGCAAGCAAGCAAGCAAGCAAGCAAGCAAGCAAGCAAGCAAGCAAGCAAGCAAGCAAGCAAGCAAGCAAGCAAACAACTATCGAACCAACCAACCAATCAACCATCCAACCACAATACTCAAATGTTTCATTGATTTAATTCTTTCATTCTGTTAATAATAACTGAAGAGCCTTAAGCCCAGCCCTTCTGTGTTGGATAGGTAGAATGAAAAGGTAAAGTCATGCTTGGAACTGGGTGTTAAGATGAGCGGCCAATAAATTTACCACCTTCACTGTGATGCCATCCCCCCACCCCCAATCTTCATCATCAGATGTATAGGAATCCTGCATTTTTCTCAAAGTATGGGCTGATAGCTACATATTGGCCCAGCTTGCACTTTTCAGATTTTTTTTTCTCACGGTTGTGTCAGACAAAGCATATATGTAAACAACAGAAGACAGAATTTGGGTTGAATCCAAACATTTGTTTCTTTAAATAAATATTCTTTCACCCATGTATGAAAATGTTTTTTGATTGGAAGATGGAAGCCTTTGCATCCAAAGTGTTATTTTTTCTCTTGCTCTTAGCATCTTTCAGATCTAACAAAAATGTCTCTATATGGGTAAACATTTCTGGATACAAGAAAGGTGGCAGTTAGTAACAGCAATAGTATTATGGTAAAGCCACCTTATAACCAAAGGGTGTTGCATGAAAAGAGTATATTTAGTATCGTTTTGAATACCTCTTTTCTGTATTTTACAACTGCAATGCTTGTCTTACATACACAATTTATTAGAACAGATAAACCTAACCTCAACTAAAAATAACAAGCACTACTGCATGGCTATCCCTGAAGGTTAGTGTTGCCAACTTTGCAGATTAAAAAATTGAACTCTTTCATGCATAATATATTTTTAATCAAATCAGGAGCTTAATATAAATTGGACGACACCGCAACAATCTGGTGCCTAAATCAAACCTAGATCTTGGCCTGGGCAGCTTTTTCTTGGATAAAAAGATAGCATTTGGACAATATTAGTTAAGAACTAACGCTAAATGTTGGCATTTATAATCTTAAAAAAGGGATTGATTTGCTGCTAGGTTGTGTTTCATCCGTCTTCAAAACTGAGTTTCATCCGTGTTCAAAACTGTACCTCAAGGAAGCTGTAAAGTTAATATTTTTGAAGGTGGGTCCTTTTGCTGCAAGTATAAAAAAATGGATAAAATCTCAGATCCACAGTCTCCAGTGCAACCTTTCAGAATTGTGATCGTGAAGCTGAATTCACCCAGGCTCCTCAGTTGCTGGAGCTGTCAATGAAAGGCCTTTCATCACAATTAAATTGACTTTAAGAAAATAAAAAGAAAAAGCAGCCCCATGGATTTCAAAAGAGAATGCCTGCAGTGCGAAAATGAATTATGCAGCTGTTCAGGTCTGGTTTCAAGTTATGACCTATTCTAACCACATGTTTTACTTGTTCTATATTGCCCAAATGAATGTACATCTGCATTTTTTTCATCACAAGCTTAAATAAAGTTCAGATGTTGAAAGCTTGCTAGGTCATGTTTCACCAATATAAACATAAATATTATCTCCTGATAGCTTTAAAAAAAAAATTGGATGGCACTATTTCAACTTTCTTTAGTGGTTTTTGTAATGTTTCCAAAGATCCGCAGAGCTTTTATTTCATTTAAGCCCTACGGTAGATGAACTTGCAGAAAGCAAGTTTTTCCATAAGTAAGGAAACTGAAAATGAGGAAGAGTTAATAAAGGATAGAACACCACAATATTCCAACCACAGTATTATGTGTTCAAATTTAGGAATGTGCTATCCATTTTACAATGAGGGCAATATACTGGTTTATCTGGGTCTTTTTGTGGTTTTTAACAAGTTTAAAAGAAAATTCCATTTGCAATTCACCCTGAGTTTAAATGCATAACTTCCTATTATATATGTACCTAATGTTCAAATGCACAGATAGATTTTTGGACTACTTTACCTGGCTTGCAAAAATCTGGATGCCATACCTTCCAAACCTGATTGAATTATAAATTAAGATAGTTAGGAGTAAAAAAGCAGGCATATAAAATTAGTTTATTTTTTCACAGTTACAGTAAGACTTACACCAGGGGCCTTCAAACTTGGCCCTTTTATGACTTGTGGACTTCAACTCCCAAAATTCCTCAGCCAGCGTACCTGGCTGAGGAATTCTGGGAGTTGAAGTCCACAAGTCATAAAAGGGCCAGGTTTGAAGACCCCTGATTTACACAGTCAGTTTGGTCTAGTGGTTAAGGCACCAGGCTACAAATTGTGAATTTTAGTTTTGCTCTAGGCAAGAAAAACCCAGCTGGGTGTCTTTGGGCCAGTCACTCCCTCTCAATCCAAGTCACCTCACAGTGTTGTGGAAAAAATAGGAGGAGGAGGAAGTATTAGGTACATTTGTCTTGAGTTATTTACAAAAATAACAGAAGTGGGATATGAAAATAATCTAAAAAATCTTTTACAAATTTTTGCTGACACCAAAATTGAAAAATTGTTATTTTATGGATTTGCTTATAGGTACAGAATAGGATATGGGATGAAGAGACATATATTTAGCATTATAGGAGTTAAAGAGTTATTACATTCCTTTATACTTGGGGTGAAAGTTGAAAGTCATTTCTTTGTATATTTCTTTTCTTTTTCTATATTATATTCTTCTTTTTCTCCTTTTCCTCTTTTTTGTACTTTTTATTCTTTCTGTCTCTTCTCTGTTTTAAGTTTAATTTGTATTAGATTTTACTGTTGTAATTAAAATTCTCGATAGAGATTATATATAGTTAAATATTCTAGATTTATTGGCTCTATTTTGCCTTTTCATATGGATATTATTGTCCCATGTTTTAGATATTTTAAAAAAATACTTAACATTTATTTTTTAAAAAATTGAATTATTTCAAATGTTATTTTACTTTATGTAGGAAAAAAACCCAAACCAATTTCATTAGGTGTACTGAAACTTTGTGGATGCCTGCATGTTGCAGAAAAGTGTTTCACAGAGGGCAGTGGTGGAAATGGACACAGTTACTTTTGTGCTTTCAGAAGGAACAGCCTGAAACATGATTCCTCCATTTTGCTCCTAATTCACCTTGAAAAATTCCACTTCTGGCATAGCAAATGTAAATTGTCAAACATGTACTGCAATAGAGTATAGAAATATGGAACACATTGAGAAATGAAAGCTGTTTATTCTGCTTTCTGTTATACATTTGTTCTACCTCTGCATGGCAAATGGGGGCTGTGTCTCTTCTTCTTGTCATCCAGAAGTGTAAAAAAGAAATGCTTTCTCCAGTTGTAAGACTTTTAATGAAATTTTGTTGAAACTGAAGTCCATTAATGTGACATCGCGTTTATGTGTAGCTTTAATGAATTAGGTCTGCAGGAGAACTTAATTGTTTTATGAATTCCATAGAGACAAACGTTTGTGTCCACATCTTTCTTAGTATTAGGAATGGAATGGATCCATGCATACTGGATTATCATCACCCATTTTTCAGTTTAATAATGCAATTATATCCATATTACTTGGACATTAACCCATGCACATGCAGAAATTTGTCCACATGTGCACATACAATGAAATTAAACACACACAGAGACCCAGAAACACACAAACAATTGAAACCCCTAAATAAGCAAAAGGGTAAATAAGAGAAAAGCAAAACACTACACTTGCAGATACTATGAAATAATTTCCTGGATTTCATTAACATACTGAATGATAACATAATTGAACTGCTATATTTTTGGAATCAGATTTTCATGGAAATATACTATAAATATAAATCCCAAATCTTGGAATTTTCTGCAGAGTCATATTTTCTTAAGGTAAATTTAAGTCTCCTTTTCTTAACGAGACAGTCATTGTATCCTATGGAGGACTGGTTAGACTTTTCCTATTGCACATTATTTGCCATGAGAAATCAAATAATTGATCCTTCTGAGCCTTTTGTCTGTAATGTCAGGCTGCAAGCATGTAAAGTCATCTATATTAATCTATCCAAAGGATTATATCAGGATCTGAATAAGCGAACCTCCTATTCAAGAATTCTCTGCACTCTCTAATTAAAATCATAGCAACAGATGTGTTAAACACAAAGTAAATCAAACAATATGCTTATTTTTACCAATTATTTTTTTCATCTAAACAGATATGTAAAAACAAGATTTCCTAAGCAATTGGATCATGTTACCATTTCTAGACATTATATCATTCTTGCAAGCATCTAAACAACTTTATTGCAATTCTTAAGTCATTTAATTTTCTTTTGCAAGATTCTGGAAGAACATATTGTAGTTCATAATGAATATTGAACATTCTTAGAAGACAATTTCATATGGAAATGAGACTAAGCTAACACTCTCTCCTGTCAGATGTTTACTAGTTAACATTAAAAAAAAACATGTATTGGTGCTTAGTCTTCTGATAGCTAGCAGATCTGACTTTCTACTAGAAGGAAATTGCAAAAAAGTTACCCCAAATAACCAGTTTATGAATGTATAGCTTTCTGTTTGCTAGTGGGAAGTTGCATGTCTTTCATTACTCAGAGTCAAATAATAACTAGGTTTTCTTTCAGTCTTACTCGGTTTATGATCAAAGCCAGTATTCCTTTCCAGCTGCATTGGGACCACGACCCCTTTAGTTGCCAGAGAACATTGCTTACAATCCTAATATATCTGGAGAGAACTAGGTTATGGAAGATTGTATAAGACATGTTTAGCTGGCTTCTGCAAGAAACAGGTTGCTGGATTAGTATGATCATCACTGACCCTTATCAGGCAAAGATAGGTTCACGGGATCTCATTGTGAATGGTTTGGATTCCTGGATTTTTTTCAAATAAATTAATATCATTTTTAAAGTAATAATGCTCAGTGTGATGCTGTGAAGATAAATGCTAAGCAAGGCTGCAGGACTTGCCGTATTCGCTTCTCCAAAATGCTCTTAGCCTGAGAAGTATTGCTCAAAAAATGAAATAAAGATAGTGCCTGGTTTTATTTCATTTTTGAAGGTGCAACATCTGGTGCTTTTTCCCCCCCTCAGGTTTGCTTTGCCGAATGCTCCTGTCCATCGTTTAACTTCCAGTTTTATTTGTTAGTGGGCAATCAAGGAGAACTCTGCTGGAGATATCTTTAAATCTGATGCTGGTATAGCTGATTCTTAAATTCTGCTGTATACTTATACACACTGCCATGCATTTTTGTGTAGCAATCTAAGTCACTTCCTGTTTTGGATAAAAGTGAAGTATTTGTGGCTCACTCCCAGTCCCCCCATATCACCGGTTAGGGCACACAGGGTTGGCCTCCTACGGGTCCCGTCTGTTAGACAATGCCGTTTGGCAGGACCTAGGGTTAGGGCCTTCTCTGTTGCTGCCCCAGCCCTCTGGAATCAACTTTCCTCAGAGGTTTGTACTGATCCCTCCCTCCTAGCTTTCCGAAAACTTTTAAAAACACATCTATCCAGACAGGCTTGGGGCGTGTGAGCTGCGCTCTGCCCCTGGGCCTTTGATTGAGACTGTATGTTGTATGAGTGGGTATAGTTTTATTGTTTTTTATATTGTATTACCATTTTAACTAATTTATATTTTGTACTTGTATTATCTGCTGTGAGCCGCCCTGAGTCTGAGGAGAAGGGCGGCATATAAGTCAAAATAATAAATAAATAAATAAATCACATTTGTCATAAGCAATGCAATTCTTTAGCAAAAACTAGGGAGTGAGCAAGTAGCCTGAAAAACAGAAAGGAAGAAGTTAGGTCTGGAAGGCAATTTTTGAAAATCATGGGTAGAGTTAGTACAGGTAATCTTCAGTATATGACTACAATTGAGCCCAAAATTTCTGTTGCCAAGTAAGACATTTGTTAAACGGGTTTTGCCCTGTTTTCTTGCCACAATTGTTAGGTAAATCACTACAGTTATTAAGTTAGTAATATGGTTGTTAAGCGAATCTGGCTTCTCCATTGATTTTCTTGTCAGAAGTTTGCAAAAGGTGATTACATGCCCCTGGGACACTGCAACCGTCATACATATGAGTCAGTTGTCAGACATCAGAATTTTGATCATGTGGCCATGGGGTTGCTGCAGCAGTCGTAAGTGTGAAAAACAGTCATAAATCCCTTTTTTCCAGTGTTGTAATTTCAAACAGTCACTAAATGTGTGGTTGTAAGTCAAAGATTACCTGTACTGTACTGGTATGAAGACCTTAATAAATACACTTACAACAACAAACCTTCCCACCCCATTCACCCTGTGTGATTTTTGTCTTTTGTCTGATTACAATAACATTAGAATATTACAGTAATATCTTTTCCTCCCCAACAATGGTCTGTTCATTATATGGTGATATATTTTGTCTCTTTTTTGTTAGTTCATTGACATTTCTATGCACCACATTTCTATTGTTCAATAGATACACAGGCTTTCAAAAAAGAAAAAGAAAAAAAAAGAAAAAAAGAAAAACCAAACCAAACCAAACCAAACCACCAGAGCCAAAATAAAACACCCACCCCAAAATAACAAAAGCACCCCACTGCCATCAATAAGATATATGCACCCCCCCAATCTAATAACTTTTGTTCCTTTTGGCTTGTCCTTCTGCCATTTGTTCCTCTCATGCTGACAGCACATGATTTATATGTAGCAACTTGATTTTAGGAATAGCACACATTATTTTCCAGTTTCTTCTAGTGGAGATTATTCTATTGACTTATGTAGGCTGCTTTCAAGGACCTCAGATATATAAAAAATATGCTGGGACTTTGCTAACTATGGCAGCAAAGATACAATGAACTGGAGGGGAGTGGGAAAGAGAGACAGAAAAAAGGAGGAATGAATGAATGAATGAAGGAAGGAAGGAAGGAAGGAAGGAAGGAAGGAAAGAAGAAGGATGGAGGGAGGGAAGGGAGGGAGGTAGGAAGGAAATAAAAGATGGCAGCAAATATATAATGAATGGGAGAGGAGTGGGAAAGAGACAGAAAAAAGAAGGAAGGAAGGAAGGGAGAGAGGGAGGGAGGGAGGGAGAGGGAGAGAGGGAGGGAGGGAGGAAGGAAGGAAATAAAGGATCTGCTATTATGCCATTTGCCATTACAAACTGGGAGGATAATATTTTATACCGGCTACAATGTAGTACTTTATACAAATCTTGTTTGCTTTGGCTGATTATTAGAAAATGCTTGGGAGGTTCAGTATGGTGGGGTCTAACGTATTGCTGCATCCCTTCAGGCTCTCATTTTGCAGTAGACCTAATTATAGTATTCCCAGAAACCCACTTTGATTTCATATTTGTTTACTGGAAGAAATAATGCTAATATATGCTATATGCACACGTGAACAAGAAGAGATATAGCAATTTTTTCTCCTCTGTCTCCGTATCTGCATTTTGTGTTTCTAGATGGTCAGATATCAATCAGTTTGCCCTAGATCCCAGAATGGGACTTTTGTTCAGCAAGTGTAAAATGCAGAAGGAAATCTAATGAGCATTGCAGGAGGAAGAAAATCTTGTTCAGACCCTAAACTTGCTCTCACCATAGACTCTCTTTCTCACAAAAATATTCAAAAACATTTGTTATGTGAGCCTATTCATATTAAACTATAATGCAGAGCAGCTCTTTTTCCATGTGTAAAATCTCTGGCTTTTGCTGAAACGGATATAAAATCTTCATGCTTACCCAATTCACAACATCTGGAAGACAGTACTTCATGTTCTCATTTTTTGTTTTATTTCTCACATGGAGAAATGTGATCAAGATACAAGTTGGAGCTTTCCCACTGAAGTATCACTGAAGAGAAAGAAAAAAAAATTAAGCAGAGCTGAAATTTCCTGTCAGTTTCTCACCTGTTAGTATTTTTGAAAAGTTGGGAAGTCTCACACAATTCTAGGAGGCATGATATTCTGTTCAAGATAAGAACTGAGATTGAGACCTAATTTATATACAGTTTCTGTATTTTTTTTTCTCTCTCATTGTGAAAGGCAGATCTCAACATTTCTCATCAGATACTTGTTGCGTGACCAAACCCAAAATCTAAACTGGCTGAATCTAACGGCAACCACAAGCCAGAGGTGAGAGAGACTCTCTAGATGGTTGGATTAATTCTTATTTACTTATTTATTCCTATCTGAATATTTATTTTTATTACTTTAAGGTTTTTATACTGTAAGTCGCCAAGAGCTACTTCAGAATGAGATTGGCGACAAATAAATTTAACAAATCAAACAAAAATAAAATAAATATCCCAGTGCCAGAAATCTGCTTCTCTTTTTACATATGCTATTTATGTATTTATGCATTTATTAATTTAATCAATAAAAATCTTTATTGTTTTTAAAGTTAAAAACTAGAGAAAAATAAGAAAGATACGAAGAAAGGTAAGAAAGAAATAAAGATAAGAGAAAAAGTGAATGATCCAGAAAATAATATTTAAAGAAGTACTTCCTTTCTTCTTGTTACCATTTTTCCTCCTCCAAATTATATAACAGAGTTCCCTTCTTTTTCAAAACCATTTTTTTAACCAGTAAAACCAGAAATCACCAGACCATCTGTATCCATTTTCAGAAAAAATCCATAAAGGTTTTCTAGCCTTTTACAAAGTAGTTATATTCCTTCCCTAATCAAGCAAATCAATTTATACCGGTGGCTCTCAACCTGTCGTCCGTGGACTGCTGGGGGAGGGTGCAATATCATCACAGGGGGGCTGGAAGGCATGAAGAAATGTTATGATTTAAAATCTTGAGTTAAGTCTTGGGAGTCCATACCCATGGTCCGTGGCCACAAAAGGTATCTAAAGGGGGTCTGTGATGAAGAAAAGGTTGAGAACTTTAGACGATTCTGCAAATTCTGCCATTTTCATGGTCCACTCTTCCACTGTAGGAATTTTTAATATATTTGTGCATAGGAGAGTCTTGCTGCAATTTTCTCCAGTGCCCACTTTTTAAAGTCTTTTTTTAAAAAAAAAATCAAAGCAAAACATTTTCTCACAGGAGGGATTCTTTATATTTAATTCCAAGCCCTTATTTCAGATTTATTTGCATCTTAGACCATTTATAACATTCTAAAATGTTATTTCATTTTATTCCTACTATTTTAAATTCTTAAATGTATCTTGGGAATGTTATCTAACTTCTAGCTGGTGCTAACCATTAGCTGAGAACATTCTTGTCTTAGGCATGAGTAGCAATAAAACCGTTTAATTGGCCCTTCACGTGTGGATCTGACCTTTCACACCTGATATCTTCTTTTATTAAGGATTGAAGGAAACTCACCCAGTACTGAAAAACACATTGTTCCATAATTAATAAGCGATTTCTTAAAGTAATTAGAAAAGGAAGTATGCCAACTTGGTATCCTTTCAAAGGTGCTAAGTGTGGTTTGAGCAGGATGGCTATTCCTTGTCTCCAAGATCTCTGAATCCAGCAGAAGCTGTTATCTTGTGGTGTCCTTGAAAGCAGCAGGTATCTGAAGCACTTGTGGGCAATCTCAAGTCTTCTCCTTGTTTGGAGAGAGATTATAAAGAGCCCACTGGCTCTTCGTTCCAGCGTGTTTTTGGTCTTCATTTTTTGTGGAGCGATCTTTAGTCTGTTATTTCTTCCCTGGAAGTCCCTTAATAAACACTATTAAGCTGTAAAACGGACATAATATGATATGTCAATAATATTGTTTTCCCCCCCAGACAATTACAGCCACTAGGACTTACAAACCTGGTTTGATGTCTTTTGATCTTGTGAAGATGATATTCTAGAGATTTATGCTGAGTTATATTTAAATAAGCCTTGTTTTTAGTAGCATGGAGATTTTGCCCATCCCTAAAGCTGATTGCTAGTTTGTAGTATTGATATGTGCTTAAGGTAAAGGAGCACTTGGGTATATTTTAATATTCTTTTAATTTTTCTCAATTCAACAGGCTGCAAATATAAAAATGACAGCCATTTTTATTTCTGTATCCCACCATAGAGAAAAAACAAGTGAAAACACTTTCAAGAGAAAAAACACACTCAAATTCTCTCTAAGCCAATATAAAGCTGGCATTATAAAGCTTGAATCTAAAATACTAAGCTCTGCAAATAAGTGAATTTATCAATGTAATATCTATAAAATGCTATTAAACCAAAATTGAATCTAAATTAAACGAGGATAATAAATTAAAATAATAAGATAGCTATTAGTCAGTGACTTTGAATAGCTATAAAATTAAATAACAAAAGATAAGCATAAAATGTTTCTGGCCTAATTAATGCTTATTATCTGTCAGATTTTATTAAATTTAATATGCTATGGCATAGAACTTGCCTACTCTGTATATTATAAAATTATCATTATCTTGAAGTAATAAATGAGTATAAAATTGATTTGTACAGTTTTGGTAGCTCTAAAAACAGTGTGGATAAATGTGCTATGGAAATTGTTATAGAAGATAATAATGTAATAATGGGCAGGTTAAAACTACTGAACATCTTCTTTACTATATGATGCTTTTTTTGTATGTGTGTCTATGTCTTCAAGTCAGAGTAGACTCTGGTGACTGCCTGGAAAAGTCCCTGCAGTTCTCTCTTAAATGGTTTGCCATTTGCAGCTTCCTAGGTCTTAGAAAAGGTAACTGGTCCAAGGTCATTCAGATGGCTTTGTGCCTAAGGCAGGACTAGAACTCACAGTCTCCCAGTTTCTAGCCTGGTACAAAAACCAAACCAGCTGTATAAACTTTATCTGGATAAATAATTCTGCAGGTGGCATTTATTAATAAGGAACTTTGGAACTCTAAAAGGTCAGATACACCAAGATAATAGCCATTATATGACGCTTCATAAGGGTATTTCACAAGGGTTCTAACCTGCTTATGTTCCATTTGTAAGTGGAGGATGAAGATAACCCTGATAAATAGTTTCTTCAGTTAGAGTTGGTATCCTAAAGCTATCATTATAGAGCCCATTTATTTATTTAGGTTATGGCAATTATAGAGCCCAGTTCTATTGGAAAATAATAGTCTTAATCAGTAACTAAGTGTGGACAACCTTAGCCTAGCCTTCACCTTCATCTCAGGTGCCCTAAACTCAGCTTTTGAAAACAAGTTACCTGAAAATTTGGTCTGAAAAACTAGACTTTATAAGCTACAGAGGGACCAAAAACAGAAAAAGTGTCGAGTTTTAGTAAAAAAAAGTAATTATGCTAAAGACAGCTCTAAAATGTTTTAAAGCAGCAGGGATATATTTTTCTTCTTCTGTCTTAAAAGTGTCATTCTGGACCACATAATTTCCATAGGTCCTCCACAATTCAGAAGCATGAATGATCACCTCCCAATATGGAAAGCTTAGTGCCCATTCAAACTAAGTTTCTATTAATCTGCCAAGAAAATATCCTCAGTCTCCTGGTAAAAACCATAATTTTATTTATCTATTTATTTATTTTAATAATTTATTTCTAGCTGATGCTCTTTGCTATACTGAATGAGGACCTCCAAAGCTTTTCTAAATTTTGTAGAGGTCTTAGAAAGAATGATTGCATTATCTGCATAGACTCAGTGGAAAAGATAGGGTTGTGTTTTTTTTAGCAATTTAGAAGAGTGGAAGTTCACATTATGTCATTTATATAAATAAAGTCAGACAAGGATACAATCTTGCCTTGCACCTTTGAAACTTGGAACACCAGTTCATAAATGCCTGTGAAGAGTGCACTTAGAAATGTACTAACCTGCAGAATTCCAATAAATAGTAGCAAGTGATTATCAGTCATCTTGGTTTTTAATTTTTGTCATGATTTTACTCACAATATAGAGTCAAATGCTGATTTTTTTTGGGGGGGGGAGGACTAGGTAGTTGGAGGATGTTTGCTTGAAGGTGTCTAGCTGGACTTGCAAGATAAAATTTTCTAAAGGACATCATGACTTCACTTTTCATCCCATTCTGTTAAAAAGTGGGAGATTCCTCATTAAATCTTATGGGGAAAACTTTTTTTTCCTTTTCCTCCAAATCAAATCTTAATCTTGCAGTGGCTCAGATTGAATCATATTGGCACTGAGTATCAAAATGAGAAATTCAAACTGAGCCCTCTCTTCCCATGGAAATCTCAAATCTCCAATTCTAACAGAATTGGGCCGATATATGCTTGGTTGATCCTATATGGCAGTGTTTCTCAACCTTGACAATTTTAAGGCATGTGGACTTCAACTCCCAGAATTCCACAGCCAGCAATGCTGGCTGTGGAATTCTGGGAGTTGAAGTCCACATACCTTAAAATTTTCAAGGTTGAGAAACACTGCCATATGGGATCAATGGCAGACCAATATACCAGATTCAGGTTATGAACAGTTTGGAACACAAGAGCTGTCCAACTTTTTCTTGCAAAAAATAGCAGCATTACGTCTATTCATCAGATGAACAGACATTTTGCTGAATTCCAGAGGAGGAGGAGGAGGAGGAGGAGGAGGAGGAGGATTTTTCTGATAGTTCTAGAGCAGAAGTCACACAACAAATAATAGCACCTAAATGATACCACTGCTGTAAGAGACAGTTCAATTTGAGAGCCTCTAATGAATTCTGCAGTAATGATTAACTGATCTTCAACTCCATATAGGTTAGATTTTGACATTTGGGAAAGGAAACTATTATTACTTCTCCTTGAGTGATTTTATTTCAAAAGAAACATCTATTGAGAGGAAAATATTTCTTAGATTTAAATTATCTATGGGCTTTTGGCTTTTTGTGTTTATTTTTGGTAAGACACTAACACAATTTTAGCTGCTAATTGTAATCTACCATGAAAGCTAAGTAGATGAAATGATTAAAAATCATGCAGAAATGAGAGGAAGTGTGGTAAAGGGGATGCTGGTGATAAACAATTTCCAGTATGGAAAAGAGACTGTATAAAGTTACCTGAAATGTTGACTGAAATGAGTAAGGCCAAAAGGCAACTGAATGTAAATCAGTCAGAGCGTTTTGTTTCTCTCTGGACCCATTTGCAAGATAACTTTGAAATTAATTGTGCATGAATAGTTCCTACAGTCCAGATGTATCAGTAATTAAATCCAGTAGAAATTTCCTCCCAGACATACTGTCCTAGGACTTTTTCAGACAGCAAACCTTTCTGTCTGCCTATTCTTCTAAATCCAATTCAAATCATACTTTTGATTTGCATTGTTTTGATTACTTTCAGTTTAACGTGGACATCAAGATGCTATGATTAAGGACATGTTTATATATTTGCAAGTCTTGAGCTTGGAAGTAACCACCACCCAATCAATGCTTACCAAGAGCTACAAACCAAAAGTTGTCTGGTAATCAGTAATTTCCTAGTATCTTAGTGCCTTGTCTTGCTTTTTCCCTAAATATACATCATTTCCTTCTGATAATGATATTAAATTGTTACCGTTTTTCCACTTTCTAGGCTTATCATGGTGATAAATTTTCAATTAGTATTCTAACTGAGAATCCCATCGAAATAACACCTCTGCCATCAGTATACTACTATTTTTGAGGCATCATTTGTTACCTTGACTTCCCTGTTAATAGATATAATACTAGTGTTGGGGAGGTATGCTAAAATGGTTTACATCTACAAACCTCTATTTATGATATTGCTTAATCAAGAAGATAGTATTTTTTTTTTGGCCACCAGAAGGATTCCATCTTTATTTGAGAGACTTTATAATGAGTTAATATTTCTGAATTGCGCAAAATCTTTGAATTGTATAAAGTAGCTATGGACTTTTGGACACAATACTCAGCAAGAAGAGAGCTGCTTTGGTGCAGTGATTAAGGTGCTGGCTTAGAAACCAGGAAACTTTGAGTTGTAGTCCTACTTTAGGTATGAACAACTGGCTGGCTATCCTTGGGGCAGTAACTCTCAGCCCACCTCACCTCATTGAGTATTATGTATGTTCACTTCCCTGAGTTATTTATAAAAATAATAATGGTCAGATTAAAAATTGAATGAATAAACAAACTTTTAACCAGAAACCATCAAAAGGAATAATCCTCTGTTTGTAGCTCTTTTTAAAAGCACCGGTGTTTGTTTTATCACAACATTTCTTAACTCTAGATAGTTACTATCAGCCATATAAGATAGACCAGACTAAGAAACAGACATCATGTAGACTTTTTAAGGATACTTTCTGTAGTAACAGAATGTTGCAAGTCTGAAACTATTTCCCATCTTCCCTCTTATCTTTATGTGAATTGGGAAGGGTGAGGTCTGAGGCATTTTCTTAGTCAGCGTTCAGGTTTTCCTTATCAGATCACTGCCTTGGCAATTGCAGAGGCACAGTGAATGACCTTGAGGGACAGAAGGACAACTCACTACCAAGGTAATGGTTAGATCAAAGGAACCTGAGTCTTGGACATGAGTATGACCAATAAAGGAGAATATCTGTAGCTCAGGGATGAAATGAAGGGTCCTTTGTACTCTTTGAGCTTGGTTGTTCTCTTGCAGATGTTTTATTACCCAAACTAGGTAACATCATACAGCACCAAGGATCCTACATGAGTATTAACATAACATGAGTAAACATTTCAGTCAAGCTCCTCTCTGCTTCTTAAAAAAAGGAGGGGAAAAAACATATTCAGACTTGCAAGATTCTGTTACTATATCTTTAAAACAGGGGTTCTCAACCTTGGCAACTTTAAGACTTGTGGACTTCAATTCCCAGAATTCCTCAGCCAGCAAAGCTGGCTGAGGAATTCTGGGAGTTGAAGTCCACAAGTCTTAAAGTTACCAAGGTTGAGAACCCCTGCTTTAAAATAAAAGTAGTAGTGCGCGATGCGCCCCGTCGCGCCGCGCATGTGTGATGCGGGCCGGGGTCGAGCCCCGGAAAAGGTTGAGAACCGCTGATCTATACTGTGTATTTGGGACAGTGACATGAAAAGTAAGACATCATAACTAGTAGTAAACTTCCCTCTGATCTCATGAAAGGGAAAAAAACATGTGTGAGATAGGTGGGGAGAATAGAGCTACTCCTGTGCTTTAAAGGTAACACTTAACATAAAATGAAGGCAAGACACAACAGGTTATGGGCCAATCTGAAGAACAAGAGTTAAACTGAAGGGAAAGTTCTCATCAGTGGAAATGGAAGGAGAAAATATGGCATTAGGTTAGGCAAATATCTTACCTCCATCCCAAAGACATTTTCCCATAAATATAAACAGCTTAGCTATAAAGCATTTAACACAAAGTATGCTGACTCAGATACTAAGGCTAGTGGAAATGCTAAGCAGCAAGAACATTTGTTGACATTTAAGAAAAAGTAACAGAGCAAACATATTCCTTAGACCCCCCTCGTCCAAATGATTTGTCCAAAAGCCAATCTCATTTCCTGTATTTGTCTGATTATTTTATCATCCGGACCTCATGATATCATAATAAATCTGTGCTTTAATGCAAGGTTCAGATGAGCTAAATATTCTCCTACAAAAGCCATCTGCCCCATAGTTCTGGAAGAAATGCTAGAATATTATCTTTACAGAATTTACTTTGAAATTGCAATTGAGCAAAAAAATTGCCAGGTTTGCTACAGAAGACTGATCCCCAGAACACAGCTTGGATGCCAGAACTGTGGCCACTGTAATGTTAAAGGGATATTAACATTATCATTTAAAATAAACACCTTCTGGATTGAAAGATGAGAGATTTTTAATAATAATAGTAGGAAATTGCTGCTTAGATATAGTTTCATAATTACTAGTCTGTTAGAAGTTCATTTTGATAAGGAAACCTAGTGAAGAAGTTTAAAAATGATAATTACTGGTAATAATATTTAAGCTTGCATGGTGTAGCACTTTTTTTCTTTCACACACATAGCATTTACTAGGTATACGGTACAAGCAATTATCTTTTGCAACATATGATCTAAAAAAGGGATGGTTTTAAATTATCACAGCATTATAACTCCGGGGTGTTTATACAATCCCTGTGATAAATTCTAATTTCTGTTGCTACAATACTGTGCCTACAACACATAACTAGTATTCAGCCAGCTAACATCTAAAAGATAACTGTATGGAGATCTGCTGCTCAGTCAATGTAAGGAGAATTTATTTTTTCTGGAACATTCCATTTAGCATCTAGTATTTGTATATGAATAAATGGAAATTTGAGAAATATTTCACATATACATATCATCTCTCTCTCTCATCTATCTATATCATTTTAACTACAATAATAAAAGATAATACAATATAAGACTAAAAAGAATAAAAGATGCAAAAAGCTAAAAAAAATGATGATTAGAACTATAGGGGACTATAGAAATAATGTGGATTAATGTTAATTTTAGAGTAAATAGAATAGAATAGAGCTGGAAGGGACCTTGGAGGTCATCTAGTCTAACCCACTGCTCAGGCAGGAAACCCTATACCATTTCGGACAAATGGCTGTCCAGTCTCTTCTTAAAAACTTCCAGTGTTGGAGCATTCACCACTTCTGGAGGCAGGTTGTTCCACTGGTTAATTGTTCTAACTGTCAGGAAGTTTCTCCTTAGTTCTAGGTTGCTTCTCTCCTTGATTAGTTTCCACTCGTTGCTTCTTGTCTTGCCTTTAGGTGCTTTGGAGAATAGCTTGACTCCCTCTTCTTTGGGGCAGCCCCTCAAATACTAAAATACTATCATGTCACCCCAAGTCCTTTCCTTCACTAAACTAGACATCCCCAATTCCAGCAAGCGTTCTTTATATGTTTTAGTTCTAGTTCCCTGATTATCTTTGTTGCTCTTCTCTGCACTTTTTCCAAAGTCTCAACATCTTTTTTACATTGTGGTGACCAAAACTGGATGCAGCATTCCAATTTTTTCACCTCTTCTTAGTTAACAGATATAAAATTCTTCTTCCTATAATTCAACTCTTCACTCTAGGCAAGTCCAATAAATAACCTTTTTTTTTCTAATGCCAGTAAAAGTCCAAAAACACCCCTAAAATAGTCACATTAATTAAAAAAAATAAAACTCATTTTTCCATATCTTAGTTGTTAATTGTAAGCAAATCCAATACATAATGTCTTGAACAGGTTTTAGAGCTCTTGTCCCATCATCTGCTTCGGCTTGATTTTATGATATCTATGTATGTTTTCAAAAGTGACTGCCCAACCATTTGACTGGGATGTATAAGGCTCATGTCTTGAGCAGGGGGCTGGACTAGAAGACCTCTGAGGTCCCTTCCAGTCATATGATTCTAGCCATAGATAGAACAACATCAGCCCCCTTCTGTGATGGAGTGCCCTTGGCACAGCCATTATACCACCAAACTGTGACAATCAGAAACAATAATGCTTCATTCTCTTGGTAAATAACCCTACTTCCTTTATTAATCCATCTTTTGGTTTCCCAACAACTGCCAAATTTCTTGGGCTATGAGAATAGGAGCAGAAATGTTCAGTAGGCCGAGATGGAAAATGTGGATATTCAAATGTGGCTAGACTATAACTCCCAGCAGTTTCAGGCACTGTGATTTGCCTAGGATTATTCTTTTTATTAAGTACACATTCCCAGAGAGTCATGGTCTCTTACCTCAACTGATTCCTTTCCACTCCATTTGCTATATTACTCTTTCCCCTCCATTCTTCTAGTTGGTCACAAACTAGATGTTTCCCAAGCCTGGTAACTTCCAGGTGCATGGACTTCCCAGAATTCTCATGAGTGGTCACCCTGGCTGTGGAATTCTGGGATTTGAAGTCCACCCATCTGGAAATTGCCAAGGTTGGGAAGCCTGCTCTAAATGCTTGTTGCATTTACCATCATTTCCCTCTCCTTTAGTACTCTTCTCCCTTTTTGATTTCATAAGGTTGGACCCCTTCTGCATTTTTCTATTTTTAAAAAATCCCTTGAGATCTTGATTTCTGAAGCCTACTTATAACAAAAAACAGGACCACTACCATTCTCTTCAACCTTTTATTAATGTAAATTTTTAAACTTAATTTCTGTGGTATTTTATTGATTGTACAGACATTAAGTTGATCATGGGGGCAGACAGATTTCCCCTTGCTATTTTAATGAATTATTTCATACTTTTTGCCAGCAGCATTTGATAGCCTTCTCTGCGACCAAGGCAATTAAAATATAGCTTTTAAAAGGTAGGATTCCTAAAAATCATAAAAGCCACTGGGTCTCTTGAAGTGCAGAAAATATTTCTTCAGAACCCAAGGCAAGACTTTGGCTTCAGATGGAACAACTTAGATATTTGAAAAGAATTTTTGTTTCATCTTTCATAGAAAACCCCAAGTTCTGATAATTATAAATGGGCTGGGGCTGCCAAAGTCTGTAGTTTAAGAGAAGTAGGGATTTTTTTTTAGGGAGAAGAAAAAGTTATGTTTATATTACATTAATTATCTTCATTTCTCAAACATCTCAAACATCACCATGTTTTCTGTCAGTTTTACTGCTAGTCCCTACAATCAAATTTTACTTTATGCTGTTTTTGTTTCACATTTTTGGTATACTTTTTCAGTGCATTATTCATTCTATACGTTTGCTGTTTTCAAGCTGAATTAATTATTTGGCATCTGATACTGTACTGGTAAAGCAGTAAGCAGACCTTGAAAGAATTAATAAAAGCATGCCAATAAATAATAAATAACCTATAACTTTTATTGTGACTTTTCAGGAGTATAGTTTGGTAAACTATAGCCATCACCTTGAAAAAAATTGCTTGCCTCTTGTTTAAACATTCATAAATATTAACATAATCAGGGTGTTTTGTGCTTGACAACAAGTAGATCTCAACTTACAACTGTAATTGAGCTGGAATTATGATAATGAGCCATGGTAATCATTAAGTGTCTGATTTTGTGATGTCTTTTGAGGTGATTGTTAAGTGACTCACCATGGTTATTAAGTGAACACAGCAGTCTTAAGTAAATCTGTTGTCTGCAATGAGTGTCTTTTGCTGGAAACCGGAAATCAACATTGGTTTCCAGCAAAAAACAAAACAAAAACAAAACATTGTAAATCATGGTAACATGAGTGTGGGACACTGAAAACAGCTGTAAACGTGGGCAATTACCAATCACCCAAAATGTGATCATGTGACTGTGGAGAGGGGGGGAGCAGTCACCAGAACTTCAAATTTAGAACGTAAGTAGCTCTGAGGAGGTCCATCATGACTTTGACTGGTTGCTAAGTGAAGACTACCTGTATTCTGAAGATTTTTTTTTCCAGATAATGATGTCTCATAGAGGTCTCCACATGAACAGCTCTTCCTTCCTCTAAGTTACCCCGGATGCAGTTTTGAGCAATTGATCTTCATGGCTACAGATTGATTTTGTGTAGTGGAGAGTGTTTGCACACAAAGAAGTGCTTCCATAGGAGACTAGAGTGGGAAGCATAACAGAAAAAGGCATTTTAAAAGCAAATTATCAGGCTCAGATAATTCTAGCCATTTCTTCCTCTTTGCCCAGCATTCAGTGCTTTTTATTCACAAGAGGGAGGGACTGTGATCTTCAATCACTATTAATCTCCCGTTAGCTTGGCCAACTATGAGGGATGATGAAAACCCAAGAAACCGAGAGGGTTAGAAGATGATCTATATAATGTGATTCAATGGCCCTTCTTTCTCCTTCCAGTCAGATGTGCTGAAATGCTCCAGAATTATTATTTGTTTATTATTTGTTCGGTGTGAAACCCATGGCAAATCAAGCAGAATTGGGGTAAAGAATGGAGAAAAGGAGAGAAAGGAAAGATATGTGTTGCAGACAATGTACACTCCTTCTGAAAACAGGATATTAAAAGGTCAGGACATGACAAAATAAACTGTGTCCTAAGTAAATTAAATAAAGTATCAGACAGATCCAATTAATGAAACTTTATGCTGATACTAGGGGAAAGACCTTTTTGGTATTCTATTCATTATATCAATACTAGTAGAGCACACCATAGATCATTCCATCTATTGAACTTGCTTAGATATAATCTTCGTTGTTGGATAATTTAGGTGTAGCTATAAATAATAAAAAAAACATTAGTAGCCTAAGGAGATTTCCCTGAAGAAAATTTCTTAGCTTCAGGATATTAAAATTGTGTTTCGTCAAGTCATATTTTCTCATTCAGCATATTGCCTGGTAACGCTCCCACAGAGAGGGCCTCCTCAGGGTGCCGTCGGCCAGACAATGTCGACTGGCGACCCCCAGGGGGAGAGCCTTCTCTGTGGGAGCTCCAACGTTTTGGAACGAGCTCCCCCCCGAACTCCGTACGATGACGGACTTACGCTACGCACCTTCCGTCGGGAACTGAAAACTTTCCTTTTTCAACAGGCTGGCCTGGCATAGAAGCTCCGGCTCCAACCGGGTGAAAATGTTTTAGGGGGATTGTCTAATTTTTAGGATTTTTGTAATTTTTAGGATTTTAGGATTTGTATATATTGGGTTTTATAGATTTTATGGCCTAATTTGTTTAATTTATTTTTAAATATTTTAATTTTGTACATTTATATGTTTTTTAAATTTTAAGGCTGTAAACCGCCCCGAGTCCTTCGGGAGAGGGGCGGTATAGAAATTTAATAAATAATAAAATAATAATAATAATAACAATTTAATAATGAGCTCGAAAGATCTAAGGGAACTTTTGATTCCAGTAAAACAAAAGCATATTTATCTTTCCACCTCCACCTCCATCTCTATACCTCTATCTCCACTGCTTATTTAGGACTCAGTTATGCAAAATATTTGTTTTATGCTTCTAAATATAACCCAGATAACTCTGATAAGGGAGGAAACATTCTTTCATATTTTTTTTTTAAAAAAGTCTTCTATGAAGAGATAATTCTAGGTAGCCCTTGACTTACGACCACAATTGAGCCCAAAATTTCTGCTGTTAAGTGAAACATTTGTTAAGTGAATTTGCTCCATTTTATGACCTTTCCTGGCACAGTTGTTAAGTGAATCACTGCAGTTGTTAACTTAGTAACACGGTTGTTAAGTAAATTTGCTTTCCCCATTGACTTTGCTTGTCAGAAAGTCACAGAAGCTGATCGTATGGCCCCAGGACACTGCAAACGTCATAAATATGAGTCAGTTGCCAAGCATCGGAATTTTGATTATGTGACCAAGGGGATGCTGCAAAAGTCATAAATGTACAAAATGGTCATAAGTCATTGTTTTCAGTGCCGTTGTAACTTTGAAGGGTCACTAAATGAACTGTTGTAAATTGAGGATTACCTATACAAATAGGAAAGCAAGTGGTCCTCCATGGAACCGCATCTACATGGAGGGAAGTATGTATTGGGGTGCCCCAGGGCTCTGTTCTAGGCCCAGTGCTCTTCAACATCTTCATCAACGATTTGGATGAGGGGGTAGATGGGGAACTCATCAAATTTGCAGACGACACCAAGCTGGCAGGAATAGCCAACACTCCAGAAGACAGGCTTAAGATACAGAAGGATCTGGACAGACTTGAACCCTGGGAGCTATCTAACAAAATGAAATTCAATGGTGAAAAAAGCAAGGTTCTACATTTAGGCAAGAAAAACCAAATGCAAAGTACAGCATAGGGGGCACCTTGCTCAATAGTAGTAACTGTGAGAGGAACCTTGGAGTTCTAGTAGACAATCACCTAAATATGAGCCAGCAGTGTGCTGCAGCTGCCAAAAAGGACAACACAGTGCTAGGCTGCATTAACAGAGGGATAGAATCAAGATCACGTGAAGTATTAATACCACTTTGCAATGCCTTGGTAAGGCCACACTTGGAATACTGCATCCAGTTTTGGTCACCACGTTGTAAAAAAGATGTTGAGACTCTGGAAAGAGTACAGAGAACAGCAACAAAGATGATTAGGGGACTGGAGGCTAAAACATATAAGGAACGGTTGCTGGAATTGGGTATGTCTAGTTTAACGAAGAGAAGGACGAGAGGGGACATGATAGCACTATTCCAATATCTCAGGGGCTGCCACAAAGAAGAGGGAATCAAGCTATTTTCCAAAGCGCCTGAAGGCAGGACAAGAAGCAACGGGTGGAAACTAATCAAGGAGAGAAGCAACCTAGAACTAAGGAGAAACTTCCTGACAGTTAGAACAATTAACCAGTGGAACAGCCTGCCTCCAGAAGCGGTGAATGCTCCAAAACTGGAAGTTTTTAAGAAGAGACTGGACAGCCATTTGTCCGAAATGGTATAGGGTTTCCTGCCTGAGCAGGGGGGTTGGACTAGATGACCTCCAAGGTCCCTTCCAACTTTACTATTATTATTATTATTATTATTGTTGTTGTTGTTGTTGTTGTTGTTGTTGTTGTATAGTTTGGAAAAAGGCTCATGAAAATGTATCTATTTTTAGATCCTTAGAAAGCAGTAGTTTTATTTGTTGTAGATATGCATCAAAGGAAGAGTGAGAGAGTATATCAATTTGCACAAGAATTAGTATCTAATGCAAAAAGGGTCAGAGTCACTTTTATTGTGAGATCTTTAGGCTTTCAATTTTGTTTCTACATAGGCAGGATCTAGTCTGGTAACAGGGACATCTTATGGGAAGATTTGCTTTACATTTAATGAAACATGACCATTTCAGCAAGAGCTATTTGTGTAATTACCGGTATATAAACATGTGTAATTTGAATCTGCACACAACAGGCAGCCCTACAGTTTTCTATCCATCAGTTGCTGTGGTGATCAAGTTGTTTATGATATTCAAAATGATCAGTCTTGTAAGTTGACCGAATTCAGTAACAGTTGTAAGATTTACCCATTGGGCATACGCAAAGGGAACAGCTACCAGTCTTAGCAATTAAAGGTACATTTTGTGAATTTGTGTACCAGAAGGGATTTCATAAACCAAAATCCCTTCCCAAATCTCCTGTGCAAATTCTGCTTCATGTAGACTGTTCAAAACGGCACTTTAGGATTAAAACAATGTCTTAATTTAATGCATTTTTAACATGATCAATATGAAAAAGTATAGTATTTCTGATGACCAAGCACCTAGGTATTACAAAACTAAATCTGTGAAATTATTTTTATAATCTATTATTTGGGGAGTGTCTCCTTGCTGTTTATTTACTATAACAGAAATTGCAGGAAGAGAGCAATGCATGCTGATTCAGAAATCCATAAACCATATGTGGAAGATAGAAATATTTTTCCTCTATTGCAATATTAATCCAAAGGGAATTGTCACATAGGGGGATTGCACATTGCTATTAATGGCAACATTTAACATCGTCATGGTATCAACTTTTTTTTTAAAAAAACCTGACATTTATTGTTTTATCTGACAATAAACTAGATTTTAGAGGTGCAACAAACCTCAGCATAAATTATGTCCTCATATACTCACCATAGATATATAGTCTTGGGACCATGTTGATTCAAAATATAGGAGAAATGGACCACTTGGAATTAAGGTCCAGAGAAATCAGGTATAAAACAAGGAAGCTAGTTTTCTGGTCAAAGCATCTACTTGTTCAATGCAGTTCGTGCTACTATTTTCTTTAGACTCATGTAGCTGTTTCTGTCCCACCCAAAAAAGTAAAAAGAAAAAGAAATATTGCATCCTAATTATATCTAATTTAGAAATAGTTAATGTCATTAAAATGCAAATATGATGCACTGTACTATAGTGGGAAAACAACTAATAGAAGACCTACATCCTGTCCAATTTGTTGTATAAATAAACTATTAATAAGCAGTTTCTAGGCTTTTGCTCTTCTTACTTCTTTAATTTTGAACCATGTTTAAACTGTACTTGTCTTTAATTGAAAGATAAAAGGAAGAGTTTCCTTTGACAGCCATCAAGTAACTGAACAGATGATCATTTTAATAAGCCATCAAGTTGGTTTCTTATTAGCCAAGTGCAAAACACATTTTAACTTATTTATTGAAACTATTTATATAGCTGCCCATCTCATGACAATGACTCTAAGCACTACACAGAGGATTACAACAAAACAAAAACCTCAAGAACAGCTATGGAACCTAAATAATAATAAGCAGAAGATTCAGTTGGAAAATAATATCAGCATACTAAGATCAGATGTAAGCAAGCTAGAAGAGATGAAAGGAAACAGTTTGAAGAACAAGAAGACCAAAGAATACCTGATTAAGAAATATCACCTAGAAACAAGGAGGACCAAGGAAGCACTGAAAATAATAAAGCAGCAAATAAGATCATATATAGCCAATAAGATCATCAGATCATCAGATACAAAGATTAAATTGCAAACTATAGACAGACTCTCCAATTTCATTTGAATCAGAAACATTTCTACCAGTCTATCCATGGAGAGGCTGCAATGAACCAGTCAACACCTAAGAAAGAAGAAACAGTGCAATTCTTGGTGCAACTATGGGACAACCCAAAAACAAGAAAAGAAGAAACAGGGGCAACATGATAGCAGTTTTCCAGTATTTGAGCGGCTGCCAACAAAAAGAGGGGGAGGGTCAAACTATTCTCCAAAGCACCAGAGGGCAGGACAAGAAACAATGGTTGGAATCTGTCCAAAGAGAGAAGCAACCTGGAATTAAGGAAAAACTACCTGACAGTGAGGACAATTAACCAGTGGAACAGCTTGCCTCCAGTGGGCACTCCATCACTGGAGGTTTTAAAGAGACTAGACAGTCACTTGTCTGAGATGGTATAGGTTCTCCTGCTCAAGCAGGGGGCCAGACTAGAAGACCTCAATGGTCCTATTCTATTCTATTCTGTTCTGTTCTGTTCTGTTCTGTTCTGTTCTGTTCTGTTCTGTTCTGTTCTGTTCTGTTCTGTTCTGTTCTGTTCTAAATATATGGAGATGGGTAAGAATGATTCCTTTGACAACAATACTAAACAAGTCAGGGCATGGCTATCAAACATTACAAATATCTGCCAGGCTATTCCACCTCCTTTACATAAAGCTGTATGGAAAAACATCTGAAATAAAATTACTGCTCAACACTGTCCATATATACCACCAAGATATTGCAATGGAGTTTGGATTGGACAAATGTGCCACATTTGATCCCTCTTTCATACCAGCAGTCCTCTCTGTCCGAAATGTGGATTTTGCTGTCTTCGAAAGATAGGCCTTTGTCTTTTAAATGCATATGGACTGCTGAATCTTGTCCTGATGGGTTTGTTCTCCTGTGTTTATGAAGTGGTTGTTTTGTTTCCCCAAGATACAGATCTGCACATGGCTCACTGCATATCACATTGCTCAGTTTGTGTCTGGGTGTTTTATCTTTGGGGTGGACAAGCTTCTGCCTTAAGTGTATTCTTGGGTTTGAAGTGTGCATGTATGTTGTGTTGGCTGAAGATCCTCCTAAACTTTTCCAATATTCCTGCAATGTATGGAATGGCTACATTGCTTTGTTTATTGTTTTCTTCTTTGTCTGTTGTGGAGGCACTCCTGCTGGGTTTTTTGGGGGGGATTTGATGAAGACCCACTTTGGATAGCCACAAGTTCTAAGGGCTTCCTTGATGTGTTTTAGTTCTTTTTCTTTCCCATCTTTGCTGGTAGACAGACCTTCAGCTCGGTGGTGTAGTGTTCTGATAACTCCCATTTTGTTCTTCAGTGGGTGGTGAGAATCAAAATGTAAATATTGATCTTTGTATGTGGGTTTTCTGTAAACTTCAATGTTAAGGGTTCTGTCTTCCTTAATGTATACTGCACAGGGTATACATTTAACATCTTCCTATGTGAATTTGATGTATCTGTCCACAGAGTTGATATGCTTTGTGAATACTTCCAATTCCTGTGTTTCGATCTTGACCCAAGTATCGTCCACATAATTATACCAGTGAAAAAGCATCTTTGAGACAACTATGACCTGGATGACTGAGAATCTCCATAGACATTATGGATGAAGATCATTACAGATACATGGGCATTCATCAAGCTGACAACTTCAAGCACACGAAGTCAAGAAAAAGATTAGGAACATTAATATGCTAGGAAGAAAAAAATCAACAGTGTGCTGATAATACTTGATTAAGCACTGTGATCTGGGTTAAGCTGGAAAAAAGTTTTGTTTCAACAAATGCTTGAGCACTATTGGTAGGTTGAATAACCTTTATCTGGTAAACTCAAGGTGTCATAACAACTCTAAAAGATGAGTTGGGCTCTGAGCGCTTTTAGTTTTAGTGGAATTTTATTTGGGTATACATTTTAAAGTATATGTTAATGTTGATTTGGGAAATTGTATTTTATATTTTCTCTGTTGTTTGTTGTAAACCACTTTGAATCTGTCTTGATATACTGTATAAATAACTAAAATCACTTATTTATTAACTCACCCTTCATTATTTCTGCTATAGTTATAACACAACTTGGAAAAGAGAAACTAGCCCAAAGACTTGCTCCAAGGAATGGTAAGTTGTAAATGCACATCCAAAGTTGGACATAGGAACATAAATTCTGAAGCAAAAGTTTTATTTACTACTACAGTCACTGCATAGATGTCCTCTGGGATTTGTTGTTGGGTCTTAGATCCACTTTCTAAGTAAACATCACAATGTCTCTGGTTTAATTGGTGATTATAGAAGCAGAAACAGCTGTTGGAGTTGCTCATATAGTTTTGGACTAAGTGGAAGGCTTGCAAACAAGCAAAGGAAGACTTCCAGGTTAAATATAATATTAAAAAGGGAGGGGAGATCAAGGCATGCATACAGAAAAATTAATTAATTGACTTTAAGTTGCAGTGTTAGGCACACTAACAAAAAGTAAATCTTGCTGTGGAAACATGAGACCTGAATCTAAGGCTGAAGGAACAGGATGGTGTTGCTTGTAAAATCTGCCCCCCCCCGATTTCAGTTAGGCAATAGAATTCATTAATGAAAAATATATGTTTTCATTTGTTCATTGCAGAATATGTACTTACATATATGGATATATTTTGAGAAGTCATAATAAAGTTCTATTGCACGCTTAGATTTGCTTAAAACCCATTTTTGGCTGTGAATAATGTATTCTGTATCATGAAAGGCCATATCAGATTTTCTACCGCATTTCTGACTCAATTGCAGCCATTTACAACACCAAATGAACATAACTCTAAGACATTTCAGTCATAACAATAGGAGTACACATTCTATACAGTTGAATATAAGTGCTGTATATCACATTATGAATCTGGACTCAATAGCTTAATGGTACCACTAAATAAATTATTCTGCCCTCTGGAGAGAATCAGTTACAATAACTTTAAAGTTAAAATTATATTTTTGTAAAGAAATCAAGCATTTTTGCCTAAAGCATAAACACCTGATGATCAAGCCAGTTCCTGTACCCTCTGACAGGTGTCCTCTAATCTCTTTCCTGTTTTAAAAAAGAAGAAAAAATAGAGTTGAAATAATGTTGGATTTTTCTATATGATTATATAAAATTGGAAACCTTTCCTTTAAGCAATTTGTTTTGTTCCAGGAATGGAATGTCAAATGTATAAATTACTTGCAACGTTATTCATTTATAGGGACCTGTTTTAAAGGTTGCATCCAAAGGACTTGCACGTAGAAGTCATTTTTTGCCCATCAACCATATATTGAAAAAATAATAATAATAATAACGTAAATTTATACTACAACCTTCAAAACTGACTCTTCAAATTGTAAATTAAACTCAAGTTGAATCCCAACTTTTAACAGACTTTCCAGGGGAAACAAATTTCCTTTCCCTACAGGAAAATGGTTCAAATGTGCAAAGGATATGTACTTTACAAGTTATCGAAATGATAACCAGCAGCATTTTTGGAAAACCCATCAGATAATACTTTTTTGGTTGTAGGAACATTTCTCATTGTTCATTCTAAATGGATTTAAATGTCCCAAGAAAACCTTAATTTTCCTATTTTTGAAATAATTTAATACTCTACAGGAAACATTTATCTATGCTAAAAAGTAAAGTTTATTAAATTTTGCAAGAGGCAATTGTGATCTCCTGTGCAGGAGGAGAGGGATTTAGTATGGAATCTGATTGGCTATTGGCATGATCTGATGAACATTTGTAGATCCAGACTATTGTCATGATTGTGTAATAAATATCAATATCATTAATATTAGTCATTTGATTTAGAAGAAATAGCACGGCTTATGCCTAGTATACATTCTTTTTAGTGTGTGCTTCTGCAAATATTGCCCCGCAAAATATCAAAAAGCCTGTGAAAATATGACAAAATAAAATGCTTAAAATCTAGAAGTCAGAATTTCTCAACAAATGCTTTTCATAGATTAAACAGATAAAAACCTCTATTTTAATAAAGGCTTTATTATTTAAGGTTAGTTTTGGTAAAAAAAAAACTAATCTAACTTCCTGTCTGGAAACTGTATTTCTAGAGATGTAGGAAACATACATGGATATGGAAAAATGTTTATTATGTCATAAATGTAAGAAAATTAATTTTCAGAGTTATTCTGTTTATTTTATTATGTTATCAAGATTTTAACAAATGAAAGTATTGTTTAAGTATGAACCAGCAGTATGCTGCAGCTGCCAAAAAGGCTAATGCAGTCCTAGGCTGCATCAACAAAGGGGTAGTATCAAGATTACATGAAGTGTTAGTATCACTTTATGCTATGCTAGTAAGACCACACTTGGAACACCGCATCCAGTTTTGGTCACCATGATACAAAAAAGATGTTGAGACTCTAGAACAGTGGTTCTCAACCTTTCTAATGCCGCGACCCCATAATACAGTTCCTCATGTTGTGGTGACCCCCAACCATAAAATTATTTTTGTTTCTACATCGCTGGGTGCTGGGGGCGTGGCCAAGTGGGTGTGGCCACCAAGTGGGTGTGGCCACCAAGTGGGTGTGACCAAGTGGGTGTGACTGCCAAGTGGGCGTGGCAAGAAAGACAGCCCCAGCCACCATTAATGCTGTGCCGCCGCTGCATGCATTTTAATGCATGTTTACCCTGTCTTTAAATGTGGGTCCAAAATTTACAGAAAGTTAGCAAATAATAAATAAGAACAGGCTGCTTTCATTTGAACCATAAATTATAGTGGGGACCTGGAGGGATTTTCTTTCAGTGAAGATAAAAGAAAGTATATGAAAGAGAGGGAATAAAAAGCAAAGCAGAAAGGAATAAGAAGAGTGAGAAATGGCATGGAGGTTATAGGTTTCGTGGATCAGAAATAAACAAAACTATTAAATCAGTTTTAAGAGAATAAATGGCACCAAATGGAAGATTCAAAATAGTTTTAAGGGAATAAAAGGAAATAAATGGAAATATTAAACCACTTTAAACAATAAATGGAAGAATCAAAGCAGTTTATAAAAGGAAATAAATATCAGCAAACAAGAATGCTTTAACAAAATTTTTGTAGCCCAGATGTGATAGCCTCCTCAGAGATTACATGCATATTTGTGCAGTTGTGCATTAGAATAGCACAAAATGTTGGTTTCAAATAATTTTATTGTGCAATAAATGAATGAATAAATGAAGCAACTTTGTTCACCCCCCCTCCCATTTGCTAACAAAGTTAATAGCACGTGGGAGTCCACCCACCCCAGGGGTAGGCAACCCAAAACACTCAAAGAGCCACTTGGACCCGTTTCCCACCGAAAACAAAACACTGGGAGCCGCAAAACCCTTTTGATATCTAAAATGAAGATAACACTGCAGATATCCTTTTTTACCTTTAATGTGTGTGTGTGTGTATCTTTGTGTGTGTATATATAAAATAAAGGTAAAAAAAGGATATATGCATTGTTATCTTCATTTTAGATGTCAAAAAGGTCTTTTTCTGTCACTTTCCTCTCTCTCTCTCTCTCTCTCTCTCTCTCTCTCTCTCTCTCTCTCTCTCTTTCTTTCTTTCTTTCCTCTCTTTCTCTTTCCTCTTTCTCTTTCTGTCTCTTTTATCCTCTTTCCTCTCTTTCTCTTCTTTCTTTCCTCTTTCTCTTCTTTTTCTTTCCTTTCTCTTTCCTTTCTCTTTCTTTTTCTCTTTCCTCTTTTTCTTTCCTCTCTTTTCTCAATCTTTTTTCTCTTTCCTCTTTTTCTCTTTCCTCTCCCCCTCTCTCTTTCTTTCTCTTTCCTCTCCCTCTTTCTCTCTCTCCCTCTTTCCTTTTTCTCTTTCCTTTTTCTCTTTTTCCTCTAACTTTCTTTTTCCTTTTTCTCTCTCTTCTCTTTCTCTTTCCTCTTTTTTCCTCTTTTTCTCTTTCCTTTCTCTTTCCTCTTTCTCTAATTTCTCTTTCTTTCTCTCTTTCCTCTTTCTCTTTCTTTCCTCTTTTCTCAATCTTTTTTCTCTTTCCTCTCCCCCTTTCTCTTTCTTTCTCTTTCCTCTCCCTCTTTCTCTCTCTCTCTCCCTTTCCTTTTTCTCTTTCCTCTTTCTCTTTTTCCTCTAACTTTCTTTTTCCTCTCTCTCTCTTCCTCTTTCCTCTTTCTCTTCTCTTCCTTTCCTCTTTCTCTTTTTCCTCTTTCTCTCTCTCTCCCTCTCCCTCCAGGTGAAGAGAGAGAGCGAAAGGCAGACAGTGCCAAATGGACAGGGAGGCGAGCAGGACGGGAGGCAGCGGCTCCCAACTGCCCCCCCATCTTCAGCCGAACGGGCAGCGAGGGCGAGGAGGACGGGAGGCAGCGGCTCCCAACCGCCCCCCATCTTCAGCCGAACGGGCGGCGAGGGCGAGGAGGACGGGAGGCAGCGGCTCCCAACCGCCCCCCCCATCTTCAGCCGAATGGGTGGCGAGGACGAGGAGGATGGGAGGCAGCGGCTCCCAACCCCCCCATCTTCAGCCGAACAGGCAGCGAGGGCGAGGAGGATGGGAGGCAGCAGCTCCCAACCGCCCCCCATCTTCAGCCAAACGGGTGCCGAGGGTGAGGAGGATGGGAGGCAGCGGCTCCCAACCACCCCCCATCTTCAGCCGAATGGGTGGCGAGGGCGAGGAGGATGGGTTCGGCGAGGGCGAGGAGGACAGGAGGCAGCGGCTCCCAACCACTCCCCCATCTTCAGCCAAATGGGTGGTGAGGGCGAGGAGGATGGGTTCGGTGAGGGCGAGCAGAATGGGAGGCAGCGGCTCCCAACCACCCCCCATCTTTAGCCAAACGGGCGGCGAGGGCGAGGACGGGAGGCAGCAGCTCCCAACCGCCCCCCATCTTCAGCCGAACGGGCGGTGAGGGCGAGGAGGACGGGAGGCAGCGGCTCCCAACTGCCCCCCCATCTTCAGCCAAATGGGCGGCGAGGGCAAGGAGGACGGGTTCGGCGAGGGCGAGGAGGATGGGAGGCAGCGGCCCCCAACCGTCCCCCCATCTTCAGCTGAACAGGCGACAAGGGCGAAGAGGATGGGAGGCAACGGCTCCCAGCCACCCCCCTCCATGTCCTCAGCCAAACAGATGGGGAGGGGGAGCAGGATGGACGGCAGGCAGCCAAGCAGAGGAAGCTTAGTAGCAGGCAAAACTTACTGTTTTTGATTGTTCTCTCTTGCTTTCTGCTGCTTGTTCTCTCTCGCTTTCTGCTGCTTGTTCTCTGTCTCGCTTTCTGCCACGTGCTCCGAAACCGAAACTTCCTTAGTTTATATTGGCTTTCGAACGCCAATAGAATAGTCTCTTGAATAGAGTCTATTCGCATTCAAAAGCCAATAGAAAGTAGCATAACTAAGGAAAAGGGTAAAAAATGGTGGACAGTGTTGTTTGGCAACCCCCGTGAAATGGTCGTTCGACCCCAAATGGGGTCGCGACCCAGAAGTTGAGAACCGCTGCTCTAGAAAGAGTGCAGAGAAGAGCAACAAAGATGATTATGATTATGGGACTGGAGGATAAACTGTACAATCAACAACTGCAGGAACAGGGAATGCCTAGTCTAAGAAAAAGAACTATGGGTAACAGGATAGTGATTTTCCAATGTTTGACAGAGAGAAGGGGGGCAATGTTTTCCCCAAAGCACCTGAAGGCAAGACAAGAAGTAATGGATGGAAGCTTAAAAAAGAGAGAGCCTACCTGGAATTAAGGAGAAATCTCCTGACAGTGAGAACAATTAATCAGTAGAATGGCTTGCCTCTAGAAATTGTGGGTGCTCCAATCCCTGGAGATTTTTAAGAAGAGATTGGACAGACATTTGTATCCTTGGGCAGGGGGTTGGAGTAGAAGACCATCAAGGTCCCTTGCAACTGTTATTCTGTTACTAAATCTGCTGCATTTGCTTCCCAATTGTTCAAACTTTTCAATAAAATAACAAAACTTATATAACAATCCTCAATAATTATATACGATGTCTTTAAACATTTCACTCAAGTAGAAACACATGCGATAAACATGAACAAGATTGCAAAAAAACTTTGATTTGAGATCTATAACATTAAATGGCATGTTATGTAAATTATAGTAATTGCTTAGATGAAGAATGATGACCTTTTACTTTAAATAAGTCTCTAATATAACCTTTTCTGTCCTGTATTTGGTCATTGATTGCTACAACACAAAACTTTAATGTATTTCTACCCTTTCTGTTTTTTTAAATGTCATATAACTCACAGTTCTTATTTGCTTTTCAGATAAATGCTGTATCTTCATAATCGGAGTGATATTTGAAATAATAGATTCTTAAGGTATCAAATTATTTTACAGTTAAACCAAAATTATCTTTAAAAATGGAGAAATAAGTAGTGATGCTGTGTACCAAAAAATCTCATGGAAATACTTTAGAGAATGTTGATCTTTTTACATTTTTTTCAAACTATTAGTCAATTGGGACAGGACAGGCAACTGCAAAATTAACCACAAATTATTGTGCAAAGATGTGATTACATTATGAAAATAAAAATCCTCCTCAGATATTCTTAATATGTGAAAGTCAACCTGTACAAAAAAAGAGATTAGAATATATGCACACCCTTATTCCTCTCTATGAGAAAACAAAACATGGTTAATTTATTGTGAGATATTAGACTTTTGTCAAGGAGAATGTAAAATAAAACCAAGAGAAAATCTGGTGGTGGATGGAAATGCTTGTCAATGTTTTTCTTATTTACAATTATTAGAAAAAATTAAAGTAGATAAAAAAAATTATAGCTTTGGACATTGTAAGACTAAGTATAAAATAGAACTGTATATAAATAATGAACATATAATTACTAAAATGTATAAACTTTTCTTGAAATTTGAAACAGAAGGAAAACAAAGAATATATGGTAAAGTGGGCTAAAATGTTGGTTATAATATACAGATGGAACAATGGGAAAATACTGTATGTAGTTCAAAGGCATGAAATTTACAGGATACTCTTAAAGAGAACTCTTGTAAAATGATGTATTACTTATTTATGTCACCAGAACAATTGTCTAGAATAAATATAAAAACTTCAAATTCAAGTTGGAAATGTGAACAACAAGAAGCGACATTTTATCATGTTTGGTGGACATGTAAAAAAGCTACAAAATTATATATATTCTACATTTAGGCAAGAAAAAACAATTGCACAGGTACAGTAGTTGGTACCTTGCTCAATAGTAGTAAATGTGAGGGGGATCTCAGAATCCTTGTGGACAATCACCTAAATATGAGTCAACAGTTGGCTGCCCAAAAAGCCGACACAGTTGCATTAAAGAGGGATAGTATCAAGATCACGTGAAGTGTTAATACCACTTTACAATGCCTTGGTAAGGCCACACTTGGAATACAGCATCCAGTTTTAGTCACCACGATGTAAAAAAGATGTTGAGACTCTAGAAAGAGTACAGAGAAGAGCAACAAAGATGATTAGGGGACTGGAGGCTAAAACATATAAGGAACGGTTGCTGGAATTGGGTATGTCTAGTTCAATGAAGAGAAGGACGAGGGGGGACATGATAGCAATGTTCCAATATCTCAGGGGTTGCCACAAAGAAGAGGGAGTCAAGCTATTCTCTAAAGGCAGGACAAGAAGCAACGGATGGAAACTAATCAAAGATAGAAGCAACATAGAACTAAGGAGAAATTTCCTGACAGTTAGAACAATTAATCAGTGAATGCTCCAACACTGGAAGTTTTTAAGAAGAGATGGGACAACCATTTGTCTGAAATGGTATAGGGTTTTCCTGCTTGAACAGGGGGTTGGACTAGATGACCTCCAAGTTCCATTCCAACTTTATGGAATTTTCTTTTTATACAAGATAACTACAGTGATGCTATTGTATGTACAACTATAGAAAGATTTGATGCCATTCACAATGAAGGAATGGTTGGTAAAGATGATGGAACATCATGGATTAAACTGACTTTTTTGATTAGACAAAAGACAGTATGTTTATTGTGATTGACTTTTCATGTGAAACAGAAAAAAATAAGCTTATGACTTGTAGTTTTAATGATTAGAGAAAAATAATAGAAAAATGAACTTTTTTTGTAACCATAGAGCAAAGTATAACTTTGTAATCATACTTGTATTTCCTGCAAAAAATAGGACATTTCTAGTTTTTTATCTTTTTTTTACAGCAGCTTTGTCTTTTTCCATTTTCCTTGTATCTTGTAGTACTTTATATTTAATGTGTTTATCCTAATTTTATTAAACTTGCTAAAATTTTAGTTTACTTATTAATAATTCAATTCTTTTTAAAGGAACTTTGAAAATCAACACCATATTGTCTATACAAGTTCTTAACATACATTTATGTTTAATTTTTACACCTACAAGTCTCTCATTTTGTCTATTCAATATTTCAAGAACCAAAATAAATAAGAGAGGGGAGAGTGGTCGTTTTCTTGATCTGTTTTGTATCTCATATGCCTTGGTTAAGCTTCCATTAACAATTATTTGTACTACCTGTAAAGTATAAATTGTTTTCACCCATTTTATAAAATTCTTCCCAAAATTCACATCTTTCAAAATTTAAATAAAATAGCCCAATTCAAATTGTCAAAAGCCTTCTCTGCATCTAAAAAGATCAGTGTGACCTCTTTTTCATTTTGTTTTTCCAAATACAGTATTCCAAAATATCCAGCACATTTCTAACCCTTTAACCATCTTTTAATTAAAAACCCAAATTGGTTCCCATAAATAAAATTTTGTAAAATTATTTTCAATCTTCAATCTAAAATAAATGTAAACAACTCATAATTGTTTTGTAAATATACTAGTCTGTAGTTCTTTGCTAAAGTCAAATTCTGTTCCGCTTTAAGTATTAATGCTATATTGGTGAGTTTCCTGCTGATGATTTACAGGATACGACAGAAAATCTATTTCTGTCCCTATAGATGCTAAATTCATTGTTTTGCCATATACATCAGATTTTCTTCAACTTCTTGGTCTTCAGCTGGCTGTCATGGCAACTATGCTAGATACCTATATTTCACTTCCATTTCCCTCTCAATATAGTGGTATATAGTAACAAAACCAGCATCCGTTGATTAAGGGAATCCTTTGGGGAAAATGTGTTTTATTACATAGGTTATGAACATTTATCATATATTCTATATGTACTCAAATTTAATTAACATGAAGGTTAATTAAAGGTTAATTAAATTTGGGCACATAATTGGTGTTTTCTGAGCTTGGTTGTTTTCTTGCAGATGTTTCATTACCCAAACAAGTTAACATCATCAGCACTAGTACTAGCTTTGATGATGTTACACCAGACAACATCAAGGAGCCCTCATTTCAACTCTGAGCTACAAATTTTCTCCTTTAATGAACATGCTATACTGTATGGATGATAGCTTTACAAAGGAATAGATTTAACTTCAAAGCTGTGTACAAGGATAATTTCTCTTCCCCCCTCCCAAGTCTCCCTAAGACTGGATATTTCAAGAAAAATACTTGAAAATGAACATATTTTGAGATCTAGCAAATAACACAAGATGGAATGATGTGGTAAAATCTGGAACTGGTCTAGTAATAACTCCCATACTCCAGTCTAAACAGGGGTATGAGTCAAATTGCATGATGTTCCTCTTATTTGTTGTTTTAGAAAATCCTTCATTTAGAAAATCCATATAGCTGGAAGTAGACATTTTCTCATTCATGTCAATTTGTACTTGTAGTAAACTATTGCATATAGGGACTTTCATTTTCATAAGCTGTTAAATTGATAATACATTGATGCAATAACTATATGTTGGAGACTGTATGCTAGCTTCCCTCAGTTTGTCACCTGCCAAAATATGGTGGGTTACAGTTTCCAGAATTCCTCTGAATCATGCTAGCTCAGGTTTCTGATAGATGCATTAGGAACAACATGAAGACTTTTATGTGAGATAGTCTGTAATGTTAAGGAATGATAGTTCCTCTGTCTTTCTCTCTCTATATATAATATTGTAACACAAGTCAGTTTTTAGTTTCAGCTCTCTCTCCCCCCATCGCCCCACTGTTTCAGTTGACTAAAGCTAAGCTTAAGGTAGCACAGACATGCAATCTTCAGTTCTCTTTTTCTAGTACGTAATCTAGACTCTACTCTAATACTACTAATATTTTCAAATTTCTCTTTATAAAACTTAAGTATTTATACTTCCGAGGCTTTAATCGTTCATAAGGGAACATTGCTAAACAGAGTTGTTCTATAAATTCTATAAGTATCACAAATAGTAAGCAAACTACATATACTCTAAAATATAAAATAAGTTTAGATTTGATGGAAATTTCTCACAGTGGCTTGGAATGTGGGAGCTGTCATTCTTTATATTTGAAGGGTGCCAGACTGAAAAGGCTCTATCATACAAAAATATAATACAAATGAAAATGTGAGTTACTTTGTGCTATTTTTTTTAAACTGATCTTCCTTGTGTCTCACATCTTTTTATCATTATCAATTCCTCTTGAGTTCTGGTATTCTCCTTAGAATGTGACATTTCTTCATGGGATTTTAAACAGAAGGCTATTCTGGATGCAATTGTAGGAAGAACTAAGCCACAGAAATAAAAATAATAAAACATTTTGGAAAGTTCTTATTCCATGTTCTTATATCTTAAGAGAATAACGTATGTTTTGGATGGAAATATTTTCATTGCAAAAAAGAGGAGACACAATATTGTGAATGTGCTGTTGTACTTTTTCTAACTGCAGAGAGAGAGAGTTCAGTTATCTTTGTCAATACATGTAGGTATCCTTTTCAATTAAATTAGGTAAAACAATTTATCTTAATACATTTAAGATAAATTGTTTGACCTAGTTAATATATTTAGGCAATAATGGATGGATACTTACAAAAATAGGTACTGCGAAGATTTTGCAATGATTTATATCAGAATTCCATTTTCTAAGCAGATTTTTAAATCAGCTTCTTCAAAAAAGTAAGAAACTGACTAGTTACTTGCTGCTAAGGGCCCTTTACATATGATCAAAATTATACCATTATCCTGTATCCTAAAACTAAGTTATAATACTAATTGCAGGCTTGAAATATTACTAGCCATAATTGAAATGTTAGTATAACAGTAATCCTATAACTGTTCATTAACATTGAGATAAAACCAATGGAAGCATAATTCATTTAATTAATAAAAACAAGAAGAGTGTTCCCCAAACTTTGCAACTTTAAGAAATGTGAACCAACTCTCAAAGTTCCTAAGCCAGCATGGCCCATTGCTAAGAATGCTAAAATTGATGCCCACACATCTCAAAATTGGCAATGTTGGGAAAAACGGGCCAACATTTTTTATGATGGTTGATATTCCAGGAATAATTTCACACTAATATCTAGAAATAATGCAGTGATTCTCCTCTTTTTTATTTCATTCAGTATTTTTAAAATATATGTGAAAGGAACTGAATGTACTTGCTTTAAAAACCATAGTAAAATTCTAATAAAAATGAAAATTTGTAGGCTCTATATGAACAATATCATCAGAAGTGTGACAAGTGATTGTTGAAATGGGCTTGGAATAGGAGTTTTGTGTAATGTTCAGTTCATCCTGTTGCTTAATCAGAATTGAACAGCAGTTGCTAGGTACTATTAGTACAGTATACATTGCCAAACTCAGAAACCTATAAAGATATTTTGATGAAATGTGTATATATGATTATATTGAAATTCTTTTGGTATAATGTTTCATTGGACATTAGTAAAATGCCACTATACACCCATATACACATCCACACTCATATGGAAGGACAAAAAAGGTAACATGATTCAAAGGAACCGAAGCTGGAGAAAAATTGCAAAGGCAGGCAAAAGCAACAACAAATGGAGCAATAAAAAATTCCAGAGGGATGAATTCTACTTTGGAAATAAGCCAAGACATATTGGAATTACAATCCAGGGAGAAATTCAGATGAAGAGTCTTTCCCATTGAGACAATAAAACATATTTGTTGCTTATATAACACAAAAAGTTAAGCCTTCATTGACATTTCCCAAAGTTTTAATTAAATAGTGAAATGCTAACTATTATGGAACATATTCTGTATTTGTATAGTAAAAACTTATTTCATTTTGCACTAAGATCTGTTTTGCTAGCTGGGATGATTAGAATGGTAAGCCAATACATCTTGAAGCTATTGGGTTGGGGAACTAAAATTATATAATCCATGATGACAATAATGTGCCTGCTGACATCTCCTTTAGTACTTGCCAGGCTTCCTGTCTCTAGTGGTAAATTTTAAAATAAATTATCTTAATAGAAGCCTCAAGCATGACCCCACATAAAGCCTAAGAAGTATTTTTAGAAAATAAAAGTCGATTGCTGCACCCTAATTGAAGTTCGGCTCAGAAAATAACAACAACAGCAGCAGTAGTAATAGTAGTAGTAGTAGTTGTAATATAAAGGTACAGAGAATATTCTGAGAGCTAGAATGGGTGGTGGGTGTCTATCAGATTTTTAAAAAGTTGTGATAGTCTCTAGATGTTTCTTTTCTTTCCTTCAATCCCTACCTTATGAAACATTTATTCTTAGCATAAATATTTCTTGCTGGTGCCTGTACTGGTCCTCTTATATAATTCCTTTTCTTTCAGTAGAGCCCTCTGATCTGCTCTCTGAATCTCTTTACATGGTTAACATCCCTTGTGTATTATATGTTTTTGAGATAGCGGTGTGTTAAAGAGTATATTGTTAATCCACTTTTACGTAATAGCCAGTTCATGTTCTATGCCTTAGCAGCAGATTCACTGTGGAAATACTTTATTTATTTAATGAATAAACAAATTTTATTAAATAAATGTTTATTTAGCAAGATTGTTTGTCTTACTATGAAATATGGAAGCTCAACGGTGTTCCTACAGAGAAACTGCCTTCACTTCAGATCATCTCACCTTTTGCTCTGTAATTTTCAACTAGCACAGTTGCCATGGAAACCAAGTAGTTCCTCTAATCTATTTTTCCTACATTTTTTGGTCTACGCTCAAGGATTAACTGTAGTGCTATCTTAAAGTTTTTTTTCTTTCTTTCTTTTCTTTTTTCCTTTTGGCCACATAGACTAACATCCCCCAATCTGATTCCCTCTAGTAATCTGGATTACATATAAGGATGAGGTGATGTATTAATTTTGTGATATTATTAAAAGAAGTATCTGTGTGAGGGGCCAGTTTTTCTCTGCTATTTACACTTTGAATCTGTGACTTGGATTTAAATAAAATATTTTTTCTTCAGGTATTAATAAACCAGTCATTTAATTCACATATCAAAAGGATTTGATTGTGCCTTGTTTTCTCTGCAGCGCTTAGTTTGTGACATTTCCTGGAGTATATGCCAGATTTATTTTCAAATAGTGATGTGAATAAATGCTTTAGTTCTAGTAGGTCAGCAGGCTGGATCTTGTTATTTTCTTGTTATTTTCATTCCCTTGAGTTCATTCCCTCCCTTCCTTCCTATTCCTTGACATTCATTTATAACTGATTGTGGAGAATAAACAATAGTTAATGAAAATTGTAATGACTTGCCTCAGTAAAGTGTGATATATTATCTCTTCATAAGTTCCTTAATAACTAGAATCTGAAGAATTAATGTTGTACACCAAACCTCTGCTTTCTTCAGTGCCATTTGGCAAATGACTTCTGATAATGGGGGAAGTGTTTGAAAAACACTTATTGAGATCTTTTTGCAGTCTGTCATTCAAAAAGAAAAAACAACAACAATCAAATCTGACTGAACTGCTCCAAACCCTTGAGTGCAAGTATAATAGTTTCTTGAATCCTCACTACCCTGTTTGAAGACTACAGAAGTTTATAGATATGAATGTCTATTACTTTGCACTAGCTAAACCAAAAATCATACTTCCAATGCACCAAGAGTGGATTTTGGCCGGTCACTAAAACAGGGGTGTCAAACTCGATGCGTCGTGCCGAAACTGCACCCATCCTATTGCCGGCAATGGAAACAAAGCTGTGATACGTCGCGATACGTCTCATGATGTTGTGAGTTTGACACCTGCTCTAAAATCTTACACTTAATCAAATGTAACTCTTTAAGGTGCTGCAAGATTCTGTGTTGTTTTTAACCATTAGAGTGACATAACTATCAGCTATCCAGGAGTCTTATTAGCAAGCAATTCCAATTACTCAAATCAAATCTTTGTGCAAATAATACCGCATTGCTTTGCACACTTAGTTAAGTGAAACTGACAGTACAGAAATGTAGAGGTGGTTTAGCTGTAACATTGCCTGTGTGCAGCCTTCAGGAAGACCCTTGCTTTGCAAAGGTATCCATAGGGAGCAAGATGGGAATAAATGACCAAATGTGCACAATGACATCATCACATCAATGCCTTGACTGATTTGCAATAGACTTTAGGATGATGTATGTACCCTTATGGCATTTTATTTATTTGGCAAATTTATACAACTGCCCATTTCACATGCCTGACTTTGAGTAATATATAAAGTTAAAAACACAAAATAATACAACAAAATATCTCCTCAAATAACAATAATTTAAAACAATAAATAATAAAAACAATAAAAAGTCCCATAATCTGCAGGATTTCCCTACCAATTCAGCAATTTTGCAGGTTATATATCACCGAGTATCCCCAGGATTGATGGCAAAGCTATGTTTTTAGGCCCTTTATGAAGCTCAGCAAGGTCAGGGCCAATCTGACCTCAGAGGGAATGGTTTTGCAAAGATAAGTGTCATGGCAGAAATGACTCTCTTCCTGGGGCCCATTGGATGGCATTTCTTTGTGGACAGGACTCATAACTTTCTCCTCCTACAGGATCTAATGGGACAAATAGATGTCATTGGGAAGAGGTGGTCCTCAAATGAAATCCATGCCATGCCATGTGGGATTTTATAGATCATCAATACCACACTGAACTGAATCTGGAAGCAAACTGGTAACCAACATAATTCACAGAGCAGACATGTAATATGTGCTGAACTGAAGATAATAGATTCCCTGATGCAGATTTTCCCTAAACCCCAAACCACTCAGAATTGCCAGGGTTGAGCTGAAGCTTGGATCCCATCCAAATCCCCACAGCCTCTAAGCACCAACACAAGATATCAACAACATTGGTTACTCCACGCTTTTTAGGGAATACTGAATGAACGTTATCTAGTACAATTGTTCTACCAATGACTTCTTGAGAAAGGGGGCAAGCCAATGTTTCTTTTAGGAGCAGAGGAACCATCCCTTCTCTCAAATAATTCGCTGCCACCAAACCCAACCCACATGTCACCTCCTAGAGAAACTTTGGAAGTCTGTTTTTTTTTTATTTTGTAGCAAGGGTTGGCAGTGGAGAACTTTGTATTTGTAGCTCTGCCTTTGGCAATAGAATACTGACACCACTGTCATCAGAAGGATGATGAAAAGACAGGTAGGTGTTAGTGCACATGCCAACACCATCCATTTCCTAAGGCTTTACAATGTACATTTTAGTGAGATTCTGGGCATTATACAATTAAAACCAGTACAATATCTTTAAAAAGGAAAGCAAATAACGAGAAAGAGTTGGTCCCTCAGATAGCCAGGATCTCTGCATTGCAGAGATCTATAGGCACAAACTAGCACCTTGAATTGTACCCAAGCTCACAAAAGGAGTTTTATGAACATACAGTAGCATAATAATTTGTGCCACTACTTCTAGACCAAAATGTAGCTTCTGATTGGTTTTTAGGGTTAAGTTTGAGCCTCTCTATCTAGGCTAGAACAACCAGCAGGCACTGAGAATGAAGAACTGTAAAAATATTTATTCAAATAATAGGGCATTTCAATTCTATAAATAAGACATTAAATTCTGTAAGAATGGGGAGGACAGCCTTGGTTAGCATGTTCTTGAAACCTAAACAGTGAGGAGGTGAATAGTTTAGCAGGTCTTATTTCAAAACAATATATTTAGGAGGTAGCTGAATGTATTTCAAGAATATGATCCAAAGACAGAGATTTGTGATGCTGTATTCATTCCCAATAAGAATATATTAAGACTGTAGCTTAATGAAATTATGCATAGTCTCATTCATTACTACAAGTGTTTTGAGCTCTTATACCTCTGAGTTGGTGTAACACAGGGATAAGTACATTGGCTTGCTAAATAGTCTTTATGTTTTCTAGCTTGAACAGATAATGTGAGTATGCTTGATGTAAAACAGAGTTTTGCTTATGGAATTAGGTCATACTAGTCCAAATGTGCCCAAACTAGCACATTATTATTGTGTCCTTATTGTTATCAGGGAATGTTGCACATGGCATGAGCATCACCAAGGCTAGTTAACTATCCTATTCTCTCTCATCTTACTACCATTTTATTCTGTTAGCTGCCATGAATGGATGGGTGTAAATAATGGAATATAGGAGAAGTGACTGAAGATCCAAGAATGAGTGGTAATGGTGATTAGTGAGTATCTGCTTAACAAAAAGATATGCTTCATGTTAATGGGTGGTTTCAATGAGAAGGGCTTAATTAAGATGTGTGCATGGTAAAACAAAGATATTAACAATGAATAAATAAGATTTCAAAACAAAGCGAGCAATTTGTACAAAACAAGTATATGGAGTTGGCTTGGGCAAATGGACAGTAAAATATGTATGAAAGAATTTTAAATGTGTTGAAAAGAAAGGAAAGATAGACAAATCTGTGGTTAGATAAAATTGCTGAAATCCCAAAAAAGGCAAAGGTGAGAATAAGAAATGACAATGTATAAATCAGCATATGAATACTGTGAAAATAAGAATGATTTGTAATAATAGTAAGAAATAGATAGCCATATCATAGTGAATTGTTTATCACTATATTTTGTTCAACTTCCTTTTTAAATATCCCATCTCCCTCCCTTCCTTCTTTTTTGGATTTTGAAAAAACATTGTTTAGCCTGAAAGGTAATAGTCTCATGTATGCAATGTGCATGTCAAAACCAACAGTTATCATGTATTTGCTGGAGAGAACGAACAATTTGTGATACAGTCTATTTGGATTTTTTATTCTTAACACCAACTAATCACAACATAAAAAGTAGTGATGTCTTTTAAAATGCATCATTTTGTAAATAAATGGTTCGTTTTCCCACAGACAGAAGAGAGAACAATGCTTCCTTGTCCAATTGGTTCTGTGAAAAGCAAGTATTTTTTTTATTACTTTCTGTTGCTGGCTTCCTACCGCTGTGCCCTAAATTCAATACTTTTTTTAAAAAAATAATCCTCATATTAGTGGTGAGAGAATAAGAGGGTCAAGAATAGAGACCACCCACTCAGTCCAGAGGGACATTTTTCTTCTGTTTCAGTCAGAAGATTTCATATCTAACTATATATATAAATATTGCTATAAGCATTACTGTATCTATTGCTATAGTTCTATAGCTAACTATAGCTATAGCTCTCTATCTTTTATAACAATGCCTTATTCAAATGCTCTCTAGCATTTCCCAAAGTGTCTGTGGCAATGTGTAGTCAACTGTAGTGAATGTATACATTCCATAGAACTTACTCTGTGAAAGACTTTGTCCTGCTGTTCTTCCCACTCGTGCTGAGGAGAATAACAGGGCCCTTTCTGCCAGTTGTAATCCTGGATTGTTACAGTCTAGAGGCCAGCCATGCTGTCACCATCACAAATTGATTTAACCATCCATTGCAGTTGTCATTAAAGCTGCTAGAAGTCCCAGCCAAGCTGATGAATTGCAGCTGAATGTGAAATGAGCTTCTAAGCCCCGTTTCCCACCATCTCATATCAAAGCCTATTGTGTGCCTGCAAAGTAAGAGGTCGGAGGTTCAGGCTGTAGTTCAACAATGGGCTCAGTCAAAAGATAGAGCCCCATTTGCTCTGCCATTCCCAATTACAGTTTGCATTCCCCCCTTCCCCCTTCCCTGCAAAACCTTATTGTGTAGCATTTGCAACTAATACACTGAATTATTGACATATCCTGATGTCAATGGGACCATTGAAGTATTTATCGTCTAATATGTGGAATTCTAAGTATCTTGGAGGTGGGGGCACTGCATAACCACTATGGAATAGTTCCTTGCATTTCAGTGGTACTGAATGAATTGATATAATTAGAATATTTATCTTGGCTCCATCTATAGCTGCGTTTGAACATACAAATCCGATCTATATCTGCAAGGCTTTTTCTCCATGAATCCTATTTGCAAATCAGGTATTCTGCAGATGTTTAGGAGTCCCAGGTAACTATCAGGAATGTGTCCAATGTTTTCCTTACAAATCTTAAGCATCTATGGATTTTTCCCCCCTCATTGTATTTCTTCCTATGATACTCGCATAAATTATTTGTGTTTTATCCTAAAATGTATGAGCTGGGTACTTGTTAAATGTAAGGAAGAAATGTTATGGGTAAGAAAAGCTTGTGAAGGACTGCATCCCCTGTGAGCCCCCACTTGCTTTAGTAAAACTAATATGTCAGATTAAAGAAAGCAGTTCTTGCAGCTTGAAATAAGAGATAAATATACTATATCTTCTTTCCAAACCACTTAGTGGAATTACAGAGTCAGGTTTTTGTCGAGTGAGTGAAGCTAGTGAGCTTGGGCCATTACTTGCTAAATTCACTGGTCTCCTCTTGGATATGTTCAATTCAAGAAGAATCTTTATGTTCACTTATTTGGCAGAAGGCCTTAATGAACAGACAGCTTTATTACCAAGTGGGCTTTAAAGCTGCCTCTTAAGCATTGCTGAAATAAAGAGGAGAGGCATCGTAATAGAAGAGAAAAACAGGGGAGAATGGCATATGTGAACCTTGAATATTCTATTATTTATATACAGATGCCAAAGCATAAGCAATTACCATAGTTAAAATGAAAATGTAGTATGCCCTATGAGGGAAGATTATGACCTTTGCCTATTCAGTCTGCTCTTTTGTCATGAGATCTAACTTTAGATGGTCCACAAAAATGTAGTCAACTGTGGGGCTACCAAGAAAGAGAGTTGTCATTGATGGGTTTTGGAATGACTTGCACAGAAATCTTTGCCTGCTTCCCAAAGTGCTGAAAGTTGTAAATGTAAAGATGTGATTTAATTTTCTCTTTTAATCTCATGAATTATTTTACAGGGAGTTTTATTTATCCCTGGCTTTAGGTATTTTAAGGTGACAATTATTGTTTTATTTCTTTTTAAGGGATTTTAATCCTAAATATTTTCTCTCTCTTTCTCTCTCTTTTATTTGTAACATCCTTAGAGAGTTTGGTTAGCCTGTATAAATTCTAGGAGAGCCAGTTTGATTTAGTGATTAAAAGCAGAATGTTAAAACCTGAAGCCAACTGGGTGACTTTGGGCCAATCACTCTGTCTCAATCCTAAGAAGAAGGCAATAGCAAACCACTTATGACAAATCTTGCCATGAAAACCGCTGCTACATTTTACTTTAAACATTGAGAGAAACAGGCTGAGTGAGCAGAGTCCACCTGCCAACTCCGTGTTTTTTATTTCTCACCTAGCATCTATTGCATTCAGAATTCACCATACTACATTCAACTGGTTGACAAACTTCTTACAGCAGGAGTCCCCAACCCCTGGTCCATGGCATGCCAGCAACCGGTCCACACAAACAAGGAAAGTCCCATCCAAAGGATTCAGGCAGCACACAAAACCACGCCTCCTCCAGTCCGCGGAAGAACCTCTCTCCACGGAACCGGTCCCTGGTGCCCAAAAGGTTGGGGACCTCTGTCTTACAGCATTCAGGACCATGTAAGTACAGCATGTCATTGAAGATTCATTTTCTGCATTCACACTTGGACTTTTTTCCAGAAAATCTAGCTGCAGTCAGTGCCAAACATAGTGAAAGGTTTCCCCGGGACATTGCCAAAATGGAAAAACAGTATCAGGACAATTGGAATCCATCCATGCTGACTGACTGTTGTTGGACTCTGCAGCAAGGTGCATCAGGTGCAAAGTACAAATTAAAATCATGCAGTGTGCCAGAAACACTATATGATTAAATATATTATAGCCATCAAAAGTTAATTTCATATTTTTCAAATTTCCTACATGATACAGTCACTCTGGAATTATATTTGTGTTCAGTTTGAAGGGGGGGGGGAAGGTGTCTATCATAATTACCAAACTTTTTTAAGTAAGCAAAATTTTTGAAAAAAAATGTTGTCCACTGTTATGTGGCAAGACATAATTTCAGTGCTTGGATTAATAAGCAGATTTACTGGCAATTCGTACTGGTAAAAATGTCTTCTTCTTGAAAGTGAATTTCTTTGGCATGGTACAAAAATAATATAGCTTTATCTGGTAATAATTTGGCTTGATACTTCAGAGAGACATTCGATATATAGAAAACAATGCAATAGACTTTGGGTTTTTTTATGCTGTTGTTAGACTCATATCATTGTAACGTATAAGAAACAAGAATAATTAAGATTAAACAAGATAGATTTTGATAAAATGGAAGCATTGAATGCATAAAAAAAATGCTCAGCTGGCAAGGCACACAAAAGGAATGAAATAAGTGAGGCCAAAGAGAGTGGGAGAATTTAGAGAGTAGGTCAGTGTTCCAGGCCACTGAAATATATTATTAATAATAAAAAAGATAATTCCAGGGCTGTGTTTCTCTGAACAATATATATACTATAGACTGAATGTTTCATGAAAATCTGGATGGAAATGTTACTGAGAAGGTCTAACTGTAAGAGTTGGCTTACATTTTGAGTGACCCCAAAGGGGGTCACTGGAGTCTTGTTTGTGAAAGTGATACTGTTTCAGAGACAAAAACATGACCAAAGATTAACCCCAAATTATTTAAGCATTGTGTGTTAGTTGAACTTTTGCTAGAAGAAAGCTACAGAGGCCATTTCATTTCTACTGTACATTAAAAAAAATCTTTTAGATTTTTAACACCAATGAATTTACACCAATGAATTTTAAAATTTAATCTAAGATTCAGAAGAATGCATGAGCTGAAACATTTAGATTAAATTAAATCTTAGATTTTTGCTATGGCCAGTCTATGACTGTGATAGTTATATATAATTATTTGCTTTTTTTAAATTACTGTGGATGATTCTAAAATGGAAAATTACTTGACTCAGCAAGTATTTATTTTATTTATTTGTTTATTAAATTTATTTGCTGCCCGTCTCACCGCAAGGTGACTTTGGTGATTTACAAGTTTAGGTTTACAAAGAAATTTAAATAATTCTTAGTGTCATCTAATGATTTACATGAATTGAACACCAAAGTTATTTTAAGTTCCAGGATAAAAATAATCTTCAATTTCCCTGAAAAATTGGATTATTAAAGGGCAATTTCATTTTTTTAAAATGTGGTGGGTATTTAAGAACAGGATCCTATGATAAACCCTGGATTGAGATTAAAAATAAATTGATTCTCTTCTTTAAGGAAATTTATTTATTTGTAAAACATTTATATATCATAGGCTTTACATGGACTCTTTGTGGTTAAGTTAGGTTTTCTTGCCCTGTTAAATGTCCATTTCGTGCTGTGACATGTCCATTCTAAGAGCAATATTTCTGTAAATTCCCAAATCCATACACTTTCTGTTGCCCCTTTTATGGTCTCAAAGCACCTTGGTTTGGGATACTGCTGTGTTATAGAAGGTGTTCACTTTCACCCTGTATCACCATCACCTCCTTGCAGATTTAAATTAAAGCCTATATAAAAGGTTAGATCTTAGATTTAATTTATATTTCCTGAAATGGAATATCTTGGGGCTCATTGTTCTCCTGTGGCACCTCATGAGCGTTTTTTTAATGCTTACATAGATGTTACTCCTATGATAAAAGGATAATTATTTGCATGTCTTAGAGCAGAGGTCCCCAGCCCCCGGGCTGAGGACCAGTACTGATCTATGGCCTGTTAGAATCCATGCCACGACAGCGGTGGGAGAGCAAGCAAAGCTTCATCTGCACATGTGTGGGATCTAGGTTGCTCCCCCACATCCATGGATACAATTTTTCGTCTGAAACCAGTCCCTGTCTTAGAGAGTTTGGTATATTTTGAAGAAAAATATTAACCATTTTGGTTTGGTGTACTACATTGGTAGCGTGATTGCATAATTTCCCATTATCTGATATTTGTTTTAGAGGGGGAAGGAAAAATAATTATACCATGAAAGGAAAAGGGAGCCATTGCAAAGCAGTGATTTCACGTCAGTGTATTGACATGCTATGTACTTATTAAGGAAGGATCTTCTTTCAGCGTGGTCCCAAAAAATACCCATTACCTTCTGTAATATACATGAGAATGTGAGGAGATTGGGGTTTGCTGCTTTACAATGAACAGATATGTGCTTCAGGTTACTTTAATTTCAAAGTAGTTGGTCCATGCTGATAAATATTTTACTGATATGCTAAAAGAAAAAAAAAATCTGCATGTCCATACCATCATGAAACAGGGCAGACATTTATTTTATATTCTGGTGCAGTCACCTTTGCTTTATCAAGCCTAAATAATGAAATTATACAAGGCATGTCCCCACATAAGAAGCTGTATTGTCATATCTTTGGTGGATATGGAGACCAATTATTTCCCCCCCTTTTTAAATATGTTATCTAAAAAACACTTGCAAAAGCAGCTTCTTTTGTAGGGTGAAAGTCTACAAGATTGCTATGGCAACGGGGGGAGGGGGGAGAGAGAAAGAGGGAAAGCAAATGAAAAGCCCTGAATGTCTATGGCTTGACTAGGAACAGAGACGGTAAAGGGACTTCATTTACATTCTCCTGCATAAATCAGCCAGCAATGCTTCCGGTATAATTTCTGGCTTGTTTGGATCATCATCTCCTTGGCTGTGTGTATTTAGGGATGAACTTAAATTGTTTTCTGCCTGATTTTCTGTAGAAATTGTATGTGGCAAAAGAAGAAAGTGATAAATAAGGTAATTAGCCTCACTGAAAGCTGCAAAGAAACACCAAACAGAACTTCTGCTTCCCGTACCAGTACCAGGTTATGATGGTTTCTTAGTGAGTTCATACCAATATATGGTATGAATGGGAATTGTCAGTTAAAACTATATGTTCATCTTTGGGTCATAAATAAATAAATAAATAAAACCTTAATTCAACAGTGTTACTTTACATTATCAGTGTATCTTAACGGTTACTTAAAGTGAGGACTTGTTAGACGTTTCATTTTTATTACATTTAGAAAAGTGCAGCAATAACATGACTTCTAGAAAAATCATTCCATCCCCTTTCAAATGTGTGGTATAGAAGAACTGCCAAAATAACTCTTCTGCATATTGGCAAGTTGGCAAAAGAATAAAATTTACATGTTGTTTAGCATGCAATGACAATATTGTAACAAATATAAGAAAATAAGACAGTTATGTTAGAAGGATATGCTATTTTTGGTAGATGAATTTCCATTTTAAACCATCGTTAATTACAAACCTTCCCAAGGTCATTTTAAAATCCAAGTATTATTGCAGCTTACTTGCCATTACTGCAAGTTTATAGACTGTGGGGTTCATAATCACGCCAGCTGAACAGATGTGTGTGAATATTTCTGCAATATTATCACATTTTATTGCCCTTTACAATTGAACAGTTCTGTCACTGGATCAGATTACATATCCATCTAGGTTTTTACACACCATGCAGATTCACATTGGACCAAATTAAACCAAACTATTTAAAAATAGTTCTCAGAATTCCACCCACCCCAGTTTAATTTATTTAAATATTTATATACCATCTGTTACTCCAAGCATCTCCAGGAGGTGTACATCATTAAAAACATCTTAGTATATAAACGATAAAATGCCACCCATAAAATAACATCAGGGAGCAGGGATAAAGCAAAACACATCACAGAATTCAAATGCCAAGGGGAACAGAAGTGTTTTCATTATAGACCTGAATGGGAGGTCATTTTCCAAAGTGAAACAACAGGAGGGGATAGTAGCCTCATTCAAGGTGATGTGGAGGGATCTCCACAGGATGAAGCCCAAGGATAGGGGCTCTGATAAGTTCAATCTTCAGCCAAGTCAATGTGGGAATGGAGGGAGTCCTTGACTTACCACCACAATTGAGCCCAAAATTTCTGTTGCTAAGTGAGCCAATTATTAAGTGAATTTTGCCCCATTTTACCAGCTTTCCTGCCACGGTTGTTAAGTGAGTCACTGCAGTTGTTAAGTTAGTAGCATGGTTGTTAAGTGAATCTGGCTTCCCTACTGACTTTGCTTATCAGAAGGTTGCAAAAGATGGTCACATGATCCCAGGACACTATCTCTGTCATACATATGAGTCAGTTGCCAAGCATCTGAATTTTGATCATATGACCAGGGGGTTGCCACAACAGTTGTTATGTGAAAAATGGTTACTTTTTTCAGTCCCTTTGTAATTTCAAATGGTCACTGAATGAACTGTTGCAAGTCAAGGTCTACCTGTATGTATTCTGGGGTTTGGAATACTGAAAGACAACATGGACCAAAAGGGCTGCTGCAAATTAGCCACATTGAGGGAAAACAAGTGGGGCTATTTCCCACCAGATTTCAGACTGTTCTTTATTTTTATTATCCCAGTTTGCCTATGTTTGTTTTACAAACTGTCTTAGCCTACAGTCATTCTCCATTCCAATCTTCTAAGAATGCCTAAGCTTCAGCAGCATTTTGTAAACAAAGAAGATGCTGAAGGCTAATTTCCAACTTAGCAGCCTGCTAGTTCCCATTAATAATCATTTTTTTAAAAAGATTCAGATGGTGAAAAGGTTTGACAGGTACTAAGCTGAAGGACTCTTTTATGAATTTGTTCCTCTAGAGAGGAAGGAAGTTCTTAAATCTCAGATCTTAGAGTTACCAATGTACAGGAGCTTTATCTTACCAAGATACGGGCTTACTTATTTCCATCCAATCTCCCACTGTTCCAGAAATTGACCCAAGACTTGCTTCAGCTCTCTTGATTCAGATGTACTAGAAAAACAAAGCTTTCTGATGACACCATGACTGTTCCCAACATTATATTACTTTATAGTTAAATGTGAATAATTAAATAAATGATATCCTGTCATCATTTCACAAGTAATTACATGATTAATTTCAAATTTGAAACCATTAAAAGAGTGTAGGGAAATCTTAGAAGGGCATCCATTGTGACCTTGGCTAATGTTGCCAGTTGAATGGGGAATTTCATAGGAACATTAAGTAAATGATATTTTTCTTTATTCTCTTGTACAAAACCTGCACCTCTAAATTTACAAAAGTGAAAGAGAAAAAAAATACAAGTAGAACAAATTGAAAAGAGAACACAAATCTCTTGGATATTTGATAGTTGAAAAAAATATAAGGGGATTTGATAAATTGTTACTTGTCATTATTGAATGAGAAAAAACAACATCTGCTGAACTCAATTCCTTGCACTTGACTACTTTGAATCATCCTATTTTACAGTAATACCCTCTAGTAAAGGCAATATTTAAACAATGATGCATCCCCAATGTAACCATGATAAGCCTTTCCAAGTTTCTGGACTAGATCAAAAATCAGTGTTTTAATGATATTACAGAATACTTAATTTTATTCCATTTTTTAAAGTCTACAATAGTTACTTCACAATCTGAATTTCCACTGACATGTATCTAGATGGAGGATAAATTATGTCAAAATGGAGGCTGTGACCAGTTAATTGAAGTCTGCCCTTCTGTTAGTCTAAAGCATTTAAATAATGTTTTAATCAAATGGCATTAGAGTTAAATTTGCTTTAAGTGTATTAGTGAAAAGGAATATGGGAGAGGGGATCCTAGCTGTATTATTCTAGTTTCTGAATATTTAGATACCAGGCTAAGTTTAATAAGTTTAACCTTAGTTCAAAATTCAGCCTTAGTCTCCATTCTCAAGAGTCCCCAAACTATTGAGATTTATCCCTACTGTCACATCTGATCCTCTTCTGGACTACAAGTATCAGAAATAATAAATGTTACTTAAGTTTCACATAAGATTTCCCCCCTTAATTTTGATTAGACAATCTTAGACAATCTCACTACTTTTAGCAAAACAGAAGGATGGTGATGGATCAAAGAGTGGGGATCCATTGTTGTTTAAATGTGGCCTTTACTAGAGTGTATTATTGTAACATAGGATGATTCAAAATAGGCAAGTATTTGCACTTTACATATTTGTGCAGGGAATGGAGTTCAGCAGATGCTGTTTTTTCTCACTCTGTAATGGCAAGTGCATGAAACGGCTTTCAAATAATGTATAGATAAATTTCAAGGAATGTCAATATAAAAAACTGGCTGCTGTCATTTTTTGGGGATGGCTTAGAAAGATCGGTAATATATAACTACATAGCGTTATGCTGCATATTGTTGTAAAATAAAAATGATGGCCACTAACTTGAGAAAGCAGGAAGAACTCTATCAATCTTGTTATTCCTTGCATTTGACATGCATCACCTTTTCTGTGGGCTGCAAAAGGAGCCATGAACGATGGGCATTTTTATGGAATCTTAATTTCCATCATGAGAATTGGTCAAACAATGTGAAAACAGAGAGAGGGTTGGTGAGTTAACCTTTTAAAAGGAGGTATAATTGATTGCCTTCAAAATCTATTTTCATTAAAATAATCGTATATACTGATGCAAGATTGTAGAAGCCATCTTTTAGTAATTCTGCATGGGCAATCCACTTATGTGATACCAATGATAGTCTCAAAATTTCAGCCAGTACTTTTTGACTAGAAGATATTTGTGGTGATTGTAGTAGACTTCCGCCCTATATTGTAGTTATCAAATTCACTGAAAGGACCTTGGTAGGATTTCCAATACATGACTTGATACAGCTTGACTAGGCTCTGTTGTATCTGGCCCTTCTCAGCTCAGTAAACTCCACATAAATATTTCTTTAAGAGTTTTATTTAACACATTTCAAGAGATTCACTTCAAAGCAAGCTGCTGGCATTTTGTTGGCCAGAACGGCCAAGTCTGATTTATTTACATTCAGATTAAACATGCTCTTCCCCCTTCCAATTAACTCACTCTTTATCTCTCATGTTGTCCAAGATCTTATTAATCTTCCGTACATTCCAAAAACACCAGAAAACTGAGTTCAAACGAACTGCTCAAGGTATCAGGCTACTCCTTGATTAACGTTGCTCGTGACAAAGAATTAGTCCCTTCTTCACCTTCTAATATAGTTTCCGATACGTCACTTCCCCCATTACTTCCTTTTTCCACGTAACTGACACCTCCGCCTATCAAACCTTCGGAATCTCGGATCAAGCCATATATTGTCCTGTTCCAAATCTGACTCATCACTTTGAGAGTCTGACTCAGACTGCATACAAATCTCCTCACTGTCTGGCTCAGCTGCCGGGAGGGGAAAATACCTAGAGGGGCCTGGTTGTGCTTCGTCATCCTCTGATATGTCCCCAGCCGGTCTAGAGACACCCACAACAGGCTCTAGGCTTATACTCAGCTCAACGCTTTATGACACAAAAGAAGCTTGGCTTTATTGCATACTAGAAAGAAGCTAGTAAAGCAGTTGATTATCTTCTGTCAGCATAAGGATGCAATTCCCTCTTTTATCCCCACCATTGTTTAATGCTTATGCTTCTGCCTCCAACTCTTCTAATGATTTAACATACTTTTTATCCTGCACTTGTCACCTGTTTGACTGACAGTTTTTGATGTAATATCTGCACCCTGAAAAATTCTGGCTCTCAGCATTTAGAGTAACAAAATTTCAGTAGAAATAGCAAGCTCAGTGAGAAACTTTACAGAACCCAATTGTCCCAAACCTGGGGATTAGATCTGGCAATTTTAAGGAAAGAAGATTTATTATATGGTGCAGAGCAGTTAGAAGATTACTACTTTCTGTAAAAATGCTTGATTTCAGATTTTTCTCTGGAATGCAGCTTCAGTGAACACATGATCACTGATTAGGTCAACTCAAATTTATGAAATATTTGTTATATAAGCTTTTCCTCAGATAAAATGCAACCATCCCAAACACACACAAATGCACACACACACACGCACACACGCACACACACAGAGAGAGAGATAAAGTGTGTATATATATTTGGGTTACCATGTGGCTATTATGAAAACTCTATTTTTACTAAGTAGAGTTTAAAAATGTGTTGGGTATAGTCTGTAAATATACAAACTGTGTCCTATCAGGTGCAGTTTATGTTACTTTGCACCAAGCTTTGTTCAAAATAAGAAACAAGCAAATAATTGTTAATCCTTCTATTTTTGTAAACAGGAAATCTAGCTGGCAAGCCTTTTCCCATCCTTAGCTGTGAAATAGACAGTAGAAGAGAAATCAGCTCAGTGATCTTGATGTTCGCAAAGCTGAAAATAAATAAATTTAATAAATTTAAGATGCTTTATTGCTAATACGGTAATAATAGTAGCCAAATCAGATTAGAATAATGTGAGTCTCAGAAATTTTTGTCCCAGTTTAAATAGTATAAATCAGGGTGTCAAACTCAATTTCATTGAGGGCTGCATCAGCATTGCGGTTGCCCTCGGGGGGGCCGGGTGAGTGTGGTCAGGGTGGGTGCGGCCTACTGGGTGGGCTTGGCTAGCTCTACATTGTTCGCGTCAAGGGTGCCTGTGGGGGCTCAGTCTCTTGGCGCTGTGAGGAGAGCGCCCCACTGCCTGCTGAAACCCCTCCCCCCGGAGCCATCAAGCCGGATATGTGAAGTAGGCCAGGGCCATTTGGTGCATTTCTTCATTCTTCACAAAGGGTGACACCTCCCCAGCATGCACCCAGGGGGCGGGGCCAATGCAGCAAGGGCTGGTTCCTCGCTGTTTCCAGATTGCCTTGTGGAGCTAAAACTAAATATGTTTCAGCATAGACGGCCACCACAAAATTGTACATTGGCTCCCAGCCGGCCTAGGCCAGGGCCAAGGCAGCGGGGGCCATTCCCTCACTGTTTCCAGGATGGCTTCGTGGGCCACATCTGGCCCCCGGGCCTTGTGTTTGACATGTCTGGTATAAATAGTATAAAATCCAATGTGGTTACTTTTGTTTTAGTAAGTTTCTGTCTTTTTTTAAAAAATAAATTTTATTGGTTTTTAATTTTTACAGAAAAAAAATGCTCAAGGCACACCGTGGTGTTAGGGTAAACAAACATCCAAAACCAAAACATTTATACATATTTCAATCAATACATCTAGTATTCCCTTTCTTATTCCCTTAGATAGCATATCTTATTAAAAGTAGTTCAGTCTAGCTTAAATTTAATCAACCTATACCTGTTTTTAAAACTTTTAGAGATTTATACTACCATAGTCAAATTAACTTTAAATATAAACCTTATCAATTTGGGTATCCCTTCCAAATATATTCTAGTTCCTTGATTTTTTCATAAATTTCATTTAATTCTTCCACTAGTATCCCTTAATTAAAATAAAGTATTAGTCTATCATATATGTATCTAATCTATCAATTAATCAATTTCTTTTTACTAACAAGAAAAAATCAAACCTTAAGTCCTTTCGATCCATTAAACAGAATTCAAATTACATCCAATTAATTATAACTAATAACATCCATCTTATCAAACAAACAAATCATCTTATTTGATTAACTCAAATTTACATAATAAATTTCTTGCAAGTAACCCTATTGTCCTAAAGAGAAGAAAAAAAACATATTCTTAATCCATTTAATGTATATTTCATTGATCGCCCCTTTTTCTCTTACTTCTAACTCACAATCTTAATCCTAAAATCAATCCATAATTCTGAATTACCTTTAATCCATTACCTAAAAATATCTCCTTTTTAAGTTGAAATGATATTCTGTCATAACTAATAACATCCATGTTATGAAGCAAACAAATCATCTTATTAGATTAACTCAAAATTACATAAAAAATTTCTTGCAAGTAACCCTATTGTCCTAAAGAAAAGAAAAAGAAAAAAATATAATCTTAATCCATTTAATATATATTTCATTAATCACCCCTTTTTCTCTTACTTCTAACTCACCATCTTAATCTTAAAATCAATCCATAATTCTAAATTACCTTTACCATTACCAAAAATATCTCCTTTTTAAGTTAAAATAATAATCTATTCTAAAGCTATCTAATCCATCAATCAATCTCTTTCAACTGACCACATAGCATCAAACTTTAGATTATTTCAATTCATTAATCATCAAACAAATAAATCATCAGTAACTTTCATTTAGATAAGTCTTATATATCTTCCATTAATCGCACATCTGACTCATAATCTTAGTCCTTAAATCAGTCCATAATTCTAGATTGCCTTTAGTCCATTACATAACACTTTAATTTTCACTCTTTTTTTTAGTCTTATTCTAGGTTTTTTCAAATGCCAGGTGGGTTTCCATAGCTAAGCTTCCCTTCCAGCTGATAAGTCTTTTTTTATTGCTTGTAGTAGTGTTTGGATCAGTAAGAGCCATCTTGATCTTTGCATTGGCCCTCTGATTTTCTTAACCATGAAAACTTGTTGCTTTAAGATTTGAAGTCCCAGTCTTTGCTTTTCCTGGTTCTCAGCATCATAAGTAAATTGTTTATAAGGAAAAATCAGGTTCTCTTTATTTTCAGTTAAGTCCTCTCCTTGTGTAATCTGTTTTATAGAAGAATCAGGTATAGTCTGAAAGTCAATTTTGAAGTTTGAAGAAGAAATTCTAGTTCTTAATTCTGTAGTAAGTTCTTTCATTGTAACACATATTTCCACTTTAGTCTCATAGATCTTTTCCAAAATAAGTTTGCAGTTTAAATGTGAGTGTAGCTCCATTTTATAAAAAATTATTCAACTTCATCAAATTAACTTTCTCATAAAGAAATCATCTCCTCTCCAATTGCCATATTAGCTTTTAACCAGTAGATGTCCTCAGTAAGCTAAAAAGTCTTTTTTCAAAAGTCATGCATTTCATTTTTTTTCTTTTTTCCTCCCTCATCCCCTTTTTTCTATTTTTTCAGGGAAAAATAGAGGAAGAAATATTAAAAAAAAAGACACACCAACATAGGCTGATAATAAAGTTCTTAGGAAAAAATTTTTTTTTTTGTTCCAGTACCCCAAAATATACTTATATAAAGAAAACGTAGTTTTTAAGGCTTCGTTCTATTCTTTTTGTTCGCCTTTCTTCCCAGACACCAAGAAGCTGCCTTTCCAAGCCAGGGAAATAGTTCCAACAGGGCTCTTACAGGCAAAAAAGATAGAAAAGCAAAAAGGGAGGGAAAAAAAGAAAGATCTCACCCGGATTCACCACGGTGGGTTCAAAGCTTAGCTGGTCTGTGACTTGTGGTTTCTTGCAGCTACGCGATCGGCCATTTTACTGACCGATCTTCTTCTCTGTCGGCCCTCAGAGTCTGACCCGGACAGCTGGAGGAGCTGCTGCTCCTCCGCGGCCAAGCAAAGCCTCTTCGACAGAAGTCACACCCTCCAGGGCGACTTTAGACCCGCATAAGGGTCTACTGACGGAGGGAGGCTAGACGACGAGGAGACGAGTCTCCTTGTACGACTAGAGGCGCCACGACACGGAACCGGAAGTCCTCGTAAGTTTCTGTCTTGACTAAAATAACATTTCTGTTTTGATTTTGTTTTTTATTTTCCTCCCTATCTCTTATTGTTATGCTATGCCATTTAGAACACACTATTTCATTTGGGTATTGTCTTCATTTCATTTACAATATGTACATTTCCAGCACCTTATTTGGCTGAAGGACAAAGTAAAATATTTTAAAGAGTTCAAAAAACATATAAACTTGATCAGACAACTGAATTTCTCAGTTGTGATTCATCTGAGTTAGAACAGATGGAGTTGAAAAGGACTTTTGATCAGCCTATAACAAGCAATGTCAAATAACAAGTAACAGCAACATTCATAAATTATCAGAACCAAAAAGAAAATTTCATTGAGATTTGGAATACACTTACATTAGTTTCAGTTTCAAATTAGCTGGACAATGTGTTAGTGGATTTTCTAAGTCCCTGGAACAATCTGGATTTAAAATCCAATTACTGCATTATTTCTAGAAGATTTAGAAGACACTCAGACAGAGTGTAAATGGAAAGTGAGGACTTTATGATAAGCAAAATAGTATTGCTAAGATTGCACAGTGCCTAGTTTAAAAAGAGTGGTTCTTAACTCTTCCAACATAAGTTATCAATTAATCACATAGTGCAATTACACCTCACTATGGTCAGGGAGTTTTGTTAATCTGGCAATCCACTCTCACCAGCTTCCTATCCATTTACAGTGTCACATTACATCCTCACAATCAGTCCCCCGTACTTTGTATCACCCTTAAGCCCTCAAAGATGCCATAGGAGAAACAGCCCAAAGCACTCTTGATGGACCCAGACCTTGTCTTCTTTATTCTGGTGGTACAGTGGTTAAAATGCAACATTGCAGGCAAATTTCTGGCCACCGCTTGGAGTTCGATCTTGATGGGGCTCAAAGTTGTCTCAGTCTTCCATCATTCTGAGGTGGGTAAAATGAGGACCCAGATTATTGGGAGGTAATATGCAACATTGTAATATTGCCTTCTACATTGTAAACCATTCAGACACTGCTATAAAACTCTATGGGGCAATATTTAAGTCAAAATTCTATCCCTAGTGCGATTGTTATTTTATTTATTGAGATTGAAATGCCATTCCAATCACATATAACTTTGAGTGGCCTACACTTCCACATGCAGTAACAAAGATTAAGAAATGAATATAATAAAACTGCATAATATCATATCAGGTAACTACCCAAACAATAATATGAAACAATATCTCAATATAGGAAGATTCAAACCTATGTTACCTCCAAAACTCTCTGAAAAGTCCAAGTCTGGATGGCTTTTCAAAACTTTTGACAGGTTTGTGACCCATCTAATTTCAAGGGAAATGCTATTCCAAGAAGTAGGGAAGCAAAAGAGAATAACTTTGGCACCTATTTTTATTAGAAGATCACATAGTGCAGCATGATTTGTCACAGCAAAGTGTGCAGCTGGAATAAGAATTCACAATTATTAACCGTCAACTGTTTTGTTTTGACAGAAACAAAAAACCAGTTGGTATGAAGATTGATGTCTAGAGGTAGCATTTAATTGTACTATAATCTCTGATTAGACTCTCTCATATTGAACCAGCAGTGTGCAAGTGTATAGTGCTCAGAGAGTATTGGATGTAGCCTGGGAGTGGCCCATGTTCAAATCCTCATGTGGTGATGGAGATGGTGACTTTGGACCAGCTCCTATTTCTCTGCATAACCAATATAATAACATTCTTATGAGGAAAAACAATAGTAGAGAAAGTCATCCAGATGGGCATAGGGGAACATAAAGGTTAGTATGTGGAAGACTACACTTACCTGACAGAGGGAATACTATGATCATGAAGCTTTAAAATCTACTGGGAGTCTTCTGGAATTGTTGGAAAGTATTCACTGATTTTGCTAAAAGATTCTTAATTCTGTTGTGAGGAACAAGTTTACTGTAGTGCTTTTGTGAAAGAAAAAGCCAAGCCCATTCAGATAGTGAGGTGGAATTTCATTACTCAGTTAAGTTGTAACTGATGGCCTGGCAGTTTCTTAAGAAATGTGACACAATAGTTATGAAATATAGGTAGTCCAATCTAACACACACACACACACACACATGCTTCTTTTGCCAAAATGCTTACATTAGACAAAACTGCATGCCAGTCTATACTGCTAAAACTTTTTGTGTCAGTTTATTTTATGGGGCATCATAGGGCAACAATATTTGAACCAAAATTATTTTAAATTAATTTAGAGAATGCATTCCAAATCTGGGACTCATTCTTCTGTGCAATTAAAATTTGGCAAAATTGTAGCTGCTTCACCACCAATGTGCTGCACTTCTTAGAAACCTGTATGTTTTTTAAATTTAATATGTTTATACGTCTGTTTTTAAATTTTTAAACTTTTAAATTTAAATTTTTAATTTTTATTAAATTGGGGGGGTGAGTGATGTATGTATGGGACGGGGACATGCTTGAAGAATGTATGATAGATAAATAGACAGGCCTGCCGAGCTTGAGGGAGGCCGGGGACTGGGGAGATGCGGACTCTGGAGACAATGAGGGTTGGAATATACCGGTCATTCAGGGAAGAGGCAGGTATGGTGGGAGCAGGAGGGTAGGCCGCACACGGGGAACTCGGTCCTGCTGTCTCGTAGCAGTTCCTTGTTCTGGCCCTTCTGAAAAAACTTGCTCTCCCCACGATTCTGGTGATGGGTGTAGCTCGGGCCCTGGGCTCAGACTATTGCTGCTTAACGCCAGGTCGGTTAACAATAAGGCTCCCCTCATTCATGATCTTCTCATGGATGAGGAGACCGACTTGGCGTGTGTTACTGAGACCTGGTTGGGCCCTGAGGGGGGAGTTCCCCTCACGGGCATGTGCCCATCAGGTTATCAGGTATGGCATCAGCCGCGACCCCAGGGAAGGGGGGGAGGAGTGGCTATTTTGGCCCGGGAGAACTTCAGTCTACGTAGACTCACTGTTTCCGAAATTCCGGGTTGCGAGTCCATCCTTATGATGCTGGACCTAGGGGTCCAGGTGGGCTTATTGCTTACGTACCTGCCTCCCAGCTGCGTGGCATCAGCCCTGCCTGTGCTACTCGAGGAGGTTGCTGGGCTGGCGGTGGAGTTCCCCAGGCTTATAGTCCTGGGGGACTTCAATCTGCCGTCGCTTGGCAAATCCTCGGGATTGGCACAGGAGTTCATGGCCGCCATGACAACCATGGACCTGACCCAAGTAGTGCAGGGCCCGACGCATGAGGGTGGACACGCCCCAGATATGATTTTCCTTTCGGAGCAGTTGGGTAATGATCTGGTTTTAAGGGGCTTAGATATCATGCCTTTGTCATGGACTGATCATTTTCTGCTTCGACTGAATTTTACGGACCCAATCCTTCCCCGCAGGGAGGCGGAACCGATTAGGTGGTTCCGCCCCAGACGCCTGATGGATCCAATTGGCTTTCAGACGGCGCTTGGGGAATTACCGAGCTCCCTCATTCACAGTCCGGCGGAGTCCCTGGTAGCGGCATGGAATACGGCCGCGAAGGGGGCTATTGACCGGATTGCGCCTTTGCGACCTCTCCGTGGTGCTGGCCCCAGGAGGTCTCCTTGGTTTACTGAGGAGCTCAGGGGGATGAAGCGCCATAAGAGACGTCTAGAGAAGCGATGGAGACAAAGTAAGTCCGGATCTGACCGAACCAGATTGAGCTTATTTATTAAAGCCTATCTGAAGGCGATTAAGGCGGCAAGATCTTTGTATCTTTCTGCTTTGATCGCGTCTGCGGAATCTCGTCCGGCCACCCTGTTTAGGGTGACCCGATCCCTTATTAACCCAAGGGGTCCGGGGCCTCCCTTGCAGGGTAGTGCCGAGGACTTTAATAACTGTTTCGCAGACAAAGTGGCTCAGATCCGGGCTGACCTAGACTCCAATTATGTAGCAGAGTCGACTGATAATGATTCAGTTGAGGGGACAGGGGCATGTTCTTGTCCGGTCATCTGGGGAGAGTTTGAGGCTGTTACGCCTGAGGAAGTGGACAGGGCCATTGGATCTGTATGTTCTGCCACCTGTTTGTTGGACCCGTGTCCCTCCTGGCTGGTTTCGGCCAGTAGGGTGGTGACACGTACCTGGATCCAGGAGATTGTCAACGCTTCTCTGAGGGAGGGGTCCTTTCCGGCTCCCTTAAAGGAGGCACTTGTGCGCCCCCTCCTCAAGAAGCCTTCCCTGGATCCAGAAATTTTGACCAACTATCGTCCGGTCTCCAACCTTCCCTTTGTGGGGAAGGTTGTCGAGAAGATGGTGGCGCATCAGCTCCAGCGGTCTCTGGAGGAAGCCGATTATCTGGGCCCTCTGCAGTCGGGATTCAGGCCCGGCTACAGCACCGAAACTGCTTTGGTCGCTCTGATGGATGATCTCTGGCGAGCCCGGGATAGAGGCCAATCCTCTGTCCTGGTGCTTCTTGACCTCTCAGCGGCGTTCGATACCATTGACCACGGTATCCTTCTGCGCCGGCTGGAGGGATTGGGAGTGGGGGACACCGTATTGCGGTGGTTCTCCTCCTATCTCACTGGTCGGTCGCAGTCGGTGTTTGTGGGGGATCGAAGGTCCACCTCTAGGTTACTCCCATGTGGGGTGCCTCAGGGGTCGGTTCTCTCCCCCCTACTTTTTAACATTTACATGAAGCCACTGGGTGAGATCATCCACTGCCACGGAGTGAGATACCATCAGTACGCTGATGATACTCAGCTGTACATTTCCACTCCTGGCCATATCAGTGAAGCGGTTGAGGTGATGTGCCGGTGTCTGGAGGCTGTGAGGGTTTGGATGGGTGTTAACAGATTAAGGCTCAACCCCGATAAGACAGAGTGGCTGTGGGTGATGCCTCCCAAGGACACTTCTATCTGTCCTTCGATTACCCTGGGGGGTGAATCTATAAACCCCTCAGAGAAGGTTTGCAACTTGGGAGTCCTCCTTGATCCACAGCTGACATTGGATCATCATTTGTCGGCAGTGGCGAGGGGGGCATTTGCCCAGGTTCGCCTGGTGCACCAGTTGCGTCCTTACTTGGATCGGGAGTCACTCCTCACAGTCACACATGCCCTTGTCACCTCGAGGATCGACTACTGCAACGCTCTCTACATGGGGCTACCCTTGAAGAGTGTTCGGAGACTACAATTAGTGCAAAATGCAGCTGCGCGAGCAGTTGTGGGTCTTCCTCGTTGTGCCCACATTTCATCAACTCTCCGCACACTGCATTGGTTGCCTATTGGTCTCCGAGCCCAATTCAAGGTGTTGGTTATTACCTATAAAGCCCTTCATGGCTTGGGACCAGGCTACTTACGGGACCGCCTTCTGCCACATACTTCTCTACGACCGGTGAGAGCGCACAGGGTCGGCTTCCTCCAGGTCCCGTCAATGAAACAATGTCGTTTGGCGGGCCCTAGGGGGAGGGCTTTCTCTGTTGCGGCGCCCACCCTCTGGAACCAACTACCTCCTGAAGTCCGCGTTTCTCCGACCCTCCTGGCCTTCCGAAAGAATTTAAAAACCTACCTCTGCCGGCAGGCCTGGGGATGATTGTTGATTGTGGTGTGATTGATGAGTATGTATGGGGTTTGTATTTTTAATGTTGTTCGGATTTGTTCAATTGTTTATATATATATGTTGTAAGCCGCTCCGAGTCTTCGGAGAGGAGCGGCATACAAATCCGAATAAATAAATAAATAAAATAAATGTTGTGCAGCACAAGGTGGAGGGGCATATCCCCACATTCTATCCTGCTCCCTCTGGCCCTTGTACCCAATTGGCTAGCACCAAGTCCCTATGGCTTAGTGGTAATTGGCTGCTTTGGAACGGAGACTGAAATCTGAAATCTCTCAATGGCAGTGGGTGGTGAGGAAAGAACAAGGGAGCAGCTTGGACGTCTGCTGGGAAGATAAGGCTGGCTGGGGTCACTCTTCCTCCCTGGGGGGCAGGGGCCCTTGGGACCGTGCCAGGAGGGAGAACTAGGTTGCAGGTTTCTTTGCAGTCTATGGCTACATTTGTTCCCCTATACCCAGCAAAATGACAGACAGAAAATCATGAGTAAAATGTGCATCTATATAAACAGGTTCCAGTTCAGAGTCAGAAAGAAAATAAATTAGTGAGGTCTGAATTTGTTGTAGTACTGAAGAAAATCTGAGCAGCAGTAACTATTCTTTGGAAATTTTCACTTCTATTATGAAGCGTTAGTGACAAAGCCCTCCCTACAATATCTGCAGGGACAAAGAGGGGTCACAAAGAGTGTTGAGTCAGCAGAAGATGGACCTGAGATATATATATTGTATGTAGGTCTCTGGTAATTCGGGTTTTATCCCGTGTAGAATTTGAAGTGTCTTGGCGATGTTTCGACAAAGTCCCATTTGTCATCTTCAGGCTGGTGCTTTCAGCTTCGTGCTTCTAGGAGCAATGTGTGATCATAGCTGTTTCTTCCTTTTAACTGCCAGTAAGGGTATGAACTGATTGGCTGGGAGCTTGGCTGTGTTCTGATTGGGTAGAGGTGTGTTCTGATTGGTTAGGGGGTTGGTGGTGCTCTGATTGGATGGGGGTTGGCTGTGCTCTGATTGGATGGGGGGTTGGCTGTGCTCTGATTGGATGGGGGAGTGTTCTGTTTGGGTGGGGGCTTTGTTGTGCTCAGGTTAGTCTGAGTTGCAGGGAGATTAGAGATGGAGAGCTGCATAGCAGTTTGGCTTTGCGTTTGTGGTCATGCCTCATCTTCATGGTGGGTATCAGTTTGCTTCATGTATGGATTGGAGGGGTTTAAGGTGGCTAATGATGCAGCTGTGGCCTGGCTTCTGGTTTGTGGTCGTGCCTCATCATCGGTATGGGTTTGGGTTTGCTTTTTGCGTGGATGTGTGGTGGTGAAATCCTGCGTGGTTTTCGTGAATGTGGGTCTGGTGTCATTCTTTGTGTTAGGGACTCACTTGTCAATAAGGGCGGGTTTCCAAATGGCTGGTAGGCGGGAGGTATCATTTCGTTTGTTCATGCTGTGAGGGCGTTTTTCTATCTCGATGGCTTCTCTGATTATTCTGTTATTAAAGTGTTCAGTTTTGGCGATAGTTCTGGTCTTTTTGAAGTCAATTTCATGTCCTGTGGCTTTAAGGTGTTGGACCAGGGAAGAAGTTGGTTCCTCCTTTTTGACTGAGTTTTTGTGTTCTTCAACGCGTGCACTTATTCTTCTGTTGGTTTGTCCGATGTATGTGGTGGGGCAAGCAGTACATGGGATTTCATATACTCCTTGATTTTCCAACTCAATTTTGTCTTTAGGGTTTCTTAGGATGGTGGATATTTTTCTGTTTGTGCAGAATGCTGTCTTGATGTTATGTTTCTGGAGGATCTTGTTGATCCTGTCTGTGGTGCCTTTTATGTATGGGAGGAGGGCTTTGCCATTTTCTTGTTCTCTGTCTTGGATTTTAGTGGGAGTTTCTTTTTGGATTAAGTTGGAAATCTTATTTCTTTGGAATCCATTGGATGTTAGTACATTAGTGAGAGTGTGTAGTTCATTTTTAAGGTGTTGTTCGTCAGCTAGGCATTTGGTTCTGGAGATGAGTGTCTTGGCTACGGAGTTGATCTGTGCTGGGTGGTGGTGTGAGAATGTGTGCAGATAGCAGTTTGTGTGTGTTTTCTTCTGGTAGATGGTGTGTCCTAGGGAGCCATTGGATTTCTTGTAGACCAAGACATCCAGGAAGGGAAGTTGGTTATTAGCTTCTGTTTCCATGGTGAACTGTATTTTGGGTGTAGGCTGTTGAGGTGTGTGAGGAAGTTGTCCAATTTTTTTCCCATGTGGCCAGATTATGAAGGTGTCGTCTACGTATCTGAACCAGAGTTTGGGTTTGTGGTCAGATTTTTCTAGAGCTTGGGTTTCAAAGTGTTCTATGTAGAGGTTTGCAATGACAGGTGAGAGGGGTGATCCCATGGGTGCTCCTTCTATTTGCTTGTATTTTTGTCTGTTATAGATGAAGTATGTGTTGGATAGCCAGTGGTGGTCAGATCTAGGATGTGTTTGGGGGGGTTATATTTGTTTTGGATAGCTGTCAAGTCTTCTTTGATTGGCACTTGGGTGAAGAGGGATATGACATAGAAGTTCAGGAGTAGGTCGCTGGGCTGTAAGTTTTGTTTCTTTATGATCTCTATGAACTGGAATGAGTTTTTTTAATGTGTGAGGTGATGGATTCTGCATAGGGCTGTAGTTGTTTGGCGAGAAATTTAGCTAGGTTTTATAGAGGTGAGCCTATGGAGCTGACTATGGGTCTAAGTGGGGTTCCTTCTTTGTGTATCTTGGGGAGACCATAGAGCTTAGGGCATCTGGATGATTTCTCTCTGGGAATGATTCTTTGCTGGATCTCTTCGCTAATAGGGAGGCTTTTATTTTTGATCTAGTGGTTTTTTCCAGGTAGGTGGTGAGATCTGTGTTTAGGGGTTTGTATGTGGAGTCTTGGAGTAGGTTGGTTAATTTGGTTTAGTAGTCAGATGTGTTCATAACCACCGTGGCGTTGCCCTTGTCTGCTGGTAGGATTATTATGCTGGTGTCTTCTTTCAGGTTAAGTAGTGCTGTCTGTTCCTCTTTGGGTAAGTTTCTTTTGGGTGGCTTGTTGGTACAGAGGATGTTGGTGATTTCGAGTCTGATTCTGTTAGCGTCGTCGGGGTTGATTTTGGTCAGGCTGGTTTCAACTCCACATATAATGGTTTCAATGGGGATGTGTTTGGGAGCGACTGCAAAGTTGAATCATTTGGAAAGGACATTGGTTTCGGCTTTGGTGCGGATTCTATCTGAGATGTTATGCACTGTTTGTTTCATGTGTGGCTGTAAGGGAGGAGGGGTTTGTTTCTGGCGTTCTTGTAGTCTTCGGAGTTTGTTGGTGTGTGTGTGTCTGTCTTGAGGGTGGTCTGTGTTTCGGCTCTCCAGATGGTGAGTTGTTTGGATTTGTCCCAAAGTGCGGGGTGGATCTTGTTGCTGAGTTTGAGGTGAAGTGTGAGAAGATCTTTGTTTATTCGGTCTAGGAGGAATCTTTTTGTGTGAAGTTCATTTCTGATTAGGGCCAATTCTGTTCTTTTCAGGATGTGTTTGGTGGCTGCAGAGTTGGAGTAGAATTTCAATTGGAAGCATGTGGGGATTAAATTTTGATCTCGGCAGTTGCGTAGGAACATAAAATAGAACACTCCCCCATCCAATCAGAGCACAGCCAAGCCCCTAACCAATCAGAACACACCTTCACCCAATCAGAACAAAGCCAAGCTCTCACTCAATCAGTTCATACCCCCACTGGCAGTTAAAAGGAAGAAACAGCTATGATCACACATTGCTCCTAGAAGCACGAAGCCAAAAACACCAGCCTGAAGATGACGAATGGGACTTTGTCGAAACATCGCCAAGACACTTCCAATTTTATGCCGGAGAAAACCCGAATAACCAAAGACCTACATGCAAACACCTGCAAAAACCTCAGAAAACATATATATATAGGCTGGTAATAACTAATGTTGGCAATAAATATAAATGTGAAAAGTGAGCGTAGTTCATTTATCAAATTGAATCTTTTATCATTTTCCATTTTATTTAAGTGGCAGAGGCAGGGTTCATACTAGAGAGAACTCTCTCTATTTCTTGGTTTCCACAAGAGCAAGTGAATCCTAGATAACATCTTGAGAACTTGTGCAGAGAACTTCACAAACATCATAGTTTAGCATCATGACTAAAACAATGTCCCTTCTATATGGCCTTGGACATATGGTGCATAGTTTGTAGTAATAGTCAATAGTCATTTCTCATTTATTATTATTATTATTTATTTATTTATTTATTTATTTATTTATTTATTTATTTATTTATTTATTTATTTATTTATTTAACTTCTATGCCGCCCTATTCCGGAGAACTCAGGGCGGCTCACAACAATATTAATATTGTAAGTTAGCATATTTGAATTTCCTTTCACTTAATTATGATAGTGTTCAATGGTGACCTTAAAATATGGAATAAATTTTCTTATAATTGTACAAGCAAACATAATTAGTCATTGTTTTTGATTATTACGGTTTGTGCATAGTCTGCCAGATGATTAGACTGGATTTGGCATTTTTATCCACCCTCCAAATCCTTCCCAAAGACCTGTGATAGGCAGATATTTTTTGCTTGCATTATTACTATATTGTTTGTCTCTCAATCAACCAGATGTTTAGGCTGAATTTTATATTTTTATCTACCTATTGAGTCCTTTCCAAGGACTTGCGATGGTTCATGCACAGTCAGCCAGATGTTTAGAATAGATTTGTAATTTTTATCTATCTATCGAGTCCTTTTCAAAAACCCAGGATAGACAGGTGTTGTCTGATGTTAAAGGTATCATCACAGGATGTAAGTTGTTCTTTGTTTTCAATCTTTGTATATTTGTGATGAGTAAACATTATTATTATTATGTCTATTATTTCAGGTGGAAAGCTGTGAATGAGGCAGAATGTTGGCTAATAAACATAACTGAATGATTTATGTTTGAATATGTAATGTATTGGTCACAACTGTTTTGAATCACTTGCTTAATGTCTAATCACTTGTTTGAATGTCTGACCTAGATTCTGTTGTTATGTAATGGCTGCTGTTGCTTAAGCCAGACTTGCTGTCTCCAGGCTGATAATTAGGTTTTGGGTGAGAAACTGTTAGTTTAAACCTATTGGCTGCCACCTGGAGGCTAACCATATAAATAACTGCACAGCAGCTATTTGAGCTGCTTCTGTTCAGAGTTAAATAAACTTGTTGCTATTTCAACACTCCTCTCACTTAATGCCTTCAAGAACTGAATACTTAACAAAAGATACTATCAAAGATTTCTTTATCAGACAAATATTTATCAAAACAGTAAAACTAAATCTTAGAACTGACATATCTGTGACTCATGTTTGCTGATTCAAATTTGCTGCTTTTTTTGCACATCCATTTCATAGAAAATGGTTGGCAATAATTTAAATAGTTCCTTCAGAAGCAGCCAAAATAACAGTTTCTCTGAACATTTCTTTCACACTTTCCCATCCTTGCTGACTGATGTGGTAGAAAAAAAACCCAGTGTGGGAATGCAAATGCCTAATTTAAAATAAATGAAGAACACATGACAAAGGAGGAACTGGGCCAAAAGGAACAGAAACTATAATGTCATTGTTTCCACAATATTTTGGATAGAAAGGCATACTAATATGTGGGTCTACTTCTGGATAAGAAATAAGACATACAAAGTGTGCCATGTAAATATTACTTTGCAAGGATATCTTCAGAATATGGTTTTAAAAAAATCAAGATAGTGACTGCAACAGAGCACTTGAATCTCTGACTACAGCTGGTGTCCTGAATTTTTTTTAACCACATCCTGTGGACACCTCTGTTTCTTTTTTAAACTACTCCAGCCTGTGATGGAATGTAGTAGGCTGGACTCTCAAGAGGAAGGGGGTGCATTCCAGAGGAATTCCAGATATTTTGTGTGAGAGAAAGATGGTGAAGTTAGCCCCTTTCCTAATATTTCTCAGAGTATATGGTAGAGGCAGATTGTAGAATGCTTAGTCTGGCAAGATTTACTCTATAGGAGTGTAAACGATGAAGAAGTCAATTTGGAGGAATCGCCATACATCATTCTTGGATGTGGGGGCCTGACATAGCTAGCATTTGAAACCCTGCTTGTGATTCTCCATTTTGTCTATTTCCTAAAGCAGGACTTTTCAACCAATGGTACGGGTACCACCTGTGGTACATTGGCACTTGGCAGGTGGTATGCGACCATCCTAGAAAAGTGGTAGCGGGGAAGGGGAATGAGCTGAACTGGTGGCAGCACCACACAAGCCTGAGCGAGAGATGGCTGGAGCAGCAGGGCTGTCAGGGCTCAGCAGAATCGCCAGGATCAGCGCTTCTTTGGGACTGTCAGGGCTCAGAGGAAATGCCAGGATCAGCGCCAGGCTCCAGCTGGAGCTCGGCACTGATCCTGGCGCTTCTGATGAGCCCAGAAGAAGCGCTGATCAGCTGGAATGTTGCAGCGTCTCCAGAGTCTTGTGATTTACATTCAGATGCTTGGCAACTGATTCATATGTATGACGGTCACAGTGTCCCAGAGTCATGTGAAGTGACCAAAACCTGTTGCAACCACCCAGCAGATGGGGGGAATAAAAACCAAACACCCCCACCCCACCCCCACTGCCAATCCTCAACAGAAATGCTCACAACAATGAAAACCTCGGATAGGAAGAAGAATGCTGCCAGGTGGACAGGCAGGTGTCTTGCTCGGCTGTGGCTTGGGGGGGCACTTTTTTCAGTGCCATTGTAACTTCAAACAGTCACTAAGCGAACTGTTGTAAGTTGAGGACTACCTGTACTTTATCACTTTTTTCCTTTTTTTTTTGATCATCAAGTTTTTGATACCTTGCTAGTAGTACTAGGATATTGCCATATCCTAAAAGTGGTACAATGGGTGAAAAGGTTGAAAAGCCCTGTCCTAGAGTTCCTTCCTGCCTGTTTTGTGGAAGCTATAAATAAAAACAGTTGATTTAAACAGGGAGAACCTTATATGCCTATCAGCTTTTCACTTTTTGTGTTTACTCTTATAGTTAACCCCGGTTTCAGATTAGGAATGTTGGTTAGGAATGGGAGTCCCTCTTGGAAATGACTTGTGTTTTCAAGTGCACATATGGAAAGCAGCATGTACTTGCTTTTTCTGTTTCCTCTGGGATTCATTATTCAGAAAAGCATAAAAATGAGTCACATACAATTGGATTCTCGATTGCCTACCCTGCTATGCAGCACAATCAGTACTGATAAAAGAGAATATGTGTAGCTCAGGGTTGAACTGTGGGGTCCTTGGTGCTCTTTGAGCTTCGATGTTTTCTTGCAGATGTTTCATTACCAAATTAGTAGAATTTCTTACTAGAACTGATGATGTTATCTAGGTTGGTAATGAACAGTCTGCAAGAAAACATCCAAGCTCAGAAAGCACCAAGGACCCGCCCAGCACAAGCTGTCTTGTAACCTAAGATTTTAGTGAGGGGGTAGCAGATGAGGTAAAATGCCAGAACTCCTAAAATTTGACAGCAGTTTCAGCCCTTCCCAGAAGATAAAACAGAACCTGAGTGTGAGATTCAGGCCCTCATGGCACTCTATGGATTATTAAAAGCAACCACATGGGCAAAAACTGGCTAGAATGAAGTTAGCTTATATAGCAGCAACAGACATGTCAGTGAAAATACATTATAAAAAAGGAGTTTTAATGCCTGACCAAATGAAGGGGATCTGCAAGGTGGGGTAGGGGGAGTAGTGATCTATGAGTGTCAAAAAAAATCAAAAAGGTAGCCATGACTGTGCAACTGAAGTCCACCCATTTTACAATATGCAATTTTGCATATGTGAACTGACCCCTTGTCCTAGTTGGTGTATTTTGAAGAACAAAGCATATATTCACCCAATAAATTCTGGCATTATATTATAGGAATTATCACTAAGGTGATTTACACCCTTGACTGAATGACAAGCTTTCCAGTACCAGATTTACTGTTTTTCAGTTCTCAGCTTAGTACCATAAAAAGCTGTAATTCGTGGTTTAACTCTTCAGTAAAAGTCAGGTGCCTATTATTCACTCCTGTTGATCTCTGCTTGGGAGAAAGGAACCAGTGAATCTGACACAATATTAACAGCTGGTTTTATTGATCCCTTGCTGTGCGGTGAAATAATACTCCGAATGCTCAGTGCCTTATGTTGGGTGTTGTACCTGACTGGCATGTTTATATCACGAAGTTAGTATTCTGAAGTTGTTTATTTATTTACAGCTTTTGCTGAATGAAAAAAGGATTGAAGAAAGTGACCTACTGCCATATAGAATATGTTACGCATTGTGGGTATTCTTAGGATTGCATCAGTGTAGGAAATGACATTTAAACAGAATTTTATTTTGAAGGTAATAGATAGCCAAGAGCAATGGTGTTACTATTTAGTGAAATAATGCTGACTTTTAAAAACTTATTATACATCTGTTTATTTGTTACAATAGTAGTTTTTCAAGGCTGCTCTTTACTTCACTATAAAATGAAGCAGAGGCTGAAAGCCTAGGAGAACATTAGGTTAGTTAGTTAGGTTAGTGCTACAATTAGATATTAATGGATAAAGCTATGAAGAAGCTACCTATGTTCTGAGTAAGATTCTCCTGCTACTTTTCCCCAAATTTCTAAATACTGTACAGAGTGGGAACAGTTAGGAACTTTTTTTACTTCCAATAGAAAGTGAATTGGGTCTTCTTTCTAACAAAATTGTTGTCTTAATACAAGGAATTAAGGCAAAAGGATTACAACCTGGATATGACAAAAAGAGAGATTTTTTAGGAAGGGTACTAATTGTGGGAAGATGAGATTGGATTTTGATGCAGACTGTTTTGCATATGTAGAGGGCTTCTAAAGGGATGGACTCACAGTTTTGAGGTGATTTCAGATCTAGAAGCTCAGGTAAATGCATTTGGTTTAGCTGCTTTTCAAGAGGAAATGCTGCAAAGAAAGTACTGAAGTTTCCACTAGAGCTCCTATGGAACTATGGGAGGATATGTTTTCCATTGGTCCCTTTCATCTCCTTGGATTCCCGCCTTCCTGCTGAAGTCAAGATGCTGTTCTATCATTTCCTTATCTTCTCCTGTAGATCTGAGAGGATGCCTTTCCATTCCCCCACCCAGTGGCTGTGAGGCAAAAATGGGGAGAAAGAGGTGAGGTGAGATGAGATAGTACCTACAATACAAAACTGTAAATCTAGAGTAAATTTCTTTCCAGCATTAACCATGAGCAATCTATGCTATTCCCCATGCACAATGAATTCATAATTCAACACTTTAAACATCTGCTGCCACTAATTTGATAAAATAAGACATTCTAGCTCTTTATTCCACTGTATTTTAATACAAAAATAACAATGTTTCTTTTGTATTATGAATAATACCAATATTACTAATACATTTTAAATGATTGAAGGAAAACGCACAAGTACAAAAAATAATAATCATCTCTCTCCTGCTTTTCTTCCTCTTCCTCCTCCTCCTCCTCCTCCTCCTCCTCCTCCTCTTCTTCTCCTTCTCCTTCTCCTTATTCTTCTTTATAAAGCAGGATCCATAGTCTTTGAGTACTTGAATGATCCCTTTCACCCCTAGATGATTTATCCTGCTTTCTCAAGTGTGCACTCTGGGTGGAAGTGAAATATGTGGAATGTCCCATTACCAGCTGTTTATTCTCAGCACTGATCATGTACAGCTGCTTTGATTATCATTTCTACTAGGGGACCCCTGCCTAGGCCTAGGCCAGGTGTTGGAATGTACAGAAGTGGAAGCGATAGATCAAAGAGCACAGGCAATTATGAAAGTACATTCTCAGAAGGGAGCATACATTTATTTTGATCCCTGATTGAGCCCTTATATTTGGCAGGCTTCTTAAAAGAGGCAGAGTCATGCTTGCACATCATGTTCCTAACCTTTTGAGCTGTGAACCAGGCACTTGCATGATGATCAAAGGACCACTTATCAGTGGACACTGCAATGTCTTTGTCCCTGAAATATTTCATGTCTTGGACAATGATCAGAGATGATTCATGTAATCCTTTTAAACCATAGAAAGCCACCTCTAGGTAACTTTTCCCATCATGTCCTTTTAAGGAAGAGCTTTAGATATGGTAATTCTATAATTAATTTCTTTGGCTTCTATGAGATTTTATCCCATGTAAGTGGAGAGAAGGTAGAAGGAGTTCACATTTCCCAATGACGGAAAATGTCAGCGTGTCAAAGATATGCTGACACAGAGGAAGAGGAATGAATGAATATAAATGACTTTAGGATATCTAGAGAATTATCCAATCTTATGCCAACTCATTAGTCAGCCTGACATTTTTTTTATTATTATTACAATTTGTATTATTTAACTGGTTAACTTCATAAAATGTATGCAAAATGTTTCTCAAAGTGAGCAACATAGCCAAAATTAAAAACTGCTACATAAATAAATCAAGTCATACAAAAAAACCTAGGGAAAATATTCTGAAGAACAGTTAATAATCAAATCAATATGGAAAGATAGTAAGGCTCTTTTTTTCTTTTTGCAAGAGTGACTTTGCTGGAATATAGCCAAAGGCAAGAGATTTTGTTTGGAAATATATCCAAGATTCCACGACCACTTTTTATCTGTCATTCTGGTGTGATGTGTGTTCTGTTTTCTGGAATGTATTACAGAAATGAATGCATATATATTGCATTTCTTCACCATATGGAAATGGTTTAATGCTTAGCAACATTCCAGGGCAATAACTATCAGTAGACAAAGCATTTCAACTTATTTTTTTTAAAAGAAATCAAATGCAGTGTATAAGAATCCACACACACACACACACACACACCCCACAACACATTGTTTTCTATGACTTTTCAGCATATTTAAACAAATCTGCAAAATGAGCACCAGTTTTGGATACTGCTCTGGTTCAAATTATGGATATGACTTTATAAATCTTAATAATTTCAGTAAAAGATGCTCAAAAGATCATCTATATCAATATGACTGGTAGCCTTTGGGGCTTATAAGAAATGCATTATTTGTTACTGAAGCATTTACAGTATGTATTACCTCCACTCCCAAAAATAATTTGAACCCAGTTTCAAAGAAATAGCAGCAGAAACATATTGCATGAAGAAGAAAAACTGAAGCAGAAAAACAAATTTCACCAAGACCTTTCCCTTGTCCATGTCAAATATGGGAGCATACCTTCCTTTCCCTCTTCTCTAATGTGACTATCCTTTGTATGTATATCTATGTGATATTCACTGAACTAATTGTTTATGTTTATTTTGCAATATTATATATAGAGCCATAGTGGTGCAGTGGTTAGAATGCAGTATTGCAAGCTAGCTCTGCCCACAGCCAGGAGTTTGATTTTGAGCTGCTCAAGATTGACTCAACCTTCCATCCTCTCAAGGTCAGTAAAATGAAGACCCAGATTATTGGTAGCAATATGCTGCCTCTGTAAACTGATTAAAGAGTGCTAAAAAGCAATGTATATAAATCTAAATGTTATTGTGGGTGAGGAATAGAAATTAGAAGGAAAAAATAGATAAAAGTAAAATGAATAAGAATAGGAGTGATAGAAGTAAAATGTTGAATAGATGGATAGAGAGAATATAGAGTGTGATTGATTTCTCTGACCACCCAAAATGATTTTTTGTTGATCTATACAGGGTCCACTTTAAGTCAATTAAACTTTGTAATTTTTGATCAAAATTAATTAGAAAATTTTGTGCAGAGATTGCTAGGAAAAAATATACCTGAAATAATGGTTTGGCAAAATGATCCCATTTCACTTGTTTTAAAGTATATAAAGTTATATGGGAACTTGGAGTTAAATTTTGAATGTGTCAATTTTGCCATTATACAAGCAAGCCTAGAGACATCAGGCTTTTCCATATAATTGCATCTATAAAGGGTATTGAAGAGATTTGTACCTCATACAATTGTAGAGAAATATTTCCATTCAGTAGATCATAAATGAATGAATTATGTAGTATGAATTATGTAATCAATCAGTCAGTAAACAAACTGAAAAAGAGTTCCAGATGGCCATAAACCAACTGTTTAACCTAGTTTCAGTATATACAATTGATATATTTGTTAGATGTATATGCTACATTTCCTCTAGGAGTTCAAGGATGTGCTTATACTGCATGTCCTCTTCCAATTTTATCTAGAACATTTTAAATGTAAGATAAGTTAGACTGGGTGATAATAAGCAGCCTAAAGTTAGTCAGTGAGTTTCCATAGCTAAGAAGATTTATACCTGGCTTTTCTCATGTTTAATTCAATGGTTTAATCAGCACAGTTTATTGGTTGTTAGTGTACTTAACAATCCAAGGTCCTGTGAGGCAATGGCACTTCATGGTGATTATCTTGGCCAGATTTTGTACATGCTTTAGAAGGAGATTTTGGCTAGACTTTGGTTAAATTTTCTGCATTTAGAAGGGGGAAAAAATGCTGTTGTTTCCAGTGTCTAAATAGAGTTGCCCTATAGGGGAGATGTCGTCCTGCCTATTTAACTTATATGCAGAGCACATCATGAGAAAGGCAGGGCTAGATGAATCAAAAGTTGGAATTAAGGTTGCCGGGAGAAATATCAACAACCTAAGATATGCAGATGATACCACTCTAATGGCAGAAAGTGAAGAGGAACTAAAAAGCCTCTTGATATGGGTGAAGAAGGAGAGTGTAAAGGTTGGCTTGAAACTCAATATTAAGAAAACAAAAATCATGGCATCCGGCACTCTCAATTCCTGGCAAATAGATGGGGAAGAAATAGAGGTAGTGACAGATTTTATTTTCCTGGGCTCCAAGATCACCTCAGATGGGGACTGCAGCCAAGAAATTAAAAGATGCTTGCTCCTGGGGAGGAAAGCTATGACAAATCTAGACAGCATACTAAAAAGCAGAGACATCACCCTGCCAACAAAAGTGTGTTTAGTCAAGGTCATGGTTTTCCCAGTTGCAATGTATGGATGTGAAAGTTGGACCATAAGAAAGGCTGAGCGAATTGAGGCCTTTGAACTATGGTGCTGGAGAAGACTCCTGCAAGTCCCTTGGACTGCAAGGTATTCAAACTGATCAGTCCTAGAAGAGATAAACCCCGACTGCTCTTTAGAAGGCCAGATCCTGAAATTGAAACTCAAATATTTTGGCCACCTAATGAGAAGGAAGGACTCACTGGAGAAGGGCCTAATGCTGGGAAAGATTGAGGGCAATAGAAGAATGGGACGACAGAGAATGAGGTGGCTGGATGGAGTCACTGAAGCAATAGGCGTGAACTTAAATGGACTCCAGAAGATGGTAGAGGACAGGAAGACCTGGAGGAATGTTGTCCATGGGGTCGCGATGGGTCGGACACGACTTCGCAATTAACAACAACAACATAGGGGAGATGAGCTATGCATGAATTAATTAAATAAATAAAGCAATCTTTTCATTTGCTTTATTTATTGATTGATTTTATATAGCTGCCCATCTTGCTTACATGTGACTCTGGGCAGCATACCTATTTTTAAATAATTGTAGAATTGAAAAGACAACTGTTTGATGACAGTTTTTCTATGCTAATACCATTATCATTAAATCAGAAATTTGAATGATTCATTCTCCAGAGACAATTTTAATAAATTGGTAGAACATGGAATAACATGATTAAGTACAGGGGCATCTGCAGATAAAATGATCTTACTGTTGAATCACCTATTTTGGGGGGTACCCTGCCCATCTTACCTACCTCACAACACTGAAAAAACCTCCTCCTCCTCCTCCTCCTCCTCCTCCTCCTCCTCCTCCTCCCTTAAGCTTTTTATTATATTGAGCAAATATATATATGTATTTAAAAACATTGAAGTTCCAACACTACATGATATTACAATATAAATTTAACATTTAGTCACAAAGCTCTTTTCCAACTGGGACTGGTCTCCTGAGGGATAAATAAAAGCTGAATGTGTTGGCAAGTTACTGTACATGCTGCATGGTGTCCTTCGTCAGTACTCTTTCTGCTATAGCCTATGGAAGTAATCTTTTGTGTACTTTCATAAAATAACAGTTCAGTTTTGCCTGGTTATTTTTAGCTGAAAGACGTGTTTCATTTTAAGAATTGTAAGGACTAATAATTGATAGTTACCAACAAATTTCCAGGGTATAATTTGCCCTTTAATTTTCATGCTGTTATTCACACTAGTTAAATTGCTGAAGTGATTTCTGTTTAAATGGAAAATAATACTTCCACCCCCCCGAAAAGAAAAAAAATGTCACTGTGATTTCCATTTTTTGCTGGATGTTGGTATTTCAGCCTTGTGATTTCCTTAGTCATTGCCTGAGATTGAATATATGCAGGAAAAGGCTGCTACAGTCTGATTTTTGCAAAATCTTTTACTTTTTACTCTTTTATCTGTTTGGCAGCGGAGAATTCCAAATGTCAATCACTGGTCCTTTGAAAAAATATGAAGAATTTCCATTTTGATTCTGACTTTGTAAATGAAAGGTAGAGTGCTTTTAATATTGACCTTTACTGGCCCTCATGTATGCAGACGATGTGTCCATTTTTCTATAACTCAAGTATCCCTTTGTAGATGTCAACTGCTTTATCATCTTACGGTTTCTAGGGAATTCCTTGAAATGTCTTATTCGAAAATCCAGTTCTAGTTTTTTCCAGAATGTTTTTTAAGATTCTTAAGAAACCCAGTTGATCAGGTTAACAGCTTCAAGTATTTACCATAGGTGTCTTTTTCCAACTCTTTCTTTGTTAAAATAACCAATTAAGTTTCTTATTAGAACTCAATGTGCAATATTTAATGATGCTAATAATCAAGGCAATTATTATGTTCCAGCAGCAATAAAGCTATAAAAAGCAAAGGTTCTAGACTTTTTGCTATGTACTGTAAAACTCTGTATACACAGACAGTTCTAATTTGGAAGCTTTCCAATTTAAGTTTCAGAAAGCCACATGCTGTGATACACCAAATGTCTGTTTAGCTTGAGCTTGGCTGCATTTTCCTTGGGGCACACCTGAGACTTTATCATTTCAAATTTTGGTTGAAACAAACCGTGGGGTAAGTCTCTGCTTCACCTGAGTCCATCAAGCCAATCGCTATGGTTTGCAGAAGGTGGTTGATATCCTCTATCCATTAGATATTTTTTCAGATTTGGTGCTCAATATTTTAAATATTGTGCCTAAATTTTATTGGTCTGGAATTATAAATTAATAAATAATGCTACATTATTTATTGCTACTATCACTATCTGGGTGATACCATGAAAAATGGAATTCTTGTGCTGATTTCTCCATTTCTCCTTCACTGTCATCTAGGATTGGTTAACTGCATCACAACACTCTACACAGTGTATTTCCCCATGCTTGGCCATTGAGAAAATAGTCTGGATCAGAGACAGAAAAATGCACAGTGTCATAAATGTATGACCTTCCTTCTAGAGATCAGTAGACCTCCCTGGTTCTCTATTCAAAAATCATTATGGAATTTGCCCTTACCAAGTTTCTTCCATCTGCTGGATATTCTGTTTTCCTGGAATTGTTTCTTGGATCAGAATAATTCAGGAAGCAAAATTCTTTGGAAGGAATTTTTGTAGAAGGATCTTCTTTCAGCATCCATTGTTAGAAAAAGTTCAAGGGGAGAAAAATCAGTGAAAGGGTTGTGCTTCTCATGTTGATTTCAGATTTTCTAGCATGTTTGGAGACAATCAAGGTTAAGCTTAACCAAACCTAAATCAAATATTATAAATTCTGTTTATATTTGTAATCTGCTTTGTGTGCTGTTTAGTACATATATTTACACATATTCCATATATACATATATATAATACACAATAATGCACACTTGCACACACACATACATATAAACATACATATTATATCTACATATATATAATACATACACACACACACTCAAATATGTATGTACTGTGTATGTATGTATGATATATATATGTATGATATATATTGAGTGTGTGTGTGTATTTGTGTGAAAATGTCTTGGACTATTTATGCTTGCTGGCACGAATGCATAAAAAGATTTACCAAAAACATTGTAAAATGGAGCTAACAGCCAACATCACTGCAGGTCTCTGGACACAAATGAGCCTTCATGCATTGTTTTGTTGATTATTCATATGCTTAGTAAGAGACCCACTGCCAGCAACTGGGACACAAACATCATAGTCCACAGGGCTAACAAGCATGCAAAGACTGCTTTGTCAGAGACAATGTGAAATTGAGCCAAGGAAAAGGGATCCAACAATGATAAGATGTTGCACTGCATAGCGAGGCTTGATTTGTTTATTATCTCTTCTGTCCCTTTTTTCTTCGTTTACCCTATATACCCAGTTAGTTCTTTCTATATTTCATATATCTTATGTCAATCTATGGTTATTGTTGTTGTTAGTTGAATAGAAAAAAATGTCATATGTGGAATGCTTCTTAGTTTTCCTGAATCTCATAAGAAGTATCCTTATCGGTATAGGGTTTAAAAACTGAACAAAGGATTTTTCAAACACCATCAATTATTTGATTAATATTTTCAAAGATGTAGTGAGAGAAGATGGTGGAGGGAGAAACTAATAATTCTCAAAGAATAAAGGGTCTATAATTCAAAAAGAAATTATGGCTTCTGTTATTTGCAAAATGTTGAATAGGAGGATGGACAGCTTCAGTCTTCTTGACTGAAGCCATGATATCCAATTGGAGGGTAGAAATGGTACCCTCAGACTGACTAATTGCTAAAGATAGAGACTGGTAAAGGATATTTGTGAAGACCTCTATTATCCCCACGTTGCTGTGATCATAGTCCTATGAGTTCCAACATTTTACTGTGTAATCACTCTGTTCTGTCTCTAATACACATAGCAATTTTCAAAGGTCTGCATCAGAGCATCTTTCTTTTTGTACATTAGCAAGTACCATTTACTATAGTATCTGAAAATTAAGAGATTAGATTTTGAAGGCAGAAGAAATGTGAAATACAGAACTTAAGGTATTAAATAGAGAAGAAATGATTGTGAAATACATATTTAGTACTATTTCTGAGGCAGCCTGCGTCTGAAACATTGTATTAAATCAAATACTGTTTCTGTAGATAATTTCTCTTTTCACCTTCTCCTTGTGGTAGATTACCGGGTTTTTTCAAAATTGTGAAAATTCAGGTTTTTAGCATACAACAGTCAGACAAACACTTCAGTTTCTCTTTATTTTCAACATTAAATGAGAAAATATCACAGATCCCTCACATCTTGGACAGAAACTGTTTCAACTTGTCCCCTCAGGACATCACTATATGGCATTGCATACCAAAACAACTAGACACAGGAACAGTTTTTTCCCCTCATGCTATCACTCTGCTGAACACCAATTCTCACAGTATTGTTTTATATCTGAGTATATTTACTCATTTTGTATGGCTGTAGTATTATTATTATCTTTCTCATCTTCTCTACTATCCTCTCTTATTTGTATCATATTATGATTATCATTACTCTGTTGCTTTGCACATACATTGAGAACCTCTGCACCAGAGACAAATTCCTTGTGTGTCTAGTCACACTTGGCCAAATAAAGTATTCTGTTCTGTTCTGGTTTTTTTTGCGGGGGGCAGGGGTGTGTTATAGCAGCATTGCACTTCTACAAATCATTTTTGTGTACATTCCTCCTAATGGCCCCTTTTATATTCCAAACCTATACAGTTTTAGTCATATTTTGTTTATGTATAACTTTTTGTGAGTAATTTACCTAAAATAATGCATTTTGATGAACATATTTCACTAATATACACAACTTATAGGTTGGAGACTTTTGAACTGCATTCTTATTGTTTAAGCAACAAAGGTTAAATACGTAATTAAATGCAGCGTTTAGGTATATTTTCATTATAATGCTGATCAAGTTTTTTATATCAGAAGTTCATGGTTGAGACAACTTTTTATTTCACTAAATAGGTATGTGAGAATCCTTTGGGTTTGTCAAACAACTATAAGGTTCACTAATGGAAGAGGAGAAGATGCCATTTTATACACTGTTACAATGCCCTCTAATTCTTGAGAATGGATTAGAGAGCCCAAAAGAGAAATCACTTTCTTCCATTTTGCATTACATGAAAAATATTTTCCAAACTAAAGAGCACAACTGACTTCAGCCTCCCATTGACTTATATGGCGTATTATTTCTGAACAGATTTTGGCTTAACCATTTCTGAAGAGAGTTCCAATTGCATAAATATGTGTCAGAGTGAACATATTTTAGAAATACAGGGGAAAGTACTGTATCTACAATTTACATTTTCCAAATCTACATGCTGTCCCTATTGCATTTAAATGCTAAGATTACCTTTCTTCATTCTAAGATGCAGATCACAACTCTACAGTTAGGTATGTTATGAAAAAGTATACAAACATTCATATGTAAGAGAAAACAGGAAGAAAGTTTCCAGGTGTATATATTCAGAAAAGTATTTATGAGAATTAAGAAGGAAAATATACTCAAAATTACATTATCATTTTTGCTGGGACTTTTAAAAATTGCAATCTGAATGAAAAGACATATTATATACCTTCTTGATCATTACTTTTCTCCTGTAAATTTTATATTCCCTCCCCCCCCACACATTATTGTTAACTTTACACAGAATATGATGTATCATTCAGCTATATTGTTTTCACACATATACAATGAAGTGCAGTGACAGCCAGATATAACCAAATATCCTGCAACAGATGATGGCAACTAATTATTTGACTTGGAATGTGAACGGACTAAACTCCCCCCAGAAAAGAAGAAAAATTCTCCATTACCTAAACCAAGGTAAAAGCGGTATAATCTGCCTACAAGAAACACACATCAGAGCAGCAGACCAGAAATATCTGATCAACTACAAACTAGGCGCGCACTTTGTGGCAGCGGCGCCAAGAAAAAAGAATGGGATTGTTATATACGTAAAGAAACATGTAATGGCTAAGCTAATAGAGTCCGACCCCCAAGGTAGATACCTGGCAATTGAAATAACACAAGAAGACAAGAAGATTCTAGTAATGGGCGTATATGCACCACATCAGCAACAAGGCAAATTCTACAAAAAGCTACACAAGAAAATAACACAACTTAACTACAGATCTTACATCATCATGGGCGACTGGAACGGGGTCATAGAGACTGCTCTAGACAAAAAAAGAACTGCACCGAACCCGCAAAAACACTCCAAGTTGCCTAAATCCTTCTTCGACATGAAGGAAAATGACACATTATCCTGACAGTGCCCTCTGATGGACTCTCAGTCTGTTTCTTAAAGGATGGAATTGAAGTCAAATGAAAAGAAAGATACTGGGGCAATGCTGTTTCTCCAGACCAGTTACATTCCCTCATCCTTGTCCTTCAAAGTTTTTGTGATGATATATAGTAGTAAATCTTCTAGTTGGGAGTTTGTTGTTATTCTGGAGGTATAGAAGGGATATTTATAGTACCACCCTAGAGTTTTGTTCGTTTACTCCTGTGACTGCCTGGACAAGTCCCTGCAGTTTTCTTGGCAAGATTTCAGAAGTAATTTGCCTGTTTGTTAAAGTAACTGGCCAGAGGTCACCCCGTTGACTTGATGTTTAAGATGGGACTAGAACTCACATTCTCTTGGTTCTACCCTGGTGCTTTAACCACTACATCAAACTGTCTTTCTAATGTTAGAGAGCTATTTTTGTAATAGGCATAGATTCCAGCTATGCACTGGATCAAATGTAAGACAAGTGTGATATTTTCAACCTATTTGTTCAGAACGCACATTCCACTCAACTTTGACCAGCTCCATTTGACAAAAAGGCAGTAGTGTTTCATCTTTATAATATGCCCAAACATGACATATGTCTGCCTCAGACTCTCAAGGAGAAGAATGCCTCCAATGCATTTTTGCAATCCAGGTCAGACGATGGAGGCTTTTCTCCCTCTCCAGAGGGGGATTTTCAATGCATTAGCTTTGCATTTCTGACAGCAGTGTAATATATTCTATAAATATATGTTATAGAGGCATGTATAAACAGCCAGGGTGATGTTAGCATTTAAGAATATTAAAAATCAAACTGCCAAGGCTGAGTAATTGTTAATTTCTTAATTAGGTCTGAACAAATTGCCTAAATTTGATCCTGTCCTGAAAGTCAACCAGAGAATATTGGAGAATAACATGAATAAAATATGCTGGTATAAAGGAGATTTTTCTTCTTGGACAATATCTCTCTAAATTATAAAAAATATTACATGCCGAACTATGTAATTAAATCCTAAACAACTGTGAAAAGAGAATAGTTTGGCATGTTCCCAAATTTGGGCTACAGATATATGCAAAAATCCAGATAATCACCAAGTTAGTTTTCAGTATTTCTTTATTATCATCTAATGGTTGCCCATATTTTTTCAGTTCAGATCTAGTAAATTAGAAAGTGCAAAGCACCACCAAACAATAGCTAATTTTTAATTATAATATTTTGTGCATAAATACTAGGGAGCTATTATGTTAAAAAAATTGTCTTGTTTGAAAGATCTTAAGATCTTTGTGATGGAATGGAATTATCCTGCTCACTCAGATTTGGGATAAACAGAAATCTTCTTATTAAATTCTTTATTATCATTATTTTTTTATGTGCACTAAAGCATTATTTTCCCACAGTAGATGTTGGAATTTTAAAATTGAGTTCCTAGTTTATTTAAAATCAAAGTGTTCCTCTTTCATTTTTATTTAACTCGAAGTAAGGCTTTAGAAGTCAGTGCATAGTTCAAGTTTTGTCTGTTTTTAGGTAAGCCACCCAGTGTCATGTATGCGAGATTGGTGACTATACAAATCTAATTATTTAATTAGATTATTTTAACATGTTGTATGATGCCCAGGATACAAGGCATATTATGTTTCTCTATATGGCAGGTACAAACATGGCTCTTAGCTTCCTTCTTTCCCATGGTTTCTCATATATCCCCAAAAGATCATCTGCCCACAATATTCATGTATATTCACCAAATGCTCTTGTCCTGGAGCAGCCATTCTGTCTCAAATTACATCTTGCTAGTGCTAGAAGTTAGTCCAGTTGTTGCAATGAGTCCATATCCTGAAACTGATGTTCTCTTAGACCTCTCACTGAAATTTGGGGTGGAACATGGTAAGGAGGTAGACCCCAAGACTGAGGAGTTGCATTCCAGAGGAGTACAAGGCAACTCAGTCCAGATATTATGAGCAAAAGATGGTGAAGACAGCCCCTCCCTAATAGTTCACAGTACACTGTAGATGCAGGTAGTAAAGTGCTCAGTCTGGTATTATTTTGTCTATAGGTGTGAGACAATAAAAAATTCAGCATGGAAGAATCACCGTGTCATTCTTGGTTTTAGGTCTGACCGATTTGCACTGCAGTTTGGCTTACTGAGCCTCCTCCCCATAGGGTAGGAACTATTATTTTGGTGTTGAGTTAAATTCACTGACATATGTGTGTTCCTCTTCTTAACAATTCCCATTCCACGATTCCCCACAAGTTTTCAAAACACAGACAAAACATTTGCATGCTCTTCCTATAGATGCTTTCAGAAAGTATGATATGGAAATAGGAGAAAAGATTCAACATCAATAGCACACAAAACATGCTGGCTTGTAAGTGACATATTTAATTAGCCCCAGATGTTCCCTGGGGAATATGAAAGCTCAATAAAAATGTTTAGCAATGTAGTTACTCTTAATGTACATCTTTTCTTTTCCTTCCTACATAACTTCTATTTTAACTGTTGTAGTTAAGAATCAATTCTGGAACTCCTGGGAATTATCATTTTTTTTCAAATAGCAACCTTAATTACCTTTCTTCAAATAGGAAGCTTTATAAAGAGACAGACACATTTGGAATAATTAGGCTTAACATATATTCAATTAAACTGGGACTAAGGTTATAATCAATGGGCTCCCACAGGCAAAGCTCATTCTTTCATAACTCATTTTCTGTCAGCCTGCACAACTTATAAAGACAAAAATGGCTACATGTGCATTGTTTGACAAAGGGAAAAGACAAGTTTGGCTATTTAAATGGCTCCACTTTTGCTACACAAGCCCACTAGCAAACATAGGGCAGAGGTTAAATCTACCCTTAGCCAATTGGGTTAAACAACTTGAACAATATTTCAAAGTTTTAAAATGTGCAGAGAAACAATTGTACCTTAACAGGAGCTAGAACAGCGGTTCTCAACCTGTGGGTCGTGACCCCATTTGGGGTCGAACGACCATTTCACAGGGGTCGCCAAACGCTGCCGTCCGCCATTTTTTAAATTTTTTAAAATTTTTTTCATTTTTTTTCAGCCGACGCATGCGCAGTTCGAACCACGCATGTGCGGCACGCACGACGATCCGATCCGTGCATGCGCAGCAAAACAGGCCGAACTGCGCATGCACAGCACAACCGGGCCGCTCGCCTCCCACCGCTGCCTCAGAGACTCCGGCAGGCACACCGAGGAGCGGTCCGGAGCAGGCGGGTGCAAAGCTGCCTCCTTCCCGCTCCGCTCCCAGGCCCAGCCTCCAACTTGCCCTCCGGCAGCCGGCCAAGCGGTCGGGGCAGGCGGACCTCGAGGCGGGCCCGCACTTCACCGAGACTGGCTCGGCTGTGGCGAGAGGTGCCCAACGGCCACCTCCGGCCCCCAAGTCCGCGCTCCTCTCCTCGCCCTCCTCCCCGGCCGGCCCTTGCCAGCGCTGCCCCTTTTCTCCGCAGCCGCCAATGGGGCGGCGGGGCTCCCGGGGGCTGCCTGCCTGCCTGACTCTGGCTCGGTCCTGCTCGCTCCCTCACTCCCTCCCTCGCTCGGCGGCGGCCGAAGCAGGCGGTAAGGCGCCCAGCCAGCGGATCGGCAAGAAGATGAACTACCCTGGTGAGTTCCTGCTGGGCGTGGGGGGAGGCCGAGCTGGGGAGGGAGCCGGGCGTGGGGGGAGGCCAAGCCAGGGAGGGAGCCGGGCGTGGGGGGAGGCCGAGCCGGGGAGGGAGCCGGGGAGCCTGGCCAGATGCTGAGAGCGAGCTGGCGCCGAGAGCGAGCTGGCCCGGGCGGACTCCCCAGTCCTGCCGCCTGCCTACCTACCTGCGGCTGCTGCCGGCCCTGCGGAAGGTGCGGGAGTCCCGGACGAGCCTGGCAGGTGGAGCGCTGCGACCTGGATGCCGGCCGAGGAGGAGGGCGTGGAGAGGAGCGCGGACTTGGGGGCCAGAGGCGGCTGTCGGGCGCCTCTCGCCACAGCCAAGCCAGTCTTGGTGAAGTGTGGGCCCGCCTCGAGGTCCGCCTGCCCCGACCGCTTGGCCGGCTGCCGGAGGGCAAGTTGGAAGCCGGGCCTGGGACGTGGCGGAGCGGAGCGGGAAGGAGGCAGCTTTGCGCCTGCCTGCTCCAGACCGCTTCTCGGTGTGCCTGCTGGAGTCTCTGAGGCAGCGGTGGGAGGCGAGGCTGGCCTGGTCTGGAGCCAGCAGGCCAGCCGGTTCTGCGCATGCGCAGATCGGCCCGGCACACGCGTAGATCGGCCCGGCGCACGTGCAGATCGGCCCGGTGCACGCACACGCGCAGATCGGCCGTCGCACGCGCACGCGCAGATCGGGCCGTCGCATGCGCATGCGCAGATCGGGCCGTCGCTGTGCGCCATTTTGTTTTTTTGTTTTTTTTTGTTTTTTTTAAATTCTGTTAAGGTCATCACTAACATTTGGGCATATCATTAGCCAGGCTTTTTCAACCACAATAATCAAAACACAAACCTTCTGATCCATGGGTAGTTCAGAGTTTAGATGTATAGGCCAGAAGGAAAGTATTCTTCTATATCTTGGAAGACCTGTCTATTTATTTATTAGATTACTGGGAAGACAATTATTTAAGTGACAGTTTGACCTGAGGAAGGTTTGAAATAGCATAAATATATACATGCATACTTGACAAATCTTTTGATTTTTGAAATGGTCCTTTAAATATTCCAATAATTGGGGGAGGAGATGACTGATTGCAGTGGACATTTAGGATGTAAACAAAAAGGATAATCTAACAAACTATTGTAAAGTCAAGATCTCAGATTACAGTCTCCTTCCCCATTTCCTTCCTCTTTCCTTGCCCAGTCTCTCTTTTTCTGATTAGAATTCATCTGGGGAGCATGTATTCATTTGCATGCCTATTATCCTTATTGCAGAGGATCCAGTCAAAGTTGTATAAGTGAAATTGTTTTGAGAAATCTTTCCCTATGATTGTGCCAGTGGCTCAAATCACTTGTTCCCTTGCTACCTCTCCCCATTCCATCCTAGCAAATTTACAGAGAAATGGGATGCTCTGTGATCCCATGGACATCCTGCTTCACCTTTTAAAGTTGCAAATTTGGTCCAAAAGCATATTATTTTGAGTGTGCTATTTGAACAAATGTATCTGTCTAGGTCAAACTATGGGCCGGACGCATCATCTGGAAGCTGTGCCCACCCCATTTCTGGCAATGGCAAAACCATCCCAATACGTTGCGCGATGTCACATGACGTCGCAGGTTTGACATGTCTGGTCTAAGTGGATAAATAGACCAGGTGGTCCATGCGGGCATATGAACTTAATAGAATCAGAAAGTATCTTGTGTATAACAAAGTATGATCTGCTTCCGGATGCTACTTTATTTAGCACTTTATGTTGAGATATGGAAAGCTTGACAGATTAATTATAAGGCTCTATTAGAGCCAGTTTGGTTCAATGGTTAAGGTCCCAGGCTAAAATCAGGGAACTGTGAGTTCCAGTCAGTTCTGCCTTAGACACAAAGCCAACTGGGTGATCTTGGGCTAGTTACCCTCTCTCAGTCCTAGGAAGAAGGCAATGGTAAGCCACATCTGAATTCTTGCCAAGAAAACTGCAGTTGCCAGGATTCAACAACAACTCAAAGGTGCAAAAAATAATTAAAACCCCAAAACAAATTAGAAATATATTTGATTGCTCCTATTTAATTACTGCCATTTTTTTCATATGGACTAACTTGTGTGAATGCTAAATGATGGGAAAACATTTTGCCCTACAGAAGTGTCAGTTATTCCTTTTATGATCATCATGCTGACATCCTGTCCAGATTTATCTCTGACTCCTGTGTTGTCTTCTAATGTATACAGCCGACTTAGAAAATTTAATCTGCACTTCCCATGTTTGGAAACAGATAATATAAAATTAAGTGAAGTACAAATAGGCATCCCATGTTCCTTTTGTGTAAGTGGAATGCAGAATAATTATTTGCATAAACTGGAAGGAATTGAAGCCTGTATCATTATTTGTTGATTAGGATCTGCCTGAATCAAAAACAAAACCGCAAAAGGTGTTACTGTTACAGAGTCTGGTTTAAAGCTGACACCAAAGTGTTCTGAATTTCAATTCATTTTAAGTGTTAAGTGCTTAAGTATTTATAGACAGAATTACACTTGCATAGATTTTTATGTGATAATGTTGTGGCTTACAGCCACTGTATTGGCTTGGGGGGAAAGTTACAACTTTGCAGTCTGTCCTCCTGAAAAGAAAGGGAGTTGTTGTTATTGCTATTGTTATTGTTATTGTTATTATTATTGTTATTATTATTGTTTCCAATTATGCCATGCTGTTATGTTGCTGAAAAGAAGAAGAATCTCTTTCACAATCAGTTCTGCCGGTATGCTGCAGCACGCGTCATAATAGTTGACATGATACCGTTGGTTTCCTTCTGTTTCTTTTTTCGGTTTTTAAAAGCAGCTATCATATTTTATGTAGTGTATTTTAACTATCTCATGTTGGGAATCTGCTGCCTTCTGCAACTGCCAGTAATTGCTTGTCTTGTGTTTTTCACTGATATCACTTTTTGTGTGTATTTACATTGCTGTTTGCCTTCTTTGCTCTCAGCTACCATGACAACAGAAAAATCATGCTGGGGACATGGGAACTGATTAACAAATGGAAACAGTTTTTACTCCAGCTGATGCAGACCTTGTTTCATGATGTTGTTTTCCTCATTAAAGCAAACAGCAATTGAGAGTGGCTTCTTCCCCCATTGAGTTGGTCTTTTATCATGCCTTCAGGAAGCAGCTGTTTCTATCAAGATACTGTAGAAAGCAACCAGGACAGTCATATTTCAATGACATGTACTTATGGGTGTTCAAAACTCCAGGCAGAAGCGATTTATGCTGGTGCCAAGTAGTTTTCAGCCCCCCTCCCGTTCCCCTTTTAATACTAGAACAGATCCATCATATGAGAAAATATGGAACTGCCTTTAACTATACTAATGATGAGATGCTTATCAGTCTGTTCACAGCACAGCTGCTATGAAAACAATCATATTATTGGTCTTGTTTTTAAGATTGTATAGGATGAATGGCAAATAACACATCTCCCATTAGGATCTTTTACAAAATGTAGAAATATAATGGCTTGAGGGAAATAGAGTGATAAAGTGGTTAACATGCTGGATTAAAAGGAGGAAGACCTAGATTCTAGTCTTCCTCTAGGCCAGATGTATCAGAGCATTTCCCCCATTGCTGGCAATGGGGTGGGCGTGGTTTCATCATGACGCATCTGGCCCATGGGCCAGCAGTTTGACACCCCTGCTCTAGACAGTGATGATCTGGGGCCAGTCACTTCCTCTGAGCCTATTCAATGTCAGTTTCTGTAGCAAACTGGTTGAAAAACAATTTCCTTTCCCATACCTTGATAGCTTTGCTCCAACAACTATATTGCAAAAGGAGCAAAGCCAAACAGTTAGTTAGATAGGTGAAAAGAAGATGGATGATCATTCAATTTCCTTCCTTCCTTCCTTCCTTCCTTCCTTCCTTCCTTCCTTCCTTCCTTCCTTCCTTCCTTCCTTCCTTCCTTCCTTCCTTCCTTCCTTCCTTCTCAACTCAGTTGGCCTCCATTCTGTCAGCTGGAGAAATTTATAATCAGTACACATTTCTTTTAATATCAGAATGCAGCCTAATATGCACATTTAAAGCTCAGCATTATTAAATTAAACATTAATTTAATTAATTAATTAATTAATTGTTAATTAGTTTTAATTAAGAAACGTTTACAGCTTTTCAATTGTTTGCGGACCATACTAAAATACATGGGAACATCCCATTGCCAATGAAAATGAAACTAAGAACAGGGATAGGGTTAGGGATAGGAGAAGGGATAGGTCTACTTGAAGTCATGGTTGAAAAGTATTTTTACCAATATATTCTTTGTGGTTTTCTAAGGCAAGAGACTGAGAACTTTTCATTTGGAGTTGTTTATGGACTAAAGTAAAACACATTCAAAAATACCATTGCCAATGAAAATGAAACTAAGATTAGGAATATGGTTAGGGTAAGGGTTACACCTACTTCAAGACATGACTGAAAACAAATGCTAAGGATAGAATCTTAGAGGTTTTCTGTGGAAAGAGACCATTACAAATTTGTGTTCTGAGTTGCTTGTCAACCACAGTAAAATACATGGGAAAATCTGATTGCCAATGAAAGTGAAACTAAAGATAGGGTTATGGTTAAAGTAAGGCTAGGTCAGTTTGGAGTTATGCCCAAAAACTAATACTAGGGGTGGATTCTTAAAGGTTTTCTAAGGACAAAGATATTGATAACTTTTTGTTGGGAAATGTTTGCTGACCACAGTAAAATAAAAAGGAAAACCCAATTGCCAATTAAAATGAAACTAAAGTTAGGGTTAGGGTTATGTCCACTTGGAGTCATGCTCAAAAATTAATACTAGAGATAGATTCTTAGTGGTTTTCTAAGGGAAGACATATTAACAGCTTGTCATTTCGAGCTTTTTGTGGACCACAGTAAAACACATGGGAAAGTCCCACTGCCAAAGAAAATGAAAGTAGAGTTAGAGTTAGAATTTTGAGCTAGGTCTGCTTGGAATCATGCCCAAAATCTAATCCTAGGGAAATATTCTTAGTGCTTTTCTAAGAAAAGAGACATTGACAGCTATTCATTCAGAATGGTTTGTGGACCACTGCAAAATACATGAGAAAAACCCATTGCCAATGAAAATGAAACTGAGGCTTGGGTTAGGATTACGCCTAGGGCTAGGGGTTAGGTGTCTTTGGAGTCATGGCCCAAAAGGAATGCTAGAGAAAGATGTTTAGTGGTTTTCTAAGGAAAGTGACATTGGTAGCTTTCTGTTTGGAGTTGTTTTTGGACACCAGTAAAATACATAGAAAAATCCCATTGCAAATGCAAATGAAACTAATGTTTGGTTAGGGTTAGGGTTAGGGTTATCTCTATGTTTCCAAGTAGACCTAGCCCTAACCCTAGATTGTTAATTGGCAATGGGATTTTCCCATGTAATTTAATGTACATCATAATAAACTCTGAACCAAAAGTTTTAACTGTTACTTTCCTTCAAAAAGCATTAAATATCCATTCCTAGCATTACTTTTTATCTATGATTCCAACTAGACCTAACCCTAACCCCAACCCAACACCTAAATGTACCCCGACCCTATATTCATTTTCATTGGCAATGTGATTTTCACATGCAGTTTAATATGAGTTATAATCAACTCTGAATGAAAAGCTGGAACAGTTACTTTCCTTAGAAAACCACTAGGAATCACCCCTGGTATTAGTTCATGGCCATGATTCCAAGTAGACCTAGATTAATTTTCATTGGCCATGGGATTTTCCTATGTAATGTGTGTCATAATAAAGTCCAAATAAAAAGCTGTAACTATTACTTTCCTTAGAAAACCACTAAGAATTCATGCCTAGCATACATTTTTGCTGATAATTACAAGTAAACCTAACCCTAACCTTAGCACTAACCCTACATTCGCTGTCATTGGCAATAGGATTTTCCCATACAAATTATTGTGTGTCATAATAAACTTCGAACAAAAACCTGTAACTGTTACTTTCCTAAGAAAACCACTAAGAATCCATCCCTAGTATCACTTTTTGGGAATGATTTCAAACAGACCTAGCCCTAACCATAATCCTAACCCTAGATTCATTTAGTTTGTCAATGCACTTTTCCCTTGTAATTTACTGTGTGTCATAAGCTTTGACTGATACTTTCCTTTGAAAACCATTAAGAATCCATCCCTAGCATACCTTTTTGTCTATGATTCCAAGTAGACCTAACCCTAAACATAACCTTAAACATAACCCTAACCTTAGATTCATTTTCATTGGCAATGGGATTTTCCCATATAAATTATTGTGGATCATAATTAATTTTGAATGAAAACCTGTAACTGTTACTTTCCTAAGAAAACCACTAAGATACCCTAGTATTACTTTTTGCCCATGATTCCCAAAAGACCTAACCCTAACCATAATCCTAATCCTATCCCTAGGTTCACTGTCATTTGCAATGGGATTTCTCCATGTAATTTAATGTGCATCATAATCAACTCCGAATGGAAAGCTGTATTTGTTTCTTTCATTAGAAGCCACTAAGAATCCATTGTTAGCATGAGGTTTTGGCCATGATTCCAATTAGACTTAACCCTAACCCTAACCCTAGATTCATTTTCATTGTTAATGGGATTTTCCCATGTAATTTACTGTGCCTTAAAATCAACTCCGAAAAGCTTTGACTGTTACTTTCCTTAGAAAACCACTAGGAATCCACCCCTAGTATCAATTTATGGCCATGATTCCAAATAGACCTATCCCTAACTGTAACCCTAACCCTAGATTCATTGTCATTGGCAATTGGATTTTGCCATGCAATTTAGTGTACATCATAATCAACTCTAAATTAAAAGCTTTAATTGTTACTTTCCCTAGAAAACCACTAGGAACCTACTCCTAATATAAGTTTGTGGCTATGATTCCAAATAGGTGTAACCCTAACCCTAGATTCATTTTCATTGGCAATGGGATTTCTCCATGTAATTTAATGTGCAGCATAATAAACTCCAAATGAAAAAAATTAATTGTTAGTTTCCTTCGAAAACCACAAAGAATCCATCCCTAGCATTACTTTTTGTCTATGATTCCAAGTAAACCTAACCATAACCCTAATCCTGACCCTAAACATAACCCTAACCCTAGATTCATTTTCATTGTCAATGAGATTTTCCCATGTAGTTTACTGTGCATCATAATCAATGCCAAAAGTAAAGCTGTATCTCTTACTTTCCTTAGAAAACCACTAAGAATCCATCCCTAGCAGAGGTTTTTGCCGATAATTCCAAGTAAGCCTAGCCCTAACCCTAACCGTAATTCTAGATTCATTTTCATTGTCAATGGGATTTTTCTGCCTAGTTTACTGAGGGTCATAAGCAACTCTGAACTAAAAGCTGTAATTGTTTCTTTTGTTAGAACCCATTAAGAATCCATCGCTGGCATTAGTTTTTGGCTCTGATTCCAAGTAGACTGAACTCTAACCCTAACAATAATCCTAGATTCATTTTCATTGTAAATGGGATTTTCTCATGTAATTTACTGTGTGACAAAATCAACTTCAAAAATAAAACTTGTGACTGTTACTTTCCTTAGAAAACTACTAAGTATCCATTCCTAGCATTAGTTTTGGCCAGGATTACAAGGAGAAGTAACCCTAACCCAAGCTCTACCCCTAGATTCATTTTAATTGGTAATGGGATTTTCCCATGTATTCTTTTTTTTTGCTACTGTAACTACTAAGATTGTATACCTAGCAATTTATTTTGGGTATGACATCCAGATAGTACAAGCCCTAACCTAAATCCTAACCTTAATCTAAGTTTCATTTCCCATTTGGCAATGGGATTTTCCCATATATTTTATTGAGGATCACAAAATAAATGGAATGAAAAGCTGTCAATGTCGCTTTCCTTATATGAAATAATTATTTCCTCTATGAAATAATCCCCAGCATTAGTTTTTCCCAATGACTCCAAGTAGACTAACCCTAACCCTAACCCTAATCTTATCCCTAGCCTTAGTTTCATTTTAATTGACAATGGGATTTTCTGATATATTTTACTGTGGTCTGCAAGCAACTAGCAATACATAGATATTAACATGTCTTCCCTTAGAAAAAAAAACTAAGAATATATTCCTAGAATTAGATTTTGGCCATGAGTCCAAATAGACCTAACCCTATCTCTACCCATACCCTACCCCTATCTTGTTTTCATTTGCAATGGGATTTTCCCATGTATTTTACAATTATCCAAAAATAATCTGAATGAAAAGCTGTCAACATTGCTTTCCTTAGGAAATCTCTAAAAATCTATTCTAGTATTAGTTTTTGGCCATGACTTCAAGTAGACCTAACTCCTAACCCTATCCATATCCCTAACCTTAGTTCTATTATCATTGGTAATGGGATTTTCCAATGTATTTTTTTGTACTGTAGTTCACAAACTATTCAGAACAAAAAGATATCAACATCACTTTTCTTAGAAGATCTGTAAGAATCTACCTCTAGCATTTAGTTTTGGCAATGACTCAGTGTGTGAAAGGAGAAAATCCCATTGCCAATGAAAATGAAACTAAGGTTAGGGAAAGGTTTAGGGCAGGGGTTCTCAACCTTGGCAACTTTAAGACTTGTGGACTTCAACTCCCAGAATTCCTCAGCCAGCAAAGCTGGCTGAGGAATTCTGGGAGTTGAAGTCCACAAGTCTTAAAGTTGCCAAGGTTGAGAACCCCTGGTTTAGGGTTAGGTTTTGGTCTCTTTGGAGTCACATCCAAAGTGTACTGCTAGGGATAGATTCTTAGTGGTTTTCTAAGCAAAGAGACTTTGATAGTTTTTCGTTCGCAGTTATTTGTGGACCACAGTAAAATACAATGGGAAAATTTTATTGCCAATGATAATGAAACTAATGTTAACAATATATTTAGGATTAGGATTGGTGTTCACTCTATTTGAAGTGATGGCCAAAATCTAATGCTAGGATAGTTTGTTAGTGGTTTTATAAGTAAATGGTGACAGCATTTTTTTGCGGTACTTTGTGGAGCACAGTAAAATATGTGGGAATATCCCATTGCCAATTAAAATGAAACTACGTTTAGGGTTAGAGTTTGGTCTACTTGGAGTCATGGCCAAAATCTATTGCTAGGGATGAATTCTTAGTGATTTTCTAAGGAAAGAGATTTTGACAACTTTTCATTCAAAGTTTTTTGTGGACCACAGTAAACTATATGGGAAAATATATTATTGCCAATGAAAATAAAAATAATGTTATCGATAAGGTTACGGTTAGGATTGGGGTTAGATCTATTTAATGTAACAGTCAAAATCTAATACTGGGAACAGTTTGTTAGTGGTTTTATAAGGAAAGAAATGTTGACAACTTTTCATTCGGAGTTGTTTGTGAATCACAGTAAAATTACATGGGAAAAATACCCATTGCCAATGAAAAATGAATCTATGGTTAGGGTTAGGGTTAAGGTTAGGTCTACTTGGAGTCATGCCCAAAAACTAATGGCAAGAATGGATTCTTAGTGGTTTTCTAAGGAAAGTGACATTAATACCTTTTCATTCTGATAATTATTTTGTGATCCACATTAAAATACATGGCAAAATCCAATTGCCAATGAAAATGAAAGTAAGGTTAGAGATAGGGTTAGGCTTAGGATTGGGTCAATTTAGAGACATGGCCAAAATCTAGTGCTAGGGGTAAGGTTAGGGTTAGATCTACTTGGAATCATGATCAAAAACTAATGCTAAGGATAGATACCGGTACTTTGTGGTTTTCTAAGGAAAGAGACTTGATAGCTTTTCATTCTGCATCACCTCTTTAACTCATCACAGCATACCGTGTCCAAGTTTGTGCTTTGCAGTGTCTATATTACCTGGATGGAAAAGTATGTTTTAAACCGAAGCTGGAGAAACAGGGCTTTGCTGACACAGAGAACAAGACAATGAAGAGTTAAGAGTTAAAGGGGCAATGCAGACGGAGGTGGAAGAGCAGTTTTGCTGAGTTTAGGTCAGGTTTCAAATGGACTCCTCACATGGCCCAGCAAGAAAGGCCTACAGTACTTTCCTTCCCTTCACCCACATCCTGATTTCTGCAGATCTTCTGAAGGTAAGCAAGGAATTGTGAGGGATAGAACAGGAGGACAAACCAGGCTCAGTGCCTTTGGGAACCTGGCAAGGCAAGGAGCGTGGGGGGGGGAAGAGATAAGTGGAAGTGCTGCAGGGTCTCTGTAAGTATGAATGAATTTTGCAGGGTTAGCTTTCTGTAGAATTCATAACTTTGAAAGACGGTGATATATGGTTTAGGGGAGGTCTGTTGTAACTTTGAACAGTCACTAAATGGTCTGTCGTACCTCAAGTATTACCTATACTGAAGTTTGAACATTATAAAACAGTTATTGGTCTCATTCGAGACTGTGATGAGCCTGCATACAGACGGAAGGTTAATAATTGGCCCTGTAGTGCAGCCAGAACAATTTGAAGCTGGACACACTTAAAATTGTAGAGATGATAGTAGATTTTAGGAAAAGCCCTCCTATTCTACAGCTCAGACAATATTAGACAACACAGTATCAATAATAGAGGTTTTCGATTTTCTGGGTTCTATAACTTCCCAGGACTTGAAATGGACACTTAAACTTTAGAATCATCATTTAAAAGATACAACAAATAATGTTCTTCCTTTGTTAACTCAGAAAATCCAAATTGCCCCAGGAGCTGCTAATACAGTTCTACAGAGGAATTATTGAGCCTGTAATTTATACTTCTATAATTGTCTGGTTTTGTACAGCAATCAAACAGGACACGTACAGACTTCAGCAAATAGTTAGGACTGCAGAAAAAACAATTGCAACCATCCTGCCTTCCAATGAGGACCTATATAAAAGATTAAAAAATGCATGAGCCAGAAAGAGGGCTGAGATAATATCTACTAACCCCTCACATCCTAGACATAAACTGTTTCAACTCCTCCCCTCAGGATACTGCTATAGGACATTGCATGCCAAAACAAGTAGACAAAAAGACAGTTTCCCCCCCATGCCATCATTGTGCTAAACACCTAATTCCTGCAGCACTGCCTTATGTCTAAAGATATTTACCCATATAGTAGAGACTTGGCCAATAAAAATTCAATTCTATTCTGTTTTGTTCAGTTGTTCTTCTCTGTTGTCCTGTCCTGTCCTGTCCTGTCCTGTCCTGTCCTGTCCTGTCCTATCCTATCCTATCCTATCCTATCCTATCCTATCCTATCCTATCCTATCCTATCCTATCCTATCTATCTATTTATTTATTTATTTATAATCAAATTTCTATACCGCCCCTCTCCCGAAGAACTAGGGGCGGTGTACAGCCTAAAATTTAAAAACATACAGATATACATAATTTAAAATAATTAAAAGTGAATTAAATAATTTGGCCGTAAAATCCCCATTTAAAACCCAACACTTACAAATCTTAAAAATTTACTCAATCCCCTAAAACATTCTAACCCTACTGGAACCGGAGCTTCTATCCCAGGCCGGCCTGTCGAAAAAGGAACGTTTTTAGTTCCCGACGGAAGGTGCGTAAATCTGTCATTGTACGGAGTTCGGGGGGGAGCTCGATCCCACAGAGAAGGCTCTCCCCCTGGGGGCTGTCAGCCGGCATTGTCTAGCCGACGGCTCCCTGAGGAAGCCCTCTCTGTGGGAGCGTACCGGACGGTGGGAGGTATTTGCTGGCAGTAGGCGGTTCTGTAAGTATCCGGGTCTGATGCCATGGAGCGCTTTAAAGGTGATCACTAGCACCTTGAACCGCACCCGAAAGACCACTGGCAACCAGTGCAGCTCACGCAGGAGCGGTGTTACGTGTGAGCGCCACGACGCTCCCGTCACTACCCGCGTGGCCGCATTCTGAGCCAGTTGGAGCTTCCGGGTGCACCTCAAGGGGAGCCCCATGTAGAGAGCATTACAGTAGTCCAGCCTGGAGGTAACGAAGGCATGAGTGACTGTGCATAGCGAGTCCCGGTCTAGGAAGGGACGCAACTGGCGCACCAGGCGAACCTGGTAGAACATCCTCCCGGCCACGGCCATCAGATGGTCCTCTAAGGACAGCCGTGAATCCAGGAGGACTCCCAGATTGAGAGCCCTTCCTATGGGGGCCACTGTTTCGCCCCCAATAGACAGCGATGGAATCAGTTGGGTATACTGGGACGACAGTAACCACAGCCACTCGGTCTTGGAGGGGTTGAGCTTGAGTCTGTTCCTCCCCATCCATACCCGCACGGCCTCCAGGCACTGGGTCAGCATGGCAAGGGCATCGTTGGGGTGGTTAGGCATGGAAATGTACAGCTGGGTATCAGCATCATACTGGTGGTACTCCACGCCAAAACCACGGATGATCTCACCCAGCGGCTTTACATAAATGTTGAACAATAGAGGCGAGAGGACCGATCCCTGAGGTACCCCACATACGAGGGTAGACTGCATTCGGCCAGAGAGGAAGGAGGAGAACCACTGCAAAACAGTGCCTCCTATGCCCAACCCCTCCAACCGTTGCAGCATGATACCATGATCGATGGTATCAAAAGGTGCCGAGAGGTCCAATAGCACCAGAACAGAGGAGCAACCCCTGTCTTGGGCCCGCCAGAGATCATCCACCAACGCGACCAATGCTGTTTCCGTGCTGTAGCCAGGCCTGAAGCCCGACTGGAGCGGATCCAGATATGACGATTCCTCCAGGTGCTGCAGGAACTGTCGGGCAACCACACTCTCAACAACCTTTGCAAGAAAGCGAATGTTGGAGACGGGACGATAGTTTGATAGAACAGCTGGATCCAGGGTAGGCTTCTTGAGGAGGGGTCTCACCACCGCCTCTTTCAAGGTAGCGGGAAAGACACCCTCACTCAAGGAAGCATTGATAATTGCCTGGAACCAGCCTCGTACCACCTCCCGGGAGGCCAGCACCAACCAGGAGGGGCATGGGTCCAGTAAACATGTGGTCGCCCTACATCCCCCCAGCAACCTGTCCATGTCCTTGGGGGTCACGGGGTCAAACTCAACCCAGGTAACGGTCTCAAGACCAGCCTCCGCCTCTCCCACTGGACATACCCAGTTGAAGTCGAAGCCTTCCCATATCTGAGCGATTTTATCATACAGATATTTTCCGAAATCCTCGGCTCTACCCTCTAAGGGGTCTCCCCTCATTTCCTGATGAAGGAGGGAGCGGGTCACCCTAAACAGGGAGGCTGGGCGGTTATCTGATGATGCGATAAGAGCAGTGAGGTAAGAACACTTCTTTGTTCTTATCGCCGCTAGGTAGGACCTAATATGGTCTCTTACCAGTGTTCGGTCAGATTCGGCATGGCTCGATCTCCAACTGCTCTCTAGGTGTCTTTTCTGGCGTTTCATCTCTCTCAACCCCTTGTTATACCAAGGGGCTGATCGAGACCCACGCCGAATCAGAGGCCGCAAAGGCACAACTCGATCCAGGGCACTGGCAGCCGCCCTGTCCCAGGCAGCCACCAGCTCTCCGACCGAGTTGTGTGTCAGAACCTCAGGAATTGGCCCAAGCTCTGCCTGGAACCGCTCGGGTTCCATCAGCCACCTGGGGCGGTACCATCTCACCGGTTCCGCCTCCCTGCGGTGGGGTGCAATGATCAGAAAGTCCAAGCATAGGAGAGAGTGATCAGACCATGACAGGGGTTCAATAACTATATCCCCTATACTCTGACCACTCAGCCATTGTCCAGAGACAAAAACCAGGTCAAGCGTGTTCCCCCCTGTGTGTGGGGGGCCGTGAATTACCTGGGCCATGTCCATGGCTGTCATGGAAGCCATGAACTCCCATGAACTATCCTATCCTATCCTATCCTATCCTATCCTATCCTATCCTATCCTATCCTATCCTATCCTATCCTATCCTATCCTATCCTACCCTACCCTACCCTACCCTACCCTACCCTACCCTACCCTACCCTACCCTACCCTACCCTATCCTATCTATCCTATCCGTTTTTTTGCACATGTAGTTTTACAACATTGATTTTCTCTGTATACAGCCTAATTTATTTTGTTATTGAATACATCAGGACTGGCCTTTTTAAAGAAAAACTGGATTCAAGCGCTTAACATTTTATTTATGTATTTTCTGACATTAGCCAATTATAGTGTTTATTTCCAGTTTACAGTATGAACAGCTTCATCTGATGGTTACTGTAGATCAAATTGCCTCTGTCTCTGATAACAAGAAAACGAACTTTTAAAAGATAAAAAAACATTTTAAAAGATAACATTATAATAAATATAATGTTACAAGAGCAATAAAAATGATATGATGAGAAAAGTTTCCCAGGATTTGGACTAAGAAATAAATAATTCTTTAATAGAAAATTTCAGTTTTTTACATACATGATAAACATCTATCATGTATTTGCAAAGAAGTCTGTTATTTCTCTCTATCTTTTCAACAACTGTTTTTGCAGTTCGTATTTTGGAAATGAATGCTTTAATGTAACCTAGTTACAATTTCTTTGCAATGTTTCTAGATTGTGATTTCAAAAACAAATCAATCAATTGATTTGCTTTTTCCTTTTTTTTTTTTTTTTTTTTTGCTAGAAGGAGAAATGTGCCAAGTCTTTCTTTGGTATGCTTTTATTCATTTCTTGTAAAATGGCAATAGAATAGAGGGTTGTGAAAAATATGTTTAACTTATATAAGAATAACAACTGCATTTTTTTAAAGCAAGGGGGAAAAAGGGAACAGAAAAAGAAACGTGACAGCCCTGACAGATAAAAAAATAAGAGGATAGAAGCCATGGGTTATGAAAAAAGAGAAACTAGGACAAACCTATTGATAAAATGAGAAATGGAGCATTGAATAATAACCTCACATCCATTTCAGACAACAATTGGGTCTTCATCAAATACAGTCTTCACAGAAAAATGAATTATATATGTTCAAAATAACGGGATAAAAACATATAAAAAATAAATGAATTTTGCTTTTTTATCAGGTTGCCTATGAAGACTAGCTATATGCCTATGTGTTGAAACATGAATTGAAACCCACAGGGCTTAATGTTTATTCTATTTTTTTTTCACAATCCGATCAATACATTTGCCTTAATATTATTCCCCCCACCCCCACCCCTTTTGAAGTCAGGAAGATTCCTCATGTTGCTAAATACCTTAACACCCTTTCACTTTATATTATCTCCATTCATTTGGGGTGCACACTTTTTAGTGCAATTATATTTAGCCAGTATCATATATAGTGCATTTAAATTTTGCTGAGATCAATTTGAGTTGAATGAGTTGAGCAGTTGGAACCCCCATCGTGGGCAAGTAAGTTTAGTTTCTGTAACAATGTGTTGGTCTCATTCCACACAATCTGATATAGGTTCTCTATGACTAACACAAATACTTCAAGAGGTTTCTATACTGAAATCTTTAAATAATGAAGACTTTCTCATAGTCACTATCAGCTTAGTTTTTTGCTTTAGTAAAATTAGCTTTCTTACCTACACATAGTATGCAATGTATTTATTTTTCAAATTTATATAACCACCAATATCACAAAACAAGCAGTTATGGGTGGTATACAACAAAGTTAAAAAGACAATAATACACCGATAACAAGTATTATTATTAAAAACATTAAAAATGCAGCTAAAAAGATAAATAATGGGCAAAGGGATGTCAATAACAAGGGAGCCGCCTCACTCGATTGCCAATTTCCTAGGCTTGATAGCACAACTAAGTCTTGAGGAACTTTTGGAAAGTTGGGAGCAAAGGTGCCAACTTAACCTCAGTGTCTCTCTGTGTGTAGATATTCCACAATATGGATGCCACAGTGAACAAGATCTCTGCCTAGGGCCAGCCAGAAATGGAGCCCACAGCATGCCCTTACTAGATCAGAAGGGATGAGAAGATGTAATTGAAGCAAGGAAGTCCCTAAAATAACCTAGTCCCTTGCCATGTAGGGCTTCAAAACTCCAAACCATTACCTTGAATTAGACCTGGAAACAAATTGGCAATCAATTTGGAGTATAGGAACAGGCATAACTGCCCACATTGTTGCATTTTGCACCAGCTGAAGATTGAAAAAAAAAAGAATTTTCCTTTTCTGAAGATATAATCCCATTTAAAACAGTAATAGCACGTAGAATAATTCTTAATATAAATTTTTAAAAATTAAAAAAAACCAAAACTGCATCCTTATTATACTTCTGTAGAGATTGGCTTTGAATCTGAGATTACTCAAGCAAGGAAAGTTGGAGAAAACTCTTACCATACTCAGTAAAAATTTGTAATTTATTGTGCTGTGGTTCTTAACATAATACCGCTGTTGTATTTTTTTCCAGTCAAAATGACAATTGAATACAGATCTGTTTCCCAGTAGTGTAAGTTTCTTCAGTTATGTATACACTTACTGTCTTATGAAGACACAACATTAAATACATTCCCCATTCCATGCGATTTCTGTATCAGTTATTCATTGTCACATAGCAACTTCTCAATCTGTAATTATTCAATGAAAGGGATTATGACCCTAGGATAAGAAACACCTTTATAGAGTGTTCTGTCCCTGTAGCGTAATTAGAATTTCATGAATTTATAGGAAGAGGGGTGGGGGAAAGGCAGCTTTCTGGAGCCACAAACTTTCATTTTCTTGACATCCTATAACATGAAATACGTAATGTGATTCAATATAAAGGACTGTTTCAATCAATTCACATTTTATTTTCACAGCATAGTTTTCCACCTCTTCATGTTCAGCTATTGCTGTATTCTATTTTTTTTATGGACAAAAATTGGAGTGAAGTTATCAAAGGTAGAATGCAGGATTCTTATCCTTAAATTGGGACATATCTAAATTGCACCCTTAAATTGTTACAAAATCCTGCACTCATTCTAATTTGATTCTAAGTAACCGAAGAAATAAAAAAACAAACACCCTCTCAACTACTCCCCCAACTGTGGAGTGGTGAATTTATTAAAAAAAGGGGGGGGAATGGGTGGTACACTTTGACACAGTATTATTTGAAATAAATTCCTTTTACTTTTCTTACTTTCTGCTCATCACATACCTCTACCATTTATTTTTAAGATCTACTTAAAGTGTTGGTTCTTAGTTACTACTAAAGCTGTAAACATTTTGGCACCATTGTATCTGATTTTCCCTCCACCTATATTGTAATGTCTATACGATATTTGATAAAGCTTGCATTGATCATTAAAGCCTAATTATTTTCCTATCTAGCAGAAATTTCTCTCTTATTTTTCTCCAGGAATTTGTTTAAACCAAAGAAACCAGCCCACAATTCAGTTGAAACCCAGTTTATTATGGCACCAGAGGGCTGCTAACCTAATGAGGAGCTACATAAACTATTACGTAGACTTATGCTAGTTGCAATATGTATATGCTTAATATAGCAGAAAAAATATTGGATATAGCAGGATATGTTGGCTGATGAGCCAAAGATAATGAGGTAATGAAGCAGCTCTACAAAAACAAGAGTTTATTGTTTTAGACAAAGGCTGCATTTTTTTTGAAGGAAAACTATTTTTGATACATTACTTTCACTAGGTATTATCTTCTAGTGGGTCTTGTTTGCAACTGGCCCTAATCCACATTGTTGTGTTTAAAACATTTTATAGCTGGACAGTTTATTTTCCCTGGAAAACCAGGTTTTGGGAGAGGATAATTTTACTCACATTGACCAATGCCATTTTCTTTCCACTTCACCTAATTGCAGATCTCCTTTTCCCCAGAGCGGTTAGCTTGACTCCTTTGTTATTAACTTTGAACACTCATAACCAAAAAGAAGTATGTACTGTTCTGTCAAACATTTAGTAGCTAATACTGGTTCTTGAAGGCTCTCCTCTTTATTATTTCTCAGATCAAGCACTTGAGAGGGCATTAACAAAAATATGCAATATTATGCACTATTTCAAAAGCTATAATGGGTTCTCTCCTTTAACATTCACTAAAATAGATGTCTTCATACTAAAAAGTCCTGCATTTTACTTTAGAAATTGCTTCTACATCACTTAGCAAGCTATCTTGTCATGATAATAGGAATAGAGAAAACATCTTCATTTTCTTCTGAAGGAAGACTTGAGAGGAAAACTCAATGAAAACGTCTCCAGGAAGTTGCTTTATGTTCTAAACTAAACATGTGAGTTATTAATCCTCGGTATCCATCATGGACAGGAAGAAACGTATTCTTCATTCATTTTATAATCCACATAATTGGAATGATTAAAAGTGATTTACAGGTAGTCCAGCATAAGGGGCCAGAAAAGACTTGCTCAGATGTTCCCTGCCCATGATAGCAATTGCATATAGATACAATTTTAATTTGACTTATCTCTGGGTAGGCTTATCTGTGATTATATACTGTAGGTTTTTTCCTCAGCTTTTTAAAAGTGTCCATATAGTATATAGATAATTATAGATAAATCCATCCATGGATAAGCAGATCTTTTTTTTTTACCAAAATACATAAAAATGCTGATTCATCCATGAATCAGCCAATTACAAAAATTAAAACATGAAAATGTTGAGGGTTGGCTTATCTATGGATGGCAATTTTTTCGTGGTATTTTGGTTAAAAAAAATTAAAGGCTATTTTATCCATGTGATGAGCTTATACCTGAGTATATAAAGTATTCTATCTTGGGAGTCCTTCTAAACTCATTCTAAACTAATTTCATATAGGTTTTCTATTTTGCATTCAGTTTTGTTGAACTTAAGCTTAAGTTATTTTGCTACACAGATGAAGTTGATGTAGCTATAAAATTAGAACACAGAACAATAGAGTTGGAAGGGACCTTGGAGGTCTTCTAGTCCAATCCCTTACTCGAGCAGGAGATGCTATACCATTTCAGACAAATGGTTGTCCAGTCTCTTTTTGAAAGCCTCCAATGATGGAGCACCCACAACTTCTGAAGGCAAGCTATTCCATTGGTTGATTGTTGACTATTCTCCTTCAAATATAAGCCATTATCACCACCATAGGTTTATCTATCAATGCTATTTTTTTTTCAGAATTTCTTCCCCAAAAAAGGTTTCTTTAAACAATATACTGTTCCACTCAATTTTAAATTTTGTAACAAGAATATAATGATTTATGGCTGTTTACACTACACTGCTGATGTTTCAAGTGAAACACTGGAAAGAGTAATGAACAAGAATCCTAATGGATATGATTTGTTTGCTTCATGTTGGCCACAGGATCCATAAATGTCACGGAGAAGTCATATTTTTAACAGAATCAGCTTCCATTGGTTCACTGTACAAGGATTCGTGTATTTATTTGTTGCTTAAAACAAAGCATTTAAAATAAAGCCAGCATGAATTTAATAATGGAATCCATCTGAGAAATTATCAGATAACTACAGTTCATATAATACCATGAGAATAGCTATGGTCAAGAGTTCTTAAGCTGATTTAATTTACTTAATGAGGAAAAAGCATTAGAATTATAAAGGGATTTTGTAACTTGATTTTGCTATTTTTACTTCTTGGAATAATTGTAACCAGCCTATCAAAATCTGGTCAAGTGACTTGTCATTCATTAAAAATATAATCACAGGTGGTCCTTGACACAAGGGAGCCCAAAATGTCCATAGCTAAGCAAGGCAGCTGCTAAGTGAATTTTGCCCCATTTTGTGACCTTTCTTGCTACAGTTGTTAATGAATCACTGCAATTGTTAAATTAGTAACAGGGTTGTTAGGTGAACATGGCTTTACATGGTCACAAAAGGTGATCACATGATCCCAGGACACTGGAACCATCATAAATACGTGCCAGTTGCCAAGCATGTGAATTTTTATCAATATGACTGTGGGGATGCTGCAATGATTGTAAATGTGAAAAAAAAACAGTCATAGGTCACTTTTTCTGGGCCATTGTAGTTTCAAATGATCACTAAATAAATGGTTGTAAGTTGAGGATTACTTATATAAGTAATATTAATTTAGGAAGGGGGGATGTTAAGAAAATAACAGCACTGAAATAATTTCATTTTATTTTAAGATCTAAGAAGTCCACAGCCATGGTGTGATCAAGAGACTCTACAAAGCAGTCCCTCCAGACTTCAAGAGAAAGCTGTACAGATATTGAATGACACTGAAAAAGAAGTGAAACAACAGTAATATTTTTACATTGAAATCAGTGCAAGACATGGACATAGGTTACTGCTGGATATTGATAGTTTCATTCAGTCCTCAACACACTGGAAACAAAACTGTGCTTTATTAACTAGCAAAACAGTTGACTAATCTTCATTTCCATTTGAAATATTTCCCCAAAGTGAGAATGACCGCAAGTTCAGCCAATTCTCTCTTTAGAGGCAGTGGGCCAATAATGATGGCAAAGTTCACATATTCTCTTATCCTCATTAGCCCTTCTGCCAAAAGCCAACATCTGATTGGCTGAAATTCACTTTGGAAAACATTTCTAATGCAATCAGAGATGTGAAGCTGCTGCTTTGGCTATTGGAGCAGCACTGAGCTTTGCTTAGCACATTTTGCTCAATTTATGCCATCACAAGCGTTCAACTGCTAGGCTTTTCTCTAAGGTCTTTCAGGCAGTGGAGCTCTGGACTTGTGCCTAGAGAGCTAACCACAATGAGGTACAGAGAACAAACCCTAAAGGCCAGAACTATGTAGTTATCTAGATCAGTCAAGCAGAGGAAATGTAGCACAGAATCTTCATTTTTCATCTCAAGAGGCAGGTGGGTGCATAAGAGGAGAGGGGCTTCCTAAGAGGTGGACCTCCAAGACATGGCGAGAATTGACAGTGCAGAGAACAAACAGAAGGAGGCAGAAACATTCTGTGGTATATGCGAGTGTTCCCAAGTGGGGAAATCAATCAAGTAATGATTAGTTAACCAGAAAGGAGATTAATTTACAGGAAGTATATTATAGCCTAGCAAAGCCAAGCACCTAGCTAACTACATCCTACCACAAGAAGATTTAAAGAGCAGGTGCTCAATGCATGCAAGCCAAGGAACAATTACAGAAAGTGACCTCAGACTAGATTACTACTCTCCTAGACAAACAGCATGACAAAGAAAGTACTCTGTCTATATTTTAATACCCCTGGCCTAGATCATTAAGTGCTGAAGAATCATTTCCACTGAAGTCAAACTTCAAACACAAACTATCTAGCTTAAAACACATGTACATGTTATATTAAATATTGTACTTGGTCGTTATTTCCTTTATGTTTCTACTAAGTATTCAAGACATATTTACTGGTGGTACTGATTAGGCATGCTATGTTATTTCCTTCCTTCCTTCCTTCCTTCCTTCCTTCCTTCCTTCCTTCCTTCCTTCCTTCCTTCCTTCCTTCCTGCCTGCCTGCCTGCCTGCCTGCCTGCCTGCCTGCCTGCCTGCCTGCCTGCCTGCCTGCCTGCCTGCCTTCTTTCTTTCTTTCTTTCTTTCTTTCTTTCTTTCTTTCTTTCTTTCTTTCTTTCTTTCTTTCTTTCTTTCTTTCTTTCTTTCTTTCTTTCTTTCTTTCTTTCTTTCTTTCTTTCTTTCTTTCTTTCTTCACCAGAGCTTTATTTTTTTAACCAACTTTATGAAACTCAGCAAAGCATACATTTCTCATTGTGTATTAATCATGTGCCAAACTGGAATGCTTTAAGCAAAACCATATTTGAGTCATCTGAGAACTAAAAAATGTCTTGGAAGAGGGGCAAACTCTTTAAAATATGCAAAACAGCTTCAGTTTCACCCCATCTTAAAGAATCAGTCTTGACTGTATAGCATTAAAGAGGAAAATCTTTTTGATTAACTCTTACCACTACTATGCCAGTGTTTCCATTAATATTTGAGTGATCTTTTTTTTTCTGTTTCTGTAAATGATTGTGGAGCCTATATGGAATCAAAATTATTGCTTCTGTATGGGTAACAAGTTCATGTATTGTTGCAGCCTCCCTAGAATGGTAAGGCATGGAATATGAATTCCTTTGGGAATTAGAAATTATGAGTGATTAATTCAGAGCTGTATTGACTTCGTTTGCGGTCACACTTTGTTTTTATTTTCAAATGAGGGACATTTTCAAGAATGTCCTTTTTAGGAAAAAGGATTCTTTTCCAGCTATCTGAAGCATGTCTCTTACTATTAAGTGGATTGACATGGTCCATTTAGTGAAATTGGTTCTGGGTGTCACAAAAGTCAAAAGCAAAATGTGCTGAATCTCTGCTTGCGGAAAGGGACAAGCCTTGAGAGGTCCAAATAGAAAGTCCCATCTGCTGTGAATTTTATGGGAGATAACAATATAGAAATGTACAACTCAATAAGCATCCAAATAAGTAGGACTGGGGTGATTTTCTGAAAGGCACATTGAACATTTCATTTCAAGTCAGATGACCCTTTTGAAGATGAGAGATTGCATTTAGCTCTCTTTAGGCAACTTCTCAAGTGTTTGGAGGGTTCAAATGAAGCATTTATTTACGTATTTGATGTCTATGCCACTGAATTTTTCTATGCTCACAAGCAGCTTAGAGGAATAAAATTAGTAGACTTGGGGGAAAAATTACATATTGAAAACAGGAAGACATAATCCATGATTGCCTTGTAACTAAATGTTGGAATATACAGAATATTCTGGGTTTTTTTTCTTTGAAAAAAATTTCAAAAGTAAATTATCCGTCATCAGGGTAAATGAGAAATGGTGGCATAGGGTGAGGAATGCAGGATAATTTCTCTACATAGCAATAATGCAGAAGCCAACCTTTTGGTTCCAAGTTCTTGGCCTATTCTGTCCTTAGCATTGCAGCAATTCCTGCAATTTGTAATTGATCCTGAAATATGGCAAATCTTTTAGAAACAATACTCCCTTCATGGAAAAATGTTATAGTCATGCTACAAATTGAACACTGGAAACATTTGGCAGACAAGCTACATCGACTTCCCTTTTTGCCTCTCGTTCCTTCACTGCATATGTTCAGCAGGTACATATACACTTTAAAATTTGAGCAGCCCTTGATTATATTGATTTTTTAAAAATGTATTTTATTAAATACCTGCAAAAGATAAAATATTCAAAGATAAGAAAAAGGTTAAAAAGGAAAAAAATATGGAAAGGGAAGGTGAAAGGAATAAGGAAAAACTTTTAACATTCCTTGCCCAAAAGCTGTTTTTAGTATAATCTACCACACCGTTCTGCCTGCACAAGTAGTTGTGCAGATGATTCTAGCTCACTTGGTTAATATAGTTGCATGTGGAAAAGATTTGTTCCACAATTATATGAATTTCGAACACCACATTTTTCCTTCCAACAGAATGAAAACAGAACAATGCCAAGTAAATGTCAGGCTTTTGCTGTTTGTCTCCTAGGCCATCTATGAATCACAAATGTTTTGAAAGCCTATAACTTTACATGTTTAATGTGCATCACTTCTGTACATCTTGGAGTTATCCATCTGTATGAACAATAGCTGAAAAACCTCATCCTGTCCCATTGCCAATGGTCTTTCATGTGTATCCCACTAGTTCGTCCAGAAGAAACCAATTATGTTTAATGAGAAATGTCACCAAATCCTTTTTTCAAACATTTAAGATATTTGAGGCTATTCACATTTTATTAATCTTAATACAACTGTTTCAGGCCTGGGCATAGCAACATAGCACACAACAAAAGTCTGATAATTTTTCTTTTGATTTCACTAGTTTCCCCACTCCCAACTACCAGACAGCTAAAGGTAGGAAGATTATGGTGTCTTGCATAAACTCAAATCTTCATTTGCAATGTGGATGACAAATCAACCACCAAGTTAAGCCCTGAGCTGGATAGCTCAGTTGACCTGAAATCACAATTTCATTCCAGCACAGCATGAGGAGTGACCTTTGGTCTCTTCTTCCTAAATATAGGATTACCTGCCCAACCCTTGTAATTAAGAGTTTTATTTGGCTAGAGTTTCATTTGGGGATGGACTGCACATTCCCTACTATTCTTGGCCCCATATTTGTAACACCGGTTCTATTTTATTGTATTTATTTTTATTTATTTTATTTGACTTAGATACTTCCTGACTCGTATCAACTCTGGGCAGTTCACAGCATTAAAAAAATACAACAAATATACAATAAAAATAAAGCATATAACAGTAACAAGATGGTGGAACCAATCAACAACAATAATGTATTGAACAATGAACAAGGTGTTCCAATCAACCTAGCTCAAAGCCTGGGAGAACAGCCAGGTCTTTAAGGTTCTCGGGAACACCAATCAACACATGGATCTTTGGGGAACTTCTATCCAGAGGCAGGTGCCACAACAAAGAAGAGGTACATTTAGGGTCCCAACAGATGTACTGCTTAATTGAAAGAATCCAGAATGTGCTGAGAAGGAGCCATGAGTTTAGAAGGACTCCCAAGTTATATAGCAGCTGAATCTGGAAAGTACCATTCCAGGAGGTCTGATATAGTTGAATTGAGTTTGTTCTTCCCCATCCAAGCCCATATAACTTCTCTCACTAAGAATGTTGAAGTCCAACCTATCTCAAAAGCACTCACAAAGTTCATGTTTATATATTTATGCCTAATTTATATTCATGCCCAATTGCTTCTTAAGAATTCAAGATATTGCACCAGGAATTTATTTCATCATCAGAAAACCAATCCTTATGTTGAGAGATCACAACTGGTTCAAAGTCACTAAGGGACTGCTAAAATTAAATGGGGATTTGATGTTGGTTCCTCTGGTTTCAATCCAATACTTAACTCTCAAATATTGAACAAATTATTCATGACAAACATATAAAGTCTTGGCATATCCAATGACTGATATACTGATTTGAATCTATTAATGACTCTTGTTCTTCAACTCAGATATGGTCAATAAGAATTTTTTTTCTTTATCTGCCTCTCACAGAAATGTTGGTAATATTACTTTATCCTAAATAATTAGTGAGGCTGATATTTCCCAAATGTATTTTATGCTGTCTATGCCTGATCTGAAAGAAGGACATCAAAACAATAAAGAACTGAAGGACAATTTCTGTAGCTCTAGGTGACCATGAAAGTAATCAAGTAAATTTCAAATCATTTCCAGAAGTGGGGACACATTGCTTTGGTCATGTTTTAGTGTGACACAGTTTATCTTATTTGAAGTCATAGCAGTCAACATAGAAAATAGATGCATCATGTAGAAGCCGCGCCCACCCCAACTCCGGCACGGAGAAAAAAAGGCATGATACGTTGCGACACTTCATGTGACAAGGTGAGTTTGACACCCCTGTTTTAGAGTTATTTAAGAAATATTTTAAAGTGACTATTTACACCTATATTTTAAGCCTTCATTGCTCTATTGTACCAATATCATCTTTATTATTTGTGAATAGAATAAATGTTGAATGTATAGTCAAACATCTGCATATAATTCCAATTCATAGGAAATTAAAACTGGGAAAATGTAAATAAAAAACGGCCAGCTCAGTGGTTTTAACCGTGTGTAACAGTGGCAGAGACTGCAAAATAAGAACAAACCCGAAGGCATTGTTAACACAATATGTCAAATTCCCAAATGATCTAATATGTGAAACAATATGTAGTGTCATAAAATGACATTGTGCAAATGACCTCAAATGTTAAATATATATGTTTACTAAGATGTATCTTGTAGTTGTACCATTCAGAAAGCCTTGTTTGTCTTTTTCTAGATGTTTCTCAGAAGATGCAAATTTATTTTTGTCATGTATTTGTTTATTGCTAACTGTACTATTATTTATTTATTTACTAAACTTAGATGCTGCCCATCTTGCCTAGAGGTGACTCTAGGCAGTTATATAGCTGAGATGTAGTTTGGTGTAATGGTTAAAGTAGCAAATTAGAAACAAGGAGATCATGAGTTCTAGTCCTGACTTAGCCACAAAACCAGCTGGTTGACCTTGTGCCCATTACTTTCTCTTAACCCATGGAAGGAGCCAATGGCAAACCACTTCCAAAATCTTGCTGAAAAAAGTGCAGGGACTGGCCCAGTTGTCAGGAGTCAACACTGACTCAAAGGCATCCCCCTCCCATTATGCAGTTTGACTTTTAAAGTTCATGCTTCTATCTCTATTGCAATATATTCAAATACCTTCCTAGAGCAGACATGCCTAAAGGAATATCTTGGCAGATTTGAAATGTATTTCTTGGCTTGTGTAAGAAAAGTTGTCTTCCTGACATTCCTTTAATCCCAGAGAGGCCATTAGCATCAGAGGGCTGGAAATCTGTAAAAGCTAATAATTCTTTTTAGAATGTTCAGCATAAAAAAAGCAGACTGGGAAAATATCCATTTGGGGCTCAAAGCCATCAGGACTTGTATGATTATAAAGTGGCTGTAATAACTTCTAATTAAGAATCTGCCTCCATTTCCACTGCAAGCAGATACTTCCTTGGCTTTGCTTTATCATTCTGAAATGCAAATTTGCCTTCTCATTCTTAATGTAATTCCTCCTTTGCTTTTCATAGTAGTACTTTTATTTTTGAAACTTACACTTATTGTGTATTATAATAATTTTCACCATGAATTTGGCTGATATTATTGAAAAAAGCACTATACCAACACCATTCAGTAACTGAGCCTCTGCACATAGTTGTATGTACCTTATCCACAACTGTAATTCATGAAGGATTGCTGGCTGTAGATTGCCTTCTGTGATATATACTTTAGAACTTACACTGGGATTCCAAGGGCATTGAAATTCCATTCACGTCTTCTGGATAATATGTTTAGTCAAACATGTGCAAGATTCAGCAATTATGTAGAAAAATCCGACATATAGTATGCCTGTTCCTGTCCCCTGCATTAGTACAATTCAATTCAATAGCTTTATCATGAGCTTGATAGCTTTAGAATTTTACACCTGGATATTTTTTTCTCTTACCTAATAAATCGCACACTCATAAGAGTTCAAACAGAAGCCTTTCTCATGGAGCTAAAAAAAGATATGCTCAAAATAATGCTATTTCATGTACTGCAACTCTCCTGTTATGTAGCATGAGGTAAGCATAAATGCCAGACAACATCTATATGTTTTTTTTTCTTCGAAGTAAGGTAAATCATGGAGGGAAAACAAATAGATAATGCAGATTTTTTCCACTTATATGGATGTGCAAACTTGAACTCTGAGGCCATGGCCTCCCCATCTCAAACTCTCCTGTTAAACTAAAACCCACCAACACTCAGTGATAGGACCAAAATGGCATTCACACAAATCAGCCATGAATAGAACATAGAGATAAACCACATTTACACACCATTCAAAAAAGATAATAAAAAACCTAGGAAGGCAATAAAAAGACTAACACATTTCCTTCAGCAGTCAAGATTCAGAACATTGTCAGGGATCAACCTGAGACAGACAATCAGGCAGAAAACAATTCTCAAATTAAAGTACCACCAAGGAGGAAACCATACCTTCACCAAAACTGGAAGGGAAAGCTACTATGTGTAAATAGGCAACAAATCTCATACATACTTGCACTGCTGATGTTACCTGATCGGATAATGAAACATCTGCAAGGAAACAATTCAGTTCAGAGAGCAGCAAGAAGGCCAAAATGACTGGTGTGCATGCAAGAATAGAAGACATGGTAAATATAACCATATTCCTATATAATTTACATCATGAATTACACGACATAATATATTCTAGATTTGTAATTAAAAAAATAAACTAATGAATGAATGATTTGCAGGCAGCATAAAATAATAGGAAAGGATTAATTTAAAATGCAGAGTATCAAAACATTATCCTCTTAAAACAAAATTATTGAAATGAAAGATGTATGTTGTACAAGAAAGGCAGGCAGCAAGGAAGGAAAGGGCAAAGAGGAAAATGAAAGGGAATTGAGCAAGAATGGTCAAGTGAAAAAGGGGAATGGGAGTGATGAATTGAAAAAAAATCAGTTGGATGTTCACAAATGATAATGCCATCACGCAGAGAACTACTCAGAAATAAAGTGACAATGCTTCGTGTACTGTAATGACAATAGATGAATACATCTTTAGCTCTTCATCCTCATTGGCTGTGGCTGACAGGCCCAATTGTAAAGCTATTCTGATTTGAGGAAGAACTTGTCCATCCTGGATACTACATTTCTCATCTGCTTCTTCCTTCCTTTCCCCAGTAAGGTACTATAGTGTTTTTAAAAAAGCACCAGATATTTATGAATATGTCCTCTCTCTCTTTTTTTTAACCAAATAGTGCTATTGACTGCACTTAACTCCTAATCGACATGTTGGATACAAATGTCTACAGCAGGGGTCTTCAAGCCCAGGCCATGGCCCACTACCAGGCTGTGACCTATTTGGAATCAGGCCACGCAAGTGGCAAGCATGTGCAAGTGTGCAGCTCAACTTGTTCAAGCAGCGGGCTGTCCCTCTGCTTGTGCAAGTCGAGCTGTGTGTGCACGTGTGCACTGGCCTACAGCTTGCATGGCCCAGTAATGGGCCGTGGTCGGTTCCCTCTCTCCCCTGCTGTGCCACCAAGCAGCAAAGATTGGGGACTGATGGTTTACAGTATATTTTTAGTTAAGTGAACTAAAATCACTCTGAAGTGCCCCATTGAGCAGGTCCTATTAAAAGGAATAAACAATCTATTTGCTGTCATAAATACATTTTATGTAGAAGAAGTGTTTTGGGGGATTCTGTTTTAGAAATGATATCAGCTTGTCAGACACTGGTGAAACATCAAGCAATAGAGAATGTTTAGTAAGATGTACCATTTTTCTCATAGTGCCCCAGAATGACACAATGATCAAAGGTATTATGAAAAATTAAAATGGCAACCAGATTTAGGCACCAGTTGCAGCTCAGAGGGCCACCTGGAATATTTTCAAGTGCAGCATTAACAATGGGTCACAGTGGACTGTTAGTTTAACTCCTTGCCTCTTCTTGGATTAGAGGAAAACCAAGTGTTATTTTGTCTTTTGAAGTGATCTCAGGGATCCTCCAAAAATTAAAATCAGTCATCAGATCTGGAACAAGTGACCTTTCCCACTCTGAGAAATAACAGTAAGAAAGAAAACATAACATTTTCTCAAAGGTGTTAACTGAAAGGATATTTTTGTTCTTGCTTTTTAAAACTATTATTATTTGCCGTGTTTGAAGGTAATTTAATCATAGCTGAATCATGATCTGGTAACAAATTGTTCTCTTATCCCCATGGTATTGCCTTCATCTCACCTCCAGCCCATAAATAGACAGCCTTACCTTGCTTACCTATGCTCATATTAAAATAGCATTTTTAGACAGACAACTTTCAGTAAGAAACCTCAAGGTAGACAAAGTCTGTTAAGATGTGTCCACTACCTATTATTCTGGAAGAAAATTAGGAATCAGTTTCGGTCACCACATTATAAAAAAGATGTTGAGACTTTGGAAAAAGTGCAGAGAAGAGCAACTAAGATGATTAAAAGCCTGGAGACAAAAACACATGAAGAACATTGCAGGAAGTGGGTATGACTAGTCTACAGAAAAGAAGAATTAGAGGTGACACAATAGCAGTATTCCAGTACTTGAGGGGCTGCCACAAAGAAGAGGGGGTCAACCTATTTTCCAAAGCACCAGAAGACAAGACAAGAAACAATGGATGGAAACTAATCAAGGAGAGAAGCAACCTGTAATTAAGGAAAAACTTCCTAACTGTGAGAATAATTATCTAGTGGAACAGCTTGCCATCACAAGTTGTGGATACTTCATCACTGGATGTTTTTAAGAAGAAACTGGGTACAGCCACTTGTCTCAAATTGTACAGGGTTTCTTGCTTGAGTAGGGGGTTGGACTAGAAGACCTCCAAAGTCCCTCCCACCTCCCACCTTGTCTGGGAATAGAAGCAAGGTAGAAATTGCAATTAGAATGGCAAATGTCATGTTTTATTTTACTTTTTATTATTTTAGAAGTTTATATTTTGCCTTTTTTTTTTACTTTGGAGTTCCATTGTTACTATGACTTAGTCCTGGATCATAAATAAAATTCATCAATTTAACACTGAGGTGATTTTCTGCTGAGTTAAAGATAGGGTTGTAACTCAGGAGTGAGAAAAAATCCTTCTGCTGTACTACAGATGAGAAAAGAATTAAATTCTGATGTTGTGGTCCCAGTCCGAAGCAACCCGTTCCATTTTTGTAATTTGTTTAAGCAACTGTTTTTTTTTTACTTCAGATAATATATTAAAATAGCATGGAATTAGAACTATAATGTCATAAAGAACTGGAAACAGTATTGTGTTTTGGGTGACACTGAAATGTTACATTACCAATGTGACTCAATTAAGTGAAATTCTTATTGTGGCCAAAAAAGTTAAATGTGATGTGCACATTCAGAGATGTACAAGCTTCAAAAACAATTGAGCAGTAGTGCTTAGGATCACATGAAAGCTCTTTATTAGGCAGCCCCCCTTTTTTTTAGACATTCATGTGATTCTCAAACAAAGGTGTCATTGCTCTTAAGGACTTTTACTTTAAAGCAGGAATTTTAAGTCAACTCCTTAAAGCATCACCGTCTCATTGTGACCTGCACACAAGCCTGAAAAATGAAGTACTTGCTTTAATGAAAAGTAAAGATGGCCATGTGCTTTGTCCAAAAGAGTTCTTCAGAACCATATCTGAAATCTGCACAATCCTAGAAGCCAGAATCATCTTGCTATAGAAATAAGCAAAACTGTTAATAAGATATCAGCAAATGGTTACCTAATAATAAATATTTTTATAAAAAAAAAGATATCAGCTAATGAACAGTTGATGCATTTTGCTGCATGTCGATGTCACAAGAAATATTTAAATACATTTGAAGGAAGCATTATTGGAAGGATAACATGGTTATTGAAAACAATTGCAATAAGGTGAAATTGTTTTTTTTAAAATAAAACCTAAACAGAGAAAAAAGTGCTGTTTCCTTTTGACCCATTAATTTAGAATATATTTATGTTACAGTTAATTTATCATGAATATGTATTGTTCTTTTCACTGCTGCCTTTTTGAACTGCCATTTTTAGTGAGTTTAAGATTGTGCAATTAGTTTCCCTTTTTGTGATTAAAGGTTTCTCTGTGGCTAGCAAATCATGTGGTTTGTTTGATTTTTCTTTATTCTGTTACAACTGCAAGTTAAATCACTGTGGAAGTTGTTCATTGATTTGACTGTACATAAACATGGGGTTCATCAGAAGCTTTTAAAAATATAAGAGTGATGACAAGTGCTAGGAGACACATTTCCTCCTGGCTGAGTTGAAGACCTCTTTGCTTGACCAAAGGGCATTCTGCTTAATAGCCAGAGTTAATTTGCTAAACTACAGAGTTGGTTGCTCCTGCATTCATTCTGCTGCACTTTCTCTTCTTTGTTGGGAAAGCAAAAGCTCTGATATAATCCAGTTGGCACAAGATTGCCCAAGGGAATCAGCCAATATGCTGCTTTGAGACAGACTGTGCCTTAATTTGTCCAGTCTCTACTTTCCAGGGAAAAAAGGAAGAAATGGGACACATGACACACAGAGAGTGACAACAGGAGACTGGCAGGTCCAGGAAAAGCAGAGACTGAAGGAAGGAAATTAATTGAGAACATCAAGACTGACATTCTTTGTAGACAGTTTGTTTCATTGGCTCTGTTTTTGTTTTTTAAACCTTTTTCTCAAGAATAATGCAGAGGTAACGTACAGCAGGGAACAACAACAACAATGAAAAAGATTTTCAAAGCTTTGCTTTTATTTTTGATGCATCTTCTGATTTCACATGAAGAAGTCTAGAGATAGAAGTCAAAGATTACCAAAACAAAATAAATCTTAATGCAAGATATAAAGACAAAGTCTTTGATGTATTATTCCTAAATGGACATTCAGATGTTAAATATCTTTGAACTTTGACACATTTTTTTAATACTTAAAAGAGCAAAGGATCCACACTCAGAAATTGGTTCTTGTATGCTATCCATGTGGGCTATATGTCTGAAAAATTATTTGAAAGAAACACTTCAGACCTCTACTTTTTATTAAACCATCACCATCTTTTTCTCAGGTTCCTGTAAAAATCCAATAAAGTGTGTGTGTGTGTGTGTGTGTGTGTGTGTATACGCTTCAGTGAATAGCAGAAAAGGGTTATGCTTGTGTTCAAACTGGATCCAAAACATTTCTTCCAAATCATTTTTTTAACTGTGCCAGCCATACTATCCATTATTTTGGCAGATTGGGAGTGTAGCAGAGGTTCCATGGATGATGGGACATGATTTAATAATTGCTCTGATAGATTATGGAAATAATCTTGCTCTGTCGAATTAAAGGCGTATCTAATCTTACATTCCATTTCTCACTGGATGTCAATGGGAAATCCTATTTCAGAAATATTAAGATAAATGATTTCATCACTACAACAGCTGAAACAGATTAAGTTAAAAATGAAAATTCCTTTGGAAATTTTTCAGTCTCAAATTAGGTTCACTATTATGGGTTTGTTTTAATAATAATAATAATAATAATAATAATAATAATAATAATAATAATAATAATAATAATAATAATAATAATAGCCTAGGATTTTGTCCCTTTACAGAGATAATTTCATAAGAGACAATATTTTCCATTGTTTAAATCCATGTTATTATGGATGCATTAATTTACCCTTGTATCTAGGTTTGTGTGGAGCAGATATGTTAGAAGACTTTGCAATTTGTTTATGCAATCTTTGGTTGCGTAAGCAGAGGGATATAATAAAGATCATGTGAAGTATTACTACTAAAAATCTTAGTAAGACTGGAGTACTGCATCACATTATAAAAAAAGATGTTGAGACTTCAGAAAGAGTGCAGAAACTAAGAATGATTAAGGGCCTGGAGAATAAAACATATGAAGAACAGTTGCAGGAATTGGGTATGGCTAGTCAAATGCAAAGAAGGACTAGGGGTGACATGATAGCAGTGCTCCAATATTTGAGGGACTGCCACAAAGAGGCAGTCAACCTATTTCCCAAAGCACCAGAAAGCAAGAAACAATGGATGGAAATTAATCAAGGGGAGACACAACCTAGAACTATGGAGAAATTCCTAATAGCAAGAACAATTAACCATTGGAACAGGTTGCCTTTTCAAGTTGGGGTGTTCTATCATTGGAAGCTTTTAAGAAAGGACTGCACAACCACTGAAATAGTATAGGGTCTCTTGTTTGAGCAGTGGTGGGATTCAGCCGGTTTGCACCACTTCGGCAGAACCGGTAGCTAATTTTTTGTTGCCCAGGCCCAGAATGGATTTCTGGAAGCAGCATCCACACAGAGAACCTGTTGTTCACATATTTGAATCCCACCACTGGTTAGACTAGAATACCTCCAAGGTCCCCTTTAATTCTGTTATTCTGTTATTCAAACATCAGAAATCTGTGAAGATGATGCTAAAAGAGATTATTTTATTTTCAGAGTGTTTCTGTGATTAAATATAGTCTCTCACGGATATTCTTCACACAAACAGATGTGCACACAAACATACAGATTGCTGTTTTGTAACCTCCAAAGTTAATTTGTTTCTGTTTTTGCAACTGATAATTGGAGTCTCAAAGTTCTCCTGTAGGTGGTGCTATTATGCTACACTGCAATTAAAACTGTGTCCAAAATATCTCTCTTGCATGTAGATGTTCTTCAACTCCATTTATCATAAAATATATATTTTAAAAATAGCAATTCTTGTTTGAAATGTATCTGTGTTCAAGAGAGGTCTATAATTATATGCTTCACTGTTTGCTTTAGCAAAGGTAGCAGCAATACTTTGGTGATGTGTTAGTTAACCTTGGATTTGTGGACTCAGACTCAGGCCCAGTCACTTGGACTTAGACTCAGCCCCAATCACTTACAAAAAGCTACAGCTGGAGTTGCCCCAGGTCCTTCCTTTGCCTGCTCAGGTGAGTTCAGATATCACATGCCTAACTCTATCTGACATGCCAGCAGCTCCAGAGGAATTTCTGGCTAGGCTAGTTGAAAGATTACAATATTGCATTTCATACAACTTATGATTTGTATATTTTCTTTAAAAGGGAATATATGTAGTTCATGGTTGAACTATAGAGTCCTTGGTGCTCTCTGATCTTGATTGTTTGCAGGCATTTTGTTACCCATCTAGATAACCTCTTCAGTGCTGAAGACATGCTGGTTGAGGAATTCTGGGAGTTGAAGTCCACAAGTCATAAAAGGGCCAAGTTTGAAGACCCCTGTATTACCTGATCAGGTAATGAAATATCTGCAAGCAAACAAGGTCAGAGAGTACCAAGAACTCCACAGTTTCTGCTCCAAACATGTCAGGCAACTTCCATAGCCTGAGGTTCTGAAGAGGACACTTTGGCTGCCCTGGATTTTTTTTAACACTGGCACTTTTTTTCCTGGCTGCTTTCTGTGGCAAGAAAAGTGCTTCTGATTTCTTTTCCTCCCATGTAAGATTCTGGGAAAGAACAATTTCATATTAAGCTGCATTTCTTCAGCTGATTCCCAAGGTGTATTAGTCTATCTAGCCCTGCCAATGTAACTTGTTCTGGTGTAACAAACTGTTACTCTTATCCCTTTTTTTGCAGGATCTGGGTTGTGTTTATGTTTAAAGTAGTATAAGGAACGGCATGTTTTATAATGAAGATGCTACCTTGATCATTTGTTTGTTAAATAGTTTAATCCTATGTTAAAATGTATCAGCTAAGAAAACTCAGAAGAGACCTAGTGAACAACAACTCAGGTCTTGGGAGGGTTCCATGGACATGTAGATATCATTTTCTCACCAATAATATGGAGGTGATCTGCTATGGCCTCTTCCAAGATGTTTTTTTTTCAATTTACCTGTTTCTATTGGTCTTCCATCCCAAGCTCTGCTAAGTTCTTGTGAGATCAGCCAAGATCATTGGTTGCTGATTATAGTGAGGGCCTTCTCAAGCTGACAGCAATCCTTCGTCAATAACAATATAAAACTGTCTGCCTATAATGATTTTCATAAACTGCCCAGAGCCATGAATGAGATATGGATGGCTAAATAAATTGGAATAACTCAGTAACTCAATAAATAACTCAATAACTCAGAAATAAATAAATAAATAAAAAAGAAAGAAAGAAAAAAAAGACAGAAAGATGTGCATACTAGCTCATACACCTTTATATAGCATTGCATAGCTGTACAAATGTAAATAGCTTTTAATAAAATATTAGGAATCCAAGAATTTTTACACTTATATGATGAGAATCAGCTCTAGAAATTTGTTAAATATTGCAATCCACTCTATTAAAATATCCATGGATAATGGGCCTCATCTGTAGTATTCTGGATATCGCTGAACTATAGCTCCATTGATAGAGGAGCTGAGTTAATTTTTTTGTAACTCAGGGTTGAAATGAGGGGTCCTTAGTATTCTCTGAGTTTGGTTGTTTTCTTGGTTGTTTTCTTGATTGTAAGAACACAATCAAGCTCAGAGAAAACCAGGAACACCCCTATAGCTCCATGCTGGCATGACCAATGTTACAGTTTATATACGGTAGTACTTGTAGCGTTTCCCCCCTCAGAGGCTGCCAAAGCTCAGGCCCTTCCAGCCCTGCTCCTCTCTGTCGCGTTCTGCAGCTGCGCTCTCAAGGTGTTAGTAAAGTTTCTTTTCTAGCAGAAGCTCACGAGAAATGAGGTGGCAGACTCTTGTCGTCAAAGAGGGGGGGCTTTCAGGAACAAAGATGACCAGCCCCTAGCTCCCAATAGTCAATGCATGGCAGTGTTTAACAGCCCCAGGCAGTCATAGCAGCAATGATTTCACAGCAACTGCTTGGAAACAAGTGGGGTGGGGAAACCCGCAGCTCCAGCCAGTGATAGGAACATGAACAAAGGTAGTCAGCATTCTGCAGTAACAGCTCATCCTGCAAGGGCAACTCCCCACAATGTCTATGACTTGCACAAGTAACAAAAATCAAAGTTCGGATGGCCGCCAGTCTCCAAAGCAGTAACAACTAGCCTCTCCTTCTCTTCTGTCATCTCTCGCAGTCTCAGGTCTCAATGGTGTCAAAACCCCTCCCCCTTTCCTTTATTGTTAAAATCTGAATTTAGCAACCCCAGCAACTTTCTCTCTCCTCACTCTCTCTCTTGCCTCCGCTCAAGACATCCCCCCTGCGAAAGAAAGCAGTAAATTCCACCTTCTCACTCTCTCCTTCCCTCTCCTTCACAGAAAGGGATCAGCTAAAACCTCAAATCCCTCAACTTCACCTGGTCTCTCTGACAACAGCAACAGCAACAACCCCCACCCCCTTTCTTTCCTCCTTTTTCTTTCCTTCTGCCCCCAAACCGGCAGCAGCTGTCCGAGCTTTCCTCTCCCCGGGCAGGCTCCTGCAAAGCCTTTCAGCCATCCCTGCTACATACTGATAAAATTACTGTATTGTAAGATGTATTTTTATGCTATAGTTCTAGCTAAGGAATGGAAATCTAATGAAAAAACAGAGGCTGCTGCCTAGGGCAGGGAAAAAGAATATGATTTTGTATGATTTTCTTTTTTTTTTATAAAATCACTCATATCACTTGGTCTGTTCTGAAGATTCTTCAGTTATAAGATTCATACAACAGTACTTTTTCAACAACTGAAAAATCAGTTTTACCATTGAGAAGGGGTGGGGAATGCATGTATGTGACAACAGGGGAAAAGGAAGTAAATTAGTTTTTTTAACCAATGCTTTTCACTGGCCAAGATTATGAATTGAATTGCTAATGCTTTTAAATTGTGCAGAATACCTTTCCCCACTATGGGACGGGTAATAAAATCAAAGTCTTGTTCTTATGGTGATAATAATACAATGTATAGTCAGGCTATTTCCCTAAAGGACTTCATATGCCATTTTGTTGTTAGATTTTATAACTGCCCATTCAAAGGCAGAAACACTCTGTGACGTTGACATGATTGACAACCACTTAAAACCAAGTGCAGAAAGATGTCTAGTGAGGCAGAAAGAACTACGCTATTAATTATGTTCAGTCTTTTTTCTTTGACTTTTATTTCGTCAATGTAAAGATGAAATGGCTCAACTGGGGAAACCCCACAATTTATGCTTCATCAAAATAAGTCTTAGGATGATGAAACAATTATAGTACCTACATTCATAGAAATCTAAAATTCAGTTAGAAATGTATATAAATGTTTATAAATATAACTTTCTTTAGAAAAACAGCTTTCTTTGTCAGCTACTGAAATATCAATTGTTAGATCAGACCTTAGACAATTTTTGAAAGGAATTACAAAATATCAGCCATATGGGCCACGCACTGCTATAGTTTTTAATTCCTTCTTTTTCCCCATATGAGGTTCTTGTTAGTTGCTCAGAATCACTGTGATTAAAACAGAATAGAAGTTGGAGTGATGAATAAATCAACAATCATTTTTGTGGTGTTGACTAATTTTATTTTGATGCCAATGCTCTATTTTTGCTGATAAAATTTCCATCTTTTTCTTAAAATACTTAGAAGCAGCCTTCACGTGTTCCTTATGCCAGAAGGATATGCCAAAGGAAGGGAGAATTGAAGTTCCATTAGCAGGAGTGGACATTAAATTTTGTCAATTATCACCATATTTCTGATCACATAATTATACATTCAAAGTATATACCTCATTAATTTTTTAAATTAACTCATAGCTACCAACCATAATAAATCACACAATATCTAAAACCACAAGCATTGATCCACAATAAACATGACATATGATGGGACAACATTAATAACACAAAACAAGAACTTGGTTAATGAAAGCAACAATTTCCAGACAGGTGAGACAGGGGTATTAATAAGATAATGAACCAGAGATTATTTGTTTAAACAACCACATTTTATGGGCACTGACCACTACAAGATCTCATCTGGAAGGGTGTCTGCTGCTTGTGAATCCCTACCAGGGTAGGTGGGCAACCTATTGCAAAGCTTTAGAAGTGAGTGATATAGAAGGTGCTTCAAAAGAATCCCAATTAAATTGTGGTTGAGACTTGAATCCATGAGTTCAGCCTTGTACCTGTTTCTTCAGGATTCTTGAAGACAAGAACTTATCCATAGAATTTTCAGAACTCAGCAGGACAACGTAAAAAAGATCACCACCTTGAAAGACTGCATTCTGTGTGTCAAAGTATTTCATCAGAGGTTTTTAAATAACATAATCCATAATTTCTTCACAGTTGGTTAAAGCTATTGCTATAGGCACTAGCAACAGTATCTGATATTGGAGATGGGATGGACCAAAACACAGGATAAATAATATGATAGAAATAATTGGCTCAGAGGTGCACAAATCTCATGCATTATTGCATGAAGACACATAATTTCCACTTTCTAAAATGCCTCTATAATTTAGGCCAAAAATATGCACATGATATATGAAGAATAAATATTAATCACTGCACTATTAATCAAAACCAAGGTGCTATAATGCAGAAATGGACTAATTTCATGCTTGCAAGATCTACTTCGTTTTTTTTTTACAGAATTTGAAGATCCACTAATTGGACCTTGATGCAAAAGACTAATGCTAGAGCAGGGTAAGGCAGCTTTATATTCACAGGCAACAATATGCCAATAGGGCCTTCTCTGTTGCTGCCCCAGCCCTCTGGAACCAGCTTCCCTCAGAGGTTCGTACTGCTTCCTCCCTCCTAGCTTTCCGAAAACTCTTAAAAACACATTTATGCAGACAGGTTTGGGGCGTGTGAGCTGTGCTTTGCCCCTGGGCCTCTGATTGGGACTGTATGTTGTATGAGTGGTAATAGTCATATAGTTTTTATATTGTATATTACTATTTTAATTGATTTATATTTTTGTACTTGTATTTTTGCTGTGAGCCGCCCTGAGTCTAGGGAGAAGGGCGGCATATAAGTCAAATATAAATAAAAATAAATAAATAAATAAATGCTTCTCCTGTAATGGCTGCATCATTCCTGTTCCCATCTGATTTTATTTTAATATATAGATTATTTTGATAAAAAAAGATAAAAAACCAGAAAGTGGGAAAGCACACAGAATCCTCAGATGTCATTCTTTTCAAGAGAGCTTTGAGCCCTACATGTTACAAAAATCCAGATAACCATTAGACGTCTGCAAAGTGATGTAAAAAGGTAAAGGTTTTCCTATCAGTTGTGTCTGACTCTAGGACATG